>OY829125.1:3642500-4330000 GCA_963691645.1 Pelosia muscerda
TCGTCTGCGTCACCCCGTTTTTGCAACATGTTTCATTCCTGCTCCGCACCTGTTAGTCGTAGCATGATGTTATATACATATAAACCTTCCTCTTTAACCATTCTATCTATTGAAATAAACCGCATCAAAATCCGTTGCGTAGTTCTAAAGATTTAAGCATACAAAGGGACAAGAAAAATAGGGACAGAAAACGCGACTTTATTTTATACTATGTAGTGATAACAATCCAACACTAACTAATAGCATGTGCGGATTGTCACACCGTGCCTCAACAAGAGGAGGTTCCCACCCTTGAATACCCTCAGGAGACTGTTGGAATTGCCAGTTCATTTCAGAGGCCGAACGTTTTCTAATAATGAATCTTGTACTAAACTCACGCCTATATCCCCGAAGGGGTAGGCAGAGATGCTAGTACCCACATTTCGCCAGTTTATGTTTAGGTCCCAAGGTTTCGAGCCTAATGCCATTAACCGGGCACTTATAAACCTGCGATAAATACACACATAACTTCGAAAAGCATCGAAAAGTCATTGGTGTGTGCCATGGTAAAACCTGGGATCGAACAAGAGATCTCGTCTCAGCAGTCCATTACCCATACCACTAGGCTACCGCGGCAGTACTAAAACTGACCCGAATTCATTGCTCTCAAGTGTAATATAGTTTTTAAAAAAGTTACCTTTGCTTTAGGACTCTTGTAGAGCAGCAAAAGACCAGGTTTGAGGACACACCATAGTTTAGTCCAAGATTTGAGGGAACCACGGACCTGTAAGAAAATGTGCAGAAAATTTATGAAAAGCAATTAGTTATTTTTTTTTTATACTACGTAGGTGGCAGACAAGCACACGGCCCACCGGATGGAAAGCGGCCACCGTGGCCTATGTCACACACGCGCTGCCCACCCTGAAGGGAAAGGGGGAGAGCTGGGAAGGGGTGGGGAGGCTAGGAAGGGGAGGGGAAGGTGGGTTATAGTGAGCTCTGGCTACCCTACTTACCGGCGGGAACACAACACGATGGTTATTATGACCGCGGTCTTCTGTAGGGCGGAGGTACTTCCCCAGTTGGACAGCTCATTTCGGACGGGAGATACCGTCGTGTCCTACCTCCGTCATTAGTTTGCTGACAGTTCAAATCGAGAGGAAAAAGTGAATGTTTCGACGGGATTTAAACCCGCGATCTTTCCCTTACAGGGGGAACGCTCTAACCGGTAAGCCACAAGCATCGTCTGAATCATTCGATATCTAAGACTAGCTGTTGCCCGCTGCTCCGCCCGCGTGGACTTCCAATCCCGTTCCCGCTGCTCTATTCCGAGCATTTAGGGGAATGAAAAAAAGATGTTAGCCGACTCTCATACCTACTCAATATGCTCACAAAATTTCATGAGAATCGGTCAAGCCGTTCCGGAGGAGTATGGCAACGAAAACTGTGACACGAGAATTTTATATATAAGATTATTGAGGCAACGGTGAGAGCCATCTACCGACAATCATACGAACTATCGGTCACAATGAAAAAAACACAATGTTTAAAAATGACTGCAAAGTCATTCATACAAAATCTATCGTGCTCGAAATACCACGGATACCAATCCCACTGAAACCGGTGAGGGAGGTTATGTCGGACTCGAACCGTAAACCGCACGCCGTATTTGGGTGTTTAGTTGCCGGAGGTTTTTATTTTTATACTACGTAGGTGGCAGACAAGCACACGGCCCACCTGATGAAAAGCGACCACCGTGGCCTATGAACGTGTGCAACACTAAGGGTATCATACACGCGCTGCCCACCCTGAAGGGAAAGGGGGAGAGCTGGGAAGTGGTGGGGAGGCTAGGAAGGGGAGGGGAAGGAGGGGTACAGTGAGCTCTGGCTACCCTACTTACCGGCGGGAACACAACACGATGGTTATTATGAGCGCGGTCTTCTGTAGGGCGGAGGTACTTCCCCAGTTGGACAGCTCATTTCGAACGGGAGATACCGTGAGATAATAGCGAACATATCCCTCGTATCCAGACCCGGGGTCTTTCAAAATCACCCTTGGCTATCCTACTCATCATCAGGAACATACCTTAAGCCAGTCAGCTAACACCACCACCGAGGGATCCTCGATGGAGTGGAGTAACGCAGAAGCGGCTCTCTTCTTCTCTCTTCTGTAATGTTGTCTCTGTGCTTTATAACTCTCCTTGCGAGAGAGAGCCGTGCTCGTCGTACGGGATATGCCACCGACTGCTGTCTCTGAAGACTGTGGGAGAAAAGGAGAACGATATTATTATATTTCTCAACACACTACATAGTTTGCTGGAGAAAACTCAACTTTGAGTTAAGCTCGCCTTTGTACATCTCGTCTCACTATTGTATATAAATATAATTTATGTGTACATGAAGAAAAAATAAAATAAATAAAATAAATATAAAATAAAGTCGCGTTTTCTGTCCCTATGTCCCTTTGTACGCTTAAAACTTTTAAAGTACGCAACGGATTTTGATGTGGTTTGTTTTAATAGATAGAATGGTTAAAGAGAAAGGTTTATATGTATATAACATGATGTCTGTTTCTGTACCAATTTTATAAAAATAAAAAAAAATAAAAATAAACATCATGCTACGACCAACAGGTACGGAGCAAGAATGAAAAATGTTGCAAAAACGGGGTGACGCAGACGAAGTTGCGCGGGTCAGCTAGTTCTAGAATAAACGGAGACTCTAGCTCGCTAGTGGCGTAGTTACCTTATCAGAAGAAGTGCCGTCAGGGGGAGCGGCGCGATCCCCGGAAGCGGGGCTCACTGCAGGTGCTCCAGGTGACCGAGGCGGCGGGGTCAAGGTCGCTTCACCTGGAAACAGTTGGTACATTACAATCTCAGAGCATCTGATGAGGCCGTCAAGCTGAGCGCCACCATTGTAGCACTGAACGTGTTTGCAATGTTGACCCTCTTTCATGAGACTTTGCCTTCAGCTTAACATCAGGCGGGGTGAAGTCAAATTGAACTACCATAAATAAAAAGTAAAAAAAAATCCTATTGTAACATAACATAATAAGTTGTATAAAAAAGAAACTCACGTCTATATCCCCGAAGGGATAGGCAACTGGCTTTACGCCAGTTTATGTTTAGGTCCCAATGTAATCGGTGACGAGCATATTGCCATTAACCGGGCACTTATAAACCTGCGATAAATACACACATAACTTCGAAAAGCATCGAAAAGTCATTGGTGTGTGCCATGGGAAACCTGGGATCAAACTCGAAACCTCGTCTCAGCAGTCCATTACCCATACCACTAAGCTACCGCGGTGTATATTATGTCACAAATCTGGACGCATATTTAGGTTTTAAAATGGGACAGTCATGTGTATTGTGAAACAGATTTACAATTCTTATTTAGATATGTCACTTGTGATGGTCAATCTGTCTGTCCATATGTTGAAATGTTGAATAGATAAAACGGATAGGTATAACCAAAGTATAGTCACCTGCTTATATTTTGCGCGGTACGCCATTTTAATACCCGATTTAAAAACGACGGGGTTTCATAAGTTTCCACGTGTCTGTGTGTGTGTTGGGGGACCTTAGATCGTTTCATGTAGAAGTGTATCACCAGTTAGAGGTCCTTCGACACGACAACGCATGAGTTATATATTTTCAACTTTTGAAGTTATTTTTTAACTCGAAGGTTTTTTAATTTTTTAATTGGGAGTCTTTTGAGAATAGCACGAGGTTCCTCTCGCGCCTAAGTATGGGTCAAGATATGTGCCGGTAAATATTAACTATAGATAATTATACTTACTGTATGTAGGCGGCGTTGATGGCGTGGGCGCTGGCAATATCACGTTAAGTGGAGGCTGGGGTTGCTTCTGTAACCATAAGATATGTCAGTGAAAATCACATACATCTAGCGCCATCTAGCGAAAACACGTCGAACTACGTCGTAACTACTGAACCTGAGTCGCGATATAAACATTTTTGCACTAACTAGCTTAGCGAAAGGACGTTTTTTTAAATTGGCAGTGAAAACCACATACAACTGGCGCCATCTAGCGAAAACACGTCGAACTACGTCGTAACTACTAAACCTGAGTCGCGATATAAACAATTTTGCACTAACTATCGATTCTTCTGTAAACAAGTTTCCCCCGGTATGATACAGTAGCCCTCTGAAGATCTCTTCCCCTTCTTTTGTATGTCCTGTAATCTCTTCTAGACCTCATCGGAGTTAACGATATTTTATATCGGAATCGAACCGATTAAAAACAAATGGTGGTTTGTTAAATATATGCCTGTGTGGTCGGGTAACCAGGACCTTGATTCTAAATGATTAATCACGTCTGCGATCACAAAAGCTGCCATATCATTTTTGGCTTTATTTATACCGCATTAAAGTTCAAAATGAAATGAAAAAGAGTTTATGACATAGCTTCTTCCACTATACACAATGTCATTTAATTTTGAACTTTAACTGTGTAAACGTATAATCCAAAATTAAACGGCACTTTTTGTAATCTCTGTTCTTGACAATAGTTGACAGTTACTAGAATGGAGGCCCAGGTATTGCCTAGACAGAATAAGTGGGTAGGTTACCGTTATTTAAAAAAAAATTAAAGTTAAAAAAAAAATTAAATTAAAAAAAAAAATTTAAAAAAAAATATTATAATTTTTTTAAAAAAACTTACTCTGCCAGTAAAGTACGGTGTGGAAGTATGGAACTGGCCGCTGTCAGCTCTCAAAGCCGGCGAAGAAGGGGTAGTAGAAGGGGAAGGGGGCTCCACGGCTGGTGAAGAAGACATCGTGAGGATAGGTTAGAACATTATGGAAGAGGATCGGAAGACCGAATTTAAATAGCACACATTTCAATTAACAATAATTGTTTCGAATTTCGAACACAACGAACAATACGCGCCTCTTTCGAATTTTAAATTTAGAAATTACAATTTATTAACACAGCTGGCACGTTCTTAACTTTATTTATTCAAAAATCGTTGCAACAATTTCAAATATCGAAGGTTTGTATTCGAATTATTTGTAAATATAAGGCTGTGTATTATTATTATAATGAATTTAATTCTATAAATGTAATTAAATCTTATAACAATTCAATCATTATTTTGAAGTATTCATTCGTTAATAATATAAAATTTGTAATGGAATGAATATGGGAATAATAATTATGTCAAAACTATGAAGACGATATATTTGGAAGTATTATATAATTATATACATGTTATTTTAATATTTGGAATGCTAATAGGAAGTATGGTTGTGGAAATAGGAATAATTATAGGATTGTGTGGCCTGAAAAAGAAAACAATAGAATATTAGTAACACAACATTACAATAACATATATTAAATATACGATAACATGGCTTGACGATAACGCAATTTAACCTGTTACTAGGGTTGCCAACTCTAAAAAGAACGAACCCGGGCGATTTTGAAAAAATCCATTTGTGCGGGGGGAGGGGGCGTTCGAATGTCGACTTTTTTGGACAAACTAAATAAATGCTCATGTTGTTCCTTTATTTGCTCCAAAACTGGTCCATAATGCTAAATTCGCGCTCGCATGAAGCATTAGAGACAGGTATGGAACGACGTGCGTCCGACACGACACGACAAGCGAGTGACACGATCAATATTTTTTTTTTTTGTAAAAATTTAGTAAGTACGGAAGAAATCGTCGCAATCCGACAGGTCGGGAGGGTAAACATTATTACCAGAGTCTCCCGGGCAATTCGGGGTGGTTGGCAACCCTACTTGTTGTCAATTTTAGCGCTATACACGATTTTCTACTCGCCTCACCATTCAAATCACATACTTTTATTCTATCATCAATAGTTTTCGCAGCGCATACAACGAACGACGTTTTTGGACACTTTTTTACACCCTGGTTTACGTTACTTTTTAGTACGGATACCTAATGTTTTCCAGCAATAAATATAGCCTATGTTACTCAGGGTGAATGTAGCTTTCCAATAATGAAAGAATTTCTATAATCTGCACATTATTTTTAAAGTTTATTCATCACAAACACACACACAAAAATACAAAGTTTTCCTCTTTATAATATTAGTGAAAATTGGTGAATTTTCCTCAAAACCCTTTGAATTTAGCAACGAACAAGTTTCTGGTACTGTCACCAATATACTAGGGTTTGTTTGTGTACATGTCTGCTCCAACGGGGCTCGAGCTACCCATCCCTTACAAGGGAAATGATCTAACAGCTGAGCTACGAAGCCATATTTAAAGAATTGTAATGATCTAACCGCTGAGCTACAAAGTCACGTCTAAAGAATTCGAAGTTGTATAAGAGAATTTAGAATGCACGAGACTCAAGAGTACGGAGCCACCGCAACTCAGGTCAGACCACCCAGAACATCCCCCCTATAATAAAAACTTACCCCAAAACTAAATATTTGCGTAATAAGGACCAAGGGGTAGCCTAGTGGTATGGGTAATGGACTGCTGAGACGAGGTCTCGGGTTCGATCCCAGGTTTACCATGGCACACACCAATGACTTTTCGATGCTTCTCGAAGTTATGTGTGTATTTATCGCAGGTGTATAAATGCCCGGTTAATGGCAATACGCTCACCACCTATTACATTGGGACCTAAACATAAACTGGCGAAATGTGGGTCCTAGCACCTCTTGCTTACCCCTTCGGGGATATAGGCATGAGTTTATGATATGTAATACCAAATTACCTCAAACTATTGCCTAAGATTAACAAGCCCTTCATCAGGTAAATAAGTAACATTTTTTGACTTCGAGAGCTGGTATGCAATATCTTCTGCAGCTTCTATCCTCCGCAATTCAACCAAACCTTCCCCAGCACTCCCAAAAGCTTTCGCCAAAAGAACAGCCTGCTGGGAATCCCCTTCAGCAGAAATAACAGCTGCCTTCTTCTTTTGCTCTGCTTTCTCAACCATATACCTGGCCTTTTCAGCCTCTATTTGGGCAATCTGTTTCAGTTCAACAGATTGCAGAAATTCCCTGCCAAAAGTAATGTGAGTTATCGCGATATCATCCAGTATTACTCCAAATTGCTGAGCCCTTTCGGTTAAGCTTTCGGTAATTTTATAGGACACCATTTCCCTCTGAGTTATTAGTTCACTGGCATTGAATTGGGCAACAACTGCTTTCAAAACTTCAGAAGTAATCGACGGAAGTACTTTCTGGTCGTAGTCTTCTCCCAAAACTGTATAAATCGTTGGTAAGTCTTCTGCAACAGGCCTGAAGAGAATTCTGAGTGTAATCTCAACAGTTTGGAGGTCTTTGCTACCAGTTCTGGTGGTTATAGTCCTTGGGTTTGACCTCACGTCGAAGATTATAGGTTTCTGGATCCAGGGTATGAAGAAATGCGTGCCTTCACCGATGACCAAGTTCTTTACACCAGCAAATTTGTCGAAAATGACTGCTCGCTGACCTCCATCGACGTTGTATAAAGCGTTATTGACTACTCCACCAGCTACAAATAGGCCCATACCTATTTGCGCTAAGTGGTTAACGGCTTTCACGGGCATATTTTTGGATAATCAAAAGGGTTTTGGATTTTGATAAGGAGATCTTAGTTCCTGTGAAGCTAATTGATTCAATACCGAATAAATTAGTTCCAATATTCACGAAAACATCCAACGGAATCACACAATTGAACTGTTAAAAATCACTTAGTAACACGTTTTCCAGCTACACGCAACACAGTGCATATATTTGGTGTTCTTCATAGAAAATCTTCCATCAGACTGTCAAATTGACACCGAGTGTTTCAAGGTGTAATAATAATTAGCAGTACATCGTGTATGGCGGTTATCACCTGCCTTATGTAATTTTACATGATCAGATGTATAGTTCAGGAGGTAGCGGCTTTATTTTGTGCTATTAATTAATGTTTCCATGGAAGTGAATTGAAGTATGAAATCAGAGGTCAAATTGAGGGCATAGTGGACCTTGATTAACAGTGAGAGGTCTGAAGAGTATGGCTAGAGTAAGAAAACATATATTGGGTGAGAGAGGGAACCCACACGGTTTAACAGTTCCAACGATAACAATTAATTGTCATAGAAAAGAATCCCAGGTTTTACCATGGCACACAACAATGACTTTTCGATGCTTTTCGAAGTAATGTGTGTATTTATCGCAGGTTTATAAGTACCCGGTTAATAGCAATAGGCTCGCCACCGATTACATTGCGACCTAAACATAAACTGGCGAAATTTGGGTCCTAGCACCATTGCCTAGCCCTTCGGGGCTATAGGTGTGAGTTTATGTTATGTTAATTCCTCCATACTCTTAAATCAATTATTTCACACTATAAATTGTATTTTCAAAACCATCCTTGTATTGGGTACATCAGCATCATCACAGGAAATAAAAAATATATTATCGTTAAGCAGCCACTGGCTCCTCGCCTACACAACAGTTTATAGCATACTAGCTGACCCGCGCAACTTCGTCTGCGTCACCCCGTTTTTGCAACATTTTTCATTCCTGCTCCGCACCTGTTGGTCGTAGCATGATGTTATATACATATAAATCTTCCTCTTTAACCATTCTATCGTTTAAACCGCACCGAAATCCGTTGCGTAGTTTAAAAGATTTAAGCGTACAAAGGGACATAAGGACAGAGACGCGACTTTGTTTTATACTATGTAGTGATGATAAAAGCATGCGTGACACTTATCTCAATTGTTTGGATAACTCCATGGTATAAAGTTAGCCACAGACATCCATTTTATCTGACTTCCTACTAAAAATAGCACCACCTACATCTGTGAGGCTACCATCGCGTACTCGATTGAGTTGCGAGTGGTTAAATATCAGCTAGTACGATATAATCATTAAGTAAATCAATCATAAATCAATTAGTGTTACCACTCTCCGCTAGATGTCATTACTTCACAACCTTATCGGTATAATAGAATTATTTCGAACGAGATAAGGGCCATAGCACACACGCTAAGTCTAACTTCGGCCCGGCAGTTTAAGGTCAGCAAAGGACAAATAAAATAAAGCCGTTGAAATTTAGATGAAGTTCATCCTAGTCATAAATACAATAATGCAGTATTACTACAACCACAGTACAGGCAGATTCTGTCTGCTCTGGGATATAACCTTCATTGTGTAATTACACGAGCCCTCCCCGCGCACCCTCGGGTTTGAGAAGCACTGTGGTCCCATCTTGTACCAAGTAGTTAGGCTTCACCTGCCGGGGTGCGAAAAATATGTCTTGTTTAATCTCACCTCGGGTAATCAAGGACCCATAGACGGCGAGCGTTTTAGTCGGTTCGAGTCCGACATAATCACTTCCATCGGCTTTGGCGGAGGTGTTATCCGTGGAGATTTTGCGCACAATAAAAAAAAGGCTTCTCCTGCCACCTGCTCACAAAGGATGATCGTTGATCGACCCCGACATCTGAGTCACCTCCACGCTTCATGAGCTCTGTGGGTCGGGAAAGACTTGAGTCTCTTTCAGACCCACTTCACTGTCTCCTTCTCGAACATTAGGTTGTCTGCACGTGTTGTCCTGTGTAGGAAAGGGGAGGGTTTAGCTCGCTCGCAGCGGCTAGCTCGCAAGCATGCTTCCACATCTACAAGGACCTAACAACCTCGTGCGGTAAATACCTCGCGAGTTTACTGGCTCTGTGTGGACCCGACTTATCCCATTATTCTCTCCTCCGTGGCGACGTCATACGACGTCATACGACGTCAGACGACCTCCGTGGCGTGGGGGTAGTAAACGCGACTGCTACGCAGGAGGCGTGGGTTCGATTCCCGCTCAATGGAAAAATTTGTGTACATGAATATGAATATTAGCATTGGTCTGGGTGTTATGGTATGTATGTATTTACGAAAAAAAAAGTATCTAAGTATGTTTATCCGTATTCTAGAACCCATAATACAAGCTAGTTAAACTATGCTTACCATGGGTCTAGGTGGCGTTGTGTAGATTGTCCTGAAATATTTATTTATTTATTCTATTCTAATAACGATTGTGCTACTTGTAGGCCAGCCGAAGTTAGAGGCGTGTGTGCATTGGCCCCAAGCCAATTCCGAAATCTGGTTATTCACATTGATAAGTACAGACAGTCAGTGCTTGCTATCTAATCAATTATTATTAACACTTTCGATAATTCGATTTATTTATCGACCGGAAAAAAATATTATTGATTCGTTGATGTACTTGTATATATATATATATATATTTTTTTATAATATCACGCCTATATCCCCGAAGGGGTAGGCAGAGGTGCTAGCACCCACATTTCGCCAGTTTATATTTAGGTCCCAATGTAATAGGTGGCGAGCCTATTGCCATCAACCGGGCACTTATAAACCTGCGATAAATACACACATAACTTCGAACTTGTATATATGTAGGTATGACTTAAATTGAACTGGTTGTATTGATTTGATAAATTTCCCCTTTCCTACACAGGACAACTCGTGCAGGGCTTAGATGTCACCCGCATACGGTACAGAATATTCCATCAAGAACCAAGCGGTTCGGTGAGTCTTTTCTCTGCCGCACCATTAAGTCCTGGAATTCCTTGCCGGCGCACGTGTTTGCTTGTTCCTACAGTCCCGGGTCCTTTAAGCGGGGCGAGAAAAAGCATCTGATGAGGCCGTCAAGCTGAGCGCCACCATTGTAGCACTGAACGTGTTTGCAATGGTGACCCTCTTTCATGAGACTTTGCCTCTAGCTTAACATCAGGCGAAGTGAAGTCAAATTGACGTGCCATAAATAAAATAAAAATTAATAAAACCGGGCCGTGAAAAAGCATCTGATGAGGCCGTCAAGCTGAGTGCCACTGTACGTGTTTGGAATGGTGGCACTATATCCTGGGACTCTGAGTACAGCTTACCACCAGAGATATGGGCGTGAGTTTATGTTTCACTACATAGTATAAAACAAAGTTGCGTTCTCTGTCCCTATTTTTCATGTCCTTATGTCCCTTTGTATGCTTAAATATTTTTAACTACGCAACGGATTTTGATGCGGTTTTTTTTAATAGATAGAATGGTTAAAGAGGAAGGTTTATATGTATATAACATCATGCTACGACCAACAGGTGCGGAACATCGATTATTCCCAGTAGGATTGTTTTCAATTGCAATTGTTCCCCCCCCCCCCGGTGACCACTGAGAAACAAACTTGTGTCCCCTCTAGCCAACTTTCAAAGGGAACAGTCGGCACAAATTGTCACCCCGGTGACAACTGGGAAGACAATTCCTAGTTGTCACCCCGGAGGACAGAGCTAGAGGGGACTACTGGGAATAATCGCAGACGAATTTGCGCGAGTCAGCTAGTGTCTATATAAAAGTTCTGAAGTCAGACAAAAAGGTCTACCGAATGCCACAAAAGTTTGTATAGCAAGCGGGCTCGACGGTTTAACGTGCTCTTCGGGGCACAGATCTCAATCTGTTAAGAATCCCATCCTAAGAATGACCTAGCTAATATTATTTAACAAATTCACTAGACAAGTAAACATAGTAAGAATAAATTTAAAATAAAAAGTATGATTGTAAATATTGTTATTCTAAGAAACGCTAGGGTTGAACAAAACAATAAATTTGAGAAAGACAATTCATAATAATTCACTTTTAAATTTTAGCGACTTCCACTTGGAACTTCGATATCGCCATCGATCATTGGACCATTGGTTGTGGAGGTCAGAAAGCCGACCCCAACTGACAAACCTTTTCCCAACTCGGTTTATGATTGTCCACGATGTACGCAACAACTGCTGAACGGATTTCGATGCGGTTCTTTTTGTTTGCAAGGGGTTTGGTCCAACTTAAAATCTTACGTTTGTTTGATTGGAATCGGTTAAGTAGAACCAGAGTTATGATTAGTAATATAGAATTCAGGTTGCATAGATGGCGCTTAGGTCGCGATAACCGACAGCCTCGCGGGCGGAGCCGTGGACATCTATACAAATAAATAAAATTAGAGTGTCTGTTTGTAATATTAAAATAACCGCTTTCTACAACATGCATATGAATGTATACGGTACACATGCCAACATTATATATTTTCAAAATTTTTGTCTGTCTGTCTGCCTGTTTGTTCTGGCTAATCTCTGGAACGGCTGGACCGATTTGGACGGGACTTACACTGGCAGATAGCTCATGTAATAAGGAATAATTTCGGCAACTTTTATTATAGAAAAAAATATTACACGCGGAAGAAGTCGCGGGCACAGCTAGTGTCTATTAAAATTCGACTGCTGAGCTGTGCAAGTTTGGTTATAAAAAATCATTATTCAAATATTCCTGTTTGTGCCGTTTTAAAGAGTTCCCTTATCTGGAGCCAGCACTGGATGTCAATTCAGGTCAAGCTTATCACAATAACATATTGTCATTGGAATTTCATCACCATTTTAAAATATTCACACTGTAGGATAAGAGAAAGTATTTCTAATTCGGCGTGAAAGATTTGAACTATTTTTTTATACAACTTAGGTCGCAGACAAGTAGGCACGCGGCACACCTGATGGTAAGTGGTTACCGTGGCCCATGGGCGAGTGTAACACCAGAGGAATAACACTCGTGACGCAACCCTTGTAAGAACAGAGACATTCTGTGTCGTCAGCGCAAAAGATGTAGGATAAGCCTTCGGTTTTCCCACTGACAACACAAAACCTCTCTAGTGAGCTCTGGCTACCCTACTCACCACCGAAAACACAACACAAGGTTATTAAACGGCGATATTCTCTAGGTAGATCGTTGATTAAATTGAACGCTCGTTTCAAAGCACTACGGACGTGACCCGTACGGGTCTACCGCTTGCGTACAGCCCGTACGGGTCTCCTACGTAGCTGTGAAGCCAGCCCCAAGTTCTGAAAACGCTCGGATATCATTTTCATAATACAATATTTTTTTCATATTTAGGTGACAGCCGAGCTGACGGCTCACCTGATCGAAAGTGGTTACCGTGGCCTATGGACGGTTGCAATACCAGGGGTGTCACACTCGTGCTGCTGACCATGTAGAGGGGAGTAAGAGGAGGGGGGAGGGGGGAGGTAGAGAGTTTCTGTGCTGTCAGTGCAGAAGACAAAGCAGGGTTTACCGGTCTTCCCACTGACAAAACGAAACCTCTCCAGTAAGCACTACCCTACTCATCGTCGGAAACACAATCTCCATTCTATCTAAGGTAATCTCCAATGTAACAGCTGGCAACCCTACCGCAACCTGATCGTGTACAACCTTCAGACATGCAAGGTTTCCGTCTGGTCCTTAAACTTGACTACTTAGTTCAAAAGTTACGATCCTAGACGAACTGAATGTTATATAACGATTTTATGAACGAAAAAAAATCGCGTTCTCTGTCCCTATATCCCAATGTTCCTTTGTATGCTTAAATCTTTAAAACCTCGCTACGGATTTTGATGCGGTTTGTTTTAATAGATAGAGAGATTGAAGAGGAAGGTTTATTTGTATATAACATCATGCTACGACCAACAGGTGCGATGCAGAAATGAAAAATGTTGCAAAAACGGGGTGATGACGCAGACGAAGTTGCGCGGGTCATCTTAAAAACTACACAACGAATTTTGATACGGTTTTTAATAATAGATAGAATGGTTAAAGAGGAACGTTTATATGTATATAACATCATGCTACGACCAACTGGTGCGGAGCAGGAATGAAAAATGTTGCAAAAACGGGGTGAGGCAGACGAAGTTGCGCGGTTCATCTAGTCTTCTATAATATAAAAATGAATCGCTAAATGTGTTGGTAAGCGCATAACTCAAGAACTACTGGTACGAATTTAAAAATTCTTTTTGCATTGCATAGTCCGTTTATCGACGGAGGTTTTAGGCTATATATCATCACGCTTCTACTTATGGGAGGGCAGCAGTGATCATAAGTGTCAACGAATCTGGCAGATTCCCATACATTATTTGAGTACTAATAAATACGGGTTCAAAGGGGTGGTATGAAGTTTCAAAATGTGCCACGGGCGACGCTGGGGTAGGTCAGCTAGTATTACAATAAAACTTAGTACTAGCTCAATGCTCTTCTCGGGCGAAGCCGCCGACATTGGCTAGTAAGATAGTGTCCATCCGTCTGTCAATACAGCATCTGTACAAGATTACCATTGTTAACATCTTATAAAACGAGATAATGTTGTTTATGGCATAACGCCACGAACGACGCAGATTACAGATATCAGTATCAGCTGTCGCCATCGCTATTGTTTTTACCCGACTGTGCGACGCAAAGGAGTACTGTAGTATTGACGGTTTAAGGGTATCTTCGTAGCGTGGCGGTAGTGCACGAGACTGCTACGCAGGAGGCGTGGGTTCGATTTCCGCTCAGAGGAGGTAGGACACGACGGTATATCCGTCCCAATCGAGCAGTCCGACTGGGGAAGTACCTCCACCCTACAGAATATCTCCGTTTAATAACCTTGTGTTGTGTTTTCGGTGGTGTGTAGGGTAGCCAGAGCTCACTAGAGAGGTTTTGTGTTGTCCGTGGGACAACTGAAGGGTTATCCTACATCTTTTGCGCTGACGCTAGGGTTGTGGCACGAGTGTTATTCCTCTGGTGTTACACTCGCCCATAGGCCACGGTAACCACTTACCATCAGGTGGGCCGCGTGCTTGTCTGCGACCTAAGCTGTATAAAAAAAAAAGTGCAAATATTTGTGAGCATGAATATGAATATTTGCATTGGCCTGGGTATTTCTATGTATAATTGTATTTATTTACAAAAAAAAACGTTTTTAAGTATGCTTATCCGCATTCTAGAACCCGTAACACAAGCTAGTTAAACTATGCTTACCATGGGTGGGTGGCTAGATGGCGTTGTGTAGTTTGTCCTAGAATATTTGTTTATTTATCTGCTCATTCAAACTGTCAGTGGGAAGACCGAGAAACCCTTTTCTGTCTTCTGCACTGACAGTACAGAGACTCTTAACCTTCTCCCGACTTCTCTATACGGTCGGCAGCACGAATGGTACGCCCCTGGTGTTGCAAACGTCCATAGACCACGGTAACCGCTTTCCATCAGGTGGGCTGCGTGCTTGTAAGCCACTCAAGTGGTATAAAAGAACTAATGAATGGAATGTTCGTATTTAGCTACTATTTATAGCACGTCAATAATCAAAAATTCTAAACAATGACGTTTATTCTGAAAAATCGACTGCAATTGATGTACAATAACATTTAGGTGAACTATCAAAATATTGTCTTTGGAGCAATGAAAAGATGAAAGCGAATATAAAACAAACTCGTAAACAAATTGAAATATAAATATTTGAGTAGCGAGGAATGTAATTGTTGACATTATAGCTCTTATGATCTATCTAACATTAAACTCTTTTGACGTGACAACGTCTTATAAATTGGCTTGCCGGGTGACACTTCAAGAAACTGCGTTACGCTCCGCTCACGTTATGCGCTCACAATGAGAGCGAGTGAGAGGCACGCGTCCCTTCCACTCGGGCATGGTTAGCCCGCCTAAGAGCGAGAGAGACAGACATACCACTCAAAGTCGTTGTCACGTAAAACTTTCGCCCGTATACCGACTTTACAGGCAACCAATTTTTTTAGTAGTCAAAACTTTTCAGATTCTTTATGCAGTAGCTCGTAAAAAAAATTGGGTGAGGAAAAACTTCCGAACTCGTAGTGTAACCTAACGTTCCGTCACGCTCACATCTCGCGCAGTATGATTATTGGAACTGATTATGTTACTTTACATCAGTTAATGAATTATTGAAATCGGTAGAGTAGTTTCGAAGCCTATTCGTTACAAACAAACAAAACGACTTTACTCTTTATAATATTAGTGTAGATCAGATACAAGGTTAAATTTCACAAAACATAAGTTACCATCATCACTACATAGTATAAAACAAAGTCGCGTTCTCTGTCCCTATGTCCCTTTGTACGCTTAAATCTTTTAAATTACGCAACGGATTTTGATGCGGTTTTTTTAATAGATAGAATGGTTAAAGAGGAAGGTTTATATGTATATAACATCATGCTACGGCCAACAGGTGCAGAGCAGGAACGAAAAATGTTGCAAAAACGGGGTGACGCAGACGAAGTTGCGCGGGTCAGCTAGTATTCTATAACATTGATAGATACAAACCGCTGACTTGTTCCGATAACATTCGGAGATAGGTCACGGAAACGCGAGCTGTATAATTTATCGGTTCACGATTGCTAACCAAACTAATTTGTTTAATTGTGTTAATTTTCTTCTCAGGTCAAAACTGTTAGTACATAATCGAGGTGAATTTTTTTTTATTAGGAAATGCAGATCATAACATAACATAACATAACATAAACTCACGCCTTTATCCCCGAAGGGGTAGGCAGAGGTGCTAGCACCCACATTTCGCCAGTTTATGTTTAGGTCCCAATGGCGAGTATATTGCCTTTAATCTGGCACTTATAAACCTGCGATAAATACACACATAACTTCGAAAAGTGTCTAAGTCATTGGTGTGTGCCATGGTAAAACCTGGGATCGAACCCGAGACCTCGTCTCAGCAGTCCATTACCCATACCACTAGGCTACCGCGGCTTTGGATTTGGATGCAGATCATCATATAATAATAGGTCTTTACATATATTATGAAGTTGCCGAAATTTTCTTACAGATTCATCATCATTCTTTGAACCTTTTCCCAACATAGTAGGAGTCGGCCTTCCAGACTAACTGTGATGCCGCTGAGCTTCGATATTTCCGTGAAGCGACTGTCATCTGACCTCCACAACCAATGGTCCAATGACCAGTGGTGATTTCGAAGTTCCAAGTTAGACTTGTTGGACTTTTGAGGGCTCCAACTACCCGTATCGACTGTCATAGATGTTTGTATGGCAACCGGGACCGACGGCTTAACGTGCTCTCCGAGGCACGAAACCTATGCTCGAGCCGTCTCCGTGTGACTGCCGTGAAACAAATTACTACACAAGGATTGCAACTCAAAAACGCCATAACTATTTCCATTAGGTATTTATATTTTGTTTGAAAGTTGATTTCAAGATTTTACAACTCTGTACTAAATATTGTTTTTATTGGTCGCTTGATAAATTATTTCGATCTTCGAAAACAGTACTTCCTAAATGTTGTCCATTTTGATGATAAATTTCGTATTACATTTTTACCGCTGTCACTTTTCAAAAATGTAATAAAAGTTTTTGTTTGCTTCATATTAAAACAACATTCATACACAAAAAAAAATATAATTAGGATTTCCAGGAACTTTTGTGGCCTATACTTATATTATAAAGAGGAAAGATTTGTTTGTTTCTTTGTTTGAAACGAATAGGCTCCGAAACTACTGGACCGATTTCAATAATTCTTTTACCTCTAAAAAGCTACAATATCTGCGAGTAACATAGACTATATATCATCACGCTACCGTCCAAGGGAGCGGAGTAATAATCATAAATCTCAATCGATCCGGCTAATATCGACAGCAAGGAAAAGTAGTATAGAGAGGCAAGTAGAGAATCGAGTAGAGTCGTACAACGCGATAATCGACATCCACGCGGGCGGAGCCGCGGGCAACAGCTAGTACTATAATATTTCTGTAAAATTAGTGATGTAATCAGTAGCTGTACATTTGGAATTATCAGTCAGAGTTCATCATTGACGCCATTTTTTGTGAGTAATTCTAAATCTTGTTTTATCATTATAAGTTTTTTTACATTACATACTTAAAGTCGATAAGAGGTACCTTTTTTCTATGGTTACAACATAAGCTAAGATACGGATGTTTTGTAAATGCTAAATACTCCTAACAGTGTTTTAAAACAATAGTATTTTTTGAAGTTTATGCTTACTTTTTTTCTTAAATTTTTTTTTTTAAATTATGGCACGTATATTTCCATTGCAATGCCATTGCAAACACGTTCAGTGCTACAACGGTGGCGCTCAGCTTGACGGCCTCATCAGATGATTTTTCACGCCGCGCTTAAAGGACCCGGGACTGTTTATGGCACGTAAATTTGACTTCAGCTCGCCTGATGTTAAGCTGAAGGTAAAGTCTCATGAAAGAGGGTCACCATTACAAACACGTTTAGTGCTACAATGGTGGCGTTCAGCTTGACGGCCTCATCAGATGATTTTTCACGCCCTGCTTAACGGACCCGGGACTGTAGGAAGAAGGAAACCCGTGCGCCGGTAAGGAATTCCGGGACTTAATGGTGCGGCAGAGAAAAGACTCACCGAACCGCTTGGTTCTTCATGGAATATTCTGCACCGTATGCGGGTGACATCTAAGCCCTGCACGTGTTATCCTGTGTAGGAAAGGGGAGGGTGGGATTAAGTGGAAGAGCTCAACAGAACATTCACCATGGTAGAGACGGTAAAATACTGCCAGGGACGCAACATCTCTACGCATCTGCAATGGTTCGGAGGTTTTTGTGACCTCATATTATGTATTAGCAGTTTGTCTGGGTACTGGGAGTTTCTCACGGCGATGGTGAGATGTGCAAGAACGTGGGCTGCCGCTGGCTCTTTCTGCGAGCAAGTAATGCTCGAGAAGGAGACGGCGGAGCGGATCCGGAGAAGACTACAAGCCTGCACAGCCTGCGACGAGCGGAGGCGACCATTCAGTCATTTTGTGACCTCCGACCTCCCTAGCAGAAGCAGGCTACGGCGGCGGCGGCGCAAAGGCGCCGTCTCCCTAAATCCAGGGGCTAGATGAGAACACCATGGTTCCCACATTAGGGCAAGTTAGTCATCTCCAAGGGGCGATATTCTGTAGGGTGGAGGTACTTGCCCAGTCGGACTGCTCGATTGGGACGAATATACCGCCGTGTCCTACCTCCGTCCCCGGGTCTGCCGGGTCTGCCGGGGTGCGAGAGATATGGTCAGTCCGTGTCCGACATAACCTCTTACCGGCTTCGATGGCGGTGGCTTCAGTGGCACACGGAAAAAAAACAAAAAGGGGTACTGGGAGCTTGGGAGAGTATGTTAAACTGTCGGTCCCTGCCATTCGTATCAACACCTAATTGTTGGTTATTTGGGGGTAGGTCTCAGCACACATATGGGATCGGAAAGGGATCGTCACCGCATCGCCTCGAGCCGTTCAGAATTGTTTGTATTAAACTCCCTACTGCAACGCACAATAATCGGAATCATAACATAATAGCCTCGCCTCGGAACAGGCTCTTAACTAGCAATTTCTGCGCTACCGTCTCTCCGTGCCCGATCACACGTCTCTTTTTAACGTTTGGATTCAAACTAATCTGGTGCCAACCAGTTCAGCCAGCGGGCGACGAGGCGTAAACGCGGTGTCGCCTAGCCGTAGCCGAGTTGGCGTACAGGCGCTGCTGATACGCTTATGTTACGTGCATACGGCAGGTTGACGCCTGTTTGACAGCGAGGCGAAAGGTGATACGGGTACGATCCTTTTCCGATCCCATATGTGTGTTAAGACCCTTAGCGCTTTTAGAACGGCTGTGCTGTCGGTCAGGAGTCTTATGTGTAAGCCCTCTTCGAAGAAAATTGAGATGTACTTTTAGAGGTAGAGCCAGACCAATGCAAACAGCCATATTTATGCATAAATATATTTGCACTTTCATATGATAATATTTCTAGTTCACGTTTCTTAATAGTTGTTATGCATCTCAAGTACGTCATTAGTAGTCATAACATATTGCATTTAAACATTTTTTAAGAATTAATCACCAATTTTATTAGAGCAAAAGTAATAAGGCTCAACCATTATTGTACAATAGACATTAACAGGTAATTATAGTAGAAAACTAAGGGTAATGTTTACTTAGTGTTGCCACACTAAAAAATACTCTAATATACTTAGTAATTAAAAAAATATTGGTGTACCTTGTCTCCCATAGGGATCAAGTATCACCAGTTTCCCCTACTTAATGAAACTTCTTCTTCTTTCGTGTCAATGATCCACTCATGCTTATACTGTTTTAGAGTAAAACCATGCCATTTCGACTGCACCGTCAGTTGCTCCATTCAGGTCATCTTTAGTGTAGGAGGCAGGGCATAAGGGACACAAAACCAAGTGTGTCAAAGAGGAAGGTTCATATGTATATAACATCATGCTACGACTAACAGGTGCGGAGCAGGAGTGAAAAATGTTGAAAACGGGGTGACGCAAACGAAGTTGCACGGGTCAGCTAGTATTAGATAAAATATATTATGACAGCTTACAGAAGGTGCTAACATATCCTATTTCGGTATTGACAATTTAAATTCAACTCAAAACCAAATATTACAATTTTTGTGTTACGTCTTAAAACAATCTAACAATCACATAAGGTATGATGAATTTGATTTGATTATTGTTATAATTAAGTACTTTAAATATATTAATTTTCAATTTCTATAATTTTATTATTTTTGTATTTTATATGACTAGCCCACATAATATTTGCATGCCAATTATCTGTATTATACTGTATTATGTGAATTAATAATAAATAATAAATGAAAAAATAATCTAACTGTTTCAAAATTACCTTCTAAAAGAACTGACAAAAAATGACTGTTTTTAATCTGTACCATGCTGTTATCCTTATGAAAGGTATAGGTACCAACAAAATCTGCTGAAAAATTTTGGTTTCATCAGAAGTGTGGTAAGTTCTATACCAGATTTGGTTGGGCAGGGAGAGAAACACGAATAGTAAAGGTGCTACACGATGAACCCGGTACCGCAAAATAAATCCATGTATAGCTACGAATTTCCTCAATTATCCAATAAGAATCGTATTACAACTATGTAACAGTGAATGACCTATTATAGTTGACCACCTAATTAAATTATAGGCTCTAAGAACTAATTCACACGTCAAAGTGTATCTATATATTTAAAAAAATATATATACTTACAGGTAGATTCATCGGTATCCCAAGACTCGTTCATCAAATTATTTTGAACGCGCAAATATAATATTGAACTTAACGCAGTACATTCTTCATTCAACTGCTAATAAAATAGCAATCTAGAGAATCAAACGTCCGGCAATTGTCGTACGCACAATTTAGACGACGCAAACAGCTAATTAAAAAGTACTACACCAATTCATACGATAGAACCGCTTGTTTCTTACACAAAAACCATCTTCCGTAACCGAGAAAAACGTATTATCACAAAAGTTTTCTTACAACACAGTTTTAAAGAACGGACGATTAATTGTTCTAATTACAGTTCACGTATTGTTTGTAACTGTGTCGAAACAGTGATATTTTATTGAAATAATATGCTTCAAGGCACAAAATTTATCCTTTTTCCAATTCTGACGTGACTTATAGGGCGGCGAAATGTTTTACCTATAATAATTATTGAGGATAGATTTTAGGCGATTATCTAATCAGCGAACTTCTATACTGACTATCGATTATCGAACTAAGTTTGATTATATTATAGGTTATAATAATGTGCGGTTTTGGTCGGTTCGAATCCGATATAACCAAGACACTCTGATAGTAGGGTTATGCTGAAATTAATGAGAGTATATTAGACTCAGCAGTACGTAATATAACGTAAGCTTTGATTCCTTCTTGGAATTTGATCACATTGCTTAAGAAAGTGAACTTCACAAACTTATATTTAACATCCCGATGAATACCTATTTGGCAAGAAATAAGATTTTGAATGTAAGTGTAGATTATTATAACACAATCAAAATACAAGGATATTTTTCGATTGTGAAAATCGATACCGGTCCCTTGATTTCTTAATCTCGATGTTATCGAATAGGATTCCATTCCTAGGGATGGAAGGTTAATACCTAAATCACCTCAAATGGAGTTTTACCGAATGCTGAAAAGTATTCTTATATAGTATCCTATAAAATGAAAACTTGAAACCAATAATTATTACTATTTCATGACGATAATTTAGTTTATGTGCCTTTCAAACGATATTGATTAATGCAACTGTCAAGTCAATTGTCAATGTCAAAACGAGAAAAAATAATATGAGTTTGTTTACAAACTTGCAAATAAAAATAAACATTTATTTTCATTAATTTGAACTTTTTGAAGCAAGCTGTTTATATTAAAATGTCTTCGTTTTTATGCTTTATTTGCCACAACGCTGTAAATGCCGACACAACTGAAGACACTCGAGAAAAGTACAGAGAAGTTGTGGATATGAATGTAATTTTATTAAAATGTCCTATAACTACTATTATTAAACATCTGTAGGTCCGATATAGATGTTGGCGTTACCTGGCGGAAATCCATTACAAGAAATTACATATTGGGGGAGGGAGAGGGACACAGGGAACTTCGATATCGCCATTGGTCATTAGACCATTGGTTGTGGAGGTCAGATGGCAGTCGCTTCACGGAAAATATCGAAGTTCAGCCGCATCACAGTTAGACTGGAAAGCCGACCCCAACTGTGTTGGGAAAAAGGTTCAGGGAATGATGATGGAGAGGGACCCACCACTCACCCACGGTTTAACAATTCCAACGATAACACACGACACGTTATAAGGCATCCTCAGGAGCGCTAAGCTCCTAAATGTCTCTTGTAGAGCCGAAACACAGGTTTGTCCATCGCACTTGCGGAATATTGCACATATAACAACATTTCTCCTCAGGTAAGAAGTCTTTTTACTTGATTGCTACTAATAATTTGCTATTGTTATCGTTGAAATTGTTAAACTGAGGGTGAGTAGTCCCCTCCCTCCTACGATATATAATTGACTGCCAAACGAACCTCTTTATGTCTGGTACTCGAGTTCACAATATCTGTTTCAGCTATGCCCCGACTCCCACCTCTGTTATATATGCTGCCACATGGTCAATAAGCTGTGGTTATTCAAGTCTGTATGTATTAAAAGAAGCCATGAATATCCTGTGTTGTTTAGGTAAGTAGTTAAAGAAAACAAAAAAAAAATTAAGAAAAAACAATTGAGTAAGAGTATGGTATGGTATGGTGGGCTGATCCCTGCAACTTCAGGTTAATCATTTTTGAAAAATTGTATTTGTGTATGTATGTTTGTAATGACTAAACTCAAAAACTACTGTACCGATTTCAAAAATTCTTTCAGCCAATGCTGTGAATAAAGCTTTCCAATGAAAGCTTTCCAATGAAAGCTTTATTCACCCTGAGTAACATAGGCTATATTTATTCCTAGAAAGGATTAGGGTACCTTACTAAAACTTAAGTAACGTAACCCAAGGTATAAAAAGTGTCCAAAAACGTCTTTCGTTGCATGCGCTGCAGAAACTATTGATGATAGAACCAGTACGTTCTATGCGATAACTCACATCTACACTTGCCACAAGCTTGTGCAATCCATGGGCAGCAGCTAGTAAAATATTTTTTTTTACAGTGAAAAATGCACAATAAACCTCCATAGAAGTGATATTGATATATTAACATTGTGTTCTGAAGATACCTGCATACCAAACCTGGATAATAACGATCATCGAGATCACAGTAACGATTACGTTAAATTAGAAGATAAACATAACGATTTTGATGACTACATACCTGATAATATCACTGATAACGATTACTCTGCTGTCATAGAAACTTATAACTCTGAGCTGGTGTCAACGGAAACTAGTAAGATGGAAGCAACGATTCAATATGACAATGATGCTGATTTTAACGATATTAGAGAGTATGACACATATATAGGTGAACATTTAGAAGCAAATGAAAGTGAATTAAATGAAGATGATCTAAGAAATGAAACGGTAAATGAGAATAATGATGATAATTTGAATGATAATGTTGATGATTATAACGATTTTAAAGGAGGTACAGTTGAGGAATCAGGTACTTAGAGATTTTTTTAACATATTGTAAGGTTAAGCAATGTTAGCCAGGCTGGTTTTAGGGTGGTTTAAGATGAAAGGCTTAGAGAGTGGCTTTGTATAGCACTCCTGAAAATGCCTCGGGTAGAGGTGAAACATGTGTTTAGATAGTTGGAGCCCTATTAAGTCTGATAACTGGTCTTTTACGGAACGTCGATGTTGCCAGTCGATTGTGAAAGTCAGATGGGACTCCCTTTATGAAACGCTGTTTTGTGCCTTATTCCAACTAAGTTGGAGGATAATGTGTTTATCAGTTTATGTATGTATATGAATGTTTATTTCTATGTGGCGTTCTAGAGACCAAATGCATAAGCCGATTTTGATAATTCTTAAGTCAATTGATTCGTCTTAACCTTGCGAGTGTTTTTTTTTAAATTTTTTTTATTTAAACTCCGAACTAGGCCTCATGAATGTTACTGATATTTGAGCGGCAATTATGACCGACTCTTCAATGCTTTGAGGCTCAAAAAGGTCTGCATATGTTAAGAACCTTACCTACTAAGATAAGATAAGAAAATAAGAACTTAATAAGAAGTTACACTCGCCCATAGGCCACGGAAACCACCTACCATCAGGTGGGCCACGTGCTTGTCTGCGACCTAAGTTGTATAAAAAAAAGAACCATCATAGGATTAACCTGGTTACCATCCCTTAACTATGTGAAGTGTTAACCTGTCTTAGTATCAATTTAATAATATTACAGAAGCAACAGAAGACAAAACTAATACTAAAGAGGTCGATGAGGATTACGAGAAGACTCTTCTCACAGTAGAAGAACAGAAAGGGGAGTTAGAAGCTCAGAGAAGGAGCAAGAAGTACTTAGATGCAGAGTTCAAATGCTACAACTGTGCCTTGGGATTTCTATTTAAAGATTCCTATCAAGCACACATGATGAGGCATGAAGAGGTAAGGCTTTTTGGAGTAAAGATTAACATCTACATATATAAAAATGAATTGCTGTTCGTTAGTCTCGCTAAAACTCGAGAACGTCTGGACCGATTTGGCTAATTATGGTCTTGAATTATTTGTGAAAGTCCAGAGAAGGTTTAAAATGTGAATAAATATGAAAATTCTCGACAGCGGGAACGGGATCAGAAGTTCACGCGGGCGGAACCGCGGGCAACAGCTAGTTTGTTATAAAATTTATTGAACTCGTGACACTGTTACCGTTTCCGTTTCTGAAACTTCTATAGTTCTCAAACTGTCTACTAGATGGCGTTAAAACTTCTTAGTATAGCGCCATCTAGTATGGAGTTTGAGAACTGCTGCTGTATACAGTAAAGTATCCGGTAACAAGCGGATTTAATAATTAATTTGGTATTAATATTTGCATTTATCAAGTTTTCACTAAAACATAAACATTGACCTAAACATAAACTGGCGAAATGTGGGTGCTAGCACCTCTGCCCCCTTTTTGCCCGTGGTACGGGCCTTCCCCTTCGGGCATATAGGCGTGAGTTTTGTTAAATTAAGTTATGTTATGTTAATATTGGCGTTTATCAAGGTTTCACTGCTGAATTTTTATTTAAAATTTAAAATTCAAAATCCAATAATCATTTATTCTGTATAGACCATTAAACGCAACTTACAAAACGTTATTGACGTTATGTAAGTTCTAACAATATTTTATAAATTAGTGAGCAAATGGACCACCGGTTTGAAACGCGGGCACGGCTTGAGAAGACTCCGGCAAGAAACTCACCGGGCTTTTTTTTTTGGTCTATTTACAAACATTTAGGTACCTAGGCTTAGTTACTCCAACTACCTGTTAAAGTTAATATTTCCATCAAAAACAGTTACAGTAACATTGATTCTAATGGTTTGACTAAATGTGTTGCACCAGAGTATTTAGTAGCTCTGTTATAGTTATCTTTTTGACGTTTGAGCGTGGCCGGTTACAGTTAGCGTCAAGTTATGACGTGATTTTAACAATTGTCAAATGGTGCAACCAACTTTTATACCTGTCCGGTACTTTAACTGCACTGTTAATGCCAGCCTAAGGCTGATTTTAGTGTCGCGCTGACCGCACGCTGACCGTCAGCGCTGATGGCCGAGATATATGAACATCTAGGCAGCGTTTGTTAATGACGCGTAGCTATCAGCGCGCACGGTGGTCAGCGCTGATAGCTACGCGGCCGTACGCGTCGCGCGTCGGCCTCGCGTAGCTGTCGGCGCTGACGATCGCACGAGCGCCTCTGCTTTCAGTGACCGTTCTAGTATCGAGCGGAACGGACGTCGTCAGCGCGTACAGTCATGACAAATCGCGAAGTGGATACAGGTCGAGTTATCGATGAGGTACGCCTGAGGAAGAAATTGTGGGATGCATCCGATCCACTGTACAAAAATAAAGATGCAAGAAATAAAGCATGGGAGGATATTGTTGACACATTGTTCGAAAATATTTCAGGAGATGAAAAACAACAACTAGGTTTGTTTATTTTCTTATTTTATTATCTAAATACCTACACTACACGACAAAGCCTTTTCAACTTAAAAAATACACGAATCTTGCCAGGGCACGCTTCCAATAGGGCTCACAAAGTACTCAGCAAAATGTTCTCGCAGAGCGTGTCCAGACCTGTTTGTAGGCATAGTTGGCAAGTCTACCATACCCTCAATTGTAAGCGTGTCTTCAATACGATAACCGTCGCGAATTCTTATAAAGTTATGCAATACGCAGCATGCTTTAACTATATTCTTTGTAACACCAAAACTCACATTAATAGGTGTATGAAACACTCTAAACTTGTTTGACATTATACCAAATGTCGATTCTATGTATCGTCTACTGCGGCTCAGTCTATAATTAAATATTTTTTTCTTGTGGGTCATATTGGATCTCGCATAAGGCTTCAGAATTTTATTTGATATTCCAAAAGCACCATCACCTACAATCACATGTTCAACTGGAGTATTTGTTCCAGGCAGTGGCTTCGGTCCTGGAATATTTAAAGTGTTTTGTTCAATGCTCCTGTATAGTGTACTGTTTTGGAATATAGTCGAGTCCGAGTTTTTCCCATATGTTCCAATGTTTACATATGTAAAACAATAATCTGCATCGCACATAGCTAGCAGAACTATTGAGTAAAAATTTTTATAATTGTAGAATATTGATCCACCACCGGTTGGATTTACGATTCGGATGTGCTTGCCATCAATAGCTCCGATGCAATTTGGAAAGTTAGTCTTTTGTAGAAAACCGTTAGCAATATTTTGCCACATATCAGGTGTATTTGATGGTATGCATTCGTTGTGTAGCGTTTCCCATATTACTGTACACACTTCGTCCACGATTTTACTGATTGTTGCGATTCCCATCCTAAATGAATACTGCAAATCTGTATATGTTCGACCCGTAGCAAGAAATCTGAAAATAAAAAGGTTTTATTATTTCAGGAAAAGTGGTACAACAAAGGTGGAAAACAGCCAGTGATGCGTTTTTTAGAACAAAGAACGCAAT
Organism: Pelosia muscerda; assembly: GCA_963691645.1. Taxonomy (NCBI): domain Eukaryota; kingdom Metazoa; phylum Arthropoda; class Insecta; order Lepidoptera; family Erebidae; genus Pelosia; species Pelosia muscerda. The sequence continues at coordinate 3,669,719 of OY829125.1, forward strand.
TAAAAAAACGCCTTCTGGAAGTGCTGCACCAAAATACAAGAAGTACATCTATTATGAAGAATTAAGCTTCCTAGCTCCAACAGTAGATAATGAAGTTGATGAATCAATGAATGACCCTTCCCTCCCCTCGCCCCGAGCAAATATAGATGTGGATAGTATGGTATCTTCGGAAAATACTCAAGATTCGGATATATTAATGCAGCAAGTTTTTCTAAACACTGAACAAGGTGAGCAAAATGACCGTGGTGTTGATTCAGCATCATCACAAAAACCATGGCTGGAAAAGAGAAAAAGAAGGGCCCCGAAAACAAATCCAGAAAGTTCTCCATTTGAAAAAGAATTATTAACTTTATTAAGTAACCAAACCCCAGATCTTGCCGCTGACGACCTGTCTTTTTTCGCTTCTTTAGGTCCAATTTTAAAAAATTTTGATGTAGACCAAAAGCTGGAGTTTAGATCGAGAGTGCTGCGCGAAGCCATGGATATTCGAAATTACAACAGATCAAATAGCTCAAATAGCTCTTATTCTAAAGACGCAAGGTCTACACGCGACACGTATGCACCATCATACAATTATCAGACTCCAGCTTACGCAGAGTACGAAACCAATGATGCGAATGCAGGTTACTCAGGTTATCAAACAGCGACACGTACCGATGAATAGTTATATTGTATAATTGTAATAATATATAATTTCTTGTTTTTTGTCTTACCTATAATATGAAACATTGTAATAATAAATATGTTGTTTTCTTACCTATACTTTACTATGATTAAACATGATGATAAAACGAATAAATCTGTTTTTTTCTTACCTCAAAGTCACCATTAGTCGTTCAATCGGTGGTATAGGCACACGTCGTAAGCTGCAATGGACCAGTTTATCCTGTATCTTTGCAAGTAATTCGTCAAAAGTTCTAGCTGACATTCGAAAATAGTTAAAGAATTTACTTTCGTCTGCCCTCAAAGTGCCATATAACAAGACAAAGTCTCCTGCAACTGCTCTCTGCTCAATTAACGGATGAATATGGAGTCTTCGTCGTCGCCGGTTTTTATTTTTTTGGGATAGATAGTACAAAGCAGCAATAATTAATACACTCCGCATTTTGTTTGACGTCTGTACACCAAAGTGATCAGCACGATACTGAAATGTCTCGCGCTGATCGTCAGCGATGACAATCTACGCGCTGAGCGGTCAGCGCTGACGGACAGCGTTCGGTCAGCGCGACTCTAAAATCAGCCTAAAGTACGGTCGTGCAACCCAGGCTTAGTCTAGATTCATAAATTTACTTGCTTACTTAAATATTCTGAGATGCTTATTATAATGCTATAAATGGTTATTGAAATATTATTATCAGTCTAACGGCGAGTACTTGTGTCTGCTGTGCACGCTTCGCTTCGCAAGCCCCGGCGTGCTTCGCTCGCACAAGGCCGTGCACAGAGAGCGGTACACTTGCTGTCATTGCGGTGTGAAAGTGCGAAAGAGACAGCGAGACACACATGCGAGGAAATGTCATAGGAGAGAAGAGGACAGCGCTTCGTGTCATCTATGTGGAAATGTGTTTCAGTAAGTAATTAGAACTCCTCATAACCCAGGGGCTAGACGGGGACGTCCCTACACCCGAAGGGGGTCATCTCGAAAGGGAGAAGTCTTCTTTTATTTTATTTTTTATTTATGACACGTCAATTTGACTTCACCTCGCCTGATGTTAAGCTGTAGGCAAAGTCCCAGGAAATAGCGTCACCATTGCAAACACGTACAGTGCTACAATGGTGGCGCTCGTCTTGACTGCCTCATCAGATGCTTTTTCACGCCCCGCTTAAAGGACCCGGGACTGTAGGAAGAAGGAAACACGTGCGCCGGCAAGGAATTCCAGGACTTAATGGTGCGGCAGAGAAAAGACTCACCGAACCGCTTGGTTCTTGATGGAATATTCTGTACCGTATGCGAGTGACATCTAAGCCCTGCACGTGTTGTCCTGTGTAGGACCTGGCGGGGTGCGAGGGATATGTTGATTACTATCTCACCTCCGGCAACTGAGGACCCTAAAACGGACTGCGATTTAGTCGGTTCGAGTCCGACATAACCTTTCCAACAGGCTCTAGCAGGGGATTTCTCGCGCGAGAAAAAGAAAAATGTTATAAGGTTTCTACAGGGTAGGCAGCACGTGTGTGACGCCTCTGGTGTTGCAAACGTCCATAGGCCACGGTGACCGCTTCCCATCAGGTGAGCCGAGTGCTTTTCTGCCTAAGTGTTAAAAAAAAACAAGTGAGTCAAAGAAAAAGTCTGATGTTGGTGACCGAAATTTCGGGTTTAACAAAAAAAAAATTTTTAATACTACCTAGGAGGCAGACAAGCACACGGCCCACCTGATGGAAAGCGGCCACCGTGGCCTATGAACGTGTGCAACACTAAGGGTGTCACACACGCGCTGCCCACCCTGAAGGGAAAGGGGGAGAGCTGGGAAGGGGTGGGGAGGCTAGGAATGGGAGGGGAAGGAGGGGTACAGTGAGCTCTGGCTACCCTACTTACCGGCGGGAACACAACACGATGGTTATTATGACCGCGGTCTTCTGTAGGGCGGAGGTACTTCCCCAGTTGGACAGCTCATTTCGGACGGGAGATACCGTCGTGTCCTACCTCCTACCATAAATCTGATGTTGGGAACCGATATTTCGGGTTTAGCAAAAAATTTATGATAATGATTGTCTGTACATCCCTTACAGAGACGCCAGTGGTCTCCAACAACACCTAAAGCGGTTCCATATGAGCAAAACCAGTAATCGAACCTACTCGTGTTCCGTCTGCGGCAAGAATTACGAAGACCAAGCCGCCGTGAGAACACATATGATGTAAGTTTCAACCTTAATACCCCCGACTAAAAACGATGTTATAAGTTTGAATTGTTTGTTTGTAGCCTGTAGCCGCGGTAGCCTAGTGGTATGGGTAATGGACTGCTGAGACGAGGTCTCGGGTTCGATCCCAGGTTCTACCATGGCACACACCAATGGCTTTTTGATGCTTTTCGAAGTTATGTGTGTATTTATCGCAGGTTTATAAGTGCCCGGTTAATGGCAATAGGCTCGCCACCTATTACATTGGGACCTAAACATAAACTGGCGAAATGTGGGTGCTAGCATCTCTGCCTACCACTTCGAGCATATAGGCGTGAGTTTCCCTACAGTCCCGGGTCCTTTAAGCGGGGCGTGAAAAAGCATCTGATGAGGTCGTTAAGCTGAGCGCCACCATTGTAGCACTGAACGTGTTTGTAATGGTGACCCTCGTTCCTGAGACTTTGCCTTGAGCTTACCATCAGGCGGGGTGAAGTCAAATTGACGAGTCCTAAATTTTTTCATTGTAACACTGTACGTGTTTGTAATGGTGACCCTCGTTCCTGAGACTTTTTTTTTATGTATTTATTTCATAAACAACTTTACATTGTATTGAAGATTACAAAATTAAAATAAAAGCAATAAAAATCATAAAAAAAAACAAATAAAATTAATCTAAAATATTAAACAATACATTATAAATTTATGATGTCAAAAATTCATTGATAAAGCTTTTGCCTTGAGCTTACCATCATGCGGGGTGAAGTCAAATTGACTAGTACTAATTTTTTTTTTTATTACAGAACCCATATCCAACGCAAGTTCTCCTGTGACCAGTGTCCAGCCAGGTTCAGTAGTCCATACACCCTCACCCAACACAAGAAGAAGCACACCGGCGGTCCAATGGACAACACACACTCGTGCGAGTCCTGCGGGGTCCAGTACAGCAGCAGGAAGAGTCTACTGGCGCACCTGAGAACTGCTCTGCAGCATCAGGACACTGTGTGAGTAGTTTCTTCTTCTTCTTTTTTTCTTAGATGGCAACATATCAACCCAATTCAGGGGACAATTTTGCCAGTGTCAAGTTGAGAATTTCCTTTTATTTTGTGATAAGTATAGTTGAAATGATTGTTGATGATGATGATGATGATGATAGTTGCCCTAGTAAAGTAGTGGAGACTTTACTAGAAGCTTTTCTTAGGGAGATTTTGACACCAACACGAAAAATCACAATTCACTACAATATTCCACTCTCCTACACTTGTGTGCTTTGTCCAAGCCGTTATGTCTAAAACTCCACCATTTTTACACATAAAAACTCGAATGCACACCAATTTTAGAAAATAAAACACTGCAGCACTATGACACTTTTCGCGTTCCCGCCAAAACCTGAGTAGTTTTTTTTTTTTTTTTTTTTTTTATACTATCACGCCTATATCCCCGAAGGGGTAGGCAGAGGTGCTAGCACCCACATTTCGCCAGTGTATATTTAGGTCCCAATGTAATAGGGGGCGAGCCTATTGCCATCAACCGGGCACTTATAAACCTGCGATAAATACACACATAACTTCGAAAAGCATCGTAGTCATTGGTGTGTGCCATGGTAAACCTGGGATCGAACCCGAGACCTCGTCTCAGCAGTCCACCACCCATACCACTAGGCTACCTGAGTAGTTTAACAGTAGCTTTAAGGCTTCAAGTTATTGAATTACGTGAATCATCAAACATTTGGTAATGGGCTTAATCTATACTAATATTATAAAGAGGAAAGATTTGTTTGTTTGTAACAAATAGGCTTCGAAACTACTGGACCGATTTCAATAATTATTTCACCTCTAAAAAGCTACACAACACAGCTTGTATTGTGGGTTCTAGAATCCGGATAAACATACTTAGATATTTTTTTTTGTAAATACATGTAATACATATTATATAATAATATATACTTTATAGTACAAAATTATTATAATAATTATTATAATACATAAGAAAAATAAAAAAAATTGGTCAGACTGCAAGTTTGAGATCGAAATTCCTCCACATCAGTTTTCTGGTCTGGCAATACCACGCTGAATGGCGATGCCAATGCTCTAAGTGAGGTAAAGGTCCGTAAAAGCCAGCCCTATGGTCACGTTGGGAAGAGGGTCATCTCAACAGAGATGTCCCCGGGTCTGCAGGGCTGCGAGAGATATGTCTTGTATAATCTCATCTCCGGCAATCAAGGACCCATGGACGGCGTGCGTTTTGGTCGGTTCGAGTCCGACATAATCATCTCCATCGGTTTTGGTGGAGGTGGTATCCGTGGGGATTTTGCTCACGATAAAAAAAAACCCTATGGTCACGGGAAGAGCCTCTATATTATGTTAACTCATTTCACATCGCATCCCACTGCCCGGATAGCTCAGTCGGTAGAGCATTGGACTTTTAATCCAAGGGTCCAGGGTTCAAGTCCCTGTTCGGGCGAATACTTTTTGTTTTTGATTTATATAATTTTATACATAACATATTTAAAATGTTATACAGTTTTTTTATTTTAATACTTTTTTTGTATTATTTTTTTAAATTATAACTAGTTATTTTAAAAATAATTATAAGTAGTCATGGTTTTAGCCCCGGTCGTATCCGAAGCATTTAGCTCGGAGGCCGGGATTAATTAATATATGACACTAACCCATGCCCGCGACTTCGCCCGCGCGGCTGTCAGTTATCGTGACCTAAGCGCCATCTGTGCAACTTAAATTCTATATAACTAATCATAACTCTGGTACTACTAAACGATTGCAATCAAACAAACGTTAGATTTTAAGTTGGACCAAAACCCTTCAAACAAAAAAACCGCATCAAAATCCGTTCAGTAGTTTTTGCGTCCATCGCGGACAAATATAAACTTTTTACAATTATATAATAGTATAGATAGATAAATAGATACATGAATTTTGCTATACTTTCCTCTTTTTAAAACTCAATTAAAAAAAAATCCCGCCATTTTTTTTCCGTGCACAGACTACATCACACTTCCACTCTTGTTTTCACGACGCTTTTTTGTTCAAGACTTTTTTGTTGGTTTCTTTTTTATTACAGAAAACGCGACTTTATTTTATACTATGTAGTGATTGGACATTTAATGATTAATACCTATTATTGTTGTTGCAGAGTTCATGCCATTTGAATTGTTTTAATTTTAATTCCAAATACATTATTTTACTAACATAACTACCTATATAATTTAATGGTATTTAAACGGAATATTAATAACTATATACAAAATATTTACACATCTATATTAATCATAAAAAGGTAGAGAGACTGCAACTTGCAGATTATAATTGACGACCTCTGTGGCGTGGCGGTAGTGAACGCGACTGCTACTCAGGAGGCGCGGGTTCGATTCCCGCTCAGTGCTAATATTTGTGTGCTTGAATATGAATATTTGTAATGGTCTGGGTGTTTCTATGTATAATATGTATGTATTTACAAAAAAAAATGTATCTATGTATGTTTATCCGCATTCTAGAACCCGTAACACAAGCTATGCTTACCATGGGTCTAAGTGACGTTGTATAGATTGTCCTAGAATATTTATTTAATTATTATTACTATTCCAGCTACGACTGTCCAATATGCAGCCGCATATGCCCTAACTCCAGTGCCCTGTCATCCCACATGGCGCGGGTCCACTCGCCCAACAAGGACTTCGCGTGTAGTCTGTGCGACCATAGGTTCACGAGCCGCAAGTCCCTCTTACGTCACGTGAGGGAACACACCTCACCCGCGAGGGTCAAAGATGCTCAATGTCACCTCTGCGGGAAGAATTTTAAGGTAAATTGATGTATAACTACAAGATACCATTCTAGAGGCAGGAGCCCTTTTTTGTTCTATGTATAATATGTATATATTTACAAAAAAAAAGTATCTAAGTATGTTTATCCGCATTCCAGAACCCAAGCTAGTTAAACTATGCTTACCATGGGTCTAGGTGACATGGTATAGATTGTCCTAGAATATATCCTAGAATATTTATGAGACTTTGCCTTCAGCTTAACATCAGGCGAGGTGAAGTCAAATTGACGTGCGTCATCAATCTCTGAACCTTATCCGTGACATTGGGGTCGGCTTTCCAGTCCAATTGTGATGCGGCTGAATTTAGATATTTTCTGTGAAGCGACTGCCATCTGACCTCTACAACCAATGGTCCAATGATAGTAGATATCGAAGTTCCAAGTTAGACTGGTTGAACTTTTGAGGGCTCCAACTACCCGTAACGACTGCCATAGGTGTTTGTATGGCAACCGGGACCGACGGCTTAACGTGTTCTCCGAGGCACGACCAGACCAGTGCAAACAGCCATATTCATGCATACAACTTTTTGTACTGAGCGGGGATCGAACCCGCGCTCCATCGTAGCACACATATAAAAATCAAATTGACGTGCGTAAGGTACATATTATATAAAAAATAAAACATTACATGGGTTCGAATTCTGGTCATTACACTACAATTTTTGGTACCTACGCATAATCGCCACGGATACCGCCCCTACCATAGTCGGTGGACGTGTCGGACTCGAACCGACTAATACGCACGCCGTCCATGTCTCCTTGATTGCCGGAGGTGAGATTATACAAGACATATTTCTCGCATCCCGGCAGACCCGGGGACATTTCTTTGAGATCCCCTTCCCCTAATGAGGGAACCACGGTGTTCCCATCTAGCCCACGGGTATGGGGAGACGCACTTTACGCTGCCGTCGCGGCCTTCTTCTACCTGCTTTTTCTTGGGTTCCCCAAAAGGAGCTTCAGAAGGTTCTTACGGGGTCGTCAGCACGACCTTGGTGTTGCACACGTCCATCAGGTGGGCCGTGCGCTTGTCTGTCTCCTAACTAATATAAAACGTTGTTAACTTCCGTTTTTTAGGACACGTCAATTTGACTTCACCCTGCCTGATAGTAAGCTCAAAGCAAAGTCCCATGAAAGAGGGTCACCATTGCTAACACGTACAGTGCTACAATGGTGGCGCTCAGCTTGACGGCCTCATCAGATGCTTTTTCACGCCCCGCTTAAAGGACCCGGGACTGTAGTATTTATTTTTTCATAGGGCAACAGCAAACTCAACAGACATCTCCGAGAAGTGTGTGGCAAAGACAGACTGGAAGAAGAACTTTCTGCGTATCAGGACCTTGGGATTTTACAGAGGTAGTTTACACCTGTAAATTCTGGAAATGGTAGACAGGTGTAACAACTAAAGGTGCGTCCAGATTTGTGACATGAACAGCGGACCGGACAGCGTGACATCAAGATATGACTAATAACACCTGACGATTAAAGGTGCGTCCAGATTTGTGACATGAACAGCGGCCAGACAGCGTGGCATCAAGACATGACGATGAGTGTGGATGTAAGCAGCGTGGCTGACACGGCCACCCAGTCGATCGATGGTTGAATTTAAGCTCAGCTAAGCTAATAATTATTTAAGTATACATATTTGAAATGTTATAATTAAGTCTTTCATTAATTCATATCTCTAAAATGGCATTATTGAAAAGATTTTCTACACGAGACGGATTGGAGACGGTACATGCGTTTGGGGTGCGAGTATGTTTGTTTGATTGTGAAATAATATACCTCAGATTACTGGCTTATAAATTTAGAAGTCGAGTGTATTGAAGTAATTTTAACCTTTTTTCAATTAAGTACTTTTTTAGTCGTGGGTTTTTCGAATTTTTTTATTTTGATTTTCAATTTAATTCTAATAAATAGCTTAGAAGTAAGCCAGCCTCCGTGGCGTGGCGGTAGAGCACGCGACTGCTACTCACGAGGCGCGGGTTCGATCCCCGCTCAGTGCAAAAAGTTGTATGCATGAATATGGCTGTTTGCACTGGTCTGGTTGTGCCTCGGAGAGCACGTTAAGCTATCGGTCCCGGTTGCCATACAAACATCTATGGCAGTTGTTACGGGTAACTACCCTCAAAAGTCCAACCACTCTAACTTGGAACTTCGATATCACCATTGGTCATTAGACCATTGATTGTGGAGGTCAGATGGCAGTCGCTTCACGGAAAATATCGAAGTTCAGCCGCATCACAGTTAGACTGGAAAGCCGACCCCAACTGAGTTGGGAAAAGGTTCAGGGAATGATGAAATGATGAGCTTAGAAGTAAGAAGAACAATTGAACGTAAGTGTTCAATTGCTAGGTTAAAATAATAACCTTTCTTTTTGGTATCCATCATTAATTGGGGTGAAAACTTTCCAGTAGCTAATTAGGTAGTAATTACTTTGAACAATTTAAATTCAATGGAATTACTGGGACATTTTGCGGGAGCCATGAGGTTGCATCTTCGACAATTGACTCCATGAGAAATTTTGACATGACAAATTCGTGCGACAATGCAGCCGGCAGCATAGTAGTATTGTATTCTCTTTGGCCGGCAGTTTTATCATCAAGATATAAGAAAGGTAGGTACCGTACTAAAAGCTATCTAATAGCAATAGACAACGTACAAGTTTTATAGTCTTGGGCTATTTCACGATAGATGGCAGGTAAACTAAAGTTTCATGTACTCAAAGATAGATGGCGTGAATAAAAAAGATTTAGCTATCTGACGACAGATGGCGTTAATAATAATAATAATAATAATAATAATAATAGTTTATTTCGGAACAATATTCCATAAATACAAGTTAATTTACATGTAGGTACTTACAGACTATGTTAGTAGGTAGGTTTACATGCAAAAAAATATAAAAAATTTAGCTGAATATAGTAATAATAATAACAATATCAATGGAAAATGAGAATAAATTAGAGTGAATATCAAACTGAATAAAATTGTATTAAATGTATGCAATTGAATTTTAGGAATAATAATATCTGTATATATATTATGAATTTTAATTGAATTAAATGCACTAGTTCAGGTAGCCTGGTTTGTCTGGTCGATGCGTATGCAAACGCTCCCAGTATCGAGCAATGGGAGAGTCAGGTCGGTCAACGATAACTTTTATGATGCCGTTGGAGCTCGCCCTCAATCTCTGCAACAGCGATGTGACGCGCTTTCTTAAAATAGTTTGGAAACTGTCTATGTTTTCTTCGGTAAACATACCTGACGCGCTGCAGAAACGAGGGTACCCCAACAGCACCCTAAAAGCATTGTTATATTGTATGCGAAGAGCGTTATAGGCCTTCTGCGTGTATCCAACCCACAGGCTGCATGTGTACATCGACTGACAGAACGCTTTGAAAAGCGTTCTTTTTACATCTAGTGTACTTCGAGCAAACCTGCGAGCCAGCATATTGCATCTAACCGCCAACGCTCTCCGCTCCCTTTCTATATCTCTGTCATCAGTCTGATCTTCGGTTACAATGTGACCTAGATATTTAAAATACGGCACCCTATTCAGCGCTACCCCGTTAATGTATGCCGGCGGGACTGTTTCGGGTTTCTTAGAGCCCACCTTGAATACCACAAGTTCACACTTTTTTTCATTATATACAAGACCATGTGCCTTCGCATATGTTTCACAGATCCCTAGCAGCTGACGGAGCGCACCGAGTGAAGGGCTCAGCAACACCATATCATCTGCATAGCTAATACTATTTATAATTTTTAAATCAATTGAGCATCCGATTCTGGTGTTACTGAGCTCCTCAATCAGCCGATTTATGTACAGATTGAAGAGCGATGGTGAAGTGAGCCCTCCCTGCCTCACCCCACACTCCAACCTATACCCATCGGATAAAGCTCCCTCCCATCTGACCTGATTAATTTGGTTGTCATACCAGTATTCTAGCAAACTTACTAGCTCACCAGGTAGGTTTTGTTCTCGCAGTTTTTCCCACAATATATTATAATTGACCAGATCAAAAGCCTTCGATAGGTCGAGAAAGGCGGCATACACAGGCGTATTTCTATCCGTATAGTATCGTACAGTGTGCTTGAGCGCAAATATAGCTGTTTCTGTTGATAGACCCTCTCTAAAACCGAATTGGGCATCATGCAGTTTAATCTGGCCAGCCATACGTTGCTCAATCACCCCATCAAGTACCTTAGCTGTAATGGTTGCCAGGGAGATTGGTCTATAGTTATCCACACTAGAGGTGTCCCCCGTTCTATTTTTTACAATGGGTACAACTATTGTCCTCGTCATCTCACTGGGCAGGTACGAGTGTCTCACGCAACAGTTGTACAACATGGACAGGATTCTCGGGAGGTGTGGGCCAGCGTGCTGAAAATGCTCAATACTGAGTCCATCCCAACCCGGCGACTTGCCTCTTGTCATAGACCTGATCAAGAGATGCACTTCTTTTGCGGTTATATTAATAGGTACTCCGTCAGATACCCCATGATCACTCCTCTTCCGCCTATCAGACGGCAGTCTTGAAGTTACCTGAAAGTGCTTCTTAAACAGGTCCGCTATGTCTCTTGGTTCAGTCACTTCATTGACGCTCACGGGAGCCACCGGTCTGGGACTTAACCTCTTCGTCGACTTCCAGAATTTGCCAAACTGTTTTTTCTCCCGTTGTGCTGCCAAAATATCCATACGGATTTGCTCCTCGTGGTTCTGACAGAATTTTAACCTTTGTTTAAATATTTTTCTGATTTCTTTCATTACCACGAAAAGCTGTCCAACCCGCGGTTTTCCATGCCAAACCCAATTTAAAAACGCTCGTCTGGCATTCCCATGTGCGTCCCTGACATGCCTGTTCCACCCAATCACTGTACGCCGCCTTTCCCCACCCTCTCTAGACCTGGAGCTCCCTTCAGCTGCCTGCCTAAGTGAATTCACTACATCCCTGTACAGACGATCGATTATGGCTCTGTGTTGTTCCTTTGTGCAGAAGTTATCACAACATTCACCCAGTTCAACGGGAAAGTCGACACATTTCAGTCTTTCCATGCAAAGCCTGTTATAACAATCTATCTGATTTGCGTCTCTTTCACCCCATATAACACTATCATACTCTTTACACTGCTTAGGTGGCGCATCCGTTCGCATAATCATCCCCATGTTGACATGAACACACAGCGGAAAGTGGTCAGACCAGTATGTACCTTGGTGAATTTCAACCTTTCCAATGGATTTACAGGCTGCTTCAGTCACCAGGCAATGATCAAGCCAACGTCTACTACCCCACGCTTCACATACAAACGTGTAGCTATCGGAGTTCATACCCAGATGATTGTAATCAACACAGTACAGATTTTGTTCTGCACAAAAGTTCAACATTTCCCTATTAAATAGTTCACCCGGGTGAGCATTAAAATCTCCAATAACGTATACATATTCTAAGTTATTACAGTTTACAATGGCCGCGATCTCTCCCAAGCAATCACAAAACTCCGTTAAGTTGTAGTCGGAATCACAGGGCATATATACATTGATTACTAGTATCGTGCGATCGGACGATGTCGCTTTAATGGCCACAATACGATCGCTTGCACAAGGAATAATTGAAACAGATGTAAATATTGACTTTCTCCATAAGAGTGCCACACCCCCATAGGGTCTACCATGTATTACACCGACAGTTGTATCTATAGCGGACTTTCCAAAATGACCGAAATTCCCATCTATATCGCCCAATATATCCATTTCATGTGGCCATAGCCAGGTCTCCTGCAATGCAATAATGTCCACAGACGCTGACAAACTCTGTACACATACTTTCGATCTTTTTAAAGATTTACAATTAAAGCTGACCAACTTAACAACGTCGTTACTACATAGGTTTGTACAAACCATTACTTACTGTTTGTCAATGCAGCCACCCGCTCACCCGACCCCAAGCCATCATTTTTGGTATTATTACTATAAATATTTACAAATTTACGAAACAAAACTCCGGCAGGCCATAATGACTCATTCATAAAAACATTTAATTTACATTGCGGTATCAAGAATTTATACGACGCATAACCTTTATTTATTTTCATATTAGTTTTGTTTATACAAATGTCCACACCTGTTTTATTTTTTACATATAACACTATGTCTTCCACCTCCGTGTCCTTGTCCACATTATATATATAATAATAATAATAATAATAATAATAATCATTTATTGACCAAAAGTACTTAAATCTAGTTACATATACGCTGACTACCAAACTAGATCTTTGCAGATCTGTGCTGTGGCAGTCAGGCTCTCAAAACCTTCGTTGTTGTTTGACAGTACACAATAACTTATTTATATATGGTGTGCGTGGCCATGTGTGTGCGTGTGTGTGTGTGTGAGTGTGTGTGAGTGTGTGTATATAAAACGGTACATTTGCACTCGCTGCTCTAAAAGAATTTTGCGGCAGAATATCCGCCTTGCCCGTCGTTCCAATGAACCTATTTTTTAATCTTTTACGTTGAACAACTTCCCATTCCGCCTTGTGTGTTTCTTTTTTCCAATCACCGCCATCACGCAAAATATCAGATAATAGCGGCTTAGACAATTTGTGTGCAGGTGTTGATGACGTCAGTCCATACGTACTCTCCAATATATTTGTAGTGGGAAGCGACGGAACCGCAGTGCGCCTCTCTTCTTCATTTGCCACCTCTTTGTGCATCACTGTTGCATCGTCGTCGTTCAGTGATGTCGAAACCGCAGTGATGGCCTCCACGCGCTCGTTTCTGCTCTCTCTTTCGCAAACAGTTGTCTCGCTCGACATTTGTTCGTGCGCCGCCGCCGCCGGCGAGACATCGCTATAATGTATAGGTGTGTTATCTTGTCTCTCTTTCACACTCTCTTTGCTCGACTCAGGCGTTGCACCGCCTTCACTGCAGTTAACAGGTACAATATCAGCTGTTTGCTTCACGCTCATAACATTCGTTGAGATATCACGACCGTTTATTTTCAAATTTCTGTACATCGGTTCACCTGCTTTTTGTATATCTTTTATTTGTTCCATTGTTATGTAGCTTTCTTTTATTACCGTCACATCCTCTTGCAACTTAATAATATCCCTCAGTATTTTAGTAGCATCCAGATGGTCAAATGTTACTGGGGGCAGTTTATGAAGATATCTGGCCACAAAAATCGGTACCAATGCTGGATCTGTTATTTTGATGAGTGTTATTATGTCTTCTATGTCTCTTCGACCCTTTCCTTCGTTCCGCCGCTTAATTTGACGACGGGAGGTATCAACAGATTCGAATAACAATTTTTTTGCCACAGTTATTTCCTCCTCCGTAAAAGCCGTAGTACACAACCGGCTTATGCTGCTTTCATCCATAATATCTGCTTTATTTTGAATAAAAGCAAGACACTCGTTTATCACCACATTACAATTATTGCACTTTACAGTCGACATTATTACCTGTCGGGATGACCCGATTGTCGTATAAATCACTACGCGTGTGCTCTCGCTCACACTCGCTACGCGAATGTGAGCTAAAAGTTAAGTTAAAAGTTCATGTGCCAGGGCATAGATGTCGCTGATTAAAATGATTTCGCTGTTTGACAATAGATGGTGCTAAATTGAAGGTTTAATGTGCTGCAGGATAGATGGCACTTGTTGAAAAGGTTTAGCTAGTGTACGGTAGGTGGCGCGTATATACATTGCCGGATTACAATAATTATTAATTATTTTAAATTACGGATTAAAATAATTTCATTATGTTCAATATGTTCTATACATATCTAACAGATGCGTTAAATGCCGGTTTTATGTTTCATTATAGTAGAGTGTAGTGTTAATTCACTAACTGAAAAGGTTTTTCTATTTCGCGATAGGTGGCGCGTAAAACCCCCAGATCATGAAGAAAGGTTTTCGAATAATTTAGGATTAATTATTTCTATACTAAATGAACGATATTTACCTTGTAATAGGTAATATCAATATCATATCAAATGTAAGTGCATGATAGATTAATTTAAGATACAATTATTTTATTAACCGACACTCGATACTTCATAAGGCATCGATTTGAGTTAGAAAAGTTACGAAAACTTTAATTTAAAAAATTGAACCCATTTAATGATAATAAATATTTCAAATGCTAAGCTCGCATAATACCAGTACATAACTTATACTGCATTCCGAATTCATTATATATTTTGATATTATAATCGATAACTATTTTCGTTTATGACGATTACTACATGATATTGGACATCCCTTCCCTTCCCTAGATGCAGTCAATCGATTTTCGATTTTCATTTTCCGTGATAATATTGGTGTCAGTGAAGTGAAGTCAAAATTCTAAGTAAAATCAAAATGTTTCCCATCAGAAATCTGCTGAGGACCAATCCCCAGATCATTAAGAATGCACTCCAGCAAAGAAACATGAGCGCTATCGCTACCCCAGCAAGGAATAAGGTTACCTCCGGGGTAAGTGTTTTGACAGAGCCTTTCGCATTTTTCTCCAGTTTAACGGATGTTTGCAGGTAATTAAAATATTACTAGGCCATAATACAGTGATAGTTATTAATGATCTTGTTTATTTTTGATATATTCGCAATTAATTTTCAACTTTTTCATTACGTAATGACACAAGAAAAGATAGGTTATCTTTATATAATGTCTATGATAAATACTTGTAGTTGGAGCCCTAAAAAGTCCGACTACCTGGTCTAACTACGGAACATCGATATTACCAATTGGTTGTGCAGGTCAGATGACAGTCGTTATACGAAAAATTTCTAAGTTCAATCGCATTACAGTTGAGTGGAAAGCTAACCCCAACATATTTTAGAAAACGACGATTTTTGTAACTGTATCTTTGCAAATTATAAGTTAAGTTACAAGTTCATACAGCATATGGTATGGCAACAACCAACCTTTCCACCAGGAACTATCTATAACGAGTGGTCACCTCAATGACCCTCTGTCCAATTGCCTTAATAAGGCTTTAACCCTCCTCACCCCGTATTGTAATGTTTGATATTGCTACTTAGTATACAAGAGATCTCATAACATATTTAAAATATTCTAACCAGAATGCTTATATTCTATTATGGTATTAGCTATTTATTGTTTAACACTGCATAGTTTTCATCCTATTAATTTAACACAATTATCCTTTTAATAGCTAGTTTATAGTATTCTTTTCCTCCTGGGACTCTAGCCAAAATGCATTTGTTACGAATCTACATTCGTCATCACTCTGAAAATGTATGGGAGTGACATTTGTTGTTCGGAATCGGATCACATGACATTTCGGCAACAAATGTCACTCCCATACATTTTCAGAGCGATGACCAATGTAGATTTGGAACATATGCATTTTGGCTAGAACCCCAGGACTGACTTGAGAGCTTCAGATGTGATAGGGACTAATGCAAGAATAATGATGATTTGTATTTAAAGATATGATATTGTATTTGGCCTAACAATAAATAATTAAAAATTTGTTATTTTAAGTAACATAATATGTAATGTATATGTATAACTTCATGTGATTTTGGTGTTGGTATTTTTTTTTAACCTGACAATGGACAACTCTCTTTACATTGGAATTCCTCTGTGCACTCATGAGTTTTCTGGAAGAGCAATATGTACAAGTTATAAAGTACAATATGTACTTTAAAACTTCCTTTTAAAAATAAATCATCCTGCCTTCCATAGAAGGCATAAAGCAGCTGTAGTTATGGATGACAGGGCTCTGTGTAAATATAAAAAAATACTAAATAAATCATGATAAACGAACAAAAAATATAAAAATAAAAACAAAAAGAAAGCAATTAACCTCAAACACAAAACCTGGGTGAACTTTTTTTTTTTAAGCGATTTTATGACATGGTAACTAGTACCTTTATGTCAAGTCTTATTTTAT
Source organism: Pelosia muscerda (assembly GCA_963691645.1). NCBI lineage: Eukaryota > Metazoa > Arthropoda > Insecta > Lepidoptera > Erebidae > Pelosia > Pelosia muscerda. Next base: position 3,686,312 of record OY829125.1, read on the forward strand.
TTTATAACACTTTATTCACTAATCTAGTTAGAATGATTCTTGATGATGGTGATGACGATGACGGATGATAGTTGCCCCAGTAAAGTAGTGGAGACTTTACTAGAAGCTTTCCTAAGGGAGATTTGACACCAACACGAAAAATCACAATTCACTACAATATTCAACTTTCGTACACTTGTGCACTTTGTCTAAGCCGTTATGTCTAAAACTTCACCATTTTTACACATAAAATCTCGAATTTACACCAATATTAGAAAATGAAACACAGGAGCGTTGTGACACTTTTCGCGTTCCCGCCAAAACTCCACCTGGGTGAACACGGTTTAGAATTTTTCTTACAACCCTGGCCCGAACATAAGACACTTCCACATGATCCTGCTGGCCAATATGACCAAGAGACAAAGCCTAATTCGACGAACTACCATTATGCACAAACTCCATCAACAAACCGTCTGATACTCTCCAAGAACTTAATTGGTAGTGCTTGTGCGGCTAAGCACGTAATTAATTTCCTTGCGATTTACATCGTATGGCAAGGAATCGGGTAAAAAAATAATTGTTTTCCAAATTTTTTTAGCTGCAATGTTATCGGTTAAGAATTTATTTTTGCAAAGTGCCCGTTTGGCGGCAATAGGCTCCCCCTATTACGTGGGACCTAAATTCATAGTTGGCGAAATGTGGGTGTTTAATACACCTCTACAACCTTAAGGAAGGGGTAGCCTTCGGGCATTACGGGCGTGAGCATGTCAACACATCAAGACAAGGTTATGTTGGTTACCTTTCTATGTTTCTAATCTATGCTTACCATATTGTTATTTTTCAGGAGAAAATCCTACTTGCGGGCTGTATGGTGTTGGGTTGGACAACTGTCCCTATGTATGTGTTAGTCAACATGAAAAACTACAGGCATAAGGATTAAATATACAAGCTTCCGCTGATATAATATATGTGTAACGCTTTCATTCTTCTAGTGCTGTCTAGTCTTATATATAAGAAAAACAGTTAATTCAAAACTATGTAATGGTGGTGTTTTATTCTTGTATGTGTATGCATACCGAGGTAGTGTCTTGAAATAATCATAAAATATACATGAAAGATTTTGGTTTGACAATTAGATATGGTTCTGCGACAACGGAATGATAATGGTTCCAGCAACATATTATAATTGTTATATGTTTATGTAACTTCACTGTGAATATTTTCAAGACTCTGACCTCGGTTCTATGTTTCTGGTCTAATATGCTTTATTTTTATTTATATACTAACAAAATTGGCATCCCCCTTTAAAATTATGCACAGATAAGTGCTGGTAGTAATTAAATTGATACATGTTGGGAAATATTATAGTTATGGGAATGAAAAAAAGATATGCTAGGATGGTGTTGGCACAATGGTTTGAAAAAGTGAGTGTATGAATGTTTTAGAAGTAAATACTAATAAGTATAACAACTGGTTTCTTTATGAGATAATTAAATAAATAAATGAGCGAATGAATGAATTATTGAATCAATTAATGAACGAGTGAATGAATGAATGAATGAATGAATGAATTAATGAACGAGTGAGTGAAAGAATGAATGAATGAACTAACGCATGAATGAATGAATTAATGAACGAATGAATGAATGAACGAATGAATGAAAGAAGTAATTAATGAACGAGTGAATGAATGAATGAACTAACGCATGAATGAATGAACTAACGCATGAATGAATGAATTAATGAACGAGTGAATGAATGAAGTAAATGACAGATTTATTTGAAAAAAGGCAGCCAAGACGGGTATGTAGTTTTAACTGTAGCCTTAGCATGGCAGGGAAAATTCATGTCACTCATTTCTCTTTGACCAATGACACGAGACTGCCCCACCTTGCTGAGGATGCTGAAAAGGAAGGGTGTGTTTGGGAAGTATACCTGTTGGCACGAATTTTGAACCAAATTCGATAGAGAAACGAGATGTTTTAATATAATCTATGATTGGTAGATGTGGGCTCGTCTATCACCGTTGCACGATGTGCTGTCTTCGAAAGACAGCTCAAAATCGCATACTGTGCGTATAGAGCTCGTATTGAGCATATTTGGGTCCATAACTCGTGTCTATACCTGTATCTATGGTCTGAATGATTGTGTGTAGATGTGGTTTGCGCATATCAGAAAAAGGATTGAATGATAAAAATTACAGAGTACTGATGATGCGCGTGAGAGTAATATGGAAATATATTCACGTTAGATGTAATAGCCGAAATAGAGAAAAGACTGCAGAAATGGTGAAACAAAAAACAAAGATTGATGTAACAGATAAGGCAAGAATGAATGGGTTACCGCGTGGGGGTCTGACAACTTAGATGGATGCCATTTTATGGCAATGCTAGGTCAAGAATGCTTCCAATCGACAAGTATAAACATGACAGTATACAATGTTATGAAATTAGAAGCGAAAAGTGTATGTATGGTGAATCTGAAAAGAATTTTTTGTTTTTTTTTTTAACCACTAGGCAGTCGAGCACACGGCTCTACTCGAGCAAGTAGTGGTTTATGGATGGTTGCAACACCAGGGGCCTCACATTCGTGCTGCCGACTATGTAGAGGGGAGGGTGAGTGTAGGTTCAGAGAGATTCTGTGCTGTCAGTGCGGAAGACAACTAGAAGAGGTAGGACACGACGGTATATCTGTCCCAATCGAGCAGTCCGACTGGGGAAGTACCTCCACCCTACAGAATATCGCCGTTTAATAACCTTGTGTTGTGTTTTCGGTGGTGAGTAGGGTAGCCAGAGCTCACTAGAGGGGTTTTGTGTTGTCCGTGGGAAAACCAAAGGCTTATCCTACATCTTTTGCGCTGACGACACAATGTCTCTGTTCTTACAGGAGTTGCGGCACGAGTGTTATTCCTCTGGTGTTACACTCGCCCATAGGGCACGGTAACCACTTACCATCAGGTGGGCCGCGTGCTTGTCTGCGACCTAAGTTGTATAAAAAAAGACAAAGCGTGGTTCACGGTCTTCCCTCCCACTGACAACACAAAACCTCTCCAATGCGCTAAATTGGCAAGTATAACAGACCATGTGAGGAACAGCATGTTCAGAGGATATAGTGGTGTGATGGAAAGTGTAGGAACCATAGTATGAGGAAGGGATGTTTAGATAGTTCAGAAACGTAAAAAGGGTGGATGTATACATATAGTTTCCGGCATTTATCTTGATTCCAAGTCACGAGAAATACGAAAAAATAGCTTGTTGGCGCGCGCTGTTTGGTTTAATATAACCTATGATTGGTGGATTTGAGCTCCACGGCTGTAGCACGCCGTGCTATTCTCAAAAAATACATAAAACGCGTACTGCGTACATAGAGTGCAATTTGGGGTCAAAATAGATGCCGGTAACTACAAATGCTTATATTGCTTCATTGCTAATAAATACTTCATAATTTTTTATGCTGACAACACATACGCAAGCATGTAGAACCAACCGATTACCATAAAGACTCAGAAAGGGTTTTCTTGAAAATTAATGAGAATTGTAGAGAAAAATCATTTTAATAGAAACTTTATTGGAGTGGCTCTGGTAAACTTTCTTCAAAAAACTTGATATTGGCGTCTCGCTATTAATTTTATATTACGTTTACTATACTAGAGACCGACAGAATTGCAACGATTTTGCTACAGAAGCTATTTTAAGAAAAAAAAAAGTAAAGTAAAATCTGTCAAATGAAAAAAGAATGTTTTCTTTGGTTGAAGATACTCAAATGTAGTGCTGGGCTATGAAGAACGGTAGTGGAGTTATCCGAGGCATTTCTTTGGTTCAACAAAATGGACTGTTAATAAAAAAAAAGTTGTCATTTTATCTGTGTCTATCAAAAAGACAATAACGGTTTTCAATACCTTTAAAATTTACCGGTCCTACTTAAAATCTACGGTAATTGCAGACCCTAAAATGAAATAAAAACAGAGAAAAAAAACGACAATATTTTATAGTGCACAGACAATTTATAAAAAAATATTTAATTTAAAATTTATTCAGAGTGACGCTGTACGATTTTAGTTAAACTTCTTTGTGATATTGTGACCAAACAGTCTTGAGCTTTTATTCTTTTACTAGCTGTTGCCCGCGGCTCCGCCCGCGTGGAAGTCGGATCGCGCGTGTCATCGCTTCAGGTCGAAAACGATCTACAGCATATTTTTATAGCATACATTACTGTAAAAATATATTATACCTACATAGATTTGTGTACAATTTTAGCAGTAATGAAATAAAAGTCAAAATCATTTACCTGTTTTGTATTGACCATTAAAGCGACACTTAGAAAACGTAAAAAAAATATAAAATTTATGTTTAGCAAATTAGCATTACCAATTACAGTTTGAAACGTGGCCCTGTTCTGAAAAGATTCCGGTAAGAAATTTAGCGGGCTGTTTTTTGGTCTATTTACAAACATTTACTTACTCTAATTGAAATTTTTGTTTTGAGTAACATGGTTAGACAGTTCATGTTCAGCTCTTTCCTCTGTCGATTCTTGAGAACGCGCATAATATCTTATTCTTTTAGAGTTTCTTGAATTTTGGGATAAAGAAATTCTTTTTTTAGTTGGCATGTTAATATATATAAGCCTACTATATATATATATATATATATATATATATATATAAAGAAGAAAATGAGTAAGTATGGATTAAAAGAATAATTAATGATCTATGAATGAATGATGCGATGTCGAGCTAAAAAGTACGTTTCGTAAGCAGTCGAAAAAATTATGTTATTGTAGTATTTATGAGAAGCCTGTTATTTAGGTAGGTATTTATTTGGATTGGAAGTAAATAAGTAGGTAAGTAAAGTATAATTACTATAAGTATGCAATGAAAATACAATTATTTATAATTAGTGATTTACGATGAATGATCGCGCTGAAAAGCACGATTTCAAAGCAAGACGAAGAGAGATCCGGAAGTATCCGTTTACTTCCGGATCTCTCTGTATTCCTATTCTACACACATAAAAAAAGTTTGTGATCAATGGCATAAGCTCCTAGAATTCTTTAAATTTAACTTTATCAAGAAAAAATTATGTTGTATGCCTGTACCTTGTTTGAAATTAAAATATAGTTAAAACTATTTTTTTTTATTTATTTTAAAAAATTGAGCCATTAATCATAATGCAATTGTGATAGAAATTTCATAGAAAGAAAAAGACTGTTTAATTAAACTTAAACTACAATTTATTATTAAAAGGTGAAAATTCAATATAAAGTAACTCCTCCCCTGGCTCGAACACATGCGGAGATCCTCCTGGGCATGCTGAGGATCATGTTATCCAGCATTTCCTGGGGTAACATATCCCATTCTTCAATAGCGGCTTCCCTGAGCTCTGGAACTGTCTGGGAATGTAGCTCACGGTTCAATACAGCTCGTTTAAGAGCATCCCACGCGTGCTCTATTGGGCTTTAGTCGGGCGAGTCGGCAGGCCAGTCTAATCGTGTGGTATCGTATTCTTGAAGAGCAGCATTGACTCGTTGAGCTCGATGTGCGGGCGCATTATCATTGACCGGTACAAATTGGTGCCCATGGTTTACTCGGAATGGTTTGACGATATCATCAATAGCAACTGCTTGGTACATGTCTGCTGTCATGAAGCTTCATACGGGATCAAAGGCGTTCTAGCTCCAATCATAATGCCACCCCAAAAAGACACCGATTTTCCGCCTTGCTGAACTGTTCCAGTGGCAGTTCTTTGTCTTTCACGATCGCCTGGTCTTCTCCAGACACGGACACGTCAGTTATTTGGATGAGTGGAGATTCGGGCTTCGTCAACGAAGAGTCAGTTTTGCCAAATGTTTTCTTCCTCACCTTCTTCATTTTGCCGAAGTCTAGCACACTGCAATCTGTTGCCGGGAATTGAGCGGAGCTCGCCATGACCTCCGTGCTTGTAATCCAGCCTGGTGCAAGTAATTGCGAACGGTCTACGTGCTAACTTCAAGCCCAGAGGCGGCCCTGACTTTTGCTTTTATTTTAGTGGCGTTGATTGTGGGATCACGGGCTGCCAGCAATCTAATATAGCGCTTTTGGGCAGCTGTCAAAACAGTTAGGCGACCGCTGCGGGGTCGGTCAGCTAAATTCTCCATTCCGTGGTACCTCTGCAACGGAGCCACGACACAGGATTGGGATATAGCAAGTCTGCGTGCTATTACTCTCGTGGTGTATCCTTCTTCCCTCAAAGTTACTATTTTAGCTCGTAAAACCTCTGATAATCCTCTTGGTATTTTTTCAATCACAACTTTACGCGAAAAATATCTTGAATCGGTTATAATTCACTAAATCAGATTTCTGAATGAGCGTAAGCTAGGACTGAAAGCCTTTTTGTAAGTAAAAACAATTGAACGGTGTCATTGTTTTGTGTTCTAATTCTTTATGTTGAAATAAAGAATCTAAAAAGAAGAATAAATCATAATATAATCTACAGTAACAAAAAAGAATTCAGTTTTTCAAAGTGATCGCAAACTTTTTTTGATGTGTGTATTCTGTAGTTTTAATTGCGTTAACTGCTAAGCAAGAGAAGCAAAGCATTTAATAAAAAAAATTAAATTATTATATAAAGATATGAAAGAGAAGAAACTATTAAAAACAACATCAACGACCAAGCTCAGAATAATCTGCAGTTCAGTAAAGGTGCAACTAATATATTCGCGTTAATTATAAGATCGCATACGGCACCTATTACAACTGCAGGTAGTGACTATCTTACGGATAATCTTAACACGTGTTGTAAAATGACGTCACTTGAGGAGCGCCATCTATTGATAAATGTTGGAATTTCATTATAATAATGGTAAAACGCTATTTGAGTTGGAACGTAATTTTTTACTGTAGTATTTGCACGCCTTGGTCGCAAAAACTACTGAACGGATTTTGATGCGGTTTTTTTTATTACAAAGGTCTTGCTTAGACTCAAAATTTGCAGTATATTTGGTTGTAATTGGTTAAGTAGAACCGGAGATATGACCAAAAACAACCTATAAACGAAGCGCAGGCAAAGCCACGGGTATCAGCTTGTATAAAAAGTAGCCTATATGTTGCCCAGAACTATGAACTATAATCGTACCAAGTTTGATCAAAATCCCTCCAGTAGTTTTTGATCCATGCGTGCACATACGGACAGACAGACAGACAGAAAGACAAAAAAAAATCTGATTGCATTTTTTGCATTAGTATCGATCACCAATCATCCCCCAATAATTATTTTGTAAATATATTCAATGTACAGAATTGACCTCTCTACAGTTTTATTATAAGTATAGATAGGACAAAACAGAATAATTTAATTTTGATACTACAATTATAATTTCTTAAATCCTGTAATTACACAGCAACACTACAGCGTTTTCAAATGCACTAAATGGTGGTAGCATTTGGTGCCTATCCATTTTTTTATCGTTCTTCGTCCATAGACAAAGACTTCGTCCCTATTTTCTCTATTCGATATTGTAAGGGTATAGCATAGAGTATCAATAGAAAATTCACTCTGCATAATTATAGAACTCTTATAATAACACTGTCTGGAGATGTGTTGAAACTTTGATATGTTAGACTCGACTTACATTATCCTAGGATAGGGTTTGTGTAGGATAACCGCTTTTAGCATAATTTATTCATAACTAGCTGTTGCCCGCGGCTTCGCTCGCGTGGACTTCTGATCCCGTGCCTGCTGCTCCATAAAAACCTTCCTTAGAGTTCAAGTAATAATAAAAAAACTATTCGAACTGGTCCATCCGTCTTCGAGTTATGCGCTTTTCAACATATTTCGCTATTCATTTTGATTTATATAGATAGATCATGTCCTTACACACTTTTGTGATCATGAAAACATTCGTCATTATTCTCTGAGCCTATTCCCAACTCAGTTGGGGTCGCCTTTCTAATCTAACTAAGTTACATCTGAACCTCGATATTTTCCGTGAAACGATTGCCATCGGACCTCCACAACCAAATTTGTCTAATCGGTCAAAACGCCTGTGTGTTTTTTTAAGCTGGTATTTTTCGATCATACATAGAAAAATGAGAGTATTAATAGATACATAGAAGGGAATTCTGGCCAGCTCCCCAAACACTGACTTACTGCGTAGAATAGAATTGGCGATATGAATTTCTGTAGTTAGGCTAATCGGACTTTTGAGGGCTCCAACTAACCGTAACGACTGTCATAGTTCGTATGGCAACCGGGACCCATGGCTTAACGTGTTCTCCGGGGCACGATCAGACCAGTGTATAGCCATATTCATGCATACAAATATTTGCACTGAGCGGGAATCGAACCCGCGCCCCCTGGTAGCAGTCGCGTTCACTACCGCTACGTCACCGTGGCCTATGGACGTTTGCAACACCAAGGCCTCAGATTCGTGCTGCCGACCATATAGAGAAGAGGGAAGGGCGGAGGGGAGGGGAGAAGGTTGAAAGAGTCTCTGTGCTGTCAGTGCAGAAAAAAAGATTAATAATGTTCTATTTTTAAATTCCAGGAGATCCTGTTCCTCTCGACGATCATGGTGATCGGCTGGTCAGCGATCCCCGCGTATGTGTTGGTGAACATCAAGAACTACAAGAGTTCCGAATGAACGTTCATTTTACCTGAGCTAGTGAATGTATTTAATACTGTGTTAAACTTATTATATAGAAGTAAAAAGATTATTTTAATTCTTTATATAGTTGTTTTATTCACCATTAACTGACCCGCGCAACTTTGTCTGCGTCACCCCATTTTTGCAACATTTTTTTTTATACTACGTATGTGGCAGACAAGCACACGGCCCACCTGATGGAAAGCGGCCACCGTGGCCTATGAACGTGTGCGACACTAAGGGTGTCACACACGCGCTGCCCACCCTGAAGGGAAAGGGGGAGAGCTGGGAAGGGGTGGGGAGGCTATGAAGGGAAGGGGAAGGAGGAGTATAGTGAGCTCTGGCTACCCTACTTACCGGCGGGAACACAACACGATGGTTATTATGACCGCGGTCTTCTGTAGGGCGGAGGTACTTCCCCAGTTGGACAGCTCATTTCGGACGGGAGATACCGTCGTGTCCTACCTCCGTTAACATTTTACACTTCGTCCGTACAGTTAGTTGTTCAATTAAACCTTCCTCTTCAATCACTCTATCTATTAAAAAACCGCATCAAAATCCGTTGCGTAGTTTTGAAGATTTAAGCATAAGCGGTATGAAAGGAGTTTCATCCCGCGCACGCTCAAGCTGTGGAATGAGCTGCATGCCGTGATTTTACCAAGCGACTACAATATGGGGTTCTTCAAGAAGGGCATTAGAAGGTTTCTACAGGGTAGGCAGCACGTGTGTGACGCCTCTGGTGTTGCAAACGTCCATAGGCCACGGTGACCGCTTCCCATCAGGTGGGCCGAATGCTTGTCTGCCACCTAAGTGGTATAAAAAAAACGCATACATAGGGTTATAAGGACAGGGAAAGCGACTTTGTTATCGATCGAGTACCGACAGCGCCAGCGTGAAAATGCCTACAATATCAGTGGCGCCACGCGTAATAAACGGGCGAGAAAGAGGGTAGACCGATACGGTTGGCCCACATAAAAATTAGCTCAGCGATGTTCAGTACAATCGTGATAATAGCGCTTGAAACAGCGTCGAAATAGTAGTTACACTTTTTTTTTACGGCACCTCAATTTGACTTCACCTCGCCTGATGCTAAGCTGAAGGCAAAGTCTCATGAAAGAGGGTCATCATTACAAACACGTTCAGTGCTACAATGGTGGCGCTCAGCTTGACGGCCTCATCAGATGCTTTTTCACGCCCCGCTTAAAGGACCCGGGACTGTAGGAAGAAGGAAACACGTGACCCGGTAAGGAATCCCAGGACTTAATGGTGCGGCAGAGACTTACTCTACAAAATCAAAAAACATGGTAAATATTCTGTTGACTTCACTACATAGTAGGTATAAAACAAAGTCGCGTTCTCTGTCCCTATGTCCCTTTGTATACTTAAATCTTTAAAATTACACAACGGATTTTGATGGGTTTTTTTTATATAGTTAGATTGGTTCAAGAGGAAGGTTTATATGTATATAACATTAGCTACAACCAACTGGTGCGGAGATGAAGTGAAAAATGTTGCAAAAACGGGGTGACGCAGACGAAGTTGCGCGGGTCAGCTAGTACTAAATATGAGACGTATTCGCACATACAGGGTTCCTTACCATTACCTAGCAGCAAAATTAATGCCTCTTGTACTGTACTCTCTTCTCTTCTACTGTAGGTAGTTCCCGTGGTGGCTTCTGTGTGGATAAACCTGATATATATTCGCTTGAAACTTTTTGGAATTGACTCCATAAAGGTAAGTAATTTTTTTATTTATTTATAAGAACAATTTAAAAACTTACTTTCAATTATTTCAATTGCTTTTCACGATTAACGGACATAAATTAACTAAATAACGCGTAACTAATGGTTACCTAATTGCAACTGATTTGGTTCCAATAATTTTCTTTAGGCTTAGTTGCTCCAACTATCTATTAAAGTTAAGATGTCTATCAATTTAACAGTAACAGTAACATAGATTCTAATGGCTTGGCTAAATGTGTTGCACGAGAGTATTTAGTAGCCCGGTTAAAGTTATCTTTTTGATAGAATTTAACGTTTGAGCGTGGCCGGTTATAGTTAGCGTCAAGTTATGACGTGATTTTAACAATTGTCAAATGGTGCAACCTGTTATACACCTGACCGGTACCTACTTTAACTGCACTGTTAATGTTAAAGTAAGATCGTGCAACCCAGGCTTAGTCAATTGACCAGTACGTAAATTAAGAAAGTAATTGATTGATGATTGATGCCCTACACTGGTCAGTAGCAATAATGTTTAATTGTGATTCTTGATAGTTGAATCCGAACTATATTCAAAGTCAAACCCTTCATATAGGTTACGTTGGGTATAGTAAAAATAAAAGTATATCTATAAATATAGAATAACATTATTTATTTACAAAATGTAACATTTATAACATTTTCTAAACCTACTAGGTACTAGTTAGAAACAATGATTGTATAAGTAGGTACTATATTATAGGTATAGACAAGTTGTATAAAACAAAAATTGTATCAAGACTTCCTGGGTGGGTAAGACTGAAATTAATATATTATTTGTATTTAAAATGGAGACACAGAAATTAGATACCTACGTATACATTTGGTTAGGTAAGTAGGTACTTAAAAAAACGTAGGTAAACAATCTTAGCGTGTCTTTTTAATATGTTTTGTTTAAAAACTCAGTATAAAACTACTTTCCTACTTGTAACGTATTTTAAAGACTAAAACCCTGTGTCAAAACACTAGTTAGTCAGTTAGTTAGTCTAGTTTATTTGTTTAACATGTGTTTTTATAAAAAGTTGTCACAAGATTGTTTACCTTTATTTAAGTACTTAAACAAAATAAATGGAGTATAGTAAAATAGATAAATTTATTGAATTTTGACAAATTGTTTGTGCGGGCATAATATTTTTTTAATAACATCTGCGTAACAATTAAAAATAGTTGCAAAACGTTACCGGTTAGTTAATGGTTTTTTTCGATACTTTTTTTTCTGTGCCGCCAGTAAGCATAATAGGCACATAGAAATGATTGGACTCCCAAAGGAACATTTTTATACTCGTATTACTTTCCTAACGTCATCAAATAGAACAGGATATCTACGTAAATACCTACATATTGATTTTTATTCACAATTTCTGTGCAACAATATTTTATTAGCGTCAATAAATAAGAAAAAAATAAAACTAATTACATTCTTAACAACATTACGACGAAACCAATTACCGCCAAAAATGGCGTCGATTTTACCAAAATGGCCGCACTAGTGAGAGGCCGGCATTCTCTTTCCAGCCATGTATAATCGTCATGTAAGTTTCGTTGCTGTAAAATAGGCCCAATAGTATCCAATATTCTTGCATGGAAGTTGTTTAAGTATTCAATCTGCAAAATAAATTATATTAATTAGAAATGCGCCATTTTGAATCGACATACGGACACTAACTTCTTCTTTCCACTCGAGCATTCGAAACTCAAGGTGGCGTGCGGTTTTAGTAGGTCCGTCTGATATAATATTTCTCGATGGAGGACAAGGGTGATGAAGGTATCTTTACGGATATTCAAACGAAAAAAATGTACCTACTTAATCTTAGATTTCTATTTTATATTATTTTTTAATATAATATTTTCATGAAAAAAAGGGAACTCAGTGAGATTACGCTTCGTAGTAATCTTACTGAGTCACAAGAAATACTTTTTTCCACATTATATTGAAATCCAGTGCGTAACTTCAATTGTGCGATGCAGGATTCTTGTATCAAGTTGCATAGTTCAGCTTGCTGTCACTAGATGGCGTTGGTAGTCGCAAAACATAAACACCCAAATGTTGCCAACTATATTCCCAGTTCACAGGGGGTGAGTAACTCTCTCGTGAGCTGTAGGTTGACTGTCGGATGACGTAGATACAAGAGAGTTTACACTACTTCTCTTCCTACAGACCCGAGTTCTTCAAGCGCAAAAAGCTAGCTCTGCTAATCTGTTCGGTTAAGATCGCTTTAATAGTAAACTTAGTAATAGTCTAGACGACAATTTGTATCATTTATGTGCCAGTTACGTCAATGAATTAAAAAAAAAATATTCGTTTCTTTTTTATAACTGTCACTTTTCAAAAATGTAATAAAAGTTGCTGTTTACTTAATGTCGTCATATTCATACACAAAAAAAATCATAAAATTTGGATTTGTCATTCCTAAAAAAATGCAAAAATGTTTTAACTGAAAATTGAGTTTCCTAAAATTTCTTCAAACAAAACGGCAATTTCATATTATGTAAAGACCTAATATTACCGTTTATTACAAATCGTGCAAGGTTTTTACAGGCTTCGCGCAATATAACAATGCAGTATACATATACTTAGCTACCATAATCATTATTATATCTTCCTATTATTACAATTTCTTTTTATAATATCACGCCTATATCCCCGAAAGGGTAGGCAGAGGTGCTAGCACCCACATTTCGCCAGTTTATATTTTAGGTTCCAATGTAATAGATGGCGAGCCTATTGCCATTAACCGGGCACTTATAAACCTGCGATAAATACACACATAACTTCGAAAAGCATTGCAGTCATTGGTGTGTGCCATGGTAACCCTGGGATCGAACCCGAGACCTCGTCTCAGCAGTCCATTACCCATACCACTAGGCTACTGCGGTTATTACTAATCTTATATATATCTATATCAACCGAAGAGTTTTTAGCATATTTAAAAACTCTTTGTCTCCAAACATTGTAAGTATCTGTACTGGTAACCTTCTTTCCTGTAACATTGCATTCAATTTACCAGCAGGCGTCAAGCCATATTGACTTAAAAAAAAACTTACCTCAAATTCGGTCATGAGTGTTACGTTAAGGCATTTAGTTTGGTGCGGTACTTGGGTGATGGCGTTGAACCCAACAACTCCTTGACCGGCGAAATCTCCCACTAGACCGGAGGCCTGTTGGAATCAAATATAGAAGAGTGTGAGTGAGGGTTTTTTTAAGGGATTTTATGACATGGTAACTAGGACCTTTATGTCAAGTCTTATTTTATTTTATAACACTTTATTCACTTATCTAGTTGGAATGATTGTTGATGATGACGATGACGATGATGGATGATAGTTGCCCCAGTATAGCGGTGGAGACTTTACTAGAAGCTTTTCTAAGGAAGATTTTGACCAACACGAAAAATCACAATTCACTACAATATTCCACTTTCCTACACTTGTGCGGTTTGTCTAAGCTGTTATATCTAAAACTCCACCATTTTTACACATAAAAACTCGAATTTACACCAAATATAGAAAATGCAACACAGGAGCGTTATGACACTTTTCGCGTTCCCGCCAAAACTCCGTGAGTGAGGGTATAAGTATAGGCACGAGATGTGGACCCAAAAATGTGCTCAAAATGTGCTATAATAAGAGCGTTGTACGTTTTTGGGCTGTCTTTTATATTAAGAATTATTTTAAACTAGCTGTTGCCGGCGGCTCCGCCCGCGTGGATTATCGCTTTGTACGACTCTACTCAATTCTCTACTTGCCTCTCTATACTACTTCTCCTTGCTGTCGATATTAGCGCCATTGTATAGAAATTTACCGGATTGATTGAGATTTATGATTATTAATCCGCTCCCTTCGATAGTAGCGTGATGATTAACCTATGTTACTCGCAGATATTTTAGCTTTTTAGAGGTGAAAGGATTATTGAAATCGGTCCAGCAGTTTCGGAGCCTATTCTTTTTTTTTATACTACGTAGGTGGCAGACAAGCACACGGCCCACCTGTTGGAAAGCGGCCACCGTGGCCTATGAACGTGTGCAACACTAAGGGTGTCACACACGCGCTGCCCACGCTGAAGGGAAAGGGGGAGAGCTGGGAAGGGGTGGGGAGGCTAGGAAGGGTAGGGGAAGGAGGGGTACAGTAAGCTCTGGCTACCCTACTTACCGGCGGGAACACAACAATCGTTACAAACAAAGAAATCTTTCCTCTTTATAATATTAGTATAGACTAGTGATATAATTACTTACCATAGGGTGGTTAGAGGTTCTCGTAACTGCATATGTTTCAACTATATCCTCGTGACGGATCCCGTATTCACCAACTTCATAGTACCCTGGTTCTGTAAAAAAAAGATGCTAACGGTAATGTTGTATGATTTTAGATTGACATGGTCATTTACATATTCATCATAAACTTACGCCTTTATCCCCCAAAGGGGTAGGCAGAGGTGCTAGCACCCACATTTCGCCAGTTTATGTTTAGGTCCCAATGTAATAGGTAGCGAGCCTATTGCCATTAACCGAACACTTATAAACCTGCGATAAATACACACATAACTTCGAAAAGCATCGAAAAGTCATTGGTGTGTGCCATGGTAAAACCTGGGATCGAACCCGAGACCTCTTCTCAGCAGTCCATTACCCATACCACTAGGCTACCGCGGTATTTCATACATTTATCACATTCACGAAACTATTTTGGAAAACGTCCACTCCATTTGCATCCGTTGGACGTATCGTGGTTGATTTATTTGGTAGTGCTTGTGCGGCTAAGCACGTATTAATTTCCTTGCGATTCACACCGCATAACAAGGAATCAGGTCAAAAAAACAAAATGTTTGTTTTCGGCACACCGATTTTTTACAAAGTGCCCGAATTGCGGTAATAGACTCACCCCCAATTACGTGGGATCGAAAATCATAGTTGGCGAAATGTGGATGTTTAATGCACCTCTGTCTTAACCCTTAGGAGATTACGAGTGTGAGCAATGCATGTATGTAGATGTGACGCATATATGAAGTGCAACGCCATCTATGAGCCAGCCTATCGGAGATCTAGAGATCTAGGAGAGGAGATCTATTCACTTACCGTTACTATAAATCATTCCTGGCGAAATTCCAGGATCATTAGGTTGTGGCAGTGGGTGTATCCTGGCGGGGAACTCGTGGATGTTGAGGAAGTGTCCCACACCGTGGCCGGTGCCGTGCGCATAGTTCAGACCTATGTCCCAGAGGTATTTTCTCGCGATGACGTCAACAGAGTGTCCCTGGGGACACGAGTTAGTTATGAAAGGAGTTTGATGATTATGAATTGTTTAGGTACAAGGTGTATGGGAAACACTCAGGAAACCCAAGGGCCCCTTTTAGTAATACATTACATATTGGGATAAAAAAATACGATTTGGTTTTTTTTTATTCAGTTTAGGCACATAAAGAGCACATATGAATGTAAAAGTTTTACAATTGTATTTTTCAAAGCTATTGTAGGTACTTTAAAATGAATAAAAAAAATAATTTACTTAAAGAAAAACAAAAACCCGACTGAGTAAAAACTAATTTTGAAAATTACGTGAAAAAATTAATTAAATAAAAACTAAAAAGAAAGAAACAAGCCCAGTAGCTTAAAATCATACAATACTCACAGTCGGGGCTCCTTGGGATGATTGATTCGTAAAATTTAAATAGGTCCTGACTGTACGCACCCACGCACGCACGCACGCACAAATGGCGTCATGACGTCATTTGTGTTTTTTTTGTTGCGATGTTTGTCATGAAATTATCATTTCACTTAGCTTTACTGATACGATGGAGAGTAAATAATGCTAATAAATCGGTAAAAAAATTGCCAAATCGTAATTTTTTATGCCAATTAAATTAAATATACCATTTGACTTACCATAGTTCCCCGAGGCAATAAACTAGTGGCCAAGGCGATGTTCCCCTTCAACACGCGTGTGAAGGCACGTCGTTGAGCCTCAGTGCAGTTGCCCATGTGGCGTGTTCTCGTGATGTCCGTAGTACCGTCCCTGGGAGTTACATACAGTGAAAATGTAAACCAGTTAAATGGCAAGCCAGTTAAAATTCAAACCAGTTAAAATACCAACCAGTTAAAATGCATACCAGTTAAAATTTATTTTTGTTATTAAAGCAAGCGTGTACCAACACTACACATTCTTACATAATACAAACAGAGGACTGGTCAAATTTAACGGTAATAAAATAAAATATTCACCTGTATTGACCACCAGAGTCCACTAGAAGCATATCAGTGGGGATGATGGCCCTCTGGGGCCCCGTCGGGCTGGGCCTGTAGTGTATGATAGCGCCGTTTGCCCCCGCGCCCACGATAGACGCGAAGGAGGGGCCCATGAAATGCTGTTCTTCGCTGTTGAACAGAAAGAGATTATTAATAGGAATACATAGAAAGGAGGAGGATACTTTGAAGGAGGTAGGACACGACGGTATATCCGTCCCAATCGAGCAGTCCGACTGAGGAAGTACCTCCACCCTACAGAATATCACCATTTAATAACCTTGTGTTGTGTTTTCGGTGGTGAGTAGGGTAGCCAGAGCTCGCTAGAGAGGTTTTGTGTTGTCAGTGGGAAAACCAATGGCTTATCCTACATCTTTTGCGCTGACGACACAGAATGTCTCTGTTCTTACAGGGGTTGCGGCACGAGTGTTATTCCTCTGGTGTTACAGTCGCCCATAGGTCACGGTAGCCACTTACCATCAGGTGGGCCGCGTGCTTGTCTGCAACCTAAGTTGTATAAAAAAAAATGGTCAAGTGCGAGTCAGACTCTAGCACCGAGAGGGCTCCGTACAAACTTTTATTCATTACAAACACACACACACACACAAAAATACATTTATTTTTTCTTTATGATATTAGTGTAGGGAATGAATCGTATACGGCTGTATCAATTCGAGTAATAAATAAATAATAATAAATGTTGTAGGACAATCTACACAACCCACGGTAAATATATAATTTAACTAGCTTGTATTACGGGTTCTAGAATGCGGATAAACATACTTACATACATTTTTTTTTGTTAATATATACCTATATATATTATACATAGAAACACCCAGTGCAATGCAAATATTCATATTCATGCATACAAATATGTGCACTGAGTGGGAATCGAAGCCACGCCTCCTGCGTAGCAGTCGCGTTTACTGCCGCCACGCTACGGAGTAGGTACTTCTTTTTTTATTTATTCCTTGAACTCTAAAGGAAGCTGTTTATGGAACAGCAGGAACGGGATCAGAAGTCCACGCGTATGGAAAAAAACGTCTGCCATTTTCTCAAACTTATGTTTTGTGTAAAGATACGTGTGTTTGTTCTATTTTAAGGGTCAATTTATACTAGCGCAGAGTCAAAGCGCATCGAAACGTCTGTCCAAAACTGAATATAACAAATTCAACCTTAACTCCATAGCGTAACGCTCACATCCCTTCTGAGATTAAAAAAAACGCGCGCATTCTTCGGAATTCGCGCGTCTGCGCTTGACCAACGCTGATTGGTGGGCGCGCTTTCTCGCGTTCCCAAGCGCCCACTAGCGAACCTACGCGTCATCAGTTCGCAAATGCCTATCCCACCAAAACATCATCATCATCATTCCCTCAACCTTTTCCCAACGCAGTTGGGGTCGGCTTTCCAGTCTAACTGTGATGCGGCTGAACTTCGATATTTTCCGTGAAGCGACTGCCATCTGAGCTCCACAACCAATGGTCTAATGACCAATGGCCTATCCCACCAAAACATAAATGTAAAAAAAGGAGAGCCAAGTTCAATACAAAAATTATTCTCTGCTGTGGGCTTCGCCGCAAAAAGAATGGAGATCAGAGATTGAGTGCCAAGTTCTATGCAAAATCCAAATATGTAGTCTAAGGGCTGACTTGGCTGGTTTTCCTATACTGGGTTAGAGTTTTGGTCTATAGGTCAGTCAATGATAAAAATAAGGAATTTTGGACATTAATATTTAAATAACCGTTTGAGATAAGCTTATGAAAATTAGTTCACATATGTATCTCGCAAGTCTCAATATATGAACCAAATTTGATACGTTTATGTAAAATAGTTTTTGATTTATGAGGGGGTCAAAAGTGGCTCCAATGGTTCGTGTAATATTACACACGGTGCGGCTCGCAAGTTCTGTTTCTTGAACTTGGCGCTCCCGCGTGTCTAGATTTAATCCAAAAACCAAAAATTATAATGACAAACATTTCGAAGAGTGCGCGCGTATTCTGGCGAAAACGCGTGCATTCGTGCGGCTTCGCTATAGTTGTAAAGAATTTCTCGCTTCGATGCGCTTCGCTAGTATAAATTGACCCTAAGCATAAGTAAGACAAACACAGGCTTACCTCCTCCTCTCTTCAAGTACTTGGGACATCCGAACCTCAGTCACTGGTACCTGGGCAGCCATCTGTCGGTCTAGCCAGCTCAAGGCGCGAATGACAGCCACACCATCCCTTACGTGTGCTCTGCGCATACCCTGTGAAATAAAGTGAAGTAAAATAAATATGTCATTCATTCATTCATTCGGTCATTCATTCATTCATTCGTTCATTCATTCATTCATTCATTCATTCATTCATTCATTCATAAAATATAAGTTAGTAAGCCTTCCCGAAGAGCGAAACCTATGCTCGGGCCCTCTCCGTGAGTAGCGGCATTTGTAGCACTGAACGTGTTTGCAATGGTGACCCTCTTTCATGAGACTTTGCCTTCAACTTAACATCAGGCGAGGTGAAGTCATTGACGTGTCATAGATATTAAAAACCCGTGTTACCCGAGTTTGGTGTTTTTTTTAAGTTTTTTTTTATTCTGTTTTATATGTAAGACCAACAGCTAATCTATAATATGAAAATTAATCGCGAAATATGTTGGTAAGCGCATAACTCGAAGACGGCTGGACCAATTCGAGTAATTCTTTTTTTTATTTGTTCCTTTAACTCTACGGAAGGTTTTAATGGAGTAGTAGGAACGGGATCAGAAGTCCAAGCAGCGGGAACGGGATCAGAAGCCGCTGGCTACAGCTAGTATTACAATATGATTCACAGGCAAGAATAAAAGTACTACTTAATCACTATCACTATCACTACATAGTATAAAATAAAGTCCCGTTTTCTGTCCCTATTTTTCTTGTCCCTTTGTATGCTTAAATCTTTAGAACTACGAAACGGATTTTGATGCGGTTTGTTTCAATAGATAGAATGGTTAAAGAGGAAGGTTTATATGTATATAACATCATGCTACAACAAACAGGTGCGGAGCAGGAATGAAAAATGTTGCAAAAACGGGATGACGCAGACGAAGTTGCGCGGGTCAGCTATTAAATAATACCTATAATAAAGTGTGCATTATAATGTTTAAAGACTCTGTCCCTATATCTGTAATCTCAATACCTGTAGTTCAATTGGATTTTTGACGACCTTCATCAGAGCGGGGGGCGTGATTGGAGCGATGATGATGCGGTTTGCTGGTGGAACTGCACTCTAGAAAGAGAATTACTTATTATTTATTAATTTAAATGTCAGCCTTTGTGGCGTGGCGGTAGTGGACGCGACTGCTTCGCAGGAGGCACGGATTCGATCCCGCACAGTACAAATATTTGTATACATGAATATGGCTATATGCGTTGGTCTGGTCGTACCTCGGAGAGCACGTTAAGCCGTCGGTCCCGGTTGTCATACAAACATCTATAGCAGTCGTTAGGGGAAGTTGGAGCCCTCGAAAGTCCAACCAGTCTAACTTGGAACTTCGATATCGCCATTGGTCATTGGACCATTGGTTGCGGAGGTCAGATGGCAGTCGCTTCACGGAAAATATCGAAGTTCAGCCACATCACAGTTAGACTGGAAAGCCGACCCCAACTGAGTTGAGAAAAGGTTCAGAGAATGATGACTTTACAAAATGTACTTTTCTTTACAAAAAAGTACCCTATGGGTAATGGACTGCTGAGACGAGGTCTCGGGTTTGATCCCAGGTTTTACCGTGGCACACACTAATGACTATTCGATGCTTTTCGAAGTGATGTGTGTTTTTATCGCAGGTCTATAAGTGCCCGGTTAATGGCAATAGGCTCGCTACCTATAACATTGGGACCTAACACATAAACTGGCGAAATGTGGGTGCTATCACCTCTGCCTTCGGGGATATAGGCGTGAGTTTATGTTATGTTATGTTACAAATGTTAAGTGCCTCTTAATAAGTCGCAAACCAATTTTCTAACTAAATTGGCGTGTATGTAGTTCCATATAAAAGTCTGACAACCGTTTATGGCGTCATTATCGTATACTAACCTCAATGGCTTGGAACAAAGCGTGGCTGGCTGTTGCCGGCACCCAAATTCTACCATAAGGGCCTAGTCCGGTCTGAAAAAGGAAATTTTATTATCAACCATATAAAAATAAGTCGGGTTTTCCTTCCTGACGCTATAACTCCAGAACGCACGAACCGATTTCCACGGTTTTGCATTCGTTGGAAAGGTCTCGAGCTCCGTGAGGTTTATAGCAAAGAAAATTCAGGAAAAAATTCAACAGAAAAGCGGGATAATATTTTTTTTGTAGCCATCTGGTGACGAAACGGAGTTCGCCGGGTTTGCTAGTATCTTTATAACGAAATGACGAATGAAATGTAGCGATAAAACGACAAACTATGGACTGTTTACTCGTCAAGATTATGTAGACGAGTGTGAATAATAGAAATGGATTTTTTATGAATAATTACTAACAAAAAAAAACAATAGTCGTAGCTTCATCGAATTGAAAGTTGGGGATCAATCCACTTAGAACCATAGTCTAGATCCATTTTGGTTCCAACGAGACTTTTTATTCCCTTTAGAACCAAATGTGGAGGTGCCGGTTCTACAGGGAACTATAAAAAGTAGCTGGATCCATTTAAAAAAAATGTAAAAATGGGAATACGCTATGGTGGCGGCCATCTTAAATATGAAATTTCTCATAGTGTGTCGTATTCTACTAGTCAAGCCCTTTCATTTGATATACATATTGAGAAACTAGTGCCAAAATTTGTATCCGCCATCTTGTGGCGGCGGCCATCTTCGATCGATTTCCATTGAACATAGCAAAGAACACTCTCGACTAATTTAGCTTTCAAACAAAAAAAAAACTAGTTCTAAATCGGTACATCCGTTCGAGAGCTACGATGCCACAGACACACACACACACACACACACACACACACACACACACACACACACACACACACACACACACACACACACACACACACACACACACACACACATACACATACACACACATACACACACGCGCAAAGACACACACACACACATATACACACACATCCAGTCATAAAAAACTACTTTTTCATATGAATAAAGCACTTACCGCGAAATCTCTTAAATAGTTGAAGATGTCGTCGTATGGCCTGCCTATTATAGGCTGATTCTCTGCTGTTTGATGGGCCACTAAGTGGGGCATTGTCAAAGTGCCGTTACCCCAGAATAGAATGACATTGTTTGTGAGGATCTGGAAACATTGTAATAATAAGTCAGTCTGAACCTTACATCACTACATAGTATAAAACAAAGTCGCATTCTCTGTCCCTATGTCCCTTTGTATGCTTAAATCTTTAAAACTACGCAACGGATTTTGATGCGGTTTTCTTTAATAGATAGAATGGTTAAAGAGGAAGGTTTATATATATATAACATCATGCTACGACCAACAGGTGCGGAGTAGGAATGAAAAATGTTACAAAAACGGGGTGACGCAGACGAAGTTGCGCGGGTCAGCTAGTGACTTTTAAAGGGAAGATCGTTACCAACGCATTTGAGTTGGCATATCAAACTAGGTTCATAGTTCGGTTTGGTTTAGTGGATGTCGAATGATCGAAGCGCCTACATAAATCAAAGAAACAAATAATAATAAATAAGTATTCTAGGACAATTTACACAACGCCACCCAGACCCATGGTAAGCATAGTTTAACTAGCTTGTGTTATGGGTTCTAGAATGCGGATAAACATACATAGATACTTTTTTTTTGTTAATACATACATATTATACACACACAAATATTTGCACTGAGCGGGAATCGAACCCACGCCTCCTGCGTAGCAGTCGCGTTCACTACCGCCACGCCACGGAGGTCGTCGTCAAGAATCAATTTCGTTTAATCGGTTTAGGCACATAAAGAGCACTTATGAATGTAAGGTGAATCAAATCAAATCAAAAATCATTTATTCTGTAAAGACAAAAAAACGTCACTTATAAAACGTCAATATCAACAACATTCTGTAGATCAGTGAGCTAACTGACTAACTAGTGGGGTCGGCTTTTCAGTCTAACTGTGATGCGGCTGAACTTCGATATTTTACGTGAAGCGACTGCCACTGACCTCCACAACCAATGGTCCAAAAACAAATGGAGTATAAGTAGTATTTTTTCTTTTTTTTTATACCACTTAGGTGGCAGACAAGCACACGGCCCACCTGATGGGAAGCGGTCACCGTGGCCTATGGACGTTTGCAACACCAAAGGGCGTCACACACGTGCTGCCTACCCTGTAGAAACCTTCTAAAGCCCTTCTTGAAGAACCCCATAAGAAAACCATAGGTACTTACATCAGCCCTAATTAGCAGATAGGAGAAGAATACAGGACTGAAGGGAATATCAGAGCCGCGAAGGTTCAGCGTCCCTGTAAACATAAAGAGTCGGTAGCTTAGCGATTGAGAAGTAGGCCTTTACAATCGTGAGGTCCCAGGTTCGAATCTTGGCCATTACACTACCGACGTGAACCTAGTTAGCAGTAGCTTAAGTATGTCAGCCTGTTTTTAAGAATTTATGGTAGCCATTTTTTTTTTATCGTGCGTAAAATTCCCATGGATACCACCTCTGCCAAAATCAGTGAAGGTGATTATGTCGGACTCGAACCGACTAAAACGCACGCCGTTTATGGGTCCTTAATTGCCGGAGGTGAGATTATACAAGTTTATGGTAGACTTTTTTTATTTTATTTTTCGTGCGAATATCTCCACGAATCCCCTTCTCCGCCGAGAGCGCGGGCGGTTGGAGAGGTTATGTCGGACTCGAACCGACCAAAACGCACGCCATCTTTGGGTCTTTAGTTGCCGAAGGTGAGATAGTAGTCAACATATCCCTCGCACCCCGGCAGACCCGGGGCCGTCTCTTTCAAGATTACCCCCCGTCGGGTGTAGGGACCACGGTGTCCCCCTCCAGTTTCGATTCTACAAATTTTTAACCATGGTAACACGGCTGAGGTCACAAAAACTGCCATCGCATTTATACTACTTAAGTCTTGTAAGTAATTCCTCACCAGCTCACGTGTTTCCTTCTTCCTACAGTCCCGGGTCCTTTAAGCGGGGCGTGAAAAAGCATCTGATGAGGCCGTCAAGCTGAGCGCCCCCATTGTAGCACTGAACGTGTTTGTAATAGTGAACCTCTTTCCTGAGACTTTGCCTTCAGCTTTTTTTTTGTAATCTTTATTTTTAAAGAGGGTTTTTTCACACAGTGAATATGACACCCTCATCGGGTCTAAAATCTACATCTTATGGTCTACGTTTCATACATAAACATACTGTATAGTATTCTTGCTTCTTCACTGGCTGGGAAAGCAAGAATACTATTACATGCCCCTAAGACATGCACATCTATAGATAGATAGATAGATAGATTACTCTTTATTGTACACCAAAAACAAAACAAAAAATAAATACAAGAAAACACCAGGGACAAGTAGTGAGAATTACAGTTGTTCTAATGTACAATGGGCGGCCTTATCGCTGGAAGCGATCTCTTCCAGGCAACCTTGGGATGGACAGTAGCGTGACATAACAATATGTTGATTGGTGTAGTTAACAAATAAGTAATATAAATTAAGGCAAGACAGTCAGTACAAGCAGTATTATACAAAACTATATTAGAAGTAGGAAACATAAAATAAATATTAACACAAATATGTCATACTAGCTGTTGCCCGCGGCTCCGCCCGCGTGGAAGTCGGATCGCGCGTGTCATCGCTTCAGGTCGAAAACGATCTACAGCTTATTTTTATAGCAAACATTACTGTAAAATATATTATTCCTACATAGATTTGTGTACAATTTTAGCAGTAATGAAATAAAAGTCAAAATCATTTACCTGTTTTGTATTGACCATTAAAGCGACACTTAGAAAACGTAAAAAAAATATAAAATTTATGTTTAGCAAATTAGCATTACCAATTACAGTTTGAAACGTGGCCCTGTTCTGAGAAGACTCCGGTAAGAAATTAAGCGGACTGTTTTTGGTCTATTTACAAACATTTACTTATTCTAATTGAAATTTTTGTTTTGAGTAACATGGTTAGGCAGTTCATGTTCAGCTCTTTCCTCTGTCGATTCTTGAGAACGCGCATAATATCTCATTCTTTTAGAGTTTCTTGAATTTTGGGATAAAGAAGTTCTTTTTTTAGGTGGCATGTTAATATATAAGCCTGTTATATATATATATATATATATAAAGAAGAAAATGAGTAAGTATGGATTAAAAGAATAATTAATGATCTATGAATGAATGATGCGATGTCGAGCTAAAAAGTACGTTTCGTAAGCAGTCGAAAAAATTATGTTATTGTAGTATTTATCAGAAGCCTGTTATTTAGGTGGGTATTTATTTGGATTGGAAGTAAATAAGTAAGTAAAGTAAAAGTAGTATTAGTATGGAATGGAAATACAATTATTTATAATTAGTGATTTACGATGAATGATCGCGCTGAAAAGCACGATTTGAAAGCAAGGCAAACGGATACTTCCGGATCTCTCTGTATTCCTATTCTACACACATAAAAAAAAGTTTGCGATCAATGGCATAAGCTCCTAGAATTCTTTAAATTTAACTTTATCAAGAAAAAAATATGTTGTATGCCTGTACCTTGTTTGAAATTAAAATATAAAACTATTTTTTATTATTTATTTAAAAAATTTGAGCCATTTATCATAATGCAATTGTGATAGAAATTTCATAGAAAGAAAAAGACTGTTTAATTAAACTTAAACTACAATTTATTATTAAAAGGTGTAAATTCAATATAAAGTAACGCCTCCCCTGGCTCGAACACATGCGGAGATCATCCTGGGCATGCTGAGGATCATGTTATCCAGCATTTCCTGGGGTAACATATCCCATTCTTCAATAGCGGCTTCCCTGAGCTCTGGAACTGTCTAGGGATGTGGCTCACGGTTCCATACAGCTCGTTTAAGAGCATCCCACGCGTGCTCTATTGGGTTTAAGTCGGGCGAGCCGGCAGGCCAGTCTAATCGTGTGATATCGTATTCTTGAAGAGCAGCATTGACTCGTTGAGCTCGATGTGCGGGCGCATTATCATCGACCAGTACAAATTGGTGCCCATGGTTTACTCGGAATGGTTTGACTATATCATCAATAGCAACTGCTTTGTACATGTCTGCTGTCATGAAGCCCCGATACGGGATCAAAGGCATTCTAGCTCCAATCATAATGCCACCCCAAAAAGACACCGATTTTCCGCCTTGCTGAACTGTTCCAGTGGCAGTTCTTTGTCTTTCACGGTCGCCTGGTCTTCTCCAGACACGGACACGTCGGATGAGTGGAGATTCGGGATTCGTCAACGAAGAGTCAGTTTTGCCAAATGTTTTCTTACCCACCTTCTTCATTTTGCCGAAGTCTAGCCCACTGCAATCTTCGTTGTTGACGTTGCCGGGAATTGAGCGGAGCTCGCCGTGACCTCCGTGCTCGTAATCCAGCCTGGTGCAAGCAATTGCGAACGGTCTGCGTGCTAACTTCAAGCCCAGAGGCGGCCCTGACTTCTGCTTTTATTTTAGTGGCGTTGATTGTGGGATCACGGGCTGCCAGCAATAGCGCTTTTGGGCAGCTGTCAAAACAGTTGGGCGACCGCTGCGGGGTCGGTCAGCTAAATTCTCCATTCCGTGGTACCTCTGCAACGGAGCCACGACACAGGATTGGGATATAGCAAGTCTGCGTGCTATTGCTCTCGTGGTGTACTTCTTCCCTCAAAGTTACTATTTTAGCTCGTAAAACCTCTGATAATCCTCTTGGCATTTTTTCAATCACAACTTTACGCGAAAAACATCTTGAATCAGATTTCTGAATGAGCGTAAGCTAGGACTGAAAGCCTTTTTGTAAGAAAAAACAATTGAACGGTGTCATTGTTTTGTGTTCTAATTCTTTATTTAGAAATAAAGAATCTAAAAAGAAGAATAAATCATAATATAATCAACAGTATTTATTTTTATTTATTTATTTTATTAGGTGTACAAACAGTTCACAATCATAGTACAGCAACTTAGATCTATAATAATGTTTTTGACCTAGAATGTGAACCTAAACAGTACACACAGCGTGCAATACATTTCGAAGCAGAAACAACGCTACATTAGGAATATAGATTATATAGATCCCAGTTGAAAGACCTTTCAACTAGAATCCATACGCATAAAGAGAAATGCCAGACAATCAAATCTACATTACAGAAGAGCACATCACCAAAAACACAAACCGTTGAAAAGCAAAAGAAGAATTTACTGAGTGCAATTTATACCTATTACAATATTCTTACGGAATGAGATGTAGTTAGCGTTGTACAAATCGACATCAACAGTTGTGTCTCTGTCACCGGAAACGACCAAGTCATTGTAAGCACGACACATTCGGGCCAGAGGGTTATAGAAGGAAGTATTATTTATGTACACTTTTAATACAAAGGGTTTATGGCAACGTCTAGGATTGGGTCTGCAGTTACAGTTAAAGTTTAAATATGACAACAACGGGGAAGAAGAGACTCGTGAGTGTATTAATTTATATAAAAATAGTAGATCCTGTATATGTCGACGTGAGCTGAGTGTGGATATTCCAAAATGTGATAGTCTCCCATCATACGAAGACAGCTTGCGGCCAAGATGCTCCCTGAATGCAATCATTTTTAGAGCTTTATTTTGCACTTGTTCAAGTCTATCGTTATGCACTTTGTAACACGGTGACCAAACGACACTTGCGTATTCGAGAATGGTTCTTATAAGGGCGTTAAAAAGGTAAATGAAGCTGGATGTGTTTTTAAAATCTTTGGTTGCTCTAAATATGAATCCAAGAAGCCTATGCGCTCTGCTAACTATGTCTTCATAGTGGTCACGAAAGGTGAGTTTCGAGTCGAAACGAACACCCAAGTCCCTAACCACTGACGTTCGATGTAAGGCTTTTCCTGCCAATTCATAGTCAAACTGTAGCATGTTATGTTTGTTAGTAAACGTGATGACTAGACATTTATCTACATTGAGATACATACAGTTTGATTTGCACCAACTAGCAATAGTGAGGGCATCCGTTTGGAGCAATTTACAATCAGTTTCATTTGTCACCGATGTGTACACCTTTAAATCGTCGGCATAAAGAAGACAAGGACATCGCAATTTATCTACAAGGTCATTTATGAATATGTTGAAGAAAAGTGGCCCCAGGTGAGACCCTTGGGGCACGCCAGATCTTATAGACCTTGGTGATGATTTAAAACCTTTCATTGCAACTATCTGACTACGATTAGATAGATAAGACTGGATCCACCTCAACAAGTCGCCGTGTATGCCATACCACGAAAGCTTCTGACAAAGCATTTGGTGATTTACTTTGTCAAAGGCCTTCCGGAAATCAGTATATATGGAGTCCACCTGACCCCTTCCCGCAAAGACTGTGCATAAATATTGCTTATATTCCAACAAGTTTGTGATTGTCGACTTTTGTCTCATGAAACCGTGCTGGCACTCTGTTATGAAGGGACTTACATGAGCATAAACGCTGTCATAAACAACCGATTCAAAGACCTTGGCTACGCTCGAGAGTATGCTAATGGGCCTATAGTTCTCACATAGTCTGGAGTCTCCTCCCTTCAGGATAGGCACAATATTAGCAGTCTTCCACAACATAGGGAAAGTGCCTGACTTGAGGGACATGTTAAAAATTATACATAGGGGAACGCTGAGTTGATTGGCACATTTCTTTAAAAATATGGGGGGCAGTGCGTCAGGACCAGCTCCCTTATTAGGATCAAGGGTTTTGAGTTTGCGCAAAATTTCAAACTCTGAAAATACTAGCTGTGACATTACACTATTGCACCGCTGTTCATCAAGAAACCCAAACTGTAAGTTTTGTGAGTCATCAAATACAGACACAAAGTATTCTGAAAAGAGCTCACATATACCCTGGCTGTCCGAAGAAGACTCACTACCAAGGGTAACAGTGCTTGGAACACCTGTTTTAGCCCTGCGATTATTAATGTAGCTCCAAAATGTTTTGGGAGCAATACGGAGTGAGTGTTCAGTATACGCCGTGTATGCATCATGACATGCTTTCATAAGTGATTTCGATCTATCACGCAGTAGGCTGAAAGCATCATAATCCCTCGGGTTACCGGTTCTCTTAAATCGTTTGTGATAGTTTTTCTTCTCACTTAGACATTTTTTCAGTGCTGGAGAGAACCAGGTCGGGTATATATCCTTATTTAATATTTTAATAGGTACATGTTTGATTATGACTTCATGTATTACACTATAAAAGCTGTCAACAGCATCGTCCACGTCCTCCGCATTTAAAATACCAAGCCAGTTCACCTTCTCCAGGTCATCCCTAACCTTTACATAGTCAGCTTTTTGAAAGTTAAAACAGCTCTGACGGTTAGGTCTTAGATGTTTAGATGTAGATGTGTTTTTAGAGACAAGAATTTCGAGTGGGGGATGATGGCGATCCTCTTGGCAGAGGGGTTGGGTTCGAGAAACTTTAACATTTTGTACATTGGCTAGGATTAAATCGAGATAGCGTCCCAATGCATTGGGAACATGATTGAATTGATAAAGATTACATAGCGTTAGTGAGTCGCAAAGCAATCTAGCTTTAAAATCTGAGGGTGAGCTGGGTGTCATACACAGACTATTGGAACGTAGGTTCCAGGCTAGGCTTGGTACATTGAAATCACCTACCACTATGTTTATATCGTTAGCATCCAGGGAGTTAATAGTTAAATGAAGCTTATCATAGAAGTTTATTAGGTCAGACGCGGGCAAATCCGGTGGCAGATAACATATACATAAGTTGATGTTTCTTAAAAGGTTGGGGCATTTCACATCAGACAGTATAGATATCCAGATAGTTTCATGATCATTTTCCCATGAATCGCGACGAATTACATTATAATTACTTTTTATTGCTATTAAAACACCCCCTCCTTCAGTCTTATTGCTGTAAGATGATTCACGATCCCTTCTGAACACATTATATCGCGAATCAAATATTTCTCTATCAAAAACACTGCTATTTAAGTTAGTTTCACTAAGGCAGATACAATCATAGTCAAGACCAAGCACATTAAGATATACTTCAGAAGTCTTTGATCTAATTCTGTTTACATTTTGATACATGATACTAAACATATTGTTATAGTTGATATGTCCCAGATAAAGAACTACAGTTATGCTTGAGTACTATTATTAACTTAAAATCTATTTCTTCAAATTACCTAGGACGGTAATGTCTTTAATGAATATGGATGCCGATTTCTCGTCCTTCCTGATATAAACTCGATCATACTTGACCCAGACAAAATCATACGAATTAACCTTTGCAAATCTTCTAGCGGCTGCATGCAATTCTTTAGTTATTGGGGATACATGTTCAGCAAGATACACAGCACGAGTCTCACCGTCAAACCCAAACAGACGTGTATTTAGCTTGTTATTTGCATTAGCTTTGTTGTATCGGGTAGCAGCCGACAAGAGGATATCTCGCTGGCGCTCCGATTGCAATGTGAGTAAAATGTTCCGAGGTCGGTTAGAAATTGGGTTCAGTTTTGCTACCCTGCGCAAGGCACATATGTGATTTTCATCATATGGTAGGTTCACGATTTCATGTAGTTTCTTTATTACACTATATAAATTTTCATTGCGTGACTCAGGCACGCACTGCACTTCAACATTGCATCCACGTGAACTCCTTTCGAGCACTCCTAATCGTCGGGTAATACTGGTCAGCTCTGATTGTAGCGTTGAATTAAGATCTTCCAACGATTTTATTTGACAATTAGCAGCAGCTAGGTCGCCTTTAAGGTCATCCTGTTCATCCTTCAGGAAGTCGGCAGTTTTAGTGAAATCATCTTTAAGCTGCCCTATAGCGGATTCGATTTTTTTATCCACAATTACTGAAATTTCTTGAGTAATAGATGATCTGAATTCATTGAATTTTTTGTCCAGAAGAGCCTCGAAACGGTCGTAGGATATGCTTGCATCCGCTAGGTGTTCGGCTGGTTTAGAAATGCTTAAATGCTGCAATGTCTGTTGCAATAATTGGTGTGGGATAATATTATCTCGTTGTGTCTGTTGTGTGTCTGTAGCAGAAGAGCTGAAGCTATTGCTCCGAACTGGTGTATTATCTCCCTTACGCCGAGTGATATTCATGCATTGCATGCAGTTCCAACTACGACACTTTACAAGATATTCCTCAGTATACATCTCCCTTGACATACCGCAACATTGGTAATGATAAGCGTCCCGACAACCACAGCACATGAGTTTATCTTCATCTCCCGTGGGACCTTTACATGCCATACAATTCATTCTGTCCGATGAAATTAATAACTGCCCTCACGGAGGAAACAATTCTTAGGCACAATACTAAAGTTTCTAATGAATACGTCTACGCAACTACTCTTTGACCACAATCGCTCGCGGACGTCGCTGGGCGCGACCTCACGCCGTAATAGCCCTTGTGCGCGCTACGTAACCGTGAGAGTTGTGTGTAATGTGCACAAAGTGGATTGTCATGCACTCATCGGCCATTAGCTGTCATTTCACAAGATTTCACTGTTGTCTAAACAAAATGTTTGTTTACTGCACTAATCACTATTAATCACTGATATTTACATACACCAGACTTTAATCGTCATGAACACTTGACTTTTTTTGTATTTCTTTAAAACTTAATGTACGATTTAATAATTTAAATTGCTATCAAAGACTAGGGTAACTGCAACGTGACTTCTCTTCGCGAGGTCATAGATGATGATGATGTAGTAACAAAAAAGATTTCAGTTTTTCAAAGTGATCGCAAACTTTTTTTGATGTGTGTATTCTGTAGTGTTAATTGCGTTAACTGCTAAGCAAGAGAAGCAAAGCATTTAATAAAAAAAAAATTTATTATATAAAGATATGAAATAAAAGAAACTATTAAAAACAACATCAACAACCAATGCTCAGAATAATCTGCAGTTTAGTAAGGGTGCAACTAATATCATCATCATTCCCTGAACCTTTTTCCCAACTCAGTTGGGGTCGGCTTTCCAGTCTAACTGTGATGCGGCTGCCATCTGACCTCCACAACCAATGGCGATATCGAAGTTCGAAGTTAGACTGGTTGGACTTTTGAGGGCTCCAACTACCCGTAACGACTGTCATAGATGTTTGTATTAGAGATGAGACGTATTTACGTTACCAGGTTTTAATACCAGGGTTTCGCTTCAAAGTACGACGCCCTGGTACGAACAAACAATACTTGCAAGTATGAAAGTATGTGCTATTAGTCGGATGCGCTAAGAACTGGAAACAGTACACATAAAAATACTTGCATAGGAAAACGATCTGTAAGTCAATGTGAATAAGAAACACAATCTAATTTGTAAATGAAAAATACTTTTAACCTCAAAGTATTTTTTTATTTATACGATTTTGACATGATTTTTAATACGATGACCCTGGAATACGGTTCAAATTTCTATGCAAGTATTTTCAAATATTAACGCCGCCGGCGCCGCCGCCGCGGCTGAATACTTTCCTCACGTTCGCAAGCAGGATAGAATAGGAAGGAAAACGATCTCTACTCCAATGCGAATAAGAAACACAATCTAATTTTTTGAATGAAAAATACGTTGAACATCAAAAAGTATTTTTTTAGTTATACGATTATGACACAATTTTTATTACAACGACATGGAATAGGGCTCAAATTCCTATGCAAGTATTTTCAAATATGGACGGCCGCCACCCTCACGGCTGGACACTTGCTCGCGTTCGCCAACTTCGCCATAGTTTTGAATACATTCAAGTATTTTAAAACCTGGTTTTCGACCCTGGTATTTTTATGTACTCGTACTTAGAAGCCCTGGTATGGGATTTTGCAAGTATATCACATCTCTAGTTTATATGGCAACCGGGACCGACGGCTTAACGTGCTCTCCGAGGCACGAACAGACCAGTGCAAACAGCCTTATTCATGATTATCACTTTTTGCACTGGGGATCGAACCCGCGCCCCGTGCGTAGCATTTGCATGCACTACCGCCACGCCACGGAGGGTGCAACTAATAAATTCGCATTAATTAGATCGCATACGGCACCTATTACAACTGCAGGTAGTGACTATCTTACGGAGAATCTTAACACCGAGTGTTGTAAAATGACGTCACTTGAGGAGCGCCATCTATTGATAAATGTTGGAATTTCATTATAGTAATGGTATAACGCTGTTTGAGTTGAACGCAATTTTTTACTGTAATATTTGCACGCCTTGGTCGCAAAAACTACTGAACGGATTTTGATGCGGTTTTTTTTATTAGAAAGGTCTTGCTTAGACTCAAAATTTGCAGTATATTTGGTTGTAATTGGTTAAGTAGAACCGGAGATATGACCAAAAACAACCTATAAACGAAGCGCAGGCAAAGCCACGGGTATCAGCTTGTATAAAAAGTAGCCTATATGTTGCTCAGAACTATGAACTATAATCGTACCAAGTTTGATCAAAATCCCTCCAGTAGTTTTTGATCCATGCGTGCACATACGGACAGACAGACAGACAGAAAGACAAAAAAAATTCTGATTGCATTTTTTGCATTAGTATCGATCACCAATCATCCCCCAATAATTATTTTGTAAATATATTCAATGTACAGAATTGACCTCTCTACAGTTTTATTATAAGTATAGATATAGATTGGTATTTGATTCTACATCTCTCAGCCTCAATCCGCACACATTCCACCAAAATATGATAAGCATCTTCCGGGATTGCGTTCAGCTTATCAAATGGAAGTGTTCTAATTTAAAAAAAAAACTTACATGCAATATCATCCAGTGCTGTTAGTATCAAAGCTGATGCACCTACTCCTTGAATTTGTCGTATAATTTCTGCAATCTTGTTCGAAGACGACCGACCTATAAAACAAGTATAATATCAATTTAAAAAAACAAAAAACCCTGCGTAAAACATAACATAACATAAACTCACGCCTTTATCCCCGAAGGGGTAGGCAGAAGTGCTAGCATCCACATTTCGCCAGTTTAGGTTTAGGTCCCAATGTGTGGTGGCGAGCCTATTGCTATTAACCGGGCACTTATAAACCAGCCTATAAAATGAGAGAATGAAATTTTTTTGAACTTTTTGCACAAATACATAATAAATGTACAAAGGCGGACTTAATGCCGTTGGCATTTTCTACCAGTCAACCTTAGGGTGATGCAGAGATTTGTCAAGGTAGGTGCTTGAAGTATTGTGGTGGGAAACCAGTACGGTATAAATAATAAACATACAAACTATAAATATAATAATGTACTTAAATAAGTAAATAATAGTATACCTTTTTTTTTTTATCATGCGCAAAATCCCCACGGATACCACCTCCACCAAAGCCGATGGAGGTGATTATGTCGGACTCGAACCGACCAAAACGCACGCCGTCCATGGGTCCTTGATTGCCGGAGGTGAGATTATACAAGACATATCTCTCGCACTCCGGCAGACCCGGGGACATCTCTGTTGAGATGCCCCTCTTCCCCCAATGTGGGGACCATGGTGTCCCCATTTAGCCCCTGGGTATGGGGTGGCATTTTGCGCCATCGCAATAATAGTATACCTGTGAAGTCTTGAGTGAGTGTTATGAGTGGATTGTTGGGTCTAGCGGGAGGGCCATCGTTGAGTCGGCGCCGGACTTCGTCCACCAAGTTGTTAGGTATAGCTTGAAGGGTGACGTTCACAGTAGACAAAGCGGCCTGCAAATAGGAAACAATTCAGAATAATTAATCTTCCAATTAATCTCTCCCTCCCCTTTTCTACACAGGACAACACTTAGGCTTAGATATCACCCGCATACGGTGCAGAATATTCCATCAAGAACCAAGCGGTTCGGTGAGTCTATCTTTGCCGCACCATTAAGTCCTGGAATTCCTTGCCGGCGCACGTGTTTCCTTCTTCCTACAGTCCCGGGTCCTTTAAGCGGGGCGTGAAAAAGCATCTGATGAGGCCGTCAAACTGAGCGCCACCATTGTAGCACTGAACGTGTTTGCAATGGTGACCCTCTTTCATGAGACTTTAACTTAACATCAGTCGAGGTGAAGTCAAATTGACGTGCCACAAATAATAAAAAAGTGATTCTAATAAATTTTTAACCATTGTCAAGCTAGAGACTGGCAGCCTCTGTGATGTGGCGGTAGTGAACGCGACTTCTACGCAGGAAGCAATAGTTCGATCCGGGCTCAGTGCAAATATTTGTATACATGAATGGCTATTTGCACTGGTCTGGTCGTGCCTCGGAGAGCACGTATGTTGCCTCCACATTTGTGACATGAACAGCAGACCTGACAGCGTGACATCAATATAAAACGTTGAGTGTCGTAACAACTTGTGACACATGGGCATACAAACTTGAGTTGTACTGACACGGCCACCAGTCGATCGATGGTTTCATTTGAGCTCAGCTATCACGCAGCTGAATATGCGACGGACACGCACTTCTGACACGGTCACGGCAAAACAAATTCTCATAGGTACCTACAGTCACCTGCAGTAATATGTAGACGTTTTAGAACTTTCTTACATTAAACTTGTCGAATTTTACCGTTTCATGTCATAATGTTGACTTGTCTTTTATTATTGTGACAAGGTTTCAAAGTGGCATATTATTGCAGGTGACTGTACATAGCCTTATAATAGGCATTGGATTCAATACACTCTATACAATGCCATTTGATTTTGGACTTTAATTGTTTACTCGTAAGGTCCAAAATTAAATGGCATTTTTATAA
The DNA here is from genome assembly GCA_963691645.1 of Pelosia muscerda. Classification (NCBI taxonomy): domain Eukaryota; kingdom Metazoa; phylum Arthropoda; class Insecta; order Lepidoptera; family Erebidae; genus Pelosia; species Pelosia muscerda. The sequence continues at coordinate 3,721,754 of OY829125.1, forward strand.
TCTCAGTAGCATGACAATTATTGACAATTAGTAGAACCAAGGCAACACGTTAGAGGGTAAGCCTCTATTTCATCGGTCTTCTTTCGTTAATCTTCGTTTAATCTCAACTTACTTGTAGAGTAGACCAAGCAGTCCTCGTATAGGTTGTGGGGTCTATCCCCACGTAGGAGCCCGATGCCATATTGTTCACTAACCAGGTGTCCATAGTTACATTGATTCCTGAAAAGTAATAAATTCTGTGAGTATATCAACCTGGCTGTCTTTTAAATTTATAGGCAACTGACCCGCGCAACTTCGTCTGCGTCACCCCGTTTTTGCAACATTTTTCACTTCTGCTCCGCATCGGTTATATTATATACTAGCTGTTGCCCGCGACTATACCCACATGGATGTCGACTATCGCGTTGTACAACTCTACTCGATTCTCTACTTGCCTCTCTACACTACTTTTCCTTGCTGTCGATATTAGCGCCAATGTATAGAATTATGATTATTACTCCGCTCCCTTGGATGGTAGCGTGATGATATATGGCTTATGTTATTCCTAGATATTATAGCTTTTTAATGGTGAAAGAATTATTGAAATCGGTCCAGTAGTTTTGGAGTCTATTCTTTACAAACAAACAAATCTTTCCTCTTTATAATAATTTATATAATATACTACAAACCCGGAGAAATCCGTTTCGCCACCAGATGGCCACAAAAAATTATTTTCCCGCTTTTCTGTTGAAATTTTTTCTGAATTTTCTTTGCTATAAACCTCACGGAGCCCGAGACCTTTCCATCGAATGCAAAACCGTGGAAATCGGTTCGTGCGTTCTGGAGTTATAGCGTCAGGAAGGAAAACCCGACTTATTTTTATATAGTAGATAAGTATAACTAAGTATAGAAGTATAGATATAAACCTTCCTCTTCAATCACTCTAGACACTAAAACTGGTAGATCTGGCTACCCTTTTCAATTTTCTGAACCATACCTTCCCTCATCAATGTCCAGACATTGCTGTTGGCTTCTATTTCGAACTGCGTCCAGTACCTGCCATCAGTCCACACCAACGCCTGGGTCGGTGTGACCAGGGCTGTGCCCGCAGCACCCACGAACTCTGTCAACCATGCTCTGCGAGCGTCCGCTGGAGCGATCTGCAGCGACTGGAAGAACAGAATAGCACATTTAGAATCCAATTTTATTTACGGTTAAGGAATAAAAGGAAAATATTAGTGTAGAGGGCTTTACAACCAGAGGTCGGCCCAAAAAAAAGATGGATGGACTGTGTGAAAGAGGATATGGCAAGGAAGGGAGTGGCTGAGGAAATGACATCCGATAGCAATGTATGGAAGAGAATGACATGTTGGGACATTGGGACAAGGTCAGGAACATGATTACGGTTAAGGAATATTTAATCCCAGCGATAAGGCCGCCTTTGTACATTAGAACAACATATTACTGAAACTCTCAGTATCGTAATATATATTTGTTTGGTGTACATTAAAGAGTTCTTTATCTATCTATCTATCACTAGGACCCGCCTCAGCGTCTCCCACGCCGGGCACTTGGTCAACGTGTGCAGCCCCGAGTCCTCGTTCGCATCACAGTGATGGCACTCGGACGTTGATTCGTTCTGAATCCGAGGCAGGTAATCCCCGAAACACCCGTGCCAGGTGATCACCTGCGTCAGCCGGTACGAGAGGCGACCGTGTGGCCTCTCTAGCCAGTCCCCCATGATGGGTCTTACCGCCGCTACTACAGCGTGCCCTGCGCGTGATTGCCCAAGTCGTCGTTCCCATTCGGCTACCATGTCCCCGTGGAGCTGGGACTTCACGGCCCGGAGCTCACTAGGCTCGGGTTCATGTCCCCGCTCCCGCGCCTCCCTTCGATACCGATATAGTACCGAAAGGGCTCTCGCATCCAGGATCCATGGTGTCGATCCGCGCGGCGTAGGATATGGTAAGTTGTTGCCTAATGCATCGATAAAATTGAACATACTACTAAGTCTTAACAGCCCTTCAGACTTAACTAACTCTCTTGTGACTGCGTGTACCACAGTACTTCGTGGAATTTGAGAAAATTGCCTTAATTCTAAAAAGTCGTTATCGTAATAAATACGCGTAAAGTTATAGAAACTTTATCTTATCTTTGAATCGTTATATTTATGCACTCAATGTTTAGGAATGAAGGTACAACGATAATTTGCACGTCATAGCTTGTCAAGGTTAATTAAATTTGATAAATTATTCTTTGATTACATTGCTGATTATGTGTTCTTTAATTTACAACTTAAATTATTATTTATTTTATGTTCTGAACTGAGTATCAAATAGTATTAACGATATAATCGGGTTTGAACAATTGACCTAAACATCAAAGGTCCAAAAACACTCCCTTGTGGTACACCTTTTTTGTTTTTAAAAAAAATTGGTTGCCTGTAAAGTCGGTATACGGGCGAAAGTTTTACGTGACAACGACTTTGAGTGGTAAAATATCTCTCTCGCTCTGTCTCTCTCGCTCTTAGGCGGGCTAACTGTGCTCGAGTGGAAGGGACGCGTGCCTTTCACTTTTTATGTCTGTCTCTCTCGCTCTTAGGCGGGCTAACCATGCCCGAGTGGAAGGGACGCGTGCCTCTCACTCGCTCTCATTGTGAGCGCATAACGTGAGCGGAGCGTAACGCAGTTTCTTGAAGTGTCACCCGGCAAGCCAATTTATAAGACGTTGTCACGTCAATAATAATTTGGTGCAAACATAATGAAGTCAGGTTGACTTATGGATTATGATGTTATTCCATTTACGACTCTTTTTTAGAGTTAAGGCATTTTTTTCAAATACTTATCAAGTAATATACTGTGATACACTCAGTCAAATGCATCAGTTAATTCTATGCGACTGTTTAGAACTTGGGAGTATGTTAAATTTTACCCATTCATTAGGCAACATTGTACATGTACAACACATTTTTGCTCAACAAGTTCGGCAACGTTGCGCGATGGTTGATGCTCAACAGGTGGCTTGTTCTTTGTTTGATGATGGATCACGCGCGTCAACAAAATTCTGTGTTTCTGGCATCTTTGTTTGACAAAGTTATACAACAATGTTATTGCAACTGGGGCTTCTCGATGTTGCTTCGTGGAAATTAGGCTTTTATGAGGATATTCTAATGTATGGAAGAGAATGACATGTTGCCCCGACCAATAATTGGGACAAGGGTAGGAAGATTCTAAAGAGAGATGTTTTAATTTTCAAACGTCTACTACTTTCAAGGTTACTTACATTGTGAGCATCAGCCGTTGGTACAATATAAGCTTGTAATCCCGTTTCTGCCAACACAGCACGCATCAAATTGATCCGTAACGTGGCGTTAACCCTTGGTACTATGCTGGCTAATTCTGCTGCATTGGCTGAAAAAAAAAAACAAAAAATTACAAATGGCGGCTCAAGATCTGCAGGCTTGCTTTCCAGGTAGCCCCCTAAAACATATGTATGTAGCCATCAGAAATCACTGCAATAGAGTGTGTAGGAATGCACAACGCCGATATATCCATACCTCTGTAGAGAACGGAGATCCGGCAAAGGTCTGGAAGTTTCTAAAGACGTTGGGAGTAGGCAAATCTCACGAAGACCCGGTCCCTGACCACATAAATCTGGATTCACTTAATCAACATTTCTCATCGTCGTCAAAACTAGATAGAATGACAAAACAAAACACAATACAGCATCTTTCAAGAATCTCGACTCCCAACTGTTCTCCATTCTTTTTTAGTCAATTCACGGCTTGTGATGTCAAGAAGAGCATCATGTCAATAACGTCCAACGCGGTAGGAAGCGACTGTGTCAGCCGTAATATGATCCACCCTATAATCGACGAAATCCTTCCCGTCATCTGCCATATCCTGAATTACTCCATAGCCAGTAATACATTTCCTATCGCTTGGAAAGATGCCCAAATAATCCCTATACCTAAAAAGAAAAATCCTTCCGCTTTCTCTGAGTATCGTCCTATTTCCATCTTACCCTTTCTCTCCAAGGTCCTTGAACGACTTGTTCACACGCAGCTCAATAATTTCCTCACTAAAAACTCGCTGTTGAATCCTCTACAATCTGGATTCCGGCCTGGGCACAGCACTACTACTACATTGGTTCATATTACGGAAGATATCAGATCAGGTATGGAGGAGGGTGAACTGACAGTGCTAACTCTGTTAGACTTTAGTAATGCCTTCAATACCGTTGATTTCGACATTCTGCTTGGCATATTGAGCTCTCTTAACATATCTCCAACTGTGGTTGACTGGTTTCATAGTTACCTGTATGGTCGCCGACAGCGTGTCTGTATCAAGGATGCTACTTCCTCTTGGTGTGCAACGACTGCTGGCGTACCGCAGGGCGGCGTTCTCTCTCCCTTACTCTTCTCAGTTTTCATAAACTCAATCACCAACGAACTATCTTCATCCTACCATCTCTATGCAGACGATCTACAGATATATTCTCGGGCCCCACCGGACCGACTAAAAGAAGCTATTAACACCATTAATGCTGACCTAGCAGTGATATGCAACTGGAGTACCTCGTACGGTCTTGAGGTTAACCCATGTAAGACGCAGGTCATTCTTGTCGGTAGCCCTAGGATGATAACCAAGGTAGATCGGTCACTTCTCCCACAAGTGATTTGTAATGGGGTAAGTGTCCCTTATAGTGAGAAGGTTAAAAACCTGGGAATTCTAATGGACAATTGTTTATCTTGGGGTCCACAGATCCAAGAATTAAAGCGCAAAATATTTGCTGCATCGGGACCCTGCGTAGGCTTCAAAATTTTCTGCCTACTGCCACGAAGATTGCGCTTGCACAAACTCTTCTTTTCCCTATCCTCGACTATGCTGATGCCAGCTATCTAGATCTCACCGAAGACCAACTTAACAAGCTTGAGAGACTCCAAAATCTCTGTTTACGTTTCATATTTGGTCTACGCAAATATGATCATGTTTCTGAATTTCGACAAAAGCTCAAGTGGTTACCTATACGCTTTCGCCGGAATGCTCATATTCTTTCTCTTTTATACAATATTTTATTTAATCCCTTAACTCCTTCCTATCTCAAACGACGATTTGAATTCTTGCATAACACGCACTCTAGGGTTTTGAGATCATCGGAGAATCTGAGGTTGAAAATACGAAGTCATTGCACCAACTTTGCCGACAAGTCTTTTTCGGTCCAAGCAGCTCGGCTGTGGAATGCATTGCCAGTGACTATCAGGAGTGCTCAGTCTCTGCCTGTATTCAAGAGACTGGTAAAGGAGTACTACTTATTCCTCTGACAGCAATGGAGAACTATAATTATTATTATGTATGTAGTTATGTAGTATTATTATTTTTCTTTTCTTTCTTTCTTCTTTATTGTTGGGATGGGTACTCGCTGAAAACAATAGCGGGTACCTATGTCTATATGTATGCTATTTGTGTATACCTAATTATGTGTGTATGGATGTGTGTGTGTATGGTGATAGATGTGTGTATGTATGTGTATATGTACATGTTGCATATTAGGTAGCTTATTGTGTTGTGTTTGACTAGATATTATTATTTTCTCCATATAATATTTTTGCGCACCAAACTGCCCAGAAACATTTTTCTCCTGCTTTTCTGTCCATCCTATGGTTGCCTGTAAGAGATTGCCGCAGAGCGATAAGGCCGCCAATTGTATTTACCATGGTTAGGTACTTTGTACTTGTTCTGTATTTTTTTCATATTGGTGTACAATAAAGACATTTATTATTATTATTATTATAAAACACCACACGTCCTGATCGACTACCTGATCTCGTGGGGGGCGGACACACGGAAACAAATTTACTGGCGTGGCTAACGTGGCTCTGGAAGATTTCTTGAAACACTGGATATTGGCGTCTATAAAGAGCCTATGTTTCTCTCTCTCTCTCTCTCTCTCTCTCTATCTGTGTGTGTGTGTGTGTGTGTGTGTGTGCGCGCGCGCTTGTGTGTGTGTGTGTGTGTTTGTTCGCGCGTGTGTGTGTGTGTGTGTGTGTGTGTGTGTGTGTGTGTGTGTGTGTGTGTTTGTGTGTGTGTGTGTGTGTGTGTGTGTGTGTGTGTGAGCAATGAAAACAGTACATTTACTTACAGTATGCAATCCCTTCTGGTTCCGCGAAGTCGGACGTGTGGCCAGCCACCATATGGCCGACGACCAACCTGAAAATATATAAGATAAATAGATGTTTATTGCGTAAGAGTCTCACTGGGATCTTTGAAACACAAGCCAACCTCAACTACTAGTCAGTACCACTCGCCATAAACACAGAGAATTATTCCAAACGGAACAATTCTTTATACTTTTTCCTTCATTATTATGAAATAAAACATGAGACAACATGAGAGATGCAATGATACATTGCATCCACAAAATATTAATATTTGCACGTCCATGAAGGTCAGTATTACATTTATTATCTGTGTCTCAATACGCATATTTTACTCTATGGTTGACCTCTTAACATGGAGCCATGTGCTGTCAAAAATATGTAGGGGTCATCTCTTACGTAGTATTGTGTTCTCTTTGGGTTTTACATTAACAAATATGAAACGAAATTTCTGTTCACTGAGCTTGCAATGGGCCCACATTCAGCAAAACTATCATTTGCTTGCATTGGTCCACATCCGAACCTTCCTTCTCGAAGTTTTGGGTCTGCTTTCCTGGTTTTTCTCCTCCATTTCGCAGTCTTGCGCATCCATGATGGTATGTTCATTGACACGCATGTTTTCCTCCAAGACGCCAAGCCAGCAGTTCTTGGGTCTACTTCTTCTACCGGGGCCCGACACTTTACTTTTCTCCTCCATCCTAGCCTTAATCCCTGTTCCATCCGAAGCTTTTCACCCGGCTATCCAAGGGCCATCGTAGACCACCACGGGTGTGATCCTAATGTGTCCTCGTATATAGAGCCAGGAGAGGACAGGTGACGCCACCTGTCACTCCCAGACTCATGGAGGATAGAGGCCGTACTGCATGGAACAAGTGATTCTTTTGTGGACTTTTAGCAATCGAAATGACTAATATCCCCTCTAATCCCCCCAAATAAGTTAATTGGCTTGTGCTAGGAGTGGGTTCACGTCGTCTAATGGCCAGGATTCGAACCCGGGACCTCTCGATCGTAAGCACCACTAAGCAACCGACGTAAATGCAAAAAGCATCTGATGAGGCCGTCTGAGCGTCACCATTGTAGCACTGAACTTGTTTGCAATGGTGACCCTCTTTCATGAGACTTTGCCTTCAGCTTAACATCAGGCGACATGAAGTCAAATTGACGTGCCATAATTAAAAAAAATGCTATAATTATTGTTATGCTAATATTGACATCTGTATGCCTGTAAAAGATTCACAGGCATTTAGAGGGGGCTTTCTCCTCAGGATTTGAAGGCCGGTCGCAATCATACAACTAGCATCGGTGGGGATATTTCACACGATAAAAAATAAGTCATTGGACTGACCACTGAAATTGCAAATCTACCATTGAATTGTCGACTGTAACTGCATACGCTTAAAATTCAAAATCAAATAAAAAAGAGTTTATTACATCGTGTCCTTCATTCTACACGATATCATTTAATTCTAGAATTTAACATCATAGCAATAAAATTTAGAGTTGAATGGCGTTTTGTGCAATCTCAGTGCTTTGACAATGGTTGACAATTAGTCGAATCATAGGTCACGGTAACCACTTCCCATCCCATATATACCTAAGGTGCATTAATTATTATTATAATTCTCCTTATTTAAATTATTATCATATTTGTTTCTTATGATTATTATATTATTATATTATTAATTATAATGATATTATTTACTTACATAAGCCATATCGGCAGAATCCGGGTGTATTTCACCGCCATTTTAGTTGGACTGACTCATCGGCTGATATTACTTAGGCTCAAATTTTGTAAAACGTAATTAACATGATAACGGATTAGATATACTAACGAACAAACACGTGATGATAATGTTTTAGTGAAGGGTATGTATGTTTGTCACAATTGTATCAAGACCACTGGTTCGGTGGCCTTAAGAGGAAACACTAGGGCTGATTTTCCATACAAACGTATTTCCCTGTTTTCTCCCTGGATAATGCTAGTAGAGCATTTTTTTCTAAAAATCATCATTACACATCTATCCGTGCGTTATTCACTAATCCCTCTATATGGGTATAAAATGACAAGGAGCTATCAATTTTAAAAATATAAAATAACTATTAGCAAACCCGGCGAACTCCGTTTCGCCATGTGAAAAATGATTTTACCGCTTTTCTGTTGAAATTTTTCCTGAATTTTCTTTGCTATAAACCTCACGGAGCCCGAGACCTTTCCAACGAATGCAAAACCGTGGAAATCGGTTCGTGTGTTCTGGAGTTATAGCGTCAGGAAGGAAAACCCGACTTATTTTTATATAGTAGATAAATTAAATTAAAAGGTTAAAAGCCCCCGACACAAAAATCCAAAACGTAAAAAAATAATAATTCATGCGTTATCGTGTCGGGGACCTTGAATCGTTTCAAAAACATGTGGAAGTGTTTACCAAATTTTTTTGTGTTGGGGGTTTTTTAAATTTTCATTTTAATTATTATTGACGAGAATTAAGTAAAGTTCCTTCAGAACAACACATATTGTGAGTAAAATTACGGTTTTTGGCTAGTCAAGTTCATATTTCAATAATGATTATTAACAAAAAGGTACGTTATCGTGGTATTCAACCTCACAGATAAAAGACTTTTTTGATAATACTCGATAGCTAGGAGTGTTATATCTAATCCAATAGTCGATCAAATAGCAAATACCTTCCGCATGTGTAAGCATTTAAAAAAAAGAAAAAGAATATTGACAACCCGAATTACTAATATTCCCTCTAACGCTAACCCCTCCAGCTAAACTCAAAGGCTTGTGTAACGAATGGGTTTACGTTGGTACTGCAATGAAATTACTTTCGATTGTAAGGCCCGTTTCTTAATTTAATTTGTTTATTTATTTATTCATTAAAGACAATACAAGCTAACAGTGAGAAAAACCAAAGCGCTTATAATGCTGTAGTAATAATTCTTACTTACTAACTAGAGCTAATTTAATCTACTACACAGGTACTTGCAAATATTTAAGTGAATATAACAATAGCCGCGGTAGCCTAGTGGTATGGATAATGGACTGCTGAAACGAGTTCTCGGGTTCGATCCCAGGTTTTACCATGGCACACATCAATGACTACTCGAAGCTTTTCGAAGTTATGTGTGTATTTATCACAGGTTTAAAAGTGCCCGGTTAATGGCGATAGGCTCGCCACCTATTACATTGGGACCTAAACATAAACTGGTGAAACGGGCGTAAGCATGTACCTATATGTACTTATGTTAAAATTAGGATAAAAAATAACTCTGGAACTTCTTTGTCTATTTTAGGGTGTGGGTCTTAAAAAGTAAACCAAATAAAGGGAAGGAACTGGAGAGCGTATCCCGTACACCTAGTCTACAAGTATTTTTACAACCAGGGTTAGACCGGCAGGGATGATTCAGATGTAAAGGGTAAAATAACAAGAATATATTTTCAAAATATTTTTATTAAAAATATCAGTTATGTTAACCTTATTACTATTACAGAGAACGCGCCGAAGCGCTATGTCTCTCGTGCTTCTTCCCCGGCATGCACATCAGAAGCAGGGTAGACTTATCGACAAACTTCGTGGCAATGTACTCAACTTGAGTGAAATAAACTGCTTAGATAGATAGACAGATAATTCTTTATTGTACATCAAAGGGCAAGTTCAGAACAGTGATGAGTATATGCATTTACAGAAGGTTCACAATCTCCTAGACATTTGAAACTAAAATTATTTGAAGTGATGCCACTATTTAACTACTAGTCTTAGAAGCTTCTGGATAATAGAACTACTTATTAATGTAATTAACGTTAGTCTACTACTTGAATGAGTTTATTTATCACTACGTTTTGTATGCTTAAATCTTATAAACTACGCAACGTATTTTGATGCGGTTTTTAATCGATAGAATGGTTAAAGCGGAAGGTTTATAGCATATAACGGGGTGACGCAGACGAAGTTGCGCGGGTCAGCTAATTTTATTATAAAGAAAAGACCTCGATCTAGTTTTTTTATTAATTTAAATTCGGTAACGCAATACCTAAAACGGGGTGAATAGAGATCCAGGGGTGGATAGGGATAAAATGGTTAATTGAATATTTTAAATAATTTCTTTTACAAATTTTTAACTAAGCACATTACCAGATATTTGATGATTCTGTGATTACAATGAACTAGTTCAAAGTTTCGCTTGAAAGAAAATAACTACAGAATTTAGCTGACCATTTTATCCCTATCCACCCTTCGATCCCTATTCACCCCATTTTACGCGGTAATGAAGGTATCGGTGGGTCTTTTTACGCTAGTAATATTATTGTCTATAGTTTTACTATATTATACTGTATTGCCAGTTAAATAAAAACCAATAATCACATTCCTAACCAAATTACAACAACACTAATTGCCGCCAATAATGGTGTCATTTTTTTCAAAATGGCGGCGTTAGTGATTGGTTGGCATTCTCTTTCCAGCCATCTATAATCAGCTGTCAGATTTCTCTGCTGGAGAATGGGGCCAATAGTACGGAAGATTTTCGCGTGGAAATCGTTCAGGTATTCAATCTGAAACAAAGAAACAATTAAAAAGTCATATTGAACCGAAAGCATAAGCAAGCAATAAAGTCTAAAATTACATAGTTATTGATTGTAGTGTTCGTGTTTGACAATTGAGGATCTGCTATTAAATCATATATAGCACATTTGCACATGTAAATATATTTATTAACCACTATAATATAATACACACATAGCGGTTCGGTGAGTCTTTTCTTTGCCGCACAATTAAGTCTTGGAATTCCTTACCAGCTCACGTGTTTCCTACTTCCTACAGTCCCGGGTCCCTTTAAGCGCGGCGTGAAAAAGCATCTGATGAGGCCGTCAAGCTGAGCGCCACCATTGTAACACTGTGCGTGTTTGTAATGGTGACCCTCTTTCATGAGACTTTTCCTTGAGCTTACCATCACGCGGGGTGAAGTTAAATTGACGTGACCTAAATAAAAAAAGAAACTTAAATGCACCTCAGTAAATTCCAAAGAGGTAAGTAGAAGACTAGCCTCAAGTTTTCACCAAGGTTACACAACAATTGTTATTTATACTGTTGATTGATGGCACTTGGTGGAGCTCACTTTTATACATAATTGATAAGTAACACACTTATACTTCTCCACTGTATTTATTATTTTACCTAACCGGTTTCGCCTTGTGGCATTCTCAAAAGGTGTAAAGAAAAACTTTTGAGAATGCCTAGGCGTAACCGGTTAGGTAAATTAATAAATACAGTAGAGAAGTACAAGTGTGTTATCAATTATGTTTAACATAATATGTATTTGATAACTTTTTCAAATTTAATAGATTTTAAAACTTGTCCAGCTACAGCTTGTTTGAGACAGTCTCAACAGGTTGTCACATAGGTTGTCAACAGTCTGACAAGTTTCTACAAGTTTTTGACAAATCTTCAACTAGTTTTGTATCAAACATGTTTACAACTTATTTCTTGTCGAAAACAGGGGGTTAACATCAACATTGTTTCTTACCTCAAATTCACTCATAAGCTTGAGATCAAGGCACGAAGTCTGGTAAGGCACCTGGGTGATTGTAGAGAAACCAATAACTCCTTGACCATCGAAGTCACCCACTAGACCGGCCGCCTGTTGGAATACGAAGAGGTTTGGTGGTATATTTAGGTACTTACTCGTATTACAGATAAACTTTTTACAGATACAGATTTATTTAGGTTCTTTGTTTTTTTTTTATACAACTTCGGTTGCAGACAAGCACGCGGCCCACCTGATGGTAAGTGGTTACCGTGACTTATGGGCGAGTGTAACACCAGAGGAATAACACTCGTGCCTCAACCCCTGTAAGAACAGAGACATTCTGTGTCTTCAGCGCGAAAGATGTAGGATAAGCCTTTGGTTTTCCCACGGACAACACAAAACCTTTCTAGTGAGCTCTGGCTACCCTACTCACCACCGAAACCACAACACAAGGTTATTAAACAGCGATATTCTGTAGGGTGGAGGTACTTCCCCAGTCGGACTGCTCGATTGGGACGGATATATACCGTCGTGTCCTACCTCCTTCCGTTGTTTTGTGTAAAAGAAGGAACATATATATAAAAATAAGACACGAATCTTAAATCTGTTTATGTTACCTATTGTGAAGTTTTGGGTTACTTGTTGCTGACGAGCCAATTAAAATAAAAAAAATCTTGACGGACGCTGATGGTCCGAATCTCACTATGAAAGTAAAGTAAGATTGAAATTATATTACGTTTAAGTGGTGGTAGGGCCCCTGAACACTTTGTCTAGTAAGTAGGTACAGTTGTAATTAATATCACAAATATTGTTACCTGAGAATGGTTGGTGGTACTGGTCACGGCAATGGTTTCCACAATATCCTCATGACGGACTCCATATTGTCCAAGCTCGTAATAACCAGGTTCTGGAAATAAAATATCGAGTCAAAACATTAATTTATTTTATAATTGACTAGCTGACCCGCGCGACTTCGTCTGCGTCACCCCGTTTTTGCAACACTTTTCATTCCTGCTCCGCACCTGTTAGTCGTAGTATGATGTTATATACATATAAACCTTCCTCTTTAACCATTCCATCTATTGAAATAAACCGCAACAAAATCCGTTGCGTAGTTCTAAAGATTTAAGCATACAAAGGGACAAGAAAAATAGGGACAGAAAACGCGACTTTATTTTATACTATGTAGTGATAACACACTTGTACTTCTCCACTGTATTTCTTAATTTACCTAACTGGTTTCGCCTTGCGGCAATCTCAGAGGTTCACCGTTACACTGACCTTATGGTTTTAGATTGACATGGTCATTTATCATCATCGTCATCCATCGTCAAAATAAACAAACATGGTAAATATCCCGAGGAATTTAACAGTGAATTTACACTGACCATTGATACGTTTGAGAATGCCGTTTGAATCCGATTTCTTGCTATGCGGTTTAAATTGCAAGGAAATTAATTACATTCTTAACCGTACAAGCACTACCAATTAACGACTTGGATGGTATCAGACATATATTTTGCTATTGCTATTAACGTTTGTAGGTACGTATATGTATTATTATACTAACATCCCAATATACTTACAATATTAAATTGTTTTTAAATTTAAAAACAGTTTTGAACGTTTGAAAGTAAGTATAGCCTTGCAAGAAATCGAGTAAAAACTCAACTGAATTTTTCGAGTAAGTAATATCCATCAAGAACCAAGCGGTTCGGTGAGACTTTCCTCTGCCGCACCATTAAGTCCACCACCATTGAAGCACTGAACGTGTTTGCAATGGTGACCCTCTTTCATGAGACTTTGCCTTCAGCTTAACATCAGGCGAGGTAAAGTCAAATTGACGTGCCACTACCCCGATTACTAAACCGTGGGTTAGTGGTGGGTTTCCCATCCTCCCCCGATATATTTTCTGATTAGACCTGACTCACCGATGCTGTAAATCATTCCCGGCGCCACCCCAGGGTCATTTGGTTGTGGCACACTGTTGATCCGTGGAGGGAACTCGTGAATTTTGAGGAAGTGTCCTAAACCGTGGCCGGTATTGTGAGCGTAGTCCAGTCCTATGTCCCAGAGGAACTTCCTCGCTAACACATCGATGGTGTGTCCCTGGAAGAGATTACGGAGTTTTAATATGTTTTATACATACGTAGGACGCTAATATTTATAAGATTCCCTAGCTTTTCTCTTAAAATTAACCTCAAAAATCGTGAGGGTCAGGATGGCTGACCACTTTCCTTTTGATAGTTTTACCTCTTTAGCGAGGTACCAAATATTATATATCAGGTACCAAATAGTACCTAATAAGTACTAAATCTTAGTATTGTTCAAACTTCCAAAATCTCCCTTGGTCCAGCCATCCTGACTCTCACCAGAAATCGGTTACCAGGCTAATTATCTTCACAGCTACCCGGGGCGACACATTCGTGCTGCTGACAATATATTGGGAATATAATGGGAAAGGGGGGAAGGGAGGGGAGAAGGTTAAGGGGAAAAGGTAAGAAAGTCTCTGTGCTGACAGGACAAAGAAGGGTTTCTCGGTCTTCATACTGACAACTTGGATGGGAGAAGGCCCCCCCTTCTCGGGTGTACGCGTGAACTACTGCTCACAGAACTACTGTACTTGTTACTTACCATAGTTCCTCTTGGCATCAGACTCGTAACCAAGGCGATGTTCCCCTTTATGACGCGTGTGAAGGCACGTCGTTGAGCCTCAGTGCAGTTGCCCATGTGACGTGTTCTCGTGATATCTGTAGTACCATCCCTGGAAGTTACAGGGATTTTGTAAATACAGTGGAAATGTTAGCCTCTGTGACGTGGCGGTAATTAACGCGACTGCTATGCAGAAGGCGCTGGTTCGATCTCCGCTCAGGGCAAATATTTGTATTTTTTTTAGGACACGTCAATTTGACTTCATCCTGTTAAGCTCAAGGCAAAGTCTCAGGAACGAGGGTCACCATTACGGTATGTTCGCCCCAATCGAGCAGTCCGACTGCGGAAGTTCCTCCACGCTAAGAATATCGCCGTTTAATAACCTTTTGTTGTGTTTTCGGTGGTGAGTAGGGTAGCTAGAGCTCACTAGAGAGGTTTTGTGTTGACAGTGGGAAAACCAAAAGCTTATCCTACATCTTTTGCGCTGATACAGAATGTCTCTGTTCTTACAGGGGTTGCGGCACGAGTGTTATTCCTCTGGTGTTGCACTCGCCCACACCAGGCCACGGTAACCACTTACCATCAGGTGGGCCGCGTGCTTGTCTGCGACCTAAGCTGTATAAAAAAAATGCTCAAAGAACCATGCACTCCAAGGTAAAGATCCTGGCTTGGTACTCACAAGTATTGTCCGCCAGAGTCCAAAAGCACCATTTCATCAGAACTGATCATTTTCTGGTCCACCAACCTGGGGCGGTGGTGGAAGATGGCTCCATTCGCCCCTGAAGCCACTATGGAAGCGCCGGATAGTTCCACGAAATATTCTTCGTCACTGTTAATGAAAGAAGATGATGTAGAGAGCATGGCCTAAAAGTATGTATTCAACTATTTGTAACGCTAATTAGATCACACACACACGCATACACATACACAATATGGATAGAATAAAGATATTTAATAGATAGAATGGTTAAAGAGGTAGGTTTATATGTATAAAACATGAAACATCAAACAAACAAAAATGTTGCAAAAACGGGGTGACGCAGACGAAGTTGCGCGGGTCAGCTAGTGAGTAATAAACGTCAATCAGTTAGCATTTGTCCGTGTTTCATTCTGTCACGATGTCTATTTTGTATTTCATTAATGAAGTTTTATAAAATTACCCTCATAACGCAAAATGTGATAAGTGGGGAATGGCGAGGTAGTGTAAAAACTCGCTTTGCAGTCGGACGGGCAGCTGTTGTCAGGCGCTTACCCGAGTAGGACGCTTAAAAGTGCTATACCCAGTATATTAACGGGTAACGATAGTAGTGAATAAAACAGCTGAGCAAGGATTTGGTGGGATTCTTTCTATGTCAGAAGTAGGATGAGAAAAGTGCGTCCACCGTAGCTGAGCATGGCTTAAAGGTATGTACTCAACTATTCATAACACACACACAAATACACACACACACATACACACGCACACATACACACACACACACACACATACACACACACGCACACACACACACACACACACACACAGACACGTCAAATTAATAAAACCCCGGTGGTTATACGTCGGTTTACTAAAAAGAAATTTCTAGATTTCGGTCTATGGTCTCACCGTCTGAACGCCGCGAGTACAGCTGACATTAGCATCTCACTCACGTCCTGTTCGGCGGTCATATGTTGGTCGAGCCAGCTCAAAGCGCGTATCACAGCTACCCCATCCCTTATGTGCGCATTTCGGAAGCCCTGCAAATTATGCCAAATGTTAACTTTTAAACTTTCCTGTTAAAACGGGGCCTCAAGCAAGAACTGATTTTTGAGGCCCTTTTTAATATACCCTCCCCTCCCCTCTTCTTTTTAAATAACAAAAAACAGACTAATTTTGCAAAATTAATACATTATTTGAACCATAATAAAAATTCTACTCTATTACAACTTTTTTCTACTTTTTTCAGTTGCAAATTGATAGATAATATCATCAAAGTCAAGTTCTCGAAGCTTGTCTTTATGTTATTTCAAAAATTTTTAATATTAATAATTTTTACATTTTCAAATACGTTTTGAAAAATTTTCAAATTTTAGGGCCCCTCTCCAACCGGGGCCCCAATTGCTTCCTTTGCTTCCTGGTAAATCCGCCACTGGGTAAAATAATATAAAAAATGACGAAAATGTGCGGGTAGATGAACAACCGGCTACCTCACGGTCTCGACGACGGCATTCAAAAGGTATGTATATACCTAATACCATGATCGCGTTAATTCCCGTTTACATTATTATCATATGCTAAATGTTTCAAATCTAATTTTGATAGGAAAAAGTAAAGGTTTCGACGGGATTCGAAGGATTTATCTCTTAAAGGTAAATGATCTAACCACTGAGCGAAATTCTCTTAAACACGTGTCTACACTCAGCGGGATCCCCTGTCTGGGAGACTTATGAATGATGCAGAGAATTAGTTCTGGATTTGTTCTACTGAATTATGCTGAAAACAGAATTTGTTCCGTATAATGAACGGAAATATAAACTTTTCTAACCGACCTCCAGCCAGCGGGATTTTTATCAAAATTAAGTCTGGGGAACTATAAATTGTTATTAACTTTTAGTTCTGTGTTTGTTCTGTTTAACAAAACAAAAAACATACTTCTAACGTCCTCACTTCAGCCACAATCAAGCTGAAATGAAACCTCCAGCCAGCGGACTTTTTCTCTCAGGGACATTTTTTTGTAACTTTTACACTAAACTGATAACATTTCAACTATTTACGACTATAATTTTACTTAAATTGCCTTTTCGTACATCTAGTATAAAAATTAAAAGTATAGAATTTGAAAGCTAGTGTAGTAGAATACAAAATAATCTCCATACATAGGTACAAATTAAAGTTGTTTGGGAGTAGGGTAGTTTAGCGATACAAATGTCGGTTGATATTGTGTGAATCACAATTGCGTAATAGTTATTTGTGCAACAAGAGAGCAAAACTGTTTTTTGCTGCGAGTGCTGATTATGAATCCTGAGCAAGCGAAGCTAGTGTAGAATCCGGAGCGTAGTGAGAAGTCCGCTGAGTGGAGGTTTCATCTCAGCTTGATTGTGGCTGAAGTAAGGACGTTAGAAGTATGTTTTTTGTTTTGTTAAACAGAACAAACACAGAACTAAAAGTTAATAACAATTTATAGTTCCCCAGACTTAATTTTGATAAAAATCCCGCTGGCTGGAGGTCGGTTAGAAAAGTTTATATTTCCGTTCATTATACGGAACAAATTCTGTTTTCAGCATAATTCAGTAGAACAAATCCAGAACTAATTCTCTGCATCATTCATAAGTCTCCCAGACAGGGGATCCCGCTGAGTGTAGACACGTCTCTTAAACAACCATCTCGAATTTGATTGTAATATCGTTTCATTGTAACCGATAGATCGTAATATTGTCGGTAGATAGCTCTCATCATTAACAACAGGATTCCCCTGTAAGGAAAATATCGCGAATTCAAAACCCGTCAAAAATTCACTTTATCCAATATACACTGACGGACTCATAAACTGCATCAAAGTTCAGGTTTACTCTAAAAGGATTTTTTATAATAAGTATGCAAACTTTTTAGATTAAATTATATAAATATGGAAAGACTGGCTCTTAATCTTAAAAAAAAATTAAATTTAAAAATAGAACTGCAGTAAAACAAATGAATATAGCCGGGAAAAGAAAATTTACTTGTAGTATCAGATTTGCGTGTTATTTATAGCAAAGTTTTAAATTGATTCTCATTGATTTTTTTTGTTTTGTCAATTGAATTATTGTTACCAGCATAATTGTTGGGTTAGTTTTTTAACACATCGAGAGTTTTTGAACCATAATATGGATACTTCGTCCGAACAAGCGGCACAAATTGTAGCATTGGTGCGGGAGGGCTTGGATCAACGAACGATTGGTAGAAATTTAAATTTAAACCAGTCTACGGTTTCTAGAATATACAGAAGGTTTGTAGAGACAGGTTCTTACAGGAGGAGACGTGGTACAGGCAGAACTCGAGCAACCACAGGTCGTGATGACCGATTTATTGTTATAAGTTCCCTGCGAAATCGTTTCCTCACGTCAGTTAACATCAAAACCGAGCTTAATGAAGTGCGTGGAGTAAACGTGTGTGCACGACCAATAAGAAGAAGGTTAAAGGAAGCGGATATCACCCCTTTTAGACCAGCAAATGGTCCAAAGTTGTCTACAGCTCACAGACAAGCTCGCTTAAGATTTGCGCGTCATCACCTGAATTGGACAGAAGAGCAGTGGGCCTCTGTATTGTTCACGGACGAGTGTAGGACATGTTTATATGGTGCAGATGGTCGCAGAAGAGTCTATCGTCGACGTGGGGAGCGATATGCTCAAAGTTGCATTGAGGAGCGTGTTCCTTTTGGAGGCGGTTCATGTATGGTCTGGGGTGGCATATCGATGAACGGGCGAACAGAACTTGTGTTCATAGACATGGTCCGTCAAAACGGTAATAGAGGGGGTTTGACAGCACATCGCTACATAACAGAGATATTAGAAGATCACGTGGTGCCTTACATGGGATTCATAGGCGAAAATTTTACTTAAATGCAGGATAATGCCCGGCCGCATGCAGCTGCACAAGTTCAACATTATTGCGAAGAGGTTGGGATACGTACAATGAATTGGCCAGCACGCAGCCCGGATCTTAATCCCATCGAGCATGTTTGGGACAATTTAAAAAGAGCTGTATATGCGAGAAACCCTTCGCCCACGACAGTGGCAGCACTAAGAACAGCACTTTCAGAAGAATGGGACAATATTCCACAAGATCTTTTAAAAACTCTTATAAAATCTATGCGGAACCGATTAGAATCCGTAATAAGGGCACGTGGGGGTAATACACCTTATTAAAACACAAATAAACCCTTGCATAAAGTTTGTGTCTATTGTTAAAACCAATTTTTTAATTAAACCAATTTTTCTTCAATTTCTGTTTTTTCTTCAAAAAAAGTCTTAAGGTCCTTTCCAGTACATAAACTTAAACTTAAAGATATGACCCTACGCTGTTTTAAAGTTCACGAACCAATCTAGAGGTTTCAATTTAAATCTGTATAGAAAGTATGCATACTTGGTTAAAATATTTATTTCAAAGTCGTCTATTACTTTGATGCAGTTTATGAGTCCGTCAGTGTAGTTACATTACTTATAATAAATATATATAAAGACTTTCTTCTCGACCCCGATTCTACTAATAATTACATCCATTTTTCACTGAAAACGAATCCGCCATTTCAATTTTAGACTTTATTCCTACATGGATGAAGATCCAAATTAAATGGCATTGCGTAGATTGATTAAAACAATGTAATAATACTACTACTTTACGGTTTAATTTTGAAGTTTATGCCTATGCAATAAAGTCGAAAGTCCAATGGCAGTGTTTGTCTTATGTCTCATCTTGGTTTCATGTTAGCTTACCTCCAGTTCGACTGGGTTCTTGACCACTTTCATCAAAGCTACTGGCGTTACTGGGGCTGTGATAATGCTGGCTGGTCCTCGCTGAAATTAAAAAAATACTTTCCAAAGTATTAAGAAGTGGAATGACAGCCTCCGTGGCATGGCGATAGTGCACGCGACTGCTTCGCACAGGGCGCGGGTTCGATCCCCGCTCAGTGCAAAAAGTTGTATGCATGAATATGACTGTTTGCACTGGTCTGGTAGTGCCTCGGAGAGCACGTTAAGCTGTCGGTCCCGGTTGCCATACAAACATCTATGGCAGTCGTTACGGGTAGTTGGAGCCCTCAAAAGTCCAACCAGCCTAACTTGGAACTTCGATATCGCCATTGGTCATTAGACCATTGGTTGTGGAGGTCAGATGGCAGTCGCTTCACGCAAAATATTGCAGTTCAGCCGACGGAAAGCCGACCCCAACTGAGTTGGGAAAAGGTTCAGAGAATAATAGGAAGTGAAATGTATTGTGTACACTGAACACGGCTGTTTGTTTTATGTGAATATCTCCACTAGCTATTGCCCGCGGCTCCGCCCGCGTGGATGTCGATTATCACGTTGTACGACTCCACTCGATTCTCTACTTGCCTCTATATACTACTTCTCCTTGCTGTGATGACGACGGAAATAGTCGTTAATACGATTTTTATCATTCAAGAAACTAAAAGTCGCCGTTTTTGCGCAAG
Source organism: Pelosia muscerda (assembly GCA_963691645.1). Taxonomy (NCBI): domain Eukaryota; kingdom Metazoa; phylum Arthropoda; class Insecta; order Lepidoptera; family Erebidae; genus Pelosia; species Pelosia muscerda. The sequence goes on from OY829125.1 coordinate 3,742,238, forward strand.
TTTGACAGTACTGTGACGTCATTACTGAATACAAACCTCAATGGCTTGATAGACAGCGTGGCTGGCGGTTGCGGGCACCCATATTCTACCATTAACTCCAAGTTCCACCTGAAAAAGAAATTTAGACTTAAATAATTGTGAAATGAAGTGAAGCAACGCCATCTAGCGACAACAAACTGAACTACTTCTGTACTTCGATCTTGAATCGCGAAAGTGAAGTTCACCCGCTGAATAGTATAAAATGTAACCTCAATGTAATATAAAATCCCAACTATATTAGTGGGGCTCAGTTCGCCAAACGTGCTCACCTTGCCTGATCTATGGATCACCCTGGTTTTAGTGTTTATAATGTTCACAATTTATATATTATAATGTTTACAAACTTCACGCGATATATTTTTAAACATTTACATTTGCCGACGTTTCGGGTGCGTTGCAGCACCCGTGGTCACGTTTTGACTGTCAAGTCAAGTCAAAGTTAAAATAAATCGCGTGAAGTCCCGAACATTATAAACACTATGAGTAAACGCCGCGATTGTTTAAAAGTTACACCCTGGTTTTATTTGCTGATTGCTCATTGACGAACCTTTATAAATGAGAGTTACTAGGGCGTTCCAGAAAAAAACAGCGCCATCTAGTGTGCAGTGTTGAAACCTAACATCATTGTGAACAGCGCTGCGTCATTGTCATTGGTCGGACTGAATGACGTCACTAGAGATGAACCAATAACAATCTGTAATCTATCGCTGTTTTGGACGTTCTGTAGCCTTAGCACGGCATACTATCGAATTCGTAATGTAAAGGTATAGACAGAACGGAGCATTGCGATTGGCGGGCTACACACCCACACAGGTTCACACTTACTTGGATGCTAAACAAGCATTAACTTTTTTAACTTATTTGGATGATAAACAAGCCTGGAAATGAGCTGTTCACTCAACTTGCTAGCTAAATTTTGTATCTAGACTAAGTAAATGATTGTAAATAGACAAAAAAAAGAAAAGCCCGCTGAGTTTCTTGCCGGAGTCTTCTCAGGTCGGGGCCGCGTTTTAAACCAGTGGTCCATTTGCAAATGATTTTTGTTTTGATTTGATTTAATTCAAGAGGCAGTCTGCCAATCATAATGCTCCGTTCTCTCGAAACCTTTACGTTACGAATTCGATAGGAGTTCATGCTAGTGTTACTGAAGTCTACGTCTACAAGTCTATATATACAAACACTTACGGATAAATCTGTTAAATAGTTGAATATGCTGTCGTACGGCCTGCCCTGTACCGGCTGATTCTCTGCAGCATGGTGGGCCATGTGGTCCTCTGTCAAAGTGCCGTTACCCCAGAACAAGATGACATTGTTTGCTACTGTCTGGAAAAATCAAGTGAAGAATAATTACTTTACAAACTGTTCAGTCATAGCCTAAATACCAGACACAAAAATAATCTCGTTGTCTGTGATAGTAGACTCCACAAAATTTCAAATTCTTTTCAGGGTAATTGTATACGCTTTTTTTTAAAACTCCCTAATGAAATTAGGGATTTGCCTATCAATGAGTTATTGAATAAATTAGTATTTATTCAGTTTTGAACTTTACTCACATCGGCTCTGATGACTAGGTATGAGAAAAATATCGGAAAGTACGGAATATCTGAGCCACGAAGATTCAGCGTCCCTGTAAATATAAAGCATAGTTATTGTATTAATCAACTAATTCATTAATCGATTGATTAGTTGATTGATTTATTGTTTGATCAATCTGGTCTAACCTGTATAAGTAACTAATAGAATGGTTACATTTTAATTCATTAGTTCAAACAATTATTCAATTCAGAATTAAATACCATACGTATGATTTTCGATTGACATGGTCACTTACCCATTCACTGTTAAATTCATCGGGATATTTACCGTGTTTGTTTATTTTGTTGAATAACCGATATTTCGGCACTGTTGCAAGCGCCATGATCACGGTGTACTGACGACCGCCGAGTTAGTTCTTATTGATACGGTTGGCCTCAACCTAACTACAGAACTTTGATATCGCCAATTTGTTTGTGGAGGTCTGTGGCAGTCGCTTCACGGAAAATCACCCGCATCTTTGTTAGACTAGAAAGCCGACCCCAACTGTGTTGGGAATAGGCTCAAATAAAGATAATGACTCACATGCGATGTCATCAAGTGCTGTTAGAACTAAAGCAGATGCCCCAACGTTTTGTATTTTCTGAATAATTTCCGCTGTCTTGTTTGATGCCGGTCGGCCTGTAAAATAATGCCTAAGTGTTGTATTAAAAACAAAGAAAAAAACATTTATTGATGCAAAAAACAGGCTTAAAGTTCAAAATGTTCATTACATCATTACCTTCACTCGGCACGATGCCATTTAATTTAGGACTTTAATACTACAACAGTAGAGTCTAAAATTCAATAGTATTTTTTGAAACAATAGAATAGACAATTTTCAGAATCAGGGCCTATCAACCATTGTCAAACTACTGAGATTGCAAAAAATGCCATGCATATTCAGGAAAGTGCAGCCCTGCTGTAGATTTTACCCGACTACGGCAAAGCCAAAGGAGTGATATGATTTTGACATTCTATATTTGTGTGTAACTGAAAAAGTGATAAATAAATAATTCATGCGATATCGTGTCGGGGGACCTCGGATCGTTTCAAGAGGTCCCGACGACGACAACGCGTGAATTAACTATTTATTTTTCACTTTTTGAAGTAATTCTTTCTGACGGGGTTTTTATAAATTTGTAATTATTTCTTTTATATTTAATTTTATACGATCCATCCACATCTCTTAATGGACAAGTTAGCCAATTATGATTTTCGGTCCCACATAATAGGAGGTGAGCCTATTGCCACCAATCAGGCACTTTGTAACAAAATGGGTATGCCGAAAATAAATTCCTAACCGAAAATGTAGCATCTAAATTTGTCTATCTAATCTAACAATTTGTATTTTTTTTTGAAATTCAAGTTATTAGTGTGACAACATTTACCTGTAAAAGCTTGAGAAAGTGTCAGTATAGGGTTGTTGGCTCTAGCTGGAGGGCCATCACTGTGTATACGCCTCACAGCGTCCACCAGGTTGTCAGGTTTAGCCAGCAGAATGACATTGACAGGTTTCAGGGCGACCTGTAATATTGTAAACCGATTTACCTTACTCCCAAAAGTTCCTGGACAATTTATACACTGTACAACGACTAGTCTTTGAAGCTACTGGATAATAGATATACTTATTAATGCTTAATTTAGGATTAAGTTTAGAATACTACCTGTAAGAGTTGACTTATCTTTACTATCACTACATAGGTAGTATAAAATAAAGTCGCTTTCTCTGTCCCTATGTCCCTATGTATGCTTAAATCTTTAAGAGTAGGTAAGCAAAGGATTTTGATGCGCTTTTTTAATATTTAGATTGGTTAAAGAGGAAGGCTTATATGTATATAGCATCACGCTACAACCAACTGGTGCGGAGCATAAGTGAAAAATGTTGCAAAAACAGGGTGACGTTGACGAAGTTGCGCGGGTCAGCTAGTAAATAATAATTTAATAATGAATACATAGTCTTGTTTATTATTTTATTAATTCTATCTATGTTTATTTTTTGGTTAAATTAGACTAAGGATGACAAAGGTATCCAGGAACTTTTGGAGCACACAGTACGTACCTTCTTTTTAGGATATTTCTATGAAGAACATTCAAGCAAGCCAGGGGCAAAAGCTAGTTATCAAATCATCATCACTACATAGTATATAATAAAAATAAAATGACTTTACGCTGTCTTCGGCTCAATCGAAGTTGTGCATGTCCGCTGCTTCTAGAAATATTCAAACTTACTTCTAGAGTAGTCCAAGCAAGTCTGGTGCAACTCAAAGGGTCTACCGCCACCACGGAACCCGCTGGCATATTCTGTGCCAACCAGTCTTCAACAGATATATCGATTCCTGAAAAGTTGTGAATTTCGTACTTATTACTCCAATTACTTACGTTAAAAATATAAGCTAAATGGACATTACGAATTTTTTGAATGCCTTTTGGGAAGAGCACTGAGTGCTACAGTGACGAAGGAACTGCTGTGGAGACAGGCGGTATCACCTCTCACTCGCAGGCCCATCCAGAGTACTAACCCACCTATTACCTGATTACCACTATGCTCTCTGTCTGCTATGAAGGCTTCAGAGGTACACGCATGAGCTTCTGTGCAGCCATATCTGCCGTTCCCGCCTAGGCCGTCATTAGCCGTAAGTGGTGCCCGGGGTATATGACCAAGCAGCACAAATTCAGAATCATGCATCACATGTTTAAGACCAAGTACCACATGTACCGGACCAAGCACCATTGGTTCCGGACCAATCAGCACGGATTTCTAACCACGCAAAACATGATAAGGAATAAGCACCATAGATTGAGGACCAAGCTCTACAGATTCCGGACCAAGCACCAAAACCTCAGATTTCAGAACAAGCACCCCAGATTCCTGACTAACCACCACATAATACGGAAAAGAACTAACTTTCGGACCTAGCACATCGATGTCTGACATTTGACTGAAATTGTACCTTCCCTCATTACTCTCCAGATCGTCGTGTTAGACTCCAACTCGAACTGCGGGACGTGTATGCTCCCAATCCACGCCAGAGCATGGTCCAAGGTCACCACAGCTGTGACAGCGGCGTTCTCGTAACTTGTCAGCCATGCTTGACGAGCGTCCGCCGGAGATATAATCAGCGACTGGAATAACAGTAATTTTTGTGATATTTATTTATTTATTACTAGCTGTTGACTTCTGATCCCGTTGCCGTTGCTCCATTCCGAGCAGTTTCATATTTGTTCACCTTTAAAACCTTGTCTGGACTTTCACGAATAATTCAAGACCAAAATTAGCCAAGTCGGTCCAGCCGTTCTCGAGTTTTAGCGAGACTAACAAACAGCAATTCATTTTTATTCGCCAATCATTATTCTCGGTCCCACGTAATAGGGGTCTATTGCCGCCAATCGGGCACTTTGTAACAAATGGGTATGCCGAAAATACATTTTTTTTACCGAAAAGTTGCAGCTAAATTAATTTGGAAATAAAGTTTTTGACCCGATTCCTTGCTATGCGGTGTAAATTAAGGAAATTAATCACATGCTTAGCCGCACAAGCACTACAAATTAATGTCTTGGAGAGTATCAGGCAGACAGACAGACAGGTATTCTTTTAAATCCTTCTTATATATCCTTACATTGTGAGCATCCGTTGTTGGCACGATATAGGCTTGTATCCCGTTCTCTAACATCACAGTTCGCAACGTAGACAATTTAACCTCCATGGTAGGCCTAGCCGGTATGTTGAAAAATTCAGCCGCCTTTCCTGTAAAAAAAAAAGATTGCTATCACTACATAGTATAAAACAAAGTCGCGTTCTCTGTCCTTAAGTCCCTTTGTATGCTTAAATCTTTAGAACTACGCAACGGATTTTTATGCGGTTTGTTTCAATAGATAGAATGGTTAAAGAGGAAGGTTTATATGTGTATAACATCACGGTACAACCAACAGGGGCGGAGCAGGAATGAAAAATGTTGCAAGAACGGGGTGACGCAGACGAAGTTGCGCGGGTCAGCTAATAAATCATAAATGGAAGTGTGAACTAGACGGGGTCCGCGTGTCATTTTTACGCATATTTTCTTTACTAATTCGTGAATAGTGTCTTATAAGTATCGGGACTTCACGCGATATATTTTCGAACACTTATTTTTGTCGACGTCAGTCAAGTCGCGCCACGATAGTTTAAAAGTTAATTCGTGAATATAAAACTTTATGTAAAAATTGGAAGTCGTTCTTAAAAATGACAGGGTGTTATGAGTTTCGTAGTGAACCGATTTTGGTCTACTTAGTTTTTTTGTCTGGAAGGTGAATTAATCAAGAAGGATGAACTGATTTCGATGTAGTTTTTTGAATTGGTTGGAAGGGTTCTTAGCTATGTTTGATGAAAATGGGTCCAAGATGGCCGCCACCGCAAAATGGCGGATTACATTTTTTTCACAAGTCCCTCGGTATAAAAGGTGTATTAGTCGAGAAAGATGAACTGATTTTGATGTTGTTTTTTTTTAATTGGTTAGGAGGATTCTTAGCTATGTTTGAGGAAAATCAGCCCAAAATGGCCGCCACCACAAAATGGTAGTTAAGTACAAACATATTTTTCACAAATCCCTCGATATGGGTGTCAAATGAAAAGGTTTCACTAGTAGAATACTATAGAAAAATTCTAATCCAAGATGGCTGGCGTTCACATGTAGTACCAACTTCAATCGGGTGGGCAATGAGAAAAAATTTTACCAGTACAACCTCCTTAAACTTCCTCCTTACCTTCTGGTCCAGGTAGGCTGCTGGACACACCTGGTGGCACATGACCGACGACCGTATTTGCACACAATCTGAAAAAAAAAATAGAACAGAAATTAACTGTGTTGAATCAGAATTATGCATAGGTGCCTCTAAGATGATATACCTACATATTTTCTATTAAAATGTACTACCTAACATCTTTATATACCTTTGGTCAGCAAATAAATGATTTTATTATTGTTATTTATTCTTATGAAATTATGCTTATACTTATGTATAGTAACCGGCATATATCTTAGCCCCAAAGCGTTATAAAATATACTGTTTCTGCGCATTACATCTTCATTAATATTTTTTTATTCGTACTTAGGTACATAGTGCGGGTGCGGGTAGTGGGCGAGTCTTATTGCCATATATCGCCGTTTTCTCAATGTGGTATCTTTTATTTTATTCTGTCAACGCCAATGGATACTGAATGAAAGATCGCTCACGCTGTGTGAATAATTGCGCTTACCTATATGATAGGTAGCGCGCTAGAAGGATAGCTAAGGCGCGGTCGACGTGAAACTCAAATTCATTAATAATATAATAGGCAGATTATATCAAAACCACGCACGCCATAGCCTCGTTTGGGCTCAAAATATATGCCGAGAACTATACTAATTTAATATAAACTTACACGAGACATATTGACAAAATCCGTCTATATTTCAACGCCATATTGAATTGACTAAATAACATTATCAAACGATTGACTTTGGAATCAATTTTTTTCTGATTCTAATTGTTATTACTATGATAAAAGATAAGTAAATATATGATACTAGCTATACCCGCGACTGTTAATCAGTGCGTGTCTTTTTTTATACAACTTAGGTCGCAGATAAGCACGCGGCCCACCTGATGGTAAGTGGTTACCGTAGCCTATGGGCGACTGTAACACCAAAGGAAAAACACTCGTACCGCAACCCCTGTAAGAACAGAGACATTCTGTGTCGTCAGAGCAAAAGATGTAGGATAAACCTTTATAGCTAGATAGTGTTGCCAGTTGATACCAATGGACCCTCAATGTAGACCTCTTAAAAAATTTCAAGGTCACACAGCGAGCTATTAAATAAAATATCTATTCACTGATAAAAAAAAAATATAAAAAAAAAACCGCGGTAGCCTAGTGTTATGGGTAATGGACTGCTGAAACGAGGTCTCGGGTTCGATCCCAGGTTTTACCACGGCACACACCAATGACTTTTCGATGTTTTTTGAAGTTATGTGTGTATTTATCGCAGGTTTGTGCACGCAAGTGCCCGGTGAATGGCAATAGGCTCGCTGCCGCTCCATTAAGTCTTGGATTTTCTTACCAGCTCACGTATTTCCTTTTTCCTACAGTCCCGGGAAAAAGCATTTGATGAGGCCGTCAAGCTAAGCGCCACCATTGTAACACTGTACGTGTTTGTAATGGTGACCCTGTTTCTTTACCATCCGCGCTACTCACCATCATCTCATCGTTGTCAACGCGTTTGCGTTTTCACGTCGTGGGATGAAACAGGGGACCAAGACCTCCGACCTCCGACGTCATAAATATTCGCCTCCGCAGAATGACTCTGTACTTATACGTAATGAATTACTTTTTAATTTAATCTAATCTTTAGGTGAATCATCTATTAATTAATTACTATACAAAAAATTGATTACAATTAAAGTCATTTGCTGATTTAGTTCAACAATAATGGCGTTGCAATATAGTTGGATTTTGCCAATATGTGTCTTGTAAGTCACATTATTATTTTTAAACGCGAAAGTTTGTAAAGTTTAATAGGTCTTAATATAATATAATATGAAATTGCCGGAATTTTCTTACAGATTCATGAGTTCGTTATTCCTATAATTTAATAGCTAGTTATTTCCATTATTTATGTTTTGTTTGAAAGTTCATTTCAAGATATTACAGCTATGTATTAAATTTTGCTTTTATTGGACGCTTGATAAATTAAATTCGATCTTCAAAATTTCGTATACTTTTTTACAGCTATCACTTTTCAAAAATGTAATAAAAATTGATGTTCGCTTAATGATGTCTAATTCATACACAAAAAAACATCATGAAATTTGGATTTGTGAAAAAAATCCAAAAATGTTAGTACTGAAAATTGGGTATCCTCAAATTTCTTCAAACATAACGGCAATTTAATATGTAACGACCTATTAATAATAGTATCGAAACTAAAAGTTATCATTAGAGGTCTTTGGACAGTGCGTGTTGCCAGTGATGACCTATGGCGCCGAGCCGTGGACCCTCATAGGATAGTTCAAAGCCACACAGCGAGCTATGGAAAGGGCTTGGAATTTCTTTGCAAGATCGAATCAGAAATGAAGAGTTCCGTAGACGAACGAAAGTTGCCGACATAGCCTACAGGCTTAGCAAGCTGAACTGGCAGTGGGCGGGGCACGTAGCAAGAAGAACAGATGGCCGTTGGAGCCGAAGGGTTCTCGAATGGAGACCGCGTACCGGTAGACGAAGCGTGGGACGGCCTCCTGCGAGATGGACGGACGACATAGTCAAAGTCGCGGGTACTCGTTGAATGCAGACCGCCTCCAACCGGTCGGATTGGAGGTCGATGGGGGAGGCCTATGTTCAGCAGTGGACGTCCTGTGTCTAAATTGATAGCGGAACAAAGAGTGCGAGTGATATTTGTGTCCTTACAAAAAACCAAGCCAGGAGGACTGGAAGTTTTTTTTTTTTTTTTATTCTACTTAAGTGCCAGACAAGCACACGGCCCACCTGATGGAAAGCGGCCACCGTGGCCTATGAACGTGTGCAACACTAAGGGTGTCACACACGCGTTGCCCACCCTGAAGGGAAAGGGGGAGAGCTGGGAAGGGGTGGGGAGGCTAGGAAGGTGAGGGGAAGGAGGGGTATAGTAAGCTCTGGCTACCCTACTTACCGGCGGGAACACAACACGATGGTTATTATGACCGCGGTCTTCTGTAGGGCAGAGATACTTCCCCAGTTGGACAGCTCATTTCGGACGGGAGATACCGTCGTGTCCTACCTCCGTTGTGACAGAATATAGGAATTATGAAATGTTTTTTATAAACCACTAGCCGTTATATATTATATCGCAGTTTTTAGTGTTGTCTCTCTCTAGTATATCCTACCCAATTCTTGTCATGACAACGGAAATTGTTAGCGATATTAGCGCTAATGTATGAGATCTACCTATTCTATTGAGATTTGTGATTATTGCTCCGCTCTCTTGGATGGTAGCGTGATGATATATATCCTATGTTACTCCTAGATATTGTAGCTTTTTATAGGTGAGAATTATCTAAATCGGTCCAGTAGTTTCGGAGCTTATTCGTTACAAACAAACAAATCTTTCCTCTTTATAATTTTATAAATAAATAAACCACTAGCTGACCCACAAAACTTCATTTGCGTCACCCCGTTTTTGCAACATTTTTATCTTCTTCTCTGCTCTGCTAACACCTCTGTCTGCCCCTTACGGGATATAGGCGTGAGTTTATGTTATGTTATGTTTTTCGCCAAGTTTACACCGAGGCCTACAAACGTATAGTAACATCGCTATTAGAATTTGCGGTGATGACTACCAGTCTTCGCATGGTCTTAATATAAATCTCCACCTCCACCCTAAGAATATCGCCGTTTAATAACTTTGTGTTGTGTTTTCGGTAGTGAGTAGGGTAGCCAGAGCTCACTAGAGAGGTTTTGTGTTGTCAGTGGGAAAACCAAAGGCTTATCCTACATCTTTTGCGCTGACAACACAGAATGTCTCTGTTCTTACAGGGGTTGCGGCACGAGTGTTATTCCTCTGGTGTTCCACTCGCTCATAGGCCACGGTAACCACTTACCATCAGGTGGGCCGTGTGCTTGTCTGCGACCTAAGTTGTATAAAAAAAAATTTTATTATATTTCAGTATGTGGGTGAATACGGCCAGCGGCCAAACTCCATTAGTCTACGACTTTCCTGAACCAGATGGAACTGTTTTCTGTAAGTTACGAAAATGAAAATATTGGGCACTTTAACATTTCAGTTGAGGTCCAGGGCTTTCCAGTCCAACTGTGATGCGGCTGAAATTCGATATTTTACGTGAAGCGACTACCATCTGACCTCTACGACCAATGTTCTTATGACCATGGCGATATCGAAGTTCCAAGTTAGACTGGTTGGACTTTTGAAGGCTTCAACTACCCTTAACGACTGCCATAGATGTTTGTATGACAATCGGGACCGACGGCTTAACGTGCTCTCCGAGGCACGACCAGACCAGTGCAAACAGTCATATTCATGCATACAACTTTTTGCACCGGGCGGGTATCGAACCCGCGCCCCGTGCGTAGCAGTCGCGTGCACTACCACCACGCCACGGAGGCTGTCAATATCTATACGTGTGTATCATTAATTAATCGGCTAAAAAAAGGAGGAAGACGATGGAATATTATGATTTTAACACCTTAAATTGGCTTCACTTGTAACTATGTATGTAAGAAAAACTTGGAACCTTAATTTGACCCACTTCCCGGTTTTCGATTAGGATAAAATTTTGCACACACTCTGAGTTGACAATACAATACATGACAATACATGACTAGCCAAGAAACGTCATTACAAATCCAATATGGCGGCCTCCCCAAGATGGCGGACTGGCTGTTTGAAATCCATCCCCATGATATGGGGATCAAATGAAAGGGTTTGCTGTCAGGAATAGGAAAAAATAGTCACGTGCCTTTTTAATTTTTAAAACTATTCTTATTTACAGCTAGTGACGATGTGTCAAGCTTGATGTCTAGGACCGCTGGTGAGCTACGTCTAACCACGATGCGCGCCGTGATGGCCGAGGTCGGAGTAGACGCCTACATTGTACCTACGGCTGACGCACATAATGTAAGGACACTTTTTTAATCATGCGAAAAATCCCTACGGGTACCCGAAAGCTTAGGCGTGTTAACACCCGGATTCTGTAACCCGCACTGTCCCTTTTTTATCGTGCTCAAAATCCCCACGGATACCACCTCCGCCAAAACCGGTGGAGGTGATTATGTCAGACTCGAACCGACAAAAACGCACGCCGTCTTTGAGTCTTTAGTTGCCGGAGGTGAGATAGTAGACAAAACATACCTTGCACCCTGGTAGACCCGGGGCCTTCTTTTCGAGATGACACCCGTCGGGTGTGCGAAAAATCCCCACTGTACCCCTTCTCCGGAGCCGGTTGGGTAGGTTATTTCGGACTCAAATCGACTAAAACGCACGCCGTCTTTGGGTCTTTAGTTGCCGGAGGTGAGATAGTAGGTAGATAAAATATCCCTCGCACCTCGGCAGACCTGGGGCCTTGTCTTCGAGATGACCCACGTCGGGTGTAGGGACCACGGTGCCCCCGTCTAGACCGAACCACTAGGTTCTTGATGGAATATTCTGCACCGTATGCGGATGACATCTAAGCCCTGCACGTGTTGTCCTGTGTAGGAAAGGAGAATTATAAGTAAACCAAAAAATATCCCACATAGTATACATATCTAATTTAAATAAAATGGCAGTTATTAAATAATTAAGTGTGTAATTAGCCTTGATAATTCGAAGATTAGATTGCTGTCAATAATGCGTGCGTGTAATGTAACATTACACAAGACACGGTATCATAAAATTTAAATTGATAAATTCAAATCTGAGTTCTGTAATACATATAACTATTTTATTTCTTGCCATCTTGTGTCTATTTTTTTCTGTGCCCCTAGAACGAAACACTATCGAATTCGTAACGTAAAGGTATCGACAGAACCGAGCATTGCGATTGGTAGGCTGCCTAATGTGAACCTGTGTACGTGTGAAACCCGCCAATCACAATACTCCACTCTCTCGATACCTTTACATTACGAATTCGATATTTTTTCATGCCAATGTCACAGCACAAAAATACGGACTGACGTCTTCGAGGAGCCAGTCGAAAACCAGCGCCGGACATTCGTGTCGGCATCATGCTGAACTGGCTCCTTTCTTTGTGCCACACAGGGGTGCAAGATGGGATTGTGTTATAATTCCACACCAGGTATTGTAATCGTCCCGGATTTGCCGGGGTGCGAGAGATATGTCTTAATCTCACCTCCGGCAATCAAGGACCTATGGACGGCGTGCGTTTTTGTCGGTTCGAGTCCGACATAACCACCCCCACCGGTTTTGGTGGAGGTGGTATCCGTGAGGATTTTGCGCACGATAAAAAAAAGGTATTGTAATCGTTTACTATTTTTATGTTTTGTGTCGCACAAAAATAATTTTTTTTTTTCTTTTTTTTTTTTTTTACTATTTGACTATTTGCACACCACATGATATCATCGTTGTCATCATTCACGTAATTCCGATCGCATCCTATGACCTCCGTCCTCCATGAGCACGGGCCTGAGGGTGACGAGTGAAGCCGCTTGTCATCCTAGCAGAAGCAGGCTGCGATGATATAAGGAGGATAAAAGATTATTATTATTAATTCCAGTCGTTACAAATCGCCCCGGCGGACGCTAGACGAGCATGGCTGACAGAATTCCTGGGAGGTGCTGGCACAGCTGTGGTGACGGCAACTGATGCCCTGGTGTGGACGGACAGCAGATACTGGATCCAGTTCGATTTGGAAGCCAACACCACTATATGGACCCTGAAGAGACAAGGTGTAGAGTTGTACTACTTTTTAACGCCCGATGTAAAAAACGACGGGATGTTATAAGTTTCACGTGAGTGCGTGTGTGTGTGTGTGTGTGTGTGTGTGTGTGTGTGTGTGTGTGTGTGTGTGTGTGTGTGTGTGTGTGTGTGTGTGTGTGTGTGTGTGTGTGTGTGTGTGTGTGTGTGTGTGTGTGTGTGTGTGTGTGTGTGTGTGTGTGTGTGTGTGTGTGTGTGTGTGTGTGTGTGGCATCGTCACTACCGAACGCATAAACCTATTTCGATTTAGTTTTTTTGTTTGTAATTAGCTAAGTATGGTTAGCTATGTTTGATGAAAATCAATCCAAAATGATTTTCTCGTCAAATTTGATACTCATTATATTGACGGGCTAGTAAATTTTGAATGAAATTCGCTTTTTGGTGGTGGCGGCCATCTTGTATTTCAAATTTGTCATAGTGTATCGTACTCTACTAGTCAAGCCCTTTCATTTGACATCCATATTGAGGGACTTGTGCAAAAATATGTAGTCCGCCATCTTGAATCAAATTTCATCCATTTTCATCAAAAATAACAAAGCAGGGTTTCTACCATCACATAGCACTTTTAACTTATAACTTAAGTCCTCGGTCTTCCTACTGACATCACAAAACCTCTCCAGTGAGCTCTGGCTACCCTAGGTGCACAACACAAGGTTATTATTAGCCACCGTATTCTGTACCACCGGTACTTCCCCAATCGGACTGTTTGGACAGGAATAAAAGCAAAATAGATAATAATAAATTACTTTTCAGGAGTCGATGAGTCTATACAAGACTGGTTGGTGCGGAATATGTCTTCTGGTGCCGTGGTAGGAGTTGATCCTACAACTTACACTAGAACAGCGTGGTCTAATCTGCAGGTAAGTTTATAACTGACTAGTTGTTGCCCACGGCTCCGCCCGCGTGGATGTCGATAATCGCGTTGTACAACTCTACTATATTCTTACTTGCCTCTCTATACTAATTCTCTTTGCTGTCTGTCCGGTAGAAATCTATCGGATCCATAGATATTTATGATTATTGATTTATCCATTGAATGGTATGTTACTCCTAGATATTGTAGTTTATTATGGGTGAAAGAATTATTGAAATCGGTCCAGTAGTTTCGGAGCTTATTCGTTACAAACAAACAAAAAAAACAATTCTTTCTTTTTCGAGAGAAAAAAAATTGTATGTAGGTAACTTGCAGGTTTAGCCTAGTTCAAACTATGTACGTATACCTTTTTTTTATCGTGTGCAAAATAACGATGGATACCACCTCCGCCAAAACCGGTGGAGGTGATTATGTCGGACTCGAACCGACTAAAATGCACACCGTCTTTGGGTCTTTAGTTGCCGGGTTGCGAGGGATATGTACATACCTACCTTGGTTTTGTGTAAAGATATGTAACTTTATGCGTCTATTCCCACCTGTTCTGTTCAGTAGTTCTGTTGGGTAATAATATTTTTTCCATTAGTTCTGTCCACAAAACTAATGGGAAAGCAATTCCCACCTGTTCTGTTAAATAGTTTTGTTGGCAGAATTACAGTTGGTAACGTAGGCCAATTGTTGTATAAAAAATCATAATAATTTAACTCTTATTTCGTTTGACAGGTCAGTTTGGCAGCTGTCAATGTCAGGCTGATGTCCATATCTGAAAACTTGGTAGATACAGCACGACGTAGACTTCAGGATGGCCCTCCAGAGAGACCCAACAACGACCTATTAACACTCTCACAGTTTTTTACAGGTACTTTTAATTACTTTGTAAATTTTGATTAAATTGAGCTATTTGTTGTGTTGACACAGCGCCATCTAGGGACAGCAAGAGGAACTACTACGTCACTCCGGATCCTGCATCGCGAAAGCGAAGTTCTCTCGCTGGTACAATATACAACAACGGAACCGTTGGCCCGCCAGGCGTGATCACCTTGCCTGGTCGGAGGATCCTCCCTTTCTTGGAGGGACATCAAATCCCGTTCCTCCACATATGTATAAATGTTTTTTTTTTCTTTCGAACGAATTGGTGAATGATCGTAATCGTATTACGATGCTTAACAGTAAATCTTACGCGTGTACAGTCTGGATTGAATAGACCAAAATAGTATAATATTTTTTTGTTTCAATCAGACAAAATCTTTAACGTAAGATTTTAGATGAGATTTGAATCGACCCACCCCCTCCCCCCCCCCCCCCCCTAACATGCCGAAAATAAATTTATAAGCGAAAATGATGCAGCTAAATAATTTTGGAAAAAAAATTGACAATATTGAGATGATGAGATTGACAAACTTGCTGTGCGGTGTTAATCGCAAGGTAAATAATTACGTGCTTAGCCGCACGAGCACTCAAGCACTACCAATTAATGTCTTGGAGAGGATCAGACGAGATATACTTATACACTAATACAGAAATACATTAATACACTAATACATTATTACACTAATACACAGTTTATAATACTAATACAACAAATTATTTAATAATTATAATGTATATTGCAGGTAGATCGTCTTCCAGCAAAACAATAGAGTTGATCCGACAAACCCTCGCCGTGGGGGCATCAGCTTTAGTTCTGACGGCACTCGATGACATCGCATGTGAGTATAAACTATAGATAAAAAGTTCTCAAAAAGGTTCATATTGTAGAATTTATCCTTCGTTGCGTAGATACGCCAAATACCACATCCATTTTATTTTCATGTTTTAACCCGACACAAAAATACCTTGAAAAAGTAAAAAATGAATAATTCAGGCCAAGTAGGTACTCCCATATGTATTCGTATCGATCCAATAACCCACAACGCTTAAAATACTTATTTTTAACTTTTTCGCGGTATTTATTGTGTCGGGGATTTTAAATTATCAATTTAATTTTCACTCTATTTTATAGATACTTTTTAAATTTGATCTCCTGGTCACTTTCATTTGATGCCCATATTGGCGGACTAGCGAAATATAAACGAAGTAATTAACGATTTTATGGTGACGGCCATCTTGGATTTGAAATAATGTCATAATGTATCGTATTAAAGTGGTCAAGCTCTTTCAATTTGATATTGAGATCCTTGTGGAAAAATATGTAGTCCGCCATTTTGTGACGGCGGCCATCTTGGATCGATTTTCATCAAACATAGCTATAATAGAAAAGGGGAAGGTTAAGAGTACCATAACCCGACAAGCATGCATGAAGAAGGTAATGAGATCTTAGATCCTTCTCCTTCCTTCTCTTATGCAGGCTTGGTTGCTACGGTGGCAAAATACAGTCCATTTTCTTTTCTAATGATTACAGGGACGCTGAATCTAAGAGGCTCTGACATTCCATACAATCCTGTATTCTTCTCGTACCTGATCATCAGAGCTGATGTAAGTACCTATGATATAACGACATCATCATCACAGTGCTAGTCCCGGTTGAACCCAAAGCTTTTTTATATGTCACTAGCTGTTACCAGCGACTCCGCCCGTGTGGGCTTCTGATCTCATTCCCGCTGCTTGGACTTCTGATCCTGTTCACGCTGTTCCATAAAAACCTTTTGTAGAGTTCAAGGAACAAATAAAAAAGAATTACTCGAATTGGTCCAGTCGTCTTCGAGTTATACGCTTAACAACATATTTCCCGATTCATTTTTATTTATATAGATTCATTGTGACCGATAGTTCGTATGATTGTCGGTAGATGGCTCCCACCATCGCCACAAAGATGGTTGTTTAAGAGAATTTCGAATGATTCAGACGAGACTTCATGGCTTAGCGGTCAGAGCGGTCCCCCTGTAAGGGAAAGATAGCGGGTTCGAATCCCGGTTCGAATCCTGAAGGCAAAGTCTCATGAAAGAGGGTCACCATTACAAACACGTAGTGCTACAATGGTGGCGCTCAGCTTGACGGCCTCATCAGATGCTTTTTCACGCCCCGCTTAAAGGACCCGGGACTGTAGGAAGAAGGAAACACGTGCGCCGGCAAGGAATTCCAGGACTTAATGGTGCTGCAGAGGAAAGTCTCACCGAACAGCTTGGTTCTTGATGGAATATTTGAACAATCAGCATACTAATTGCTTTTCAAAATTTTCTGTGCACCTGACAAACTTCTTCTGATATTTCCAGCTACCCGCAAACAACACCATTTTGTTCTGGGGCAACGGGACTTACGCAGGCATAGACAAGATAGTCCACGCCATCTTGGAAGGTGTCGTCATTGATTGTAAACCGTATGATGAGTTCTTCAACTATTTGAGTAGTTACTCGGTAAGCGCTTATTTATTCATTTTCATTTACACTCCACTACACAATACAGTTTGCTATAATGTAGGTAACTACATATTAAAAAAACGGCGCAAGAAAATACCACGAAAAAGTATCAAATTAAGAATTTAAAAAACCCAGATACAAAAATTACCTTCAAAATGCGGTGTCGTGTCGGGGGACCTTTAACTGGTGAAGCACTCTTTCATGTTTTCGAAACGATTAAGGTCTCCCGACACGACAACGCATGAATTATTTATTTTTACTTTTTGAAGGTAATTATTGCATCGGGGGTTTCTTAAATTCTTAATTTAATTTGTATACTTTTTAAATTGATCTCCTTGTGAAGTCCTTTCATTTGACACCCATTATTGAGAACTTGTGGAAAGAAGATGTAGGTAATCCACCATTTTGTGGCGGCGGCCATCACTGCAGACTAATTTACCTTTGAAACAAAAAAAACAGCATAGAAATCGATGACAGACACATAAACACGCACGCACGCACACACTCACACAAACACACACACACACACACACACACACACACACACACACACACACACACATACACACACACACACACACACACACACACACACACACACACACACACACACACACACACACACACACACGCACGCACACGCACATACGCACACACACACACACTCATACACACACACATACTAGATAAGAGTACTTACTTACCAAGTCTGAATTTATTTTCAGAATGAGCTCGGCAGTGAGCGCAGTATATGGGTACCGGCAGATGCCAGCCAAGCGGTGTACCAGGCAATTATGGTGAGTATTTATTGCCTGTCATTGCCTGGAGGGGGGAGGGGGGGGGCAGATACTGTGTGGAGCCATCCCATGCAGAGACGAACCTGTGTCTTGTACAGAATACATCAAAGCAGAATGTTTCTCCTTGCCATATTAAAATCGATTCATTCTCTGAACCTTTTCCCAACTCAATATTTTCCGTGAAGCGACTGCTATCTGACCTCCACAACCAATGGTCCAATGACCAAATGGCGATATCGAAGTCTGAAGACTTTTGAGGGCTCCAACTACCCGTAACGACTGCCATAGATGTTTGTATGGAAACCGTATAACATAAGATGGTATTGTAATACATATTCTCGTATTTTTTGATTATTCATTCAATGGGCTTTAGGGCAGAGGTCGGCTCAAAAAAAGATGGATGTATTGTGTGAAAGAAGATATGGCAAGGAAGGAAGTGACTGAGGAAATGATATCTGATAGGAATGTATGGAGGAGAATGACATGTTGCCACGACCCCAAGTAATTGGGATAAGAGATGATCCTCAAATATTCACTTTCCTTTTGGAGAAAGAGCCCCTTTTTTATTTATGGCACGTCAATTAGACTTCACCTCGCCTGATGTTAAGCTGAAGGCAAAGTCTCATGAAAGAGGGCAACCATTGCAATCTTTGAGAAGAAGGACTATTGTACTTCTCACTTTCATTTTCAGCAAGGTCCATCAGCAGCACGCATCACTGTAGCTCCAATTTCACCAGTCGCTCTCATGAAAGTCTTCAAGAATCCGGCAGAACTTCGGGTAAGTTTACAACTTTTCTAACTGACCCGCGCAACTTCGTCTGCGTCACCCCGTTTTTGTAACATTTTTCATTCCTGCTCCACACCTGTTGGTTGTAGCATGATGTTATATACATGTAAAGCTACCTCTTTAACCATTCTATCTAATAAAGAAAACCGCATCAAAATTCGTTGCGTAGTTAAAAGGATTCAAGCGTACAAAGGGATATAGGGACAGAGAACGCGACTTCGTTCTATCCCAGAATACGTTTTTCGAATCGAAATAATTAAAATGTATAGTCCGATAGCTATGTCGGTCTCGAACCGACTGAAACCGGTTACGTACTCGTACGACCCGGAAGTTCGGACACACAGACAAAATTCTACGTACGACCTAATGTTATGTACGTGTTCGACCCAAAACATTGTAATATGTTCTTGATCGACCTTATTTTGAGTACGTGTTGGACCCATAAAAATTGGTGTTTGAACATTTGCACACCGTCGTCGCTTCGCTAGATAGACCAAATTTTGGTCTATAGTCGGATTTTTAATTCGACGATATCGGTTGACAGCAGCTAATGTCACTTCGTCAAATAATGTTGCTATATTCAGTAATAGTGATGCAACTGATTCATTCAGTTCCCGTTCATTTGTATGAAACGAATGATGAGGGTTCGTTAATCTTTTCTTACTACACAAATCTAACTATTTCTATATTCTTTCTATTTTACGATAAAATTGTATTAAAGTGCTCTGATATTGAATTTTAGTATATATTATATAATTACAATCAGTTTTTTTAGGAATAAGAAATCCATAAATTTCATGATTTTATTGTGTACTAGCTGTTCCCCGCGGTTTCACCCTCGCTGCTAAGCACCTGTTGGTCGTAGCGTGATGTTATATAGCCTATAGCCTTCCTCAAGAAATGGACTATCCAACACTAAAAGAATTTTCCAATTCCAATTAGTAGTCCCTGAGATTAGCGCGTTCAAACAAACAAACAAACAAACTCTTCAGCTTTATAATATTAGTATAGATGAATGAGACAACATCAAGCAAACAGCAAAATTGATTACATTTTTGAAAATGACGTCTAATTAAAAATCTGACTATAGACCCCTAGGACTTCTTGGGTCTACTACTGGGTACCTGGAAAATTTAACATGTACATTCCTTTTTCAGGGTTTCCATAGGGCCCACGTAAGGGATGGGGTAGCATTGGTGCGTGGTCTTTTCTGGATCCATCAGCAGGTTAATGCTGGACTACAGGTGACCGAGATAGATTTCTCAGATAAACTTGATCAATTGAGAAGGTAATTACTGTCTGTATCTAATATATGACGTACTCCGTGGCGTGGCGGTTCGATTCCCGCTCAATGCAAATATTTGTATATGAATATTTGCATTGGTCTGGGTGTTTCTATGTATAATATGTTGTACGGTACGTATTTACAAAAAAAAGTATCTAAGTATGTTTATCCGCATTCTAGAACCCATATTACAAGCTAGTTAACTATGGCGATATCGAAGTTTTAAGTTAGACTGGTTGTACTTTTGAGGGCTCCAACTACCCGTAACGACTGCCATAGATGTTTGTATGGCAACCGGGACCGACGGCTTAACGTGCTCTCCGAAGCACGACCAGACCAGTGCAAACAGCCATATTCATGCATACAACTTTTTACACTGAGCGGGGATCGAACCCGTGCGTAGCAGTTACGTTCACTACCGCCACGCCACGGAGGCTGTCTGGTTAGTCAGTTAGTTGGCCTAATTTATTTGTTACACTTGTGTTTTTGTAAAACAATTATCACAAGACGGTTTACCTTAAACAAGTTAAGTACCTATAGTTCTTAATATAAATGACGCTCTGTATGTTTTTTTTTAATAAAGAATATGAGCAACCAAAGTTACTAATATTCCCTTTAACCCCTCCAGCTAAGCTCAAAGACTTGTGTTAGGAGTGGGTTCACGTCGGTAGTGTAATGGCCAGGATTCGAACCCGGGACCTCTCGATCGTAAGGCCGACTCCTTAACCACTAAGCTACCGCCGCTTATATATCGATCGGGATATTTACCATGTTTATTGGTTTCATTCCGTTCATTCATTCAGTACACCGTGATCATGGCGTCCGTAATATCGGTTACGAAATGAAACCAACAAACATGGTAAATATCCCGATCGTTTTAAAAGTGAATAGTTAAATGACGCTCATTACAAATAAAAAAGTAGGTAGGTATACTTATCCACATTCCTATAACACAAACTAACTCTGTCTCTAGATAGCATTGTGTATAGAATGTTCTAGAACATTTATATATTCTACAGTGAAGAGGAAAACTACATGGGTCCGTCTTTCCCCGCCATCGTGGGCGCTGGAGCCAACGGGGCTATTGTACACTACAGACCCAGTAGGACGGGGCCGCAAAGGGTGATCAGATCTGATGACATGCTGCTAGTGGACTCAGGCGCTCAATACATGTGAGTATATATACAGTCTTAGGGAAACCTTGAAGTCCGAAGTCCATTATTCCAGTCCAACTGAAAAGTGGCTGAATATACCTTTTGTGCGAATAATCGTCATGGATGTCCTCCATCGGAGCCGGTTGGGTGGGTTATGTCGGATTCGAACCGACTAAAACGTTCGCCGTTTTTGGGTTTTTAGTTACTGGAGGTGAGATAGTAGCGAACATATCCCTCGCACCCCTGCAGACCCGGGGCCCTCAGTCATCAGACTTCCATAACCCACTGGTCATATAGTTCTGTTATTAGACCAGTATCAGTTATAAACTACGGTGCTGAAACGTAGACTTTGATGGTGGGGTTAGTTCACCATATTAATGTTGTGCTTAGGAGCGATATATAAGTTTGGAGTTTCTTTGAAGAATAAATCGCAATGAGGTCATGAAGGATATGTAGTTGTCTCTTAGTTAAGTGCACGTGAGCTTGTTTATTTTCCTTTTCCCATCTTTTTCATATTTTAATGTAAAGTTGTTTAGTTTTAAGTGTCTATTAAATTATTTTAGCTTAGTTTAAATTTCTCTTTATCATTCTTTGTATGCGGTGTTTACCTTTAAGTGATGTTTGCATTGTAATAAGTTAGTTTTAATTACTGTTATTGTATGTTTTGAAGTAAAACATTGTTGGTAGACCTAATAAATAAAATAAAATAAAAAAAATAAAGGTATCTCCCGTCCTAATTGAGCAGTCCGACTGCGGAAGTACTTCCGCCCTATAAATTACCGCGGCTAATAATAACCTTGTGTTGTGTTTCCGGCGGTGAGTAGGATAGCTAGAGCTCACTGGAGAGGTTTTGTGTTGTCAGTGGGAAGACCGAGAAACCCTTCTTTGTCTTTTGCACTGACAGCACATAGACTCTCTTAATCTTCTCCCTCTCCCTTCCTCTTCCCACCTCTTCTCTATATGGTCAGTAACACGAATGTAATGCTCCTGGTGTTACAAACGTCCATAGGCCACGGTAAACAGTTTCCATTAGGTGGGCCGCGAACATCTCTGCCATCTAAGTGGTATAGTGGGGAAGTACGCCCAGTCGGACTGCTCAATTAGGACGGGAGATACCGTCATGTCCTACCTCCATACGAACCTATTTAGGTACGAACTGTATTACAAACTCGCTGGGTTTTTTTTTATACTACGTAGGTGGCAGACAAGCACACGGCCCACCTGATGGAAAGCGGCCACCGTGGCCTATGAACGTGTGCAACACTAAGGGTGTCACACACGCGCTGCCCACCCTGAAGGGAAAGGGGGAGAGCTAGGAAGGGGTGGGGAAGGAGGGGTACAGTGAGCTCTGGCTACCCTACTTTGTAACGCAAAATTGTTAGTGGCGTTAAAATTTGATTTCGGTAAACAATACGTTGTACCTATGACGACATCTGTAGGGTTTGGGGGGAACTTTTCATCGATCACCAATTCGGTATTGATGAATGGTTTCCCAATCTGACAACAGATGTCGCTAGTATGTTTACCTATTTCAAATAGAATTATAATATCGTGATAGGTTAAATTGTTTGTGATATTTTATTCAATCATATAGCTTAATGTCTTTAATTTAAAATTGTCATAATCTAAATTCCTAGTTGCCCAAATTAATTTAGTCACGGCGAGAATGTCTTTGGTTTCGTATTATCTGTGGATCAGTATTTTTTGTTTCGCGATTCGATCAGGTGAACGAATAATTCGTGATATCAGATTCATCTACTAGAATATTCCATGAAAAATTATATAAATACACCCCTCCCGGTGGATGCGAACACCTCTGATAATTACTCTGAAGATTAAGCACGAAACTCTGTTCGTATTTCATTGATTTTTCTGATAAGTTGGAACTCTGAATTATATGTACCTACCTACATATAAATTAAATATCTTAGACTCTGTGCATCTTTCCCGGACTTCTCTGGTAAGATTTCTTAATTTATCTCTCTGTTCTTAGTCTTTATATCTGTGTCTTTCGTTTGCGTCAATGATATACTTAGGTCTTTTTGGTATTCTTGATGCAGGGTCCCAAGGTTTAGCGGACAATATTAGTGACCTATCTACATTTTTGTGATTCCGTTGTTGGAGTCCCTGTTCGGAACAGCTGTCCCTTCGTTTGGCTCGCGGCAGTGCGGGCAGTTGCTAGCAGAACAAGCCGACTACGCAAGCCGACAACCGACGCCAGGGGAACCATCCGAAGAGGAGTGCCAAAAGGTCACGTAATCGTAACTTGTACAATAACTGTAACTTCATATACCCGCTACCTTGAGTTGTAATTACGAGATCAGCTGTGTGCTACGAGGGAGGCGCATAAGCATCTTATATTGTATTTACATTTCTATATCTCTGTGCCTGTGACCATTCTACTTTATGTATAACTGTGTATCCTACTGAATATATGCATGTATAAAATCTTAGTGTTGTTTCATTAAGGGTATCTGGAGCACGCACCCACTATCTCCACTCTGCAAGAAAAGGCGCCCAAGAGTCTCTGTCGTAAGCTCTTGCCTGGGTTAGCCGGTGGAGTAGCTGGGGAATTTCCCAGGTTACACAGTGGCGCGGCCAACGTACGGGCAGTTCAAGAATTCCAGTACCCACTGGATTTCTCTTGGTTCTGTGTGTGTGTGTGAAAGACGCCTTTAATGAATTCAAACCTACTATCCGTCTGATACTCTCCAAGACGTTAATTGGTTGTGCTTGTGCGGCTAAGCACGTAATTAATTTCCTTGCAATTTACACCGAATAGCAAGGAAACGGGTCAAAATTTTTTTCTAAATTATAAATAGCTGCTACATTTTCGGTAAAATTCACATTTCGGCATACCTTCGTATTTTTTTTCTTTTTTTCTTTTTTCTTTTTTTACTGGTTGCTGGTTGGGTTGGATATATATCATCTCAGTAGTTTGTCCCGAATTTTAAATAAAATTAATATACATGCATATGTTTAACTTTGTGTTTTTTCTGAATTTAACTTGTAATTGTTATCGACATTTTCTATAAGTGCCGATATATGTAACTCTGTGTAAGGTGGTTTCCATTCGGAATTACCATTTTTTTTTTCTTGTTAACCTTGGATCAGTATAGTAGCCGGTACTTATACTTGCTACCGTACATTTTGCTCTTAGCCTTTTAACTGTTTTTTAATTTTTTGTAATTTCATTTGTACCTATACGTACGGTACAATTTTTTTTGTGTATATTTTTTCAATATTTTAGTAATTGTCTGCAGGGCGGTACATCTCGGGTACCTACCCGCTATTGGAGAATTATTCTCAATTGGAAATTTTTAAATAATTATATTATTAGGAATTGTCTGCAGGGCGGTACATTTTAGTTACCTACCCGCTAATGAAAATTGTTTTATGCTGAATTTTTTTATACCTATATTATTAACATAGAAGGGTACATTTACATACTGTCCGTTCAATTGAATACCCTCTTGGACTTATATCCATTTAAACTTTCGTTAAATAACGGAATTGTTAGTTAAATTTTATTTTATATTCTATTCACTTAAAGTTCATTTCTTATAAGATGGCAAAAATGCACCAGTATGTAAACTATTTAAGAAAAGATGAGCTGTCTAATGAGTTGTCTTACATGGGCATTTCAGCGGATCCTGAGGCTACGGTTGTCAGCTTGCGTAACGAATTGAGGACGGCATATCGGCTAGTTCGCCGTGGAAGTCTGAAGCCTAACACCACGAAGTCCACTGATGCTGCAACTGAACGCACTGTCTGCGAGCCAAAAGTGAAGGAACTCGAGGATTTGCTATCGTCAGGTGACTTTGATGCCGATAAAAATAGTCGCACTAGGGCTGCTGTTAGGGCTAATTATCTTTTGACTAGGCTAGCTCGTTGTGGGTTAGATTGTTCTGAACTTGTTAGTATTCGCAACAGATTAGTTAAGATTGTGTCAGTAGCTGAATCGAATAGTGACTCAGAATCTGAGGTGTCAGATAATGATGATCGCGCTTCTCGTGTCCAAGTTGAATATACTTCACCTGCGATGAGAAATGAACGCTCGATGCGGGGTAGCTCGCAAAACATTAACTTAAATAATGATAATTTTATTTATAGGGAACGCCCTATTAATTTAAATAGTTTTAATTTAAAATATGATGGATCTACTTGTGTACGTGTTTTCATTGAGAGACTGGAAGAACTCCGGTGTGCTAGGGAAGTCTCCAAATCAAAGGTTCTCATGGCTTTCTCTGACCTATTGGACGGACCAGCTTTGTCTTGGTTCCGCACCAATAAAGCTAACTTTATGTCTTATGAAGACTTACTAATCGAATTAAGAGACACCTTTGATATTCCCGATTACGATTATCGTTTACGGAATGAGATTAGGCAACGTACCCAAGCCCGTACCGAGTCCTTGGTGAACTACATCTCCACAATGCAGGCCATGTTCTCTAGACTAACTTGTAAAATGCCCAGTGAAGAACAACTGGACATTCTTATGCATAACATTAGACCTGACTACATGAAGGAACTAGCCCTTCATGAAGTCAACACTATTGATGATCTAAGAAGGTTAGGAAAGCGTTTGGAACTTGCGCGTGCTAGGGCTGAGGCGTTCCACGAGCCAGTCTTGGACAAATTTGAGATCTCCTCTGACTTACATTCACAGAAAGCAAAGTGCACACCAAAAGCTACCAAGCAGGTCTCTGCGGTGGACAGCTCGGCAGCCTCGCACGAACGCAAATGCTTTCGTTGCGGCGGCAGCGATCACACTGCGTATAACTGCTCACAATCAAGGGAGTTGGTGTGTTTCCGATGTGGTCTCAAAGGAGTCAAGTCACCCGACTGCCCCAAATGTACGTCGAAGTCAAAAAACGCGTAGGCCAGGGCCTTATTAAGACATTCTCAAGCTCTGTGTCTGAGTCTTCTTCTGATAAGGTCCTGTTTACTAAACGGGATAACGATGTTAGACCGTACTTAGTTGTTAGGGTTTTAAATTTAAATGTTCTTGGTCTTCTTGATTCCGGTGCCTCCTGCTCTGTGCTAGGAAAAGGTGCGCACCGTAGCTTCTTAGATTTAGGGTTTGAACTAGAAAGTGTCAACCCAAATTTTAAAATTACAA
This sequence comes from Pelosia muscerda, assembly GCA_963691645.1. Lineage (NCBI taxonomy): Eukaryota > Metazoa > Arthropoda > Insecta > Lepidoptera > Erebidae > Pelosia > Pelosia muscerda. The sequence continues at coordinate 3,768,644 of OY829125.1, forward strand.
CTGCAGACAGTTCACATTTGAAATGTCTGGGTTCTATGTCCTTACCCTTAGAATACAACTCTGTTATCAGGGTACTTAAGTTTTATGTTGTACCAGAAATAACTACCTCAATGATATTTGGAGTAGACTTCTGGCAACAATTTCAATTAGGTGATAGATTAATTTCTCAAAAAATTAATATGAATAATTTTAGTGATAGCTGTCCTATTGAATCTTTGTCTCTTCACAGTGGTCTCGAGGATTACAACAACCTGACCGAGGATCAGCGGTGTGTAATGAACGGGATCATTGAAAAATTTGAGTCAATTAATACGGATAAGGTGGGCTTAGGTCGAACTACGCTTGTGCATCATGTCATAGACACGGGTGACAGCAAGCCGATCAAGCAGCGGTATTACCCTCTCTCACCTCTCAAACAGAAGGCTCTGGAGACGGAGTTGGACCGGATGTTGGAGATGGGAGTGGTGTCACCATCACAATCCGCGTGGAACTCACCCGTGGTTATGGTGGAAAAGGCGAACGGTGATCTAAGGCTGTGCTTAGATTCACGTAAGCTTAATGCTGTTTCCAAAAGTGATGCTTATCCCTTACCGTACATCAATCAAATTTTAGACCATCTTAATAATGCTAAATATTTGTCCTCTATTGATTTAAGTGCAGCGTATTGGCAAATCCCGTTCGACTCTGCCCAGTCTGCTGAGAAGACTGCGTTCACGGTGCCGAGGCGGGGTTTGTTCCAGTATAATGTAATGTGTTTTGGTCTTGTCGGAGCTTCAAGTACGATGCAACGACTGATGGACCGCTTATTCGGCCCGGAATTCGACAACAGAGTGTTTTGCTTCCAAGACGACATAATCTGTGTGGCCAACACCTTCGAGGAGCATGTGGATCTCTTAAATAGAATCTATCAGCGACTCAAGGATGCGGGCCTAACGATTAATATGAAGAAATCACACTTTTGTCGAAGTGAATTAAAGTACCTTGGTTACTATGTGGATAGGCATGGACTACGTACTGACCCCGGTAAAGTCGAGGTCATCCTCAACTATCCCACACCTTCTAACTCGAAGGATGTCAAACGTTTCCTAGGTATGGCCGGCTGGTATCGTCGTTTCATTAATAACTTTTCTAAAATTAGTAAACCTCTTTGTAAACTCACCTCTAAAAATGTAAATTTTATTTGGACATCTGAAGCTGAGGAGGCTTTTAACCTTCTCAAGTCAGCTTTGGTCTCTGCTCCTATATTGAAAATGCCTAACTACTCTTTACCGTTCCGTATACTAAGTGACGCGTCAGCTTACTCAGTTGCTGCTGTTCTGACCCAAACACACGATGGTGTGGAACACCCCATCGCCTATTGCAGTCGTTCTCTTAATAAGAACGAGGTGAACTACAGCACAACCGAGCGAGAGCTTCTGGCCGTGATTTTTGCGCTGGAACAGTTCAGACAGTATGTGGAGGGACAGAAGTGCACTGTTGTCACTGATCATGCCTCACTACTGTGGTTTCACAAGCTCAAAAATCCTACAGGTCGTTTAGCACGTTGGAGTATGCGACTCAGTCAGTTCGACTTCGACATAGAGCACCGTAAGGGAAAAGATCATGTAGTACCTGACGCTCTATCTCGCATAAAGATTGACTCCATCGATGCGAGCTCCACCAATGACCCGTGGTATCTTCACACCATGGAGTGCGTGCGTAGGAACCCAAGGCATTACCCTAACTTTAATATTCGTGAAAATTTGTTATATCGATTTTCTAAAAATAAATATTCTTTGACTTCAGATTTTGATTGGAAGTTAGTGGTACCTCAAGAGGACAGGCTAGCACTCCTCACCAAATACCACGATGACACGCTTAGTGCCCATGGTGGTGTTTGGAAAACACATAAGAGGTTGTCTTTGAATTACTACTGGCCAAAGATGTACAATAGTGTCAAAGACTACGTGGGAAATTGTGAGGTTTGTAAGATGTATAAACCCGTAAACACTTCGCGTCCTGGTCTAATGGGAAGTGCGAAGCGTGTATCTAAACCTTTTGAAGCTATTTCGTGTGATTTACTTGGACCTTTTCCAGTGTCAAGCAACAGAAATATTCATCTGATCGTTGTTTCGGACTACTTTAGCAAGTATGTCATGCTGTGTCCTATAAGGATTGCAACAGGCGCTGCAGTAGCGAGATTCATCGAGAAGAAAGTGTTTCTAGTTCATGGAGTTTGCAAGACTATCTATATTGATAACGGTCCTCAGTATGTGAGCAAGCAATTTAAGGATATGTTAGCTAAATATAATGTTCCAAACGTATACTATAGCCCGCGTTACCACGCTCAAACTAATCAAGCTGAACGAGCGATTCGAAATGTTGTTCAAGCCATCTCATGTTATGTGAAGACTCAGCACAAAAAGTGGGATGAACATCTTGTTGAGCTGCAGTGCGCTCTAAACACTGCAGTAAACGAGGCCACTCGATTCTCTCCCTATTTCTTAGTACACGGTAGGGAATTTATAGGTGATGGAGTTCTATATAGACAGTCTGACATAACCTGTCATCCGGACTTAGTCTCCATTGATGAGCCCTCAGCCTTCGGTGCCAAACTGAAAGAAATGCAACACATTTACGATCAGGTGAGGAAACATTTGATTTCGGCTCACCAGCGTAATGAGAAGTATTATAATTTCAGGAAAAGGCATGTCGAGCTGAAAGTTGGTCAAATTGTTTACAAACGGACTCATTATTTATCTAATAAAGCTAAACATTTTACCTCTAAACTCGCTCCTAAGTTTACTAAGTGTGTAGTGTCTGCTAAACGTTCCTCTTTAGTGTATAGGTTAGCAGATTTGGATGGTAAGGACTTAGGCGAGTATCACATCAAGGACATTTTAAAATACACTGATGAGAATCAATCTGCGGTACCTTCTCTGCCTAGCGTCAGCGCTATTTCATTTCCGTAGCACTGTCGATTTATACTTACTTTACCGCGACTCGATGAAGTATGACCTTGTTGCTGTAGCTTGGGTGTCCTCGTATGGGACATATTATTTGTTAGGTACACCTCATCGAGTTTTCGTTTCTCATCCTCCTCTTCTCTGTAGTTGTGTTGCATATGCGACCATCTGACTATAGCAGTTAAGGAGAGTTTTCTTTCTAGTGGTTTAGGGCATTTAGACTTAAAGTAAAAGAGTCTGTGTCAATATTTGCCTCTAGTTAGTTCTTAGTAGTTCTGTTTTGTACTTTGATCTGTTCTTTTTTTATTCGTTCTATTTTTAACTTGTTAGACTTTTGACTTGTTTTATTCTGTTGTGTATTCCTTGCGTTACTTGTCTGTCCACACAAGTAATACTTTCAAGGGGGGGGATTGTGTAACGCAAAATTGTTAGTGGCGTTAAAATTTGATTTCGGTAAACAATACGTTGTACCTATGACGACATCTGTAGGGTTTGGGGGGAACTTTTCATCGATCACCAATTCGGTATTGATGAATGGTTTCCCAATCTGACAACAGATGTCGCTAGTATGTTTACCTATTTCAAATAGAATTATAATATCGTGATAGGTTAAATTGTTTGTGATATTTTATTCAATCATATAGCTTAATGTCTTTAATTTAAAATTGTCATAATCTAAATTCCTAGTTGCCCAAATTAATTTAGTCACGGCGAGAATGTCTTTGGTTTCGTATTATCTGTGGATCAGTATTTTTTGTTTCGCGATTCGATCAGGTGAACGAATAATTCGTGATATCAGATTCATCTACTAGAATATTCCATGAAAAATTATATAAATACACCCCTCCCGGTGGATGCGAACACCTCTGATAATTACTCTGAAGATTAAGCACGAAACTCTGTTCGTATTTCATTGATTTTTCTGATAAGTTGGAACTCTGAATTATATGTACCTACCTACATATAAATTAAATATCTTAGACTCTGTGCATCTTTCCCGGACTTCTCTGGTAAGATTTCTTAATTTATCTCTCTGTTCTTAGTCTTTATATCTGTGTCTTTCGTTTGCGTCAATGATATACTTAGGTCTTTTTGGTATTCTTGATGCAGGGTCCCAAGGTTTAGCGGACAATATTAGTGACCTATCTACATTTTTGTGATTCCGTTGTTGGAGTCCCTGTTCGGAACAGCTGTCCCTTCGTTTGGCTCGCGGCAGTGCGGGCAGTTGCTAGCAGAACAAGCCGACTACGCAAGCCGACAACCGACGCCAGGGGAACCATCCGAAGAGGAGTGCCAAAAGGTCACGTAATCGTAACTTGTACAATAACTGTAACTTCATATACCCGCTACCTTGAGTTGTAATTACGAGATCAGCTGTGTGCTACGAGGGAGGCGCATAAGCATCTTATATTGTATTTACATTTCTATATCTCTGTGCCTGTGACCATTCTACTTTATGTATAACTGTGTATCCTACTGAATATATGCATGTATAAAATCTTAGTGTTGTTTCATTAAGGGTATCTGGAGCACGCACCCACTATCTCCACTCTGCAAGAAAAGGCGCCCAAGAGTCTCTGTCGTAAGCTCTTGCCTGGGTTAGCCGGTGGAGTAGCTGGGGAATTTCCCAGGTTACAACTTACCGGCAGGAACACAACACGATGGTTATTATGACCGCGGTCTTCTGCAGGGCGGAGGTACTTCCCCAGTTGGACAGCTCATTTCGGTTTTGCAGCAGCTGGTTTACATGTCCACTGTGTTTACAAAATCACTGTAACTCCCAGGGATGGTACTACAGACATCACGAGAACACGTCACATGGGCAACTGCACTGAGGCTCAACGACGTGCCTTCACACGCGTGCTGAAGGGGAACATCGCCTTGGCAACCACGATGATGCCTATGGGAACTAAGGTAAGGTATGACCATGGGAAACAAAAAAAATCGGTTGTCTGTAAAGTCAGTTTACTGACGATAGTTGAACGTGACAACGTCATAAGAAAATATTGATGGAATGGTTCAAATGGTTGGTTGGAATCAGAGAGGAACGCCCATATTACATTTGTGATAGGAGTAAACGAGATAGACATAATAATCTTTTGTATGCGATTTTGGGTACCCTAGTACCAAAACTTAAATAATAATAAATGACACATATTACCCGACTAAAATAAATAGCTTAGGTACTCAGCTGAATTGCATGGATAAATTCGACGATATGAACCTTTTTCATAAGAATACGTCTAAACTTTTCTGTAAATATTCAAGCTTGTTCGATTCAAATGAAAATGAAACGCCATAAATACCTTTTTATTTATAACAAAGTAATCGCTATTTTGAACGGTAAAAAAAGGTGAAGGCAGTATAGTGACCACTACTAACACACCAACTAACACCAACTTTTCAAAGTTATGTGTGTCCGGTTAATGGCAATAGGCTCGCCACCTATTACATTGGAACCTAAACAAAAACATTCGAAATGTGGGTGCTAACACCTCTGCCAACCCCTTCGGGGATATAGGTGTCAGTATATTATGTTCTGCTAAGTACTCTTAAATTCCAGGGACACAGCATAGACGTCTTAGCAAGAAAGGCCCTCTGGGACATAGGTCTGGACTATGGCCACGGGACTGGCCACGGCCTAGGGCACTTCCTCAACATCCATGAGTTCCCAGCAATGATAAACAGGTCACCAACCCCTAATGACCCCGGAATCTTTCCATCTATGGTTTATAGCAACGGTAAGAATTTAAATGGTACAATATGGGGTTCTTCAAAAAAGGCATTTGAAGGTTTCTACAGGGTCGGCAGTACAAGTGTGACGCCTCTGGTGTAGCTGATGTCCATAGACCACAGTGACTACTTTCCATCAAGCTGGCTGTGTGTTTGTTTGCCTAGTAAATAAGTGTAATACAAAAAAAATAGATTATGTAGGTAGGAGGACGGAGGTAGGACACGACGGTATCTCCCGTCCGAAATGAGCTGTCCAACTGGGGAAGTACCTCCGCCCTACAGAAGACCGCGGTCATAATAACCATCGTGTTGTGTTTCCGCCGGTAAGTAGGGTAGCCAGAGCTCACTATACCCCTCCTTCACCTCCCCTTCCTAGCCTCCCCTTTCCCTTCCCAGCTCTCCCCCTTTCCCTTCAGGGTGGGCAGCGCGTGTGTGACACCCTTAGTGTTGCACACGTTCATAGGCCACGGTGGCCGCTTTCCATCAGGTGGGCCGTGTGCTTGTCTGCCACCTACGTAGTATAAAAAAAAATGTTCAAATATTGAATCGAAACTTTCAAACCGTCAATGAGCGTTTGATTATCACATACACACCCGTACTATTTATATTAAACACACAATCACACACGCACACACACGCATGCATGCACGCATCCACACACACGCACGCATGCACACACCCACGCTCTCTCGCAAGCACACACGCATGCACGCCCATTTGGGTTACTATAGTAATAACTAGCTGTTGCCCGCGGCTCCGCCCGCGTGTACTTCTGATCCCGTTCCCGCTGCTCCGCTGGGTATGAAAAATAGATGTTGACCGATTCTCAGACCTACTCAATATGCTCAAAAAATTTCATGAGAATCGGTCAAGCCGTTTCGGAGGAGTATGGCAACGAAAACTGTGACACGAGAATTTTATATATTTGATGAATTTTAATCATTGTAACCTTTCCTTTACAGAGCCAGGGTACTATGAAGAAGGTGAATATGGGATCCGTCATGAGGATATAGTTGTAACCATCGTAATAAACAATAGGACAAGACATCCCTTGGTAAGTTCCTCTCCGAGCACCCATCATCATTCTCTGAACCTCTTTCCTATACTTTGTAAAATATAGCTTGGGTCCTATGACAGATGTCAAAATGAGGGTTCATAGGGATGTCCGAAATTCGATGAAAATATCGATACTACCAGCTATTATTGATGCATGTGACGTATAATTAGGTTTAATTTAATTGTATATATGTATTTAATTGTAATGAGACGGAATATACGTAGCATACAAGGCGTTGGCACTCGTACTGATGGGAATGAGTGGAGTGTATCAGTGGAAGTTCATATCAAACAAGATGTTGGCGCGTGTATCTTATGCCTATATCATGGCCCAAGAGCCAAACGCGGCGTGTCTTCTTACAAAATCCAAAAAACAGGTTCAGGGCGTTGATGGATTGAATGTAGAATTTTATTTACTCAATATTATTTAGGATCAAGTATATTGAAATATAAATATTATTATGATATTAAAATACCTAAGCAATAAGATTAAATTCTAATGATTTTTTTCTTATATTAATTTCAATTTTTAATTTTGAATTAAGCTTTATTCAAAATATGGATAGTTTATAGTATGTGGTCACGATGATTCATTGCCCATCACTAATTAGCTCGGTATGCCCATAAAGTATGACATTGACAGCTACTACATTCATAATTAAAAAATTCAAGACTTCATGTGCGGGATTTCACTGACAGCTGTCATAGGACCCAAGCTACATTTTACAAAGTATAACTCAGTTGGGGACGGCTTTCCAAATTCAAAACTCAAACTCAAACTTTATTTCATGGAATATGGTATACAGTAGATTTTGTGAAACATATTATAAGAACGTCATTTCTGCCGTGTAAGCCCGTGTGGCGTTGAAATACATATAAAATGTTTACTTGATAATGTTAAAATTAATGTGCAAATAATTCTTAAGGACTCCGGCTAGTCATTATAATAATATAAATTTGGTATGTCATAGTATTGAAAATAATCATCAATTAATATATGATACAAAAAAAATAGTCAATAGTAATAGTAATAAGTACCTAATATAATATTTTGAGGACTCCAAACCATAGTCATGATAAAATAAATGTCACTAATACACAAATGAAGTCAAAAGCGAACGAGTCAGTCATGAGTCATCCAGTCTAACAGTGATGCGACTGAACTTCGATATTTTACGTTAAGCGACTGCCATCTGACCTCCAAAACTTATGGTCCAATGACCAAGTCTATGGAAATATCAATGCAATTGTTACACGTGGGAACACCAATACTTTCTTCATTTGAGCCTTACCCCAACTTAGTCAAGATCAGCTTTCCAATCTATTTGTGACATGGATGAGCTTCGATATTTTCCGTGAATATGTATTTTTTTTCCACTTAGGAGACAGGCACACAGTCCACCTGATGTAATGATGGTCAGTGCGGCCTATGGATGTTTGCAACACCAGGGACCACACCAAACTCGTAATGCCGACCATGTAAAGAGGAGAGTGATGTAAAGAGGAGAGTTCTGTGCTGTCAATGAAGAATATAAAGCGGAGTTTCTCAGTCTTCTTACTGACAACAACATTGACTACGAGGAAGAAGGGTACAAAACCTCACAAGTGAGCTCTAGCTACCATACTCACCACTGAAAACACAACACAAGTAATTATTAGCCGCGCTATTCTGTAGTGCGGAGGTACTTCCCCATTTGGACTTTTATTATCGTGCGCAAAATCACCACCTCCGCCAAAGTCAGTGTAGGTGGTTATGTCAGACTCGAATCGACCAAAATGCACTCCGTCTATGAGTCTTTGATTGCCGGAGGCGAGATTATACAAGACTGCCGAATTAGGATGGGGGATCCCGTTATGTTATGACCTACCTCCTCCAAGGTATTTTATCCCTATTTATTATTATCTGTGGCAATAGTAACTCCACGTGGAGATCGTGTGAGGAACTCTGCATCCCGGCAGGAATAGTATCCATGGCATGTCACTATATAGTATAAAACAAAGTCGCGTTCTCTGTTCCATGTCCCTTTGTATGCTTAAATCTTTAAAACTACGCAACGGATTTTGATGCGGTTTTTAATAGATAGGGTGATTGAAGAGGAAGGTTTATATGTATATATCATTATGCTGCAACCAACTGATGCGGGGAAGTGAAAAATATTGTAAAAACGGGGTGACGCAGACGATACAGCTAGTAGTAGATAAAATGCAGGAGAGTTGGTGCCTGAAGCCACGGTAATAGTATTACCGTGCTGACCACATTTAGTTCCAAGTTTCTTGGGCTCTTCTTCTTTTTTTCTTAGATAGCAACATATCAACCCAATTTAGGGGACAATTTTGCCAGTGTCGAGTTGGGAATTTCTGCCAAGTCTTCAGTTAATTTAGTTGGAATGATTGATGATGATGACGATGAGACAGTGAAGGATGATAGTTGCCTCAGTAAAGTAGTGGAGACTTTACTAGAAGCTTTTCTTAGGGAGATATATTGGAGTGGAATAGATATATGGGGAGTGGAATATTGTAGTGAATCGTGTTGGTGTCAAAACCAACACGATTCACTACAATATTCCACTCTCCTACACTTGTGCGCTTTGTCCAAGCCGTTATATCTAAAACTCCACCATTTTTACACATAAAAACTCGAATGCACACCAAATTTAGAAAATGAAACACTGCAGCGCTATGACACTATTCGCGTTCCCGCCAAATAAAACTTCTTGGACTCTCTCACTGAACAACTTCGATTATTTTTTGTTATTGCTGTAGGCGCCTGGTCTTGCAGACGACTTCCTCGGACAGGGCGTGGTTGGTTTCTCCACTATAACCATGGTGCCCCATCAGACCTCCTGTCTCGATGTGAAACTACTTAACCAATTTGAGGTAAGAATGAATTACTTTTATGAAACGGGGTGAAGAGAATACAGTCCCGGGTCCTTTAAGCGGGGCGTGAAAAAGCATATGAGGCCGTCAAGCTGAGCGCCACCATTGTAGCACTACGTGTTTGTAATGGTGACCCTCTTTCATGAGACTTTGCCTACACGTGTTGTCCTGTGTACGAAAGGAGAGGATGGGATTAATTGAAAGAGCTCATCAGAACATTCACCGTGGTGGAGACGGTTTGCTTAATATTGTCTCATTCATGCACAGAAATGTCTTAAAGGATTTGTCATTTCCAAAAAAATGCATAAATGTTAGTACTGAAAATTGAGTTTCAATTTCATTCCAATTTCTTCAAGTAAAACGGATATTTCATATGTAATGATGTCACTTTGTAATGCTTAAATCTTTTAAACTACTTAACGGATTTTGATGCGGTTTAATAGATAGAATGGTTAAAGAAGAAGGTTTATATATGTATATAACATTATGCTGCAACCAACTGCTGCGGCGTAGAAGTGAAAAACATTACAAAAACGGGGTGACGCAGACGAAGGTGCGCGGGTCAGCTAGTTTATTATATGTGACACTCGCACATTTCGTTCGTCTATGGTGTTTTTTTTAACTCTAACAGTATTTCAGCTTAATAAACATTGATTTGTTTTTCAGATTGATTATTTAAACAAGTTTCATGATGAAGTTTGGTCCAATATCGCTCATATTCTTGAGTCTCGAAATATGGAAGCTGAACGCGAATGGTTGAGACAAGAATGCGCGCACATCACCAATAATCACTCCGCCATCTTGGCAACCACGCCAATATTGGCGGGAATCAGTGTCATTTTTTTGTGGTTATGATTGTTTTTTTTTCTTTTATATCTATTAAGTTGGTACTTTCCACGAGTTTTGTTCATTCTTTCCGCACTGATTCTGCTAAATACTCATCCAATTGTAGTAAATTCTTTTTTTTACAATATATAGGGGAAACTGGGGACACTTGATCCCTATGGGAGACAAGGTAGGTACACCAATATTTTTTAAATTACTAAGTGTATTAGAGTATTTTTAGTGTGGCAACATTAAGTAAACATTATTACCCTCAGTGTAACCACATTAAAAATAGTCTAATACGCTTAGTAATTCCAAAAATATTGGTGTACCTTGTCTCCCATAGGGATCAAGTGTCCCCAGTTTCCCTATTTGTAAAGAGAGCCTCTGTACCGTGGCGGTAGTAGGTAAACGCGAATGCTATGCAAGAGGCGCAGGTTCGATCCCCGCTCAGTGCAAATATTTGTATGCATGAATATGGCTGTTTGCGCTGGTCTGGTCGTGCCTCGAAAGGCACGTTAGGCCGTCGGTCCTGGTTGCTATACGAACATCTATGGCAGTAATTAGGTATGGGTAGTTGGAGCCCTCAAAAGTCCGACTAACCTGACTACAGATATCACCAATTTGGTTGTGGAGGTCAGATGGCAGTCGCTTCACGGAAAATATTGAAGTTCAGCCGCATCTTAGTTAAACTAGAAAGCCGACCGCAACTGAGTTGGGAATAGGCTCAGAGAATGATGAAATTTGTAACTAAAATTTTATGTATTTTAATGTAATATTTTGTAAATAAACCTTCTTTTATCGTAATTTTTACGTTTTATTTTAACTACTGAGTATAAAAGTATATAGGTACCTAGGTATGTAGTGTAGGTATATTTTTTATTTTATTCTTCATTTGTACACATAAATGATATTAATACAATACAGTGATGATATATTATGTACAAAGGTGAGCTAAACTCTTTTTTTGAGTTGGTTTGGTTGAGTTCTCTTCCCTCAAACCCGGGAGTGCACAGAGGAAATCGAAAAATGCGAAGAAATATATTGCAAGATGTCCTGTACTAACGAATTATATCAAATATTGTCGTCTGTGTATATGAATAGGTAATTCGATAAGATTATGTTATGATATTAGAGCAATAAATTGATAATAATTGTAACATTTATTATGTACTTAGAACCGCGATATCTTTCATAACTGCGTAAGTACATCGTTCGTACGTTCACCGAAAGGTTCTCGAATGCAGAAAGGTTCTCGAATGGAGACCGCGTACCGCTAGACGAAGCGTGGGACGGCTTGCGAGATGGACGGACGACATAGTCAAAGTCGCGGGTACTCGTTGAATGCAGACCGCCTCCAACCGGTCGGATTGGAGGTCGATGGGGGAGGCCTATGTTTAGCAGTGGACGTCCTGTGGCTGAAATGATGATGCCTAAGTACAAGAAGATGGCCTTCTGTGAAAGTTATACTTATAAACCTGAAGGTATTTTTAATGGAAAAAGGTAAAGCTAATGGATAAAGTAGACAAATATCGATCGACTAGTGGTCGTGTCAGCACAACTCTAGTTTGTGTGCCCATGTGCCACAAGTTGTTACGTCCACACTCAACGTCATATCTTTATACCACGTTCCCTCCGGTCCGCTGTTCAAGTCACAAATCTGGACACACCTTTAGATATTTGCATTTTTTTTAATATTTCGCCTATATCCCCGAAGGGGTAGGCAGAGGTGCTAGCACCCACAGTTTATGTTTAGATTCCATTGTAATAGGTGGCGAGCCTATTGCCATTAACCGGGCACTTATAAACTTGCGATAAATACACACATACCTATAACTTCGAAAAGCATCGAAAAGTCATTGGTGTGTGCCATGGTAAACCTGGGATAGAACCCGAGACCTCGTCTCAGCAATCCATTACCCATACCACTAGGCTACCGCGGTCATTACATATTTGATTCTCTTTTATTGACATCAATATTTAAAAATATAATCTAATCCATAATCAATTAACTACTTCGATAAAAAAGAGTTAAGATATCAAATAAAACAATATATTTTAGTCCAACTATACCTAATGGAGTTGAAATACAGCTGGATTGTTTCGATATGTTTTATGTAAGTTTATAAATATATAAAAAAACACTATCTTCCATCTTCGTCTTCGAAGAACGTGGGCCTGGGGGTGGGGGCCGTAGTAAGCCTTCCCGAAGAGCGAAACCTATGCTCGGGCCCTCTCCGTAAGTAGCGGCGCTGCCCTGAAACAAATTACTAGGTACACAACGATGGGAACTCCAAAATGCTCCGTCGATTAGACAGAAGAAGAGTATGAAAGGTATCGAATTCGAAATTTAAAAGCTATAGATATGCAGCCTGCCTACAGAAAACCTATGTGTGGTTTAATTTTAGTCTAGTCTATGCATATGTTTATAATTCCCACGACTGTATCTATTTTTTATTTTTTGGTTTTTAGTACATTTATCTTAAACATTGCAATGTATGTTTAACATAAAACCGTTTAACTTAAAAAGTATTTTTACCTATTTTTATTTCGATACCGTTACTTTACGAATTCAATTGATTTTCGTGCTACCGACACAGGAGTACAGGAGAAGATTAGACCATTAGAAATGGCAGCTGGCAGCTAAGGGGCCCAATAACCCGATTCCTGACAGTTAGGACAACATTACAAAGTATTATTAGTATTATTATTTATTTATTAGGCACATCAACAGATTATGTATATTAGATTTCAAACTTAAACAACAGGTTTTATGGACTTATATCTATTACCTACATAGCCCAATTACAGATATGCACAGCGTTCGTAAGCCTAAGTAGATTGACGTAGGATTTTATTTCCACATCCCGTTTTGAAAACTTTCTCCCTTTGCTACTGATTTGGCATTTGGCAGTGATAAACGACATCCATGCAGTGGAGCCATGGATAACTGTTGGTATAGTTATATTTATGATCATTACAGATTGGAACTAAATATGGCCGTGGGCCATATTCCAATGGGTTCCTACAACTCTGCGGAACCTGACGGCCCTATATTCGGTAAGTCATTTTTCTCTTTATATAAACCTCATACACATATGTAGATACATACACAGGCGGTCTTAATACCTCAGGCATTCGCCACCAGTCAACCTTATAACAAAGTAGGTACATCAGAAGAGGCCACAATATGAAAACAAAACAATAATAAAATCAATTACATTTGCTAATATTTCTTAGAAAAACTAGTTGGTACTATAGGTATCTACTATATACAAATAAGTCGGGTTTTCCTTCCTGACGCTATAACTCCAGAACGCACGAACCGATTTCTACGGTTTTGCATTCGTTGGAAAGGTCTCGGGCTCCGTGAGGTTTATAGCAAAGAAAATTCAGGAAAATTTTCAACAGAAAAGCGGGAAAGCCATCTGGTGGCGAAACGGAGTTCGCCGGGTTTGCTAGTATATTATATAAAGGTAAGCTAAAGAAGAATGATGGTACTCAGCTTGACGGCATCATGCTTTATCACACCCAACATTGTGACACGAGAATTTTATATACATAATATAAGATACATTGTCTTACAAGATCCGAATCTCACTATGAAAGTAAAGTGAGATTGAAATAATATTGCCTACCTTTAAGAGGGGATGGTAAAAAGCCCCTGGTAAAGAATATCAAGACTTTATGGTACGGAATTTTATTTGTGAAATCTTTTTTTTTGTCCAGTCAGCGACATATTTCCAAGCAACCTGGGTAGGAGCACTAGCGAGCAACGGCTGTCTGCGTTGCGTACCGTGTTGACGGCAACTGGAATAGACGCCTACATTGTACCGACGGCCGATGCACACAATGTAAGGAATCCGCCATTATTTCATATAATTTGATTCGGAATCATTACCCTTACACCCTATAAGGGTAATGATTCCGAGGCCGAAAGCCCCTGGTATTACTCCTGGTTCACTACTATCTTTATAACTATCATCATCACTATCACTATCACTACATAGTATAAAATAAAGTCGCGTTTTCTGTCCCTATTTTTCTTGTCCCTTTGTATGCTTAAATCTTTAGAACTACGCAACGGATTTTGATGCGGTTTGTTTCAATAGATAAAATGGTTAAAGAGGAAGGTTTATATGTATATAACATCATGCTACGACTAACAGGTGCGGAGCAGGAATGAAAAATGTTGCAAAAACGGGGTGAGGCAGACGAAGTCGCGCGGGTCAGCTAGTTATATATAAAAATGAATTGCTGTTCGTTAGTCTCGCTAAAACTCGAGAACGGTTGAACCGATTTGGCTAATTTTGGTCTTGAATTATTTGTGGGAGTCCAGAGAAGGTTTAAAAGGTGAATAAATATGAAAATATTATAAAGAGGAAAGATTTGTTTGTTCGTTTGTAACGAATAGGCTCCGAAACTACTGAACCGATTTCAATAATTCTTTCACCTTAAATAGCCACAATATTTAGGAGTAACATAGGCTATATATCATTACGCTACTATCCAAGGGAGCGGAGCAATAATCACAAATCTCAATAGATCCGGTAGATTTCTATACATTGGCGCTAACATCGCTAACTATTTCCGTTGTCATGACAGCAAGGAGAAGTGATATAGAGAGGCAAGTAGAGAATCAAATAGTCGTACAACACGATAATCGACATCCACGCAGGCGAAGCCGCGGCGAACAGCTAGTCATCATCACTACATAGTATAAAATAAAGTCGCGTTTTCTGTCCCTAATTTTCTTGTCCCTTTGTATGCTTAGATCTTTAGAACTACGCAACGGATTTTGATGCGGTTTATTTCAATAGATAGAATGATTAAAGAGAAAGGTTTATATGTATATAACATCATGCTACGACTAACAGGTGCGAAGCAGGAATGAATAATGTTGCAAAAACGGGGTGACGCAGACGAAGTCGCGCGGGTCAGCTATTATTATAAAATACGTTTGACGTTTGTAAGTGCCCTTTAATAGTCTATACAAAATAAATGATCTGAGAAAAAATCTCAAAAATACAGGTGTATTATATCATGGTTTGTATAAAATTTCAGTCCCAATACATCGCGCCGGCGGACGCCCGACGAGAATGGTTGTCAGGGCTCCGAGGCTCCTCTGGAACGGCCGTGGTCACTTCCAACGAGGCGCTGGTGTGGACTGATGCAAGATACTGGACCCAGTTCGAAGTAGAAGTCGACACCGAGCTCTGGGACCTGATGAAACAAGGTTACCTCCGACAATAAAATTACCTCCAAAAAATATAAAATAAATAGTACATGCGTTGTCGTGTCGTGGGACCTCTAACTGGTGAATCACTCCCACATGTTTTCGAAACGATTCAAGGTCCCCACACGACAGCGCATGTATTATTTATTCATCAAACATAGATAAGAACGCTCCCGACGAATACAACTTTTAAACAAAAAAAAACTACATCGAAATCGGTTCATCCATTCGGGAGCTATGCCACAGTCAGACACACACACACACACACACACACACACACACACACACACACATACACAGACACGTGAAACTTATAACACCCCGTCGTTTTTAAAAAGCCAGAGTTCACTGGAGAGGTTTTGTTTTGTCAGTGGGAAGACCGAGAAACCCTTCTTTGTCTTCTGCACTGACAGCACAGAGACTCTCTAAACCTTCTCCTTCCGATGCCAAAAACGAATCGCGCGGCGAATTGCGCTGTGTGTGACCATTTTACGAAATTAAATCCGCTTCGTATTTCAATGAGGATACGATTCGTCGTTAGTGGCCTTTTTAGGCCCCCAGAAGATTATATCAATAGCAATTCTTCTTCGAGCGGCGGCCAAAATCACACAAGAAGATGTTCAGAAACTGTGAGTTATGCACATTTTTATTTTCTAATTGAGTGTGTGGCTAAATTATCTAACCTAATTGTAATTTTAAATATATTGCATTCGATTTAATGAAACAAAATCAAATAACCATTGTGGCTCGTCTTTTTATAAAAAAAAATACGCGTTCTAACTTATACTTGGTACAAAAGTAACCATCACGCAAGTACTCGGCAGCTAGTCTGAGTAAAAATAATGACAGTGCAAATACGAACTCATATTTTAGACGTAATTTATCGAATGTTTAAAAAAATAATCAGCTTCAAATTTTCTAGTCGTTTATTTGACTACAGAAAAAGATCCGAATATCTATGGCCAAAAGATACATTACTCAGTAATTTTAAAAAATTACAGCGTTTCAATTCTGATAGTGAACATGCAGTGCGTGTGTTTCTTATGCTAAGAAAGAATACGTATTTTTTTTTTTTTTTTTATCTATGGCACGTCAATTTGACTTCACCTCGCCTGATGTTAAGCTGAAGGCCAAGTCTCATGAAAGAGGGTCACCATTGCAAACAAACCGCTTGGTTCTTGATGGAATATTCTGTACCGTATGCGAGTGACACCTTAGCCCTGCACGCGTTGTCCTGTGTAGGAAAGGGGAGGGTGGGATTAATTGGAAGAGCTCATCAGAACATTCACCATGGTAGAGACGGTAAAATACTGCCAAGGACGCAACATCTCTACGCATCTGCAAAGGCTCGAGGGACTTTGTGACCTCAGGACTCCCAATAATGCGGACCGCACGTCACTGCAACCTGTCGAGAGCATCTAATAAGTACTTTGCGGAGCCATCCCAGAGATGCGAGCAGTATTCCACGCAGGAGCGAATTTGTGTCTTATAAAGAAGACACCGCTGTTCCGGCGTGAAAAAACGTCTCACGCTGTTCAGGACTCCGAGTTTACGCGAAGCTGTTTTGATGATGCTCTCGATATAGTTCTTGTTGTTCAGTTTGCAGCGCACGTCCATACCGAGTATATTGAGGTTATCCTGTAATGGCAGTGGTGTGCTCTGAAGAGTGGGAGGAGGAAGGAAAGGAGATGTCTTTGCTGAAAACGCGCATGCCTGCGTCTTCTTGGCATTGAACTCGACCAGGTTCTCAGATCCCCATTGGGAAACGTGATTGAGGATCCGGTCAAGTCCAGTGACAAGAAGTTGCCTCTTTTCCGCTATATCGGACTGCTTGGCCGCAGAATGTCCGTGGTAGCTCCCGTGTACAGTGCTATCGTCTGCATAGCAGTGGATGCTGCCGGTGGACAGCATGTCATTGATATGCAGAAGAAAGAGAGTGGGTGATAAGACGGACCCCTGCGGCACACCAGCATTTACCTGCAGGAACTCCGATGCTCGTCCATCACAGAGAACGCGAATACGGCGCCCCTGCAGGAAGCTAGCAACCCAATTGCACAGTCTAAGAGGCAGACCGAAGGCTGGTAGTTTGGAAAGAAGCGATTTGTGCCAGACTCTATCGAACGCTTTGGCGATGTCTAGGCTAATAGCCAGTGACTCACCATGCTTGTCCATAGCCTCACCCCAAAGATGGGTAACATACGCCAAAAGATCACCCGTTGACCGTTTCGGCCTGAAACCATATTGTCGGTCATTAATTAGGGAGTGATCCTCTAGGTGACGCATGAGCTGTGTGTTGATAAGGTGCTCGAAGACCTTGCACAGCACTGAGGTGACGGCTATGGGCCGATAGTTGGTTGGGTCTGAGCGATCTCCCTTCTTGGGAATCGGCTGTATATTCGCCTCTTTCCACGCCGTCGGCACTGTACCCGAAATGTAGGAAAGTCGGTACAGCCGCGTGAGTATTGGAGACAACTCCGCTGCACATTTTTGAAGAACCACCGCTGGTATACCATCCGGACCACTGGCTTTCCGGACATCGAGTGACTGAAGTACTGCTCGGACATCGCGTTGCCTGATACGAATATCAGGCATTGCGTGGTCACTATTGGGTAGAGTCGGTGGCTGCATACCACAGTCGTCGATTCGGGAGTTGGCCGCAAAGAGATTAACCAGCAAATTTGCTTTCTCTTGCGGCTCATGTGCCAGGGATCCATCAGGGTTACGCAGGGGGGGCAGCGAAGGCTGGCAGAAGTTAGCTTGCACGGCTTTGGCCAGTCGCCAGTAGCCACGGCTGCCCGTGGGATGCGCTACTAGTTCTTGACCAACCCGTGCTATGCGCTGAGCATCTGCTCTGACATAAGCCCTCTTGCAGACCCTAGTGGCTTTGTTGTACGCTGCCTTAAAGTACCCGATGTTGGAATCGTGCGTAGCGCGCGCCCTTACCCAAGCGCGATACGCAGACTATTTATGCTGAACAGCCTCTGCGCATTCGCGCCCAAACCAAGGGCGCACTCCGCGGGCACCGGTGACATCAGTGTATGGGATATAGTACTCCATACCCAGACTGATCTCACCGACGACAGCAGTTGCACTATCCGATGGGTCCTTACCTTCAAAGCAGCGCTCAACCCACGGGATGGACGCAAAATAGTCACGCAGTCCATCCCAGTCAGCCGACGAGTAGTGCCAGAGACGCCGTTTTCCCTGCTCTGGTCGTGAGGGCGCTATGATAGGCACCTTGGAACAGACCAGACAATGGTCGGAGTTGCCCAAAGCGGCTCGCACCGAGACATTGTACTGGTCTGGGTGGCTCGTCAGCTGAAGGTCTAGCAAGGAGGGTGCTAGGCCCGGCCCCCTTGGTATCCTAGTGACCTCGTGTACCAGTTGGGTTAGGCCGTGAGCCAGAGCAAACGCGTGGGCGGCTCTTCCCGCATGGTCTGTTTTGGAGGAGCCCAACCAGATTTCATGGTGGGCGTTAAAGTCCCCCAAAAATACCATTTCAGCGTTTGGAAACCGCTGCTGCGCATCATCTGCCGCCTGACTCAGATATTCAAAGAGTCGAGTTGTCTCGGCATCTCCAGTATGGGAACGGTAAAGGCACACATAGATTTGACTAGTACAGCCATGGTCTACGTGTACCCACAGGACAGAAAAGGATGGGTCCTCAAGGCAGCGCAAACGGCGACAACAAACATCCGCCCTCCTAACAAACACGCATACCCCTTTGGCACGGAAATTTTCCTCTAGAACATAGCCGGGGTAGAGCAGGTAGGTCGTGTCGTCAGGGCGGCATATTTGTGTCTCCGTCAGAAAGAGCATGGCTGGTTTCGCCGTCTCAAGATGTTGGTGGACGGCGTTGAGGTTTGCATGGAGCCCACAGATGTTAGTGGACTCCACCTCAAAAAGCGAGCTAGTGGGAAAATGAAGAGCCGCTGTGTTGCCATAATCTCTAATTTGCACTGCCATGGTAGAGGGTAGGAGAAGGCGTGAAAAAAGAGGTGATTGTCGTCGCAGCACCGCGTGACAAAGCGCGGGAGATTGGTTTTGTCTGTGATTGTGAGGCATGGTGAGAGCCGATGCGCCGAACGGTAGGGCCCCCGTACCCCCCCGAATATGGTCGCCGGGGTCCCGTCCGGTCACCAACCGGCACGACGAACCATATCGGGATTATGCGCGGCCTGGTGAGGCAGCCTCCCAGGGTGGTTAGCCCCAGTTGGGCCCCTGTACTATGCCGCGGGCGGCCAGCGGCACCACCGTTTCTACTGGTCTCCCTGCTCGGCGGGTCGCCCCGCGCCATTCCCACCAGACTACGCCAAGACCCACTGGTCCCACTAATGCTGCGACTACCACCACCTCTGCCCGGCTATGCACTTGCTGACCCCTGAACGCAATCCAACCGAGGTTGGATTACTATGGAGGGTTTTCCGCACATGTGCACGGTGGTACCCACCCGGTCGAAATTCATGACAAATTTGTGCCATCAAATTTCTACCACCAGTGAATTCGTATCGTATGAGGGTATCTACCCTCAGTTTCATAACTGTTAAGTTCTTTTTATATATATAAACTTAAAGAAACTTTTTACAGATACCGTTTTATTTAGCTTGTTTGTTTTGAGTAAAAAAAATAAACTAATTGCATATCTTTACTTGCTCATATTGTTCTGCCTACAAAAATAAGACACTAATTTTAAGTTTGTTTAATGTTACCTATTGTGAAGTTTTGGTGTACCTACTTGTTGCTGATGGGTCAATTACAATAAATAAATATAAGAAAAGCTATCCTTAGTCGTTTTTTTCGGCGGGACCTCCGAAAAGTGTAATCTAAATAAGTATCTCATAACCGCATACGAGGAGGTTCTTCAAAGCTCATAGCGTTGTATTGAATCGACAATTCCATACAGAAGCCACGGTAGCCTAGTGATAAGAGTAATGGACTGCTGAGATGAGGTCTCGGGTTCGATCCCTGGTTTTTATCTGCGCTGGTTTCCAATTTCATTTAATTTTCATAGTCATATTACAGATTTATGTCAATCACATACTTTACTAAGAGATTCCACAGGCATTTTCGCCAATAGAATGTCAGTTTGTCTAAAGCCCCCCTTGACTCAAGCTGGATTCCTGAATATAGAAGAAAAAATATTTTTTGGAAAAAAACGGTAATAATAGTAGGTAACTTAATAACGCGGTAGCCTAGTGGCAGGGTAATGGACTGCTGAGACGAGGTCTCGGGTCCGATCCCAGGTTTTACCATGGCACACACCAATGACTTTTCGATGATTTTCGGAGTTATGTGTGTATTTATCGCAGGTTTATAAGTGCCCGGTTAATGGCAATAGACTCGCAACTTATTACATTAGGACCTAAACATAAACTGGCAAAATGTGGGTGTTACCACCTCTGCCTATCTTCGGGGATAAAGGCGTGAGTTTATGTTTATGTAATAATAGTCATAATTTAACAGGAATCGATCCATCTGTTCAAAGCTGGTTGGTGCAGAATATGCCTTCTGGTGCCGTGGTGGGAGTTGATCCCACGACTTACACGCGAACTGCGTGGTCTACTCTGCAGGTAAGTTGGGATATCCTTCTAAATATCATAAACGTGAGTTTGTAGAACATATTGTACGTTCAAGCAAATGAATCAGTAACCTTAGCACGAAATACTATCGAATTCGTGATGTAAAGGTATCGACAGAACGGAGCATTGCGATTGGCGGGCTACACACGCACACAGATTCACAAGAGGCAGACTGCCAATCACAATGCTCCGTTCTGTCGAAACCTTTACATTACGAATTCGATAGTTCATCCTAGTGCTACTGATGAACATGCGTTTGTGACTTTAGTGTGCGTACCGTATTTTGTAGCAAAAATAATGTGAAGGCCAAATTTCGCACTTCTATGTGCCCGCACATTTTTTTATTTATTATTTAGGACACGTCTATTTGACTTCACCCTGCCTGATGGTAAGCTCAAGGCAAAGTTTCAGTAAAGAGGGTCACAATTACAAACACGTGAAGTGTTACAATGGTGGCAATAAGTTTGACGGCCTCATGAGATGCTTTTTCAAGCCCCGCTTAAAGGACCATTGTAACACTTTACGTGTTTGTAATTCTCTTTCCTGAAACTTTGCCTTGAACTTACCATCGTGCGAGGTGAAGTAAATTGCAAATACACGCAGGCGAGTACCTAGTCGCACGCGTGTATTTGCAATTTTGTTAACACAACTCAATGTGGTACTAATTATGAATACCTACGTAACATTATATTTCTCTTGAATCACTCACAAGTTGTATACTAAAGCTCAAAATTGCATCAAAATCCGTAGAGTAGTTTGAAAGATCTAAGCGAACTATAGAAAGTTTCTGTCTTATTAAAATGGTTTCTTATGCAGTGAGCAGCATTGCGGCAATTTCGCCAATGTCGAGTGGTCTATAGAATAGAATAGAATAGAATAATATTTATTTGTGAATATGGTTGTTTACAGATATAATAATAACATGATTTACGTTACATGTGATGTGGCTCAGCATATTCTGCCATTTGTGGCGTACAAATTATAGGTATATAGTTAAAATGTCAACATTAAATTAGATTAGATTTTTAAATTCATGCCTGTTATTAACAATTAAAATTATATTAATATAGATTACCATGTCAAAAATTACACAAATATTGTCAATAACACTCATATTAATTACAATTCAATTTATATGGTTAAATGTCAAACATCTTTATCATTTAAAAAATCATCAATATACTATACTATACTTATATATATATATATATATATACTATACTTTTTGTAGGCTCCAACTACCTCTAACGACTGCTATAGATGTTTGTATGGCATCCGGGACCTATAGATTAACGTGCTCTACGAGATACGACCAAACCAGCGCAAATGGTCACCACGCCACAGGTTATGTATTATGGGGTTATGTATAGTTTATAACAGCATATTACGTTTGACAGGCCGCATTGACAGCTGTCAATGTCACACTCCTGGCCAGATATGACAACCTGGTGGACACAGCTAGGCGTAGCATCAATGACGGGCCTCCGGCTAGACCCAACAACGACCTACTAGCACTGACAAGAGAGTATACAGGTAAGTGAAGTGTGTGGGAAGGGTCTACGAGGCACAGTCGAGACCTTGAGGCGGAATGTCCTTTTCTCGAATGGTCCTATCTCAAAATGTTCTTTTCCTAAAATGTCCTTTTCTCAAAATTGCCTTTTCGCGAAATGTCCTTTTTTCAAATTATGTGCACTACAGGATGGTCTCATCGCATAATTTCTCGGAATGTTCTTTCTCAAAATGTTCTTTTCCAAAAATGAAATTTTCTCCAAATGTCCTTTTCTTAAAATGTCATTTTCTCAAAAATATGTGGACTACAGGATTAAACTCCACTAGACGTGATGACCTTGCCTAGTCTTAAATCTGCCTCACAATCAAATGACCTCGTTGCAATATCTTGACCGATTTCCATGTAACGACCTATCGATGCACGTGTTCCAGGCCGGTTGTCATCTGACAAGATATCTGAAGTGGCGCAGCAGATGCAGAATGTTGGAGCCTCAGCTCTGCTTCTTACAGCGCTTGACGATATTGCTTGTAAGTCACTACATAGTATAAAATAAAGTCGCGTTCTCTGTCCCTATATTTCTTGTCCCTTTGTATGCGTAAATCTTCAAAACTATGCAACGAATTTTGATGCGGTTTGTTTTAATAGATAGAATGGTTAAAGAGGAAGGTTTATATGTATATAACATCATGCTACAACAAACAGGTGCGGAGCAGGAATAAAAAATGTTGCAAAAACGGGGTGACGCAGACGAAGTTGCGCGGGTCAGCTAGTAATAATATAAATTGTGCGCTATGTATCCCGTTGCCTCCTGTACACAATAATGATGGTTTACCATGGCTTATCATGGGTTTTTATGTACTGGATGTACAAAAATTTAAATTCCCCGAGGGATCCGGTCTACAAGAGCATTGCCTTATTGTAATCACCATATGCCGCGTCTACATTTACATAACATTTTACCATGATCGTGTCAGAAGTGCGTGTCCGTCGCGTGTTCAGCTCCATGATAACTGAACTTCAATGAAACCATTCATCGACTGGTGACTGTGTCAGCACAACTCTAGTTTGTGTGCACAGTTGCCACAAGTGGTTACATCCACACTCATAGCCCGAGAGCCCACGACCAAAACCATGTCTCATAGCAATACGGCAATAACCCTATAAAATCGTTAGATTGTATGATTCTGAACCCGACTAGGTGTGTAGTAACGGTCGAAAGTGTAGCAACTGCGTGGGAGGCCATTTCTGCTGTGTCAAAAAAAAAAGACAGTCGGTACTATAGCAATACGTCTGATAGTGAAAATGTACATAGATTTTATAATTGTATTACGAAAAAGTTTGTTTTCAGACATTTTGCGCGTAGCATATAGCCTGAGCGCATTTTTGAAAATGTCAACAAATTTAGCCGACCTGTATCATAGCAATACGGATAATTTTTTTTTTAAACTTTTCGTATTGCTGCCATGATTACCAAAAACCTGTTTTCAGACACTTTAAGTGTAGCATATACACCCAAAAACGAAAATAACGTTTAACGTTTCGACGACGATTCCGAATCCGACAGCGATTGAATACGAGAATATTTTGTAACTTTGAATAAACCGTTTTTTTTTAACTTCATCCCAGTTTCCTTTTGTGCGATTTATTTCAGTTCTTCAAGTTCAATGTTACGGTTTCGGGTAAATTCTTTGTTAATTATCACCTAATAAATTCAGGGTCGCAACGTATTCATTGGTTTGTAACAGAAAATTCAAGATGCCTCAATACGATTTTTAAATTATATCTGAGTATCGCAAAGTTGTCTGATAGAGAAGGTGCTACACTTAATTTAGCTGATATAAATTTTTTGCACATGTGGACAACTTATTTTATCATGTCCAACAATTTTCAGACATATTGCTATGATACCGATCGGTAAAATTTGTTAACATATTCAAAACGGTCTACAAATTTATTGCGTTCACATTTCCGTCTGAAAATTGTTTTGTTCGCATCAAATAAACAAAATTTACTAATAAAAAAGATTTTCAGACGTATTGCTATGAGACATTTTTTTTGTCTCATTTTTAATTTTTTTAAGTGATTTTACGGGTTTGCGCTACACCACTAACGTCTGAAAAATATGTTTCCGGTATCTCAGAACTATCATTCAACTACAGTCTGCAAATCAGACATATTGCTATGATGCAGTTCGGTAAAATACTTTGACAATTTTGAAAATTCGGTCAGATCAAACGCTACGCGGAAAATGTCTGATATTGGTATTTTCGAGTTCAGAATAATCGTATCTATCGATTTGATGCGGTTTTGGCCGTATTGCTATGAGACAAAAATTTTGGTCGTGGGCTCTCGTACTATCAAGGTTATGTCTTGTTGCCACGCTGTCCGATCCGCAAATCTGGACACTTTTGCACTGTACAGTTTTCGGTTCCAGTTCGACAAATTAACCTTCGCAAATTGGCGGGAGAGGGACAGAACCCGGGGGAATTTCCACAAGAAAATAAAACCACATAATTGTGTAACTTGTGTTGTACTTAATTGCATGTTTAGCTACATTACATGAAACTCACAGTTAAATCATTTTTACAGACACGCTGAACCTGCGAGGCTCTGACATTCCCTACAACCCTGTATTCTTCTCGTATCTGCTCATCAAAGCTGGAGTAAGTATTTATGCTTTGTACTATCTATTTAATGATTGTTTGACACACCACGTCGGAAATTGGAAAGCGGTTCTTGAGCGAAGGGTAGGCTCTATAAAGTGATTAGCGCTTTTTGAAATCGCTATGCCCCACGTTGGGCAACTCAGGCAGTCAAGAATGGCCATGCCATCAGTAAAAATCGACTCGCAAGACGTCTCCTAAACTTAGACAGTAAGTCTAAGTACACCGTCGGTGGAACCGACAGCCCCCTATGCAGAGGTTGCTTCGTTGCCGAGAAAACGGCCACCCACATATTACTGGAATACGAGGCAGTAGCCCCCCAACGATCACAAATACTCAGCACAGTGAGGTCGCTCCGCGAAGCCTGTGAAGCCCCCAGTAAGCTTCTGCGTTTCTGGGCGGAGCTGGGCTGGCTGCTATAGCCAGTAACTCTGCACGCACAATGGCCCAAAAAGGTAGGTTAGGTGCGGACAAAATAGTCCCTATCAATCAAGCCCCACGTTGGGCGCCAATGTATCTTACGATATTTATGAAAATAATGAAGTTTGTAGCATAATCACTAGAATTCAAACCCAGGGTTTCGTGATCGTAAATCCAACTCCTTAAACACTAACCTACTGACACTTTTAAAGCTACTAATTTATAGTTTGCAATGTTAAAACTTAAAAATATCCTTGGTAAATACAAACTTATTAAATAGTTTCTCCATTTCCAGACATCTACAGACATCGTCTTATTCTGGGGTAACGGTACTTTACCTGCAGACATAGTGGAACACCTACGTTCAGAGAACGTGGTGGTAGAGTGCAGACCATACGAAGATATCTTCGATTATTTGACGAGTTACTCTGTAAGTGTTTTTGCAATGTTTTTTTTTATTTATAGCACGTCAATTTGACTTCACCTCGCCTGCTGCTAAGCTGAAGGCAAAGTCTCATGAAAGAGGGTCACCATTGCAAACACGTTCAGTGCTACAATGGTGGCGCTCAGCTTGACGGCCTCATCAGATGCTTTTTCCTGCTCATCATTCTCTGAGCCTATTCCCAACTTGGTTTGGGTCAGATTTCTAGTCCAAGATGCGGCTGAACTTCGATATTTTCCGTGAAGCGGTGATATTGAAGTTCTGTAGTTAGGCTAGTCGGACTTTTGAGGGCTCCAACTACCCGTAACGACTGCCATAGATTCGTAGGGCAACCGGGACCGACGGCTTAACGTGCTCTCAGAGGCACGACCAGAGCAGTGAAAATATTTTGCACTGAGCGGGGATGGAACACGCACCTCTTGCGTAGCAGTCACGTTCAATACTAACAGCCACACCATAGAAGCTAGCATTCATCTAGACACGCGGGAGCGTGTCAAGCCAATGTTCAAGAAGTCCAGTTCTGTACTGGCGAGCCGCACCGTGTGTAATATTACACGAACCATTTGGAGCCACTTTTGACCCCCTCATAAATCAAAAACTATTTTACATAAACGTATCAAATTTGGCTCATATATTGAGACTTGCGAGATACATATGTGTTCTAATTTTCATAAGCTTATCTCAAACGGTTATTTAAATATTAATGTCCAAAATTCCTCATTTTTATCACTGACTGACCTATAGACCAAAACTATATCCCAGTTCCAGACGACCTAGAGAGTTAAAATTTGGTATGCAGATAAGTAATTAGATGAATACAAAGGAAAAAATAAAAAACTGCAAATTTTTAAATAATTAGATTCTATTATGGACCCTTATAACATAAATACCTTATATTACTTATAGGAGACCAAAACTCTAACCCAGTTCCAGACGACCTAGAGAGTTAAAATTTGGTATGCAGATAAGTAATTAGATGAATACAAAGGAAAAAATAAAAAACTGCAAATTTTTAAATAATTAGATTCTATTATGGACCCTTATAACATAAATACCTTATATTACTTATAGGAGACCAAAACTCTAACCCAGTTCCAGATGACCTAGAGAGTTAAAATTTGGTATGCAGATAGGTAATTAGATGAATACAAAGGAAAAAATAAAAAACCGGCAATTTTTTAATAATTAGATTCTATTATTAACGCTTAACATAAATACCTAATATTACTTATAGGGTACCTACGTTATTAACTGGGATTAATTATTATTTTTATATTTAGCGCACAAATAGTTTAAAATCATTACCTAACCGCCCCGACTTAGCCAAATTGAGTATAAACAGAAAACGTTAAAAAAAATTACGGATACGGAATGGGCAATTCACTCAAATATTTCAAAGGTACAAGAAAATATATAAAATAACACTGAGAAGAAAATTATACCCCGTAAACGTAGGAAAATACAGTAACTCATTCAATTGTTTTATATTTATATAGTCTACTTTTAATTTTATTAATTTATTAAAAAAATTATTAATGCATCATTATGGCCTATACATACCATATCCGCCTGCTCGCCAGGTTGGCCCGGCGAGTTAGAACGGCGGCATTAGATATTGTAATCTATTATCCCATCAAAAAAATAAATTTAAAAAAGGAGAGCCAAGTTCAATACAAAAATTATTCTCTGCTGTGGGCTTGGTAATGCAATTGTTTTATATTTATAAAGTCAACTTTTAGTTTTGAATTTGTCCTTTTAAAAGGACTCACAGCGTTACGAGGATATGTACTTACCTACAAAAAGTAATAATATCCCACCAAAACATAAATGTAAAAAAGGAGAGCCAAGTTCAATACAAAAATTATTCTCTGCTGTGGGCTTCGCCGCAAAAAGAATGGAGATCAGAGATTGAGTGCCAAGTTCTATGCAAAATCCAAATATGTAGTTTAAGGGCTGACTTGGCTGGTTTTCCCATACGAATTATATAGCCTTCGCATGTTTTAAACCTGTTACCTTTCGGTTCTTATTTTATTATTCCGAAAATTTGACTTACTGGTATAAACTACCCATCGAACATAAGGCTCTTCCATGACTGTGTAAAAGTAGGTACTTAATAATAATTCGTATGGGAAAACCAGCCAAGTCAGCCCTTAAACTACATATTTGGATTTTGCATAGAACTTGGCACTCAATCTCTGATCTCCATTCTTTTTGCGGCGAAGCCCACAGCAGAGAATAATTTTTATATTGAACTTGGCTCTCCTTTTTTACATTTATGTTTTGGTGGGATACTAAATAACAGATCTTATATGCCAGGGTCTTCCACTAGGCGTGGAGTAGGGCTGCTCCGTTTGTTACGTGGCGACTTACACTAGGTACTCTTACTATGGCTGAGGACCTGTTTTTTAATTTATAACGTTATTATTTAAACTTTATAACTTACGGAACTCGCGTTACTGCCTGCCATATATATATATATATATATATATATAACTAGCTGTTGCCCGCGGCTCCGCCCGCGTGGACTTCTGATCCCGTTCCCGCTGCTTGGACTTCTGATCCCGTTCTCGCTGCTCCATAAAAACCTTCCGTAGAGTTCAAGGAACAAATAAAAAAAAGAATTACTCGAATTGGTCCAGCCGTCTTCGAGTTATGCGCTTACCAACACATTTCGCGATTCATTTTTATATATTAGATAATATGCTAGTCCCCATTCTAAATCCCATAACTTAAGACAAGGTAGTTATTCGTGTAGTTTGGGTCAGGGATACTGTTAGTTATATTTACTTACTAGCCTACGCCCACGGCGCCGCCCGCGTGGCTGTCGGTTTTCGCAACCTAAGCGCCATCTTAACTCTGGTTCTACTTAACCGATTGCAATCAAACGTAAGATTTTAAGTTGGACCAAACCTCTTCTAACAAAAAAACCGCATCGAAATCCGTTCAGTAGTTTTAGCGTTCATCGCGGACAAATATAAACTTTTTACAATTATATGATAGTATGGATTTATTTATTAAATGAATTACTTTTCAGAATCAACTTGGCAGCGGCGGTAAAATTTGGGTTTCAACAGCTGGTAGTCATGCTGTGTACCTGGCTATTGAGGTTCGTAATTAATAATATCATACTGTTTTATGGGTGAGGCCAGGTCTTGAGTTCGATCCCAGGTTTTACCATGAGACACACCAATGACTTTTCGATGCTTTTCAAAGTTATGTGTGTATTTATCGCAGGTTTATGAGTGCCCGGTTAATGGCAATAGGCTCGCCACCTATTATATTGGGACCTAAACATAAACTGGCAAAACGTGGGTGTTAGCACCTCTGCCTACCCTTTCGGGGATGCAGGCGTGTGTTTATGTTATGTTTTAAAAATATTGTAGGCAGGAATAGCCGATGTCACTTTGTCTATGATGATTTTAATTGCTGTATTTATTCATGTAAGTATCTTTCGTCTTGCGCCATTCTCAAAGGTGTAAATTCTTAAACCATTCTTAACCTTTGAGAATGCCACATGGCCAAACTGGTTAGGTACATTAATAAATACAGTGGAGAAGTAAAAGTGTGTTATCAATTATCATGTATGATATTGGCAATATTAATTATCTCAATATTAGTATTGCATTACCTCAATATATATTTTGGATTAGGTATTTATACTGCTGATTGATGGCACTTGGTGTAGCTTACTTTTATACATAATTGATAACACACTTTTACTTCTCCACGGTATTATACACATATACAGTGGAGAAGTAAAAGTGTTATCAAATAAGTATTGATTTTGGCGATATTGATATTAGCAATATTGGTTATCTGTTGCCAGCGAGGAGCAGCCGGTATTACAGTAGCATCGATCACACCTGTCGCTATGATGAAGACCTACAAAACACCAGTAGAACTTCAGGTAGGATCCTAACTCTTTAGCTATACAGGGGAACGCTCCCGAAAACGAAAACAGGGTAGGTATACTACCGGCCATTTGAACAAAATTGGGCTACTTATTTTCTGATCGCAATACTTTTTTTGTAGTTACTTTGATTTTTTTTTTTTTTATACTACGTAGGTGGCAGACAAGCACACGGCCCACCTGATGGAAAGCGGCCACCGTGGCCTATGAACGTGTGCAACACTAAGGGTGTCACACACGCGCTGCCCACCCTGAAGGGAAAGGGGGAGAGCTGGGAAGGGGTGGGGAGGCTAGGAAGGGGAGGGGAAGGAGGGGTATAGTGAGCTCTGGCTACCCTACTTACCGGCGGGAACACAACACGATGGTTATTATGACCGCGGTCTTCTGTAGGGCGGAGGTACTTCCCCAGTTGGACAGCTCATTTCGGACGGGAGATACCGTCGTGTCCTACCTCCGTCCGTTTTTAAGCAATTTATTGGCATAATTCACGCAATAATACTATTTATGGGTTTCAAATTCATGGTACCTACCAAAAAAAGAGTATTGCAATGAAAACAGGTAGTAGGTATTCCTGTTTTTCGATTTCGGAAGCGTTCTCCTAACATTCTGTATTTTTTTATGGCACGCCAATTTGATTTTGCCTCGCGTGATGGTAAGCTGAAGGCAAAGTCTCAGGAAAGAGGGTCACCATTACAAACACGTTCAGTGCTACAATGGTGGCGCTCAGCTTGACGGCCTCATCAGATGCTTTTTCACGCCGCGCTTAAAGGACCCGGGACTGTAGGAAGAAGGAAGGTAAAGGTAAGGAATTCCGTGACTAATGGTGTGGCAGATGAAAGACTCGCCGAACCGCTTGGTTCTTGATGGTATATTCTGTACTGTATGCGAGTGACTTCTATATCCTGCACGTGTTGCCCCTGTGTAGGAAAGGAGATGACATTAATTGGAAGATGAGCTATTTGGAAGGGATACAATGAACAAAAAACAGACAGCCTCCGTGGCGTGGCGGTAGTGCACGCGACTGCTACGCACGTGGCGCGGGTTCGATCCCCGCTGAGTGCAAAAAGTTGTATGCATGAATATGGCTATTTGCACTGGTCTGGTCGTGCCTCTGAGAGCACGTTAAGCCGTCGGTCCCGGTTGCCATACAAACATCTATGGCAGTCGTTACGGGTAGTTGGAGCCCTCAAAAGTCCAACCAGTCTAACTTGGAACTTCGATATCGCCATTGGTCATTAGACCTTTGGTTGTGGAGGTCAGATAGCAGTCGCTTCACGGAAAATATCGAAGTTCAGCCGCATCACAGTTACACTGGAAAACCGACCCAACTGAGTTGGGAAAAGGTTCAGGGAATGATGACAATGATGGAAAGAAAAAGGGAACTAATTTATTGCCATTTGCAGGGTTTCCGTGAAGCTCACATCAAGGATGGTGTGGCGGTGATACGTGGCTTCCACTGGGTGGAACAGCAGATAGCTGCGGGAATACCAGTTACTGAGATACAGCTTTCGGATGAACTGGAGAAACTGAGAAGGTAAGTGTAGTGTTGTATCCGAACGCAGTGTGTGTATCCAAACGTATCTGAAGAGCTCTATGTATTTATAACTTGGTTCATTAAAGAAAGGTTTTATAAATGGCGGACGTTATCACCTCCTCTCGCTCGCACACTAGTACTGTCTATACTCACTCACGCGCGTACCTTCAACACTAAAAAAATATTGATCTTTATTTTCTTCCACACTGTGTGCTCTTGATGCGATGCATAAAAGAAAGGATTCTTAAATGTCGGCTTGTACTTGCGTTGACAGATAGTACACCTAGCATACAAAATTTCATTTTTTTTTTCAGTTTTAAAAAAATATAAACAAGACCGTTGTTCATAATAATGTTAGTTCTTTATTTTAACCAACATCATGATCTTCCATGATCCTCCTTATAGAATGTGATATACGTTCCTTTTTCAGGATGAAAGGACTCAATGTGCGTTTAAAAGGACTCTATGTGTAAAAGTAGGTACTGTTTCCGATGAAAACAAAAATAGATGCCGTCACGTGTCACGGGCGAAGCTGCCGGCTGCAGCTGGTTAGAAATTATTACGACCCGGTCTTGTTTTTATTATTTTTCATATGAAAAAAAAAATTGAAATTTTATATGCTAGCTGTACTATCTGTCAACGCAAGTACAAGCCGCCATTTATAAAACCTTTCTTTAATGCACCAGCTTATATGCTCTCCCTTCTATAGACGCCTGTGTTACGTGTTGGTCGATATTACAAATAAAACCCGGATTAATTAATTCCCGCTAGTTTTATTTAAGACATAACAGTAAGTATCAAAGAAATAAAGATATGAATGCCGGACCGGACAGCGTGACACC
Organism: Pelosia muscerda; assembly: GCA_963691645.1. Taxonomy (NCBI): domain Eukaryota; kingdom Metazoa; phylum Arthropoda; class Insecta; order Lepidoptera; family Erebidae; genus Pelosia; species Pelosia muscerda. Next base: position 3,801,216 of record OY829125.1, read on the forward strand.
AAGATGGCGTTGAGTGTGGATGTGAATTTGTGAATTTAGGGCACCCCAACTTAGATAGGTTAGGTTAGAAGGGGATGGCGGGGTCGTTTGAGAGACAGATAGATGAGAGATTTTGGGAAAGGGACATTTTGGGTAAGGGATATTTTGCGTAAGGGACATTTTGGGAAGGGGACATTTTGGATAAAGGACATTTTGGGAAAGGGACATTTTGGGAAAGGCACATTTTGGGAAGGGGACATTTTCGGAACTTTACATTCTGAGCCACAACGAAAGTTTCTTGATTCCGATTTGCAATTTTTCTATCTAGGCTACGTCAATTTGACTTCACTTCGGCTGATGGTAAGCTCAAGCCAGTTTCAGTAAAGAGCGTCACCATTACAAACACGTAGTATTACAATGGTGTTACTCAGTTTGACGGCCTCGTCAGCCGAGGGAAACCTTTGTGAATTCTTTGTCTTACAGCGAAGAAGAAAACTTTATGGGCCCATCGTTCTCAACGATAGCGGGCTCGGGGGCCAACGGAGCCATCATACACTACTCACCGGACAGGAACAGACCGCACAAGGTCATCGAACCCACGGATATGCTGCTCGTGGACTCTGGGGGGCAATACTTGTGAGTACCTCATTTCGTGCGTAAATTTCTGGCAAAAGTGCGTTTTTTTTTTATACAACTTAGGTCGCAGACAACCACACGGCCCACCTGATGGTAAGTGGTTACCGTGGCCTATGGGCAAATGTAACACCAGAGGAATAACACTCGTGCCGCAACCCCTGTAAGAACAGAGACATTCTGTGTCGTCAGCGCAAAAGATGTAGGATAAGCCTTTGGTTTTCCCACGGACAACACAAAACCTCTCTAGTGAGCTCTGGCTACCCTACTCACCACCGAAAACACAACACAAGGTTATTAAAGTGCGTCCAGTAGCCGTAGCACGAAATACTATCGAATTCGTAATGTATCGACAAAACGGAGCATTGCGATTGGCGGCTACACACGCACACAGGTTCACAAGAGGCATACTGCCTATCACAATGCTACGTTCTCTCGAAACCTTTACATTACAAATTCGTTAGGAGTTCATGCTAATGCTACAGATTTGTGACATGAACAGCGGACTGGACAGCGTGACATCAAGACAAAACGTTGTGTGGATGTAACAACTTGTGGCACATGGGCACACAAACTAGAGTTGTGCTGACACGGCCACCAGTCGATCGATGGTTTCATTTAAGCTCAGCTATCACGCAGCTGAATATGCGACGGACACGCACTTCTGACACGGTCACGGTAAAATGTTACGTAAATGTAGACGCGGCGTAACGTGGTGTCCGAGGTACATCATTTGTTCTGTATAGACCATCTTCTATCGATACAACGGTTTTCATTTTCATGGACCCGGTAATGGGTCGACGCGCCGAGACCACGGGTAAAAACTCCACTTATTTACAAAACAACAATCACTACATAGTATAAAACAAAATCGCGTTCTCTGTCCCTATTTTTCATGTCCTTATGTCCCTTTGTATGCTTAAATCTTTAAAACTACGCAACGGATTTAGATGCAATTTTTTTTAATAGATAAAATGGTTAAAGTGTAAGGTTTATATGTATATAAACATCATGCTACAACCAACAGGTGAAGAGCAGGAATGAAAAAAAAATTGCAAAAACGGGGTGACGCAGACAAAGACAACCTTCCTCTTTAACCATTCTATTATTAAAGCAAACCGCATTAAAATCCGTTGCGTAAGTTTAAAGATTTAAGCATACAAAGTGACATAGGGACAGAGAACGCGACTTTATTTTATACTATGTAGTGATTTCTTTTTCTTTTATTTATAGGGATGGTACAACTGATATTACAAGGACTCGTCACATGAGCCAGTGCAGTACAGCCCAACGACGCGCCTTCACCCGCGTTATGAAGGGATATATTAGTTTAGGGTCCGCTGTGATGCCTATGGGGACTAAAGTAAGCCAACGTCCACTACCCTTATTATTATTATTCATTTATTCATTAGACAACATTAAGTCCATTTGGTTAATAACAAACAATTTATATGTTAGAAAAATTAAAATAAATAAATTAAATAATCAAATCAAATTATACCAATTTTTTGACGTGACAACGTCTTATAAATTGGCTTGCCGGGTGACACTTCAAGAAACTGCGTTACGCTCCGCTCACGTTATGCGCTCACAATGAGAGCGAGTGAGAGGCACGCGTCCCTTCCACTCGGGCATGGTTAGCCCGCCTAAGAGCGAGAGAGACAGACATAAAAAGTGAAAGGCACGCGTCCCTTCCACTCGACGAATGAATATTCACATTAAAATTATTTTACCACTCAAAGTCGTTGTCACGTAAAACTTTCGCCCGTATACCGACTTTACAGGCAACCAATTTTTTTTTTATACTACGTAGGTGGCAGACAAGCACACGGCCCACCTGATGGAAAGCGGCCACCGTGGCCTATGAACGTGTGCAACACTAAGGGTGTCACACACGCGCTGCCCACCCTGAAGGGAAAGGGGGAGAGCTGGGAAGGGGTGGGGAGGAGGCTAGGAAGGGGAGGGGAAGGAGGGGAGGAGAACTAATACTAGTACTATAATTATTGTTACTAACACTTCATGGATCCCTGGTCCGAAATAAATTTATTATTATTCGCGTGCGTGAGATTAAGTTCCTTTCATATGATACACATTTCCCACCATTTTCCAGGGACACACAATAGAAGTACTAGCAAGAAAGTACCTCTGGGACATAGGACTCAACTACGGCCACGGGACTGGCCACGGAGTGGGCCATTTCCTCAACGTACACGAAGCCCCCGCGTGGATACTCAGCTCGCCGGCCGCCAACGACCCGGGGATATCACCATCAATGATTTACAGTAACGGTAAGTTTACTGTTTGGTTCCCGGCGGAGTACATTTTTTTTTTAAAAGAATATTATTCCCCCTAACCCTTCCAGTTAAGCTCAATGGCTTGTTAGGAGTGGGTTCACGTCGGTAGTGTAATGGCCAGGATTCGAACCCGGGACCTCTCGATCGTAAGGCCGAACCCCTAACCACGCTTCTCTTCCCCATTTCTTCCCGTGGGTATCGTAGAGGACTTGGGATATACCTGTACTCCATACTTCTTTAAAACTTTAAAATCCCAAGTACAAATATACTTGTTACTTTTTTATACCACTTGTCTGGTTGTGCCTCGGAGAGCACGTTAAGCCGTCGGTCTTGGTTGCCATACAATCTATGACACTCGTTACGGGTACGGCCTTCAAAAGTCCAACCAGTCTAACTTGGAACTTCGATATCGCCATTGGTTGTGGAGGTCATATGGCAGTCGCTTCACGCAAAATATCAAAGTTCAACCGTATCACAGTTAGACTGGAAAGCCGACCCCAACTGAATTGGGAAAAGGTTCAGAGAAGACGTTTTTTATACAACTTCGGTTCCTTAATGTAAAGTGGCTGTATGCTTTTTAGACATAATAGCGATTGTTCCGTACCACACTCGTGCCCTAAAACGGAATTTTGGACTGTATTAAATAATCTTTTAATAATAAAAAAGTAGCGAGTACAAGGCTCGTATAGTTGCGAAAAATGGCGAAGTGAATATACCTACAATGCAAATATGGCGCGCGGGCGCGTTTCGGTGTTACCAACATTAAGAAAAAATATTTCTGCGTTCCGTTTTAGGGTGATACTAACATAATTTGTGAGTGTTTTTATTACAGAGCCAGGATATTATGAAGTTGGTGAATACGGAATCCGCCACGAGGATCTAATAGAGACCATTGAGGTTAACTCCACCTCTGAGCACCCACTGGTGAGTTGTGGAAGTGTGAGGAAGTCTATGCACGGGTGTCATTGGTATGCGAATATACGCAACGAATGAAAAATTCGACAATATGAACCTTTTCGTAAGAATACGTTTAAATTTTTTTCGTAAATATTCAAGCTTGTTTTTACTTTCTAATAGTTTCTTCTGTTCTGTAGTTATAATCATTAATTTTGAATACACCAATGTTTCAATTAAAACTATCCAGACACGCGTTCCCAAAACCTGCGTTTTCTCTCTCCCGCGCTTTGCATCAGCTCACGTGACAGCTGTCTGTGGTTAGAAGTTACGCCCATAGACAACCGAGACAATGTGTATATGCTTCATCACTTGTACTCAACGACCATGCAACCTATATGGTCGTTGCATACGCTACCGCTACAGATATGCTTATCTAATTCCCAGTTATTTTTATTAAATTTACTTCGAAAATAACACTTCTTTCTCCAAACTGAGATAGAAGTAAGCTAGTGAATGCGTTATACAACGTTACATTCAGGTAACGTTTAACAAATAAAGCTAAATTTATTTCAATTCTGTACGACCAATACCTTACTTTAATCCATCCTAAGGTTGCCAGGAAGAAAACGCCGTTGATGATAACGGCGGCGCCCAGAGTAAATATAACTAAACTTATTTATTACTGTACCTACATACTGCTAACTTAGTCCTTTAGTGTACAATAAAGAATTATCTATCAATGTTATTTAAAAAAGAAACCTTTGTTATATCTTACAGGCTGCAGGTCTAGTAGGCGACTTCCTCGGTCAGGGCGTCGTGGGCTTCAACACCATCACACTAGTGCCGCACCAGACAGCTTGTCTCGACGTCGAGCTACTGAGTGACTTTGAGGTAAGTGCGATTAAATTATACTTAGTCTAGCCATAAATATTGTTACGAAGAAAATAAGAGATCCTCCTCCAGATCTTTTTCTGTCACAAACAGAGGAGGTCTCATTGTGTACCTATTAAATTACACATTACAAACACAAACATTTGACTAATATCAAGCGTATGGAGAGTTTAAAAATTACATTCGGCTCCATACCAACTTTGTGTAATGCAATCACAGCGATTCGGTTTTCTTTATCACCCCACTCCATTTTAATATAACAAAATATTGTACAATGTATTGGCGCCAAAATTAGTGAACAATCGTATAAAAATGACAGATTCCAAATTCAAATGTAATACCTTTCTTATTTTTAATTGTAACAGTAGGGGGAGGCGGGGCACTTTGATGCACGGGGCACATTGATACCCTACTCATATTTCAAAACCGATCAACATTACGAACACCGGTATATCACTAGAACGATCAAGGACAAACATTATAATAGCAGTTGTGACGGCGCTCGCTGCCTGTTCTCCGCTCGGCTTCGACAGGTGTAAATATGTTTGTGCTGCCACTGACTAAAATTTTACGTGATATGTGAACGTGTATTACAGTTAAGTTAATAGTAGTTTTTATGGTTTTATTTTACTAAAGGTAAGTGATTATGTACAAATATGATTTTGAATAATGTTTTAAGTAAAATATTTGAAAGTAAATCAATAAAGTAATCATTTGTAAGAAAACGTCTGTGGGGCACTTTGATTCAGTAAGGTGCAGGGCACAATGATACGTATCAATCTGCCCCTTCAATGTATTATTCTGCCCCGTCTGTGTATGAAAGTGCCCCGTTATTATGTTATCTTTTTTTGTAGAAAATGGTCCGCACCTATAAACCCAAGACTAACACGAAAGACATTGACGAAGAGAGTGTAAAAATGCTATACGCGAAGTATTGTCAAAGACCTTATCCATACGCAAAGCGGCTAACAAATATGAAAACAAAGCTGCAACCTTACAACATCGTATGGAAAAGTTTAGGCAATCATTTGGAACAACCAGGACTTCGTATTCTACACATACAGCATTTTCACCATCAGCAGCTGCTGCTGATGATGACGATGGCACATGCCATCTGTGGAGATGGCACATGCAGAATCGTCTTCATCACACGCTGAATTACCATCAAGTACACCGTCATTGAACATCTATGGGTCAAAATATACCGTTGCACAAGTTATTTCAAAAGAACCAGAAAAAGCATTGACTGAATATTTATTAAATTGCAGTAACATGCACTACGGTCTTACCCTGAAACAGCTTTTGACTTTGGCGTACGAGTACGCGGAATCCTCTAGGTGTAAATATCCTAAATCTTGGAAATAAAACAAATGCGCTGGAAAAAATTGGGCTGTAGGACAAGGGATCCAGAATTGAGTCTCCGAAAACCAGTGAACACTAGCGCAGCAAGAAGTTTTGTTTTTAATAAAACTGCTATAAATCAATTCCATGACAATTACGAACGTATAATGAGAAGATACAATTTTTAAGTTTTGGCTGAAAGGAAACAAAGACAAGTAGGACAAATAGTTGCTGCGGTACGCGGGAAGCTAGTGACTTTCTGTGGAATTATTACTGCAACGGGCTTTCTCTTCCTCCAGTTTTTGTCTTTCCAATAGTTCATCACAAAGATCACTTTTTAAATGGTGCTCCTAATGGAAGCCTAGGATTGGCAAACAGAAGTGGCTGTATGACATCCGAGTTGTTTAACAGGTTTTGAAGCACATTCAACGCCTAACTTCGAGCAACACGAAAAATCCAATCTTGATTATTTGTGATAATCAATCATGTTTTTTATTTGTTCATTTTAAGCAATGTATCAGTAAAGATCGTGGAATATTGTATAGTTCTTCTGGTTTTGAACTAAGTATCAATCTGCCCCACCCTATGTATCAAAGTGCCCCGTGGGTGGGGCAAAATGATGCAAAACCGTTTTTTCATTGAATTCAAAATATCTTTATTACTGATAACTTTTAGCGGGTATTTCATACTAACAATTAAAATTGAATAACTGAGCTATCCATACGTCAAAAAAGAAATTGAAATATAACGCTATAAGTACATCAAACTGAGCTTTGAATTTTTGTGCATCAATGTGCCCCCCCTCCCCCTATTTATGGCCAGACTAAGTATATTCCTTGAAAAACTCTTCTTCTTCTTCTTCTTTTCTTAAAATGGCTTCTGCAGCAGAATCGCCGACATTGAATGGACGACATCCGTGGCGTGGCGGTAGTGAACGCGACTACTGCGCTGGAGGCGCGGGTTCGATTCCCGCTCAGTGTAAATATTTGTGCTTGAATATGAATATTTCCATATATAATATGTATGTACTTATGTACAAAAAAAATTATCTAAGTATGCATTCTAGAACTCATAACACAAGCTAGTTAAGCTATGCTAACCATGGGTCTCGGTGGCGTTGTTTTGATTGTCCTAGAGTATTCACTTAAATTTATTTTATTCATTTTAATTAAACCCATTACCAGATATTTGAGGATTCTGTTATTACAATGAACTAGTCCGTAGTTTCGCTTGCAATATAATAACTACAGAATTTAGCAGACCATTTTTCCCTATTCACCCCTGGATCCCTATTCACCTTGTTGTACTGTATGTATTGTGTGTATCCCTGCCCCTTTTTCGGTGTTGCACAGATTCGTGGATTAGACAGTTTCGTGAATTCGGCAGATTCGCTACTCGACAGATTCTCGGCTATAGAATCATACCTTTAGCCGTAGATGATAAATTGAATAGGCCTTTAGTCGTAAGTCGTTAAAGAAAGTCTTATTTTAGTCAAATTTGTTTCCAGATTAAATACCTCAATGACTACCATGCAAGAGTTTTGAAAACCATCGGCCCAATTCTCAAAGATCGAGGTTTGACGTCCGAATACGCGTGGCTTGAGAAAGAATGCGCGCCAATCAACCACGCCGCCATCTTGGTAAAGACGCCGTTTTTGGCGGCAATCACTATCATCGTTTTGTGGTTAGGACTGTAATTTATTTTCGTGTAACATTTGTAAATAAAGGTTAGTTCCATTCAAAACATTTAATTTCATGTAAATTATTTTGAAACAGTCAGTAAAAACGAACTAAATGTCGCAGGTAGAAATAAAACTCAATGTATTTTATATATTAAAATGTATTGTACTTCAGACAGTATAATAAAGAAGAATACATCGGTTATCGGTATCTCATCAAGGCTGCTTACGGACTGCACTCGTGTCTGAAAAAAAAACAACAGGGAATATAAGAATCTGCCGCAAAATAAGGTAAACTCGCTCCTTTCGCCTCCACTTTCCATTTTTCCCCACTCTCCCCACATTTCGCCATTCCCGTTACCACACTTTCCCATATCCACACTATCCTATTATGCTCTTTTTCCATTTCACCCTTCCCCTATTTCCTGACCTCCCGATTTTACGCATTTCCGATTACCTAAGTTTTTCCCCACTTCCCTTTTTTCGCCATTCCCACCCAAGTCCTGATATTTTTACCCCCTTCCTAATTTCACATTTCTTCTCTTCACACTCCCCTGTTCCCCGGTCCCCACTCCCACACCGATCCCCGGTCTCCACTCCCACCATTCCTAACTCCCGCACCGATCCCCGCTCCCGCACCGATCCCGCACCGATTCCCGCTTCCGCACCGATCTCGCACCGATCCCCGCTCCCGCACCGATCTCGCACCGATCCCCGCTCCCGCACATCCCCGCTCCCGTACCGATCCCGCACCTATCCCCGATCCCGCACCGATCCCCGCTCCCGCACCGATCCCCTATCCCGCACCGATCCCCAATCCCGCACCGAACCCCAATCCCGCACCGATCCTCGCTCCCGCACCCATCCCCGCTCCCGCACCCATCGCGCACCGATCCCCGATCCCGCACCGATCCCCGCTCCCTTACCCCTACCTCTCATCTGTCCCCCTTCCGCTGAATGTGGTTGAGCCTAGCCGGAGGGACGCGGGTCCCCGTGCGGTCGTGCGGCCTTTCCCACGTATACCCCCGCGCCGACAAAATCGCACACCGCGGGCATCACTAATCCCTCACGCCCCAGCTGACCCCGAGCCAACGAATACTCTCGGGTGTGGGACTACAGTTGCCCCGGATAGGTAGGAGCGCGAATTTCGCTGCCGCCGCGGCCTGCTCCTCGGGTGACAGGCGGCTCTACCCGTCAGCCCCAGTCCCGCGCTCATGGAAGACGACCTTAGATGCCCGCGGCGCAACCTCCGACCTCCATGAGCGCCAAGAGCAGGGTTGACAGGTAGGTGGGGCCGCCTGTCACCCTAACAGGTGCTCCTGGCCGCGGCGGCGCCTCGCATACCCGGGGAGCTAGATACACCGTGGTCCCAACAATAACATAATCCAACCTGAGTCAGCCGGGGTGCTAGGGATATGTTACCTACTATCTCACTCCAGCAACCGAAGACAGCGTGCGTTAAAGTCAGTTCGAGTGTGACGTAACCACACTCACCAGGTTCACAGATATACTAATGCAGTTGAGTGGTGGTCTTCTGGTCTTCGGGTCTTCGGCCTTCTTCTTCGTGTCATTGGCAACAACAACAAAGGGTCTTCGGTTGCCGGAGGTGAGATAGTAGGTATTTTTGTAAAAACTACCAGGCACGCAGAAGGTTGAAGGAACTTTATCTGGGTTTGGGGGAGCAAAAGCAGATGGCAGAACTACACTATGTTCTAGCAAATGAATTTGAATTAAAATTCACCTTGTCCTCTGATAATTGGAGCGCACTCTTGCTGCAACCAGTTGTAGTCGTCCTTCAACCCTTGCTCATTCAGCACGGCGCCCAGCGTGTCCAGAATACGCTGATGGTAAGCATTGATGTACGCGAGCTGGAAATAGATGGGTGGGTATGTTGTGACATTTGACTTTAAGCACACGGGGACCGCTTATACAGGTGTTAGGGGAACGTTTACGATAACAGGGGTTACAACTAACCATTCTAACCTATCAAAAAAGTCATCATCATTCTCTGAATCTTTTTCCCAACTCAGCAGTCTAACTGTGATGCGGCTGAACTTCGATATTTTCCGTGAAGCGACTGCCACCTGACCTCCACAACCAATGGTCCAATGACCAATGGCGATATCGAAGTTCCAATTTAGACTGGTCGGACTTTTGAGGGCTCTAACCACCCGTAACAACTGCCATAGATGTTTGTATGGCAACCGCGACCGACGGCTTAACGTGCTCTACGAGGCACGACCAGACTAGTGCAAACAGCCATATTCATTCATACAACTTTTTGCACTGAGCGGGGATCGAACCCGCGCCCCGTGCGTAGCAGTCGCGTGCACTACCGCTACGCCACGGAACCTATGAAACCTATGAACATATCAAAAAAAGTATTGCAATAAAAAATTGTCCAATTTGGTTAAAATGGTTAGCAGGCATACCCTAGCGTTCCCCTACCACCCCGTATATGACGTGACTTCGTTATTTAGGAATATGGGAAGCGACTGCTGCCTGACCTGTAATAATATTACTTTAAAGAGATGGTGGTAGGGCCCTTAAGAGATGGGGCCCTTGGTCACAAGCGCTTCAAAGAAGAGAAGCGAGAAGAATATACGAACCTCAAAATCGGACAGCATGTTGACGTCAATGCTTTCCTTCTGATGGGGCACCAACGTCAGGGTATTGAAGCCGAGTACTCCACGCCCGTCGTAGTCACCAATGAGACCAGCTGCCTGCAAGTGGACATATAAATTTATAACAGCGCCATCTAGTTACAGTAAAGCGTACTTCTACTGAACTACCTATTCTACATCGCGCAAAGTTTCTGAGACCAGCGCCTGCAAGCGGACACAAATTTATAACAGCGCCATCTAGTTACAGTAGAGCGTACTTCTACAGAACTACCTATTCTACATCGCGCAAAGAAATTTCTCACACAGAACAGAACTTTATTTTTATGTAGGTGTGGATATCCTTACTGATATTTTCCGCGGGTTATGTCGGATTCGAACCAACTAAAACCGCACGTCGTATAGGGTAAGATTACTTAAGGTTTGGCCGGACGGTTTTGAGATGACATACATACATAGCCTATTATTCCTTGCCTGCGGACACCTCTCGGGCTTCGCATTACCGAATGCTATCCGGACCAGGATCGGTCTCAAACGGTAATGGTCGAGAAGGAGACGACAGAACTGGATCGAGGAAGACTCGGTCGACAGCCCGTGATTAACGGAGGTGACTCGGACGTCGGAGGTCGCAGAATGATCTCCACCTTCCATGAGCGCCGGATGCAAGGGATATGTTGGCTACTATCTCATTTCCAGCAAGGGTTTTGATCAATTTGAGTTCGACATAACCTTCCTAACCAGCTCCCTCAGTCTCAAAGTGTTACATCATTTTAGTCCAACTACATGGCTGGGGAATCAAGTGGCTCCCAGAGAAGATAAGTATAATAATAAACTAGCCTATGCCCACGGCTCCGCCCGCGTGGCTATCGTTTATCGCTGCCTATCTTAGTCTACCTACATGGCTGGGGAATCAAGTGGCTCCCAGAGGAGATAAGTATATTAATAAACTAGCCTATGCCCGCGGCTCCGCCCGCGTGGCTGTCAGTTATTGCGACCTAACCGCCATCTGTGCAACTTAAATTCTTAATCATAACTCTGGTTCTATATAACCGATGGCAATCAAACAAACGTAAGATTTTAAATTGGACCAAATCCCTTCAAACAGAAAGAATCACATCGAAATCCGTTCAGTAATTTTTGCGTCCATTGCGGCCGAACAAAAATAGTATAGATAGATAGATAAAGATAAGTATATATAAATACAAATGAGTACACTCTGTTCTCACTTACCCGAGGATGGTTCGAACTCTCGTTGACATTGACTATCTCCACTAAATCCTCGATACGAATGCCGTATTCGCCCACCTTGTAGTAGCCAGGCTCTGAAAAAATTATATTACTTCCAATTACATACTGGAAGTGACAGTGAACTAGTACAAAGTCACTGGACTCGTTCAAAGTCGGTGAACTGGTCCGAAAATAAAGTTACCTAAATTACCGAAGTCACTGAGGACGCGACGCCCGCATTCACTGGACTTGCCCACAGTTACTGAACTCAACCAAAGTTACTGAATTCGTCCAAAATCAATGAACGCATCTACCTAAAGTTACCAAAGACGCCCAATCTACAGAGGACGCTCACGGTCTTTGAACTCGTCTAAAGTCACTGAATTCGTTCAATATCACTGAATTCGTTCAGAGTCACTGGATTCGGTGAGAGTCACTGGATTCGGCCAAGCAGGTGTACCGCTTACAATTGAAGTCAGCTTGATCCCTATAAACCTTAGTGGGTCTCTAACCTAACCCTACATAGAAGACCGAGTATAGGTCTAATAAATCATCACTCACCCACACACATCAACACCCACGGAGGTAGGACACGACGGTATCTCCCGTCCGAAATGAGCTGTCCAACTGGGGAAGTACCTCCGCCCTACAGAAGACCGCGGTCATAATAACCATCGTGTTGTGTTCCCGCCGGTAAGTAGGGTAGCCAGAGCTCACTATACCCCTACTTCCCCTCCCCTTCTTAGCCTCCCCACCCCTTCCCAGCTCTTCCCCTTTACCTTCAGGGTGGGCAGCGCGTGTGTGACACCCTTAGTGTTGCACACGTTCATAGGCCACGGTGGCCGCTTTCCATCAGGTGGGCCGTGTGCTTGTCTGCCACCTACGTAATATGAAAAAAAAAAACTTACCGTTGCTAAGAATCTGTCCAGCTTTGAGACCAGGGTCGTGAGGATATGGCCTCCAGGACATGCCTGATGGGCCCTCGTGCACGTTCAGGAAGTGTCCCACGCCGTGGCCGGTCCCATGGGCATAGTCCAGGCCTACCTCCCATAGGGCTGAGCGAGCGAAACTATCCAGTACGTTACCCTGTGAAAAAAAAATCTCTATGTTAATGGATTGCTGAGACGAGGTCTCGGGTTCGATCCCAGGTTTTACCATGGCACAAACCAACGACTTTTTGATGCCTTTGAAGTTAGGTGTGTATTTATCGCAGGTTTATAAGTGGCCAGTTAATGGCAATAGGCTCGCCACCTAAAGGCGAAATGTGGGTGCTGGCACCTCTGCCTACCCCTTAGGGGATATAGGCGTAAGTTTATGTTATGTTATAAATACACTACGACCGGAAACGGTGCACACTGTGCGGTATGAAAGGAGTTTCAACCCGCGCACGCTTAAGCTGTGGAATGAGCTCCCTGCCGTGGTTTTCCCAAACTACAACATGGGGTTCTTCAAGAAGGGCATTAGAAAGTTTCTACAGGGTAGGCAGCACGAGTGTGACGCCCCTGGTGTTGCAAACGTCCATAGGCCACGGTGACCACTTCCCATCAGGTGGGCCGTCTGCCACCTAATTGGTATAAAAAATGCATTGGTCGTGCCGCAGAGAATACTGTGGGCTGTCGCTTCCGGTTGTCATTTGAATATCTATGGCAGTCGTTACGGGTAATTGCAAGCCCTGAAAAGTTTAACAACACTGGTCTAACTTCAATGCTTCAATATCATCAATGGTTGTGGAGGTCAGATGGATCGCTTCACGGAACATATCGATGTTCACCTGTAATTGGACTGGTAGACAGACTGGTAGAGGAGGTAGGACACGACGGTATATCCGTCCCAATCGAGCAGTCCGACTGGGAAAGTACCTCCATCCTACAGAATATCGCCGTTTAATAACCTTGTGTTGTGTTTTCGGTGGTGAGTAGGGTAGCCAGAGCTCACTAGAGAGGTTTTGTGTTGTCCGTGGGAAGACCAAAGGCTTATCCTACATCTTTTGCGCTGACGACACAGAATGTCTCTGTTCTTACAGGGGTTGCGGCACGAGTGTTATTCCTCTGGTGTTACACTCGCCCATAGGCCACGGTAACCACTTACCATCAGGTGGGCCGCGTGCTTGTCTGCGACCTAAGTTGTATAAAAAAAAAAAAGACACGGACCCCAGACTTCGAAGTAAAAGCTTTGGGTGCACAGGAATTAACGTTAGGATGAAGAAGAGAACCTGTCCTCACCTTGACTCCTTGCGGGAACAGCGAAGCGCCCACCATAATCTGACCCTTGAGCACTCTGGTGAAGGCCGACTTTTGTTCAGGGGTTGGAGATCTAGCCATGTGGCGCGCACGGGTTATGTCAGTTGTACCAGTTCTGAGAACAAACATAGGATTTGTCAATAAAATGGTAGATTTGCCGCCAAAATTTAAGTGAATCTCTCTTTCTTTTTGTTTAAGTAGTTAAATAAACGTAAACAACTTTGGTGTGTCTTTTACCCGACTGCGCGACGCAAAGGAGGGTATTGTGTTTAGCAGTCTATGTATGTATGTATGTATGTATGTATGTATGTATGTATGTATGTATGTATGTATGTATGTATGTATGTATGTATGTATGTATGTATGTATGTATGTATGTATGTATGTATGTATGTATGTATGTATGTATGTATGTATGTATGTATGTATGTATGTATGTATGTATGTATGTATGTATGTATGTATGTATGTATGTATGTATGTATGTATGTATGTATGTATGTATGTATGTATGTATGTATGTATGTATGTATGTATGTATGTATGTATGTATGTATGTATGTATGTATGTATGTATGTATGTATGTATGTATGTATGTATGTATGTATGTATGTATGTATGTATGTATGTATGTATGTATGTATGTATGTATGTATGTATGTATGTATGTATGTATGTATGTATGTATGTATGTATGTATGTATGTATGTATGTATGTATGTATGTATGTATGTATGTATGTATGTATGTATGTATGTATGTATGTATGTATGTATGTATGTATGTATGTATGTATGTATGTATGTATGTATGTATGTATGTATGTATGTATGTATGTATGTATGTATGTATGTATGTATGTATGTATGTATGTATGTATGTATGTATGTATGTATGTATGTATGTATGTATGTATGTATGTATGTATGTATGTATGTATGTATGTATGTATGTATGTATGTATGTATGTATGTATGTATGTATGTATGTATGTATGTATGTATGTATGTATGTATGTATGTATGTATGTATGTATGTATGTATGTATGTATGTATGTATGTATGTATGTATGTATGTATGTATGTATGTATGTATGTATGTATGTATGTATGTATGTATGTATGTATGTATGTATGTATGTATGTATGTATGTATGTATGTATGTATGTATGTATGTATGTATGTATGTATGTATGTATGTATGTATGTATGTATGTATGTATGTATGTATGTATGTATGTATGTATGTATGTATGTATGTATGTATGTATGTATGTATGTATGTATGTATGTATGTATGTATGTATGTATGTATGTATGTATGTATGTATGTATGTATGTATGTATGTATGTATGTATGTATGTATGTATGTATGTATGTATGTATGTATGTATGTATGTATGTATGTATGTATGTATGTATGTATGTATGTATGTATGTATGTATGTATGTATGTATGTATGTATGTATGTATGTATGTATGTATGTATGTATGTATGTATGTATGTATGTATGTATGTATGTATGTATGTATGTATGTATGTATGTATGTATGTATGTATGTATGTATGTATGTATGTATGTATGTATGTATGTATGTATGTATGTATGTATGTATGTATGTATGTATGTATGTATGTATGTATGTATGTATGTATGTATGTATGTATGTATGTATGTATGTATGTATGTATGTATGTATGTATGTATGTATGTATGTATGTATGTATGTATGTATGTATGTATGTATGTATGTATGTATGTATGTATGTATGTATGTATGTATGTATGTATGTATGTATGTATGTATGTATGTATGTATGTATGTATGTATGTATGTATGTATGTATGTATGTATGTATGTATGTATGTATGTATGTATGTATGTATGTATGTATGTATGTATGTATGTATGTATGTATGTATGTATGTATGTATGTATGTATGTATGTATGTATGTATGTATGTATGTATGTATGTATGTATGTATGTATGTATGTATGTATGTATGTATGTATGTATGTATGTATGTATGTATGGTATGTACCTATAATTGTTTCTATATGGCGATTTGAGGGTTTTTCGGAATACTTTTGGGGAGAATTCTAAACAGTCATTTGGCAACACTGATCTGACAACAGTGACAACAGAGGCAACTATCATCCACTCCCAAAAATCCAATCACACGTCCTGATCGACTACCTGATCTCGTGGGGGGCGGACACACGGAAACAAATTTACTGACATGGCTAACGTGCCTCTGGAAGATTTACTTGAAAAACTTGAAATTGGCTTATCGCCATTTATAATTTTGTATTACATTTACCACTGGACATTGGCGGAATCGTTGGGGTCGCCATAGAGAAGAAAAATAATAAACTATCATCCGTCACCATTATCATCATCATCATCAACAATCATTCCAACTAGATTAGTGAATTAAGTGTTTTAATAGCGAATAAAGTGTTTTAATAGAATAATAGTTTTTAAGGACACAAGTCCATGGCCGTAGAAAATATAACAAGAAACAAGTTTTCAAGGACTTGTATCCATGGCCGTAAAACAAATTGCAAAAAAATAACAATGACACTGACAACAGTGACATATATATCAATGGTGACAACCTGACAACCTGACAACACGGATTGTTTGTGTTCACAGGGCGGCCCTAACGCACTATTATAAGGAAGAACAGCGTGCCAAGGTCACCAAAATCAATGAATGCTTTGCGCCCCGTCATTCATAATTTTTTCTAGTCTTTTACTACAACTAGCATACTAGCGACGTACTTCAAGAAAAAGATTTATCGACGAACGATGAGCCGATGACTGCTTATTTAAAATTTAATATCCATAATGATTATGAAGAATTGTTAAAGTGAATTTTCTTAACACAAATATGTAGTTTTGAAGATATTTGATTTCGAAAATTGAAACGAGCAGCTAGAAAACGGTTTTTGTGTGAGTGACGGCATGATTTGCATTTATTTTATTTTTTTTTTTTTTTATTTTTATAAAATTGGTACAGAAACAGACATCAGATTGATGACACTATGACTATGATCTTACAAAATATATAGCATTTTAAACCTGAAGTCCACTTACATCTGCACACAGCATTTCTGTTGACTTCAGTGCCAGTTTAACTATTACTTAGCTATAAATATAAGTAAATTATGACTAATCAAAAAACAAATCAAATGACAAAATAAATAAACAGAAAAGAAAAAAAAAAACAGTCCTTATTCTAGCTGAAGGCCTTCACCACGCAAAAACCTTTTAAATTCAGTAAAACCATTGTGAAATATATCCACACGAGAGCATACAGAATTATAGTACCTACACATTCGAGCGAGCGGATCATTCTGGGAAACATTGTTGTTACTCGCAGGTATTGTGAATAATTGTGGGATACGCACAGACCGCGTTGGTATCTTGATGTGTAATTTGTTTAGCAGATAACTGTCTAGTGAACCATTCGCTATTCTGTGCAGAGTGCACAGGTCCCTCATCCACCTCCTCCTCTCAAGACTCATAATCTGAAAGTGTTCAAGTCGCTGCTCATACAGATTTATTTTGCGCCTGAGACCATATTTTGAACATAAAGATCTAACAAACCGTCTTTGTATAGATTCTAATCTATCTGTATGTGTATTGTATATCGGGGCCCATATAGCTGAGCAGTACTCGACTATGGTTCTTACGAGGGAGTTGTATAATACTATCAAGGACTCGGCTTGTCTGAACGGTCGGGAGATTCTGAGAATAAAAGACAACATACGATTAGCTCTGCTACAGATATGATCATAGTGAGGTCTGAATGACATCTCAGAATCGAATATTACTCCCAAGTCGCGAATCACCTTAACTCTATCTAGGAGATCCCCCTGCACATTATAATTATATTTGATAGGAGTCCTACTTTTAGTAAATGTGATAATCTGACACTTCTTAATATTTAGGGCCATAGAATTTTCATCACACCAATTAGAAATAATGTTGATATCTGATTGAAGGGCCTCACAATCACGATCATCCAATATACGTCTGAAGATTTTAATATCGTCTGCATATGCCAGACATTCACATTTAATTTTGCAGAGCAAATCGTTCACAAATAACAAAAACAACAAAGGACCCAGATTTGACCCCTGGGGCACACCCGATGTTGCTAAAAATGGTACAGATTCAAACCCACTAAGTGCGACAAGCTGCGTGCGGTTCAATAGGTAAGAGGTTAACCACCTGTGCAAGTTCCCATGTATTCCCACATGTTGAGCCTTAACAAGCAATGCAAAATGATCCACTCTATCGAACGCCTTGGAAAAGTCTGTATAAATAGAATCCACCTGCTCTTTATCATTGAATGCCGTACATAAATAAGTGGTATAGGATAATAGATTAGAGTTGGTTGACCTTCCAGTTACAAAACCATGTTGTCGTGGGCTCAATACATGCCTGAGGTGGTTATACATATGGGCATAGATGAAGCCCTCAAATATCTTGGCAAATAGGCTTAGAATACAAATAGGTCTGTAGTTCAAGACATCACCCTTGTCTCCAGACTTATGCACTGGTGTGACCCTGGCTATCTTCCATAAGCTGGGAAATACGCCCTCATGTAAAGATTTCTCGAATATTAATAATACCGGTGTTACGAGAGCAGTAGCACAAAAACGAACAAAAACAGGCGGAATACCATCAAAGCCACCACTCTTAGAGAGATCGACACTTTGTAACCTTTTTAACAATTCTTCTCTGGTTATTTTTAAACTACTAATGGAGTAATTCGATGACGGAAAGTTAGGACAGTAATTATGTCTAGTACTGGAAGAGTAAACCGATGAGAAATGACTCGCAAACAAGTTCACAATATCTTCACCCTTAGTACCAATTTTGTCTCGATAGCACATCTGACTAGGGATGTCATTGGTGATACGTTTAGATTTAGTATAGCGCCAAAAAGCTTTTATGTTCAGTTTGATGTCATCTTCCATTCGCTCTATGTATACTCTGAAACACCGCTCAGTAGTTTCCTTGGCTCTAGTTCTTAGCATAGAGAACTCATCGTAATCCCTGGGGTTTTTATATCTCTTAAATCTAGTGTGAGCTTTGTTTTTAGCTGAAAGCAATTTAATGATGATGATGAATTTATCTCGGTCCCAGTTGTGTTTTGTTGTGTTTACGTGTATGATTCATTAAAAAATAAAAGTCATTTGGAATAGTAAGAAATCTATAAATTATAATAAAAATAGGAATTATAATATTATCTCATAAGTGTAGCATGTTACCGGTCTTGTTAAGTAAATACACGTTAAAAGATAAGTAAACACAATCGTATTAGTATACGTAAATCGACCACTTCTGCGATAGTAGAAGGCACAGCACTAACGTAGTAAAACGTCCATTCATAAAAATGGAACGTAGGTAGGACACAGCGTTTTGTAGGTAGGGCCCATCCCCCCCCTTATACATCAATGTTTGTGTTTGATAAGTTTGGGAGTTTTGGCGGGAACGCGAAAAGTGTCACAACGCTCCTGTGTTTCATTTTCTAATATTGGTGTAAATTCGAGATTTTATGTGTAAAAATGGTGGAGTTTTAGACATAACGGCTTAGACAAAGTGCACAAGTGTACGAAAGTGGAATATTGTAGTGAATTGTGATTTTTCGTGTTGGTGTCAAATCTCCCTTAGGAAAGCTTCTAGTAAAGTCTCCACTACTTTACTGGGGCAACTATCATCCGTCATCGTCATCACCATCATCAAGAATCATTCCAACTAGATTAGTGAATAAAGTGTTAAAAAAAAATTGGTTGCCTGTAAAGTCGGTATACGGGCGAAAGTTTTACGTGACAACGACTTTGAGTGGTAAAATAATTTTAATGTGAATATTCATTCGTATAGTAGGAAGAAGGATGAAATAATAGTAACAATTTAAAACATTTCACTTTTTATGTCTGTCTCTCTCGCTCTTAGGCGGGCTAACCATGCCCGAGTGGAAGGGACGCGTGCCTCTCACTCGCTCTCATTGTGAGCGCATAACGTGAGCGGAGCGTAACGCAGTTTCTTGAAGTGTCACCCGGCAAGCCAATTTATAAGACGTTGTCACGTCAATAAAATAAGACTTGACAAAAAGGACCCAGTTACCATGTCATAAAATCCCTTAAAAAAAAAAAAAATTGATAAGTTTGACAGTTGACTTGTTTGTTATCTTATCGACGAGACGTCGGTCGTCGGTCGGCGTCGTCAGTTCAGTAAAGTAAATGTTTATTTCAAATATTACTTTTCTACACAATTTCTACATGTATTGTGAGTTCTAGTCTACTGTAACTACACACGGAATAAATATACACATACGTACGTACTTCAGTATCCTGTAGCTATACACATACACAACAAAAACAAACAAAATGGCTACAATCCCGACATTGTTACAATTAAGTTGCGAAGAAGTGGCTAAACATACCAGAAGAAACGAAAAACTTCGTAAATTTCTACAAAAAATACGATTACCATTAGTCAACATAACCTACGTAAGGAAAAAAGAATTTCATACTAGTCATTTTTCGAAATTTATCGAAAGAGAAATGGGTAGTTCGGAAATTGTCCCTATACTTTGTAAAATGTAGCTTGGGTCCTATGACAGCTGTCAGTGAAATCCCGCACATGGAAGTCTTGAATTTTCTATTATTGAATGTAGTAGCTGTCAATGTCATACTTTATGGGCATACCGAGCTAATTAGTGATGGGCGATGAATCATCGTGACCACATACTTGAACTATCGATATTTTGAATAAAGCTTAATTCGAAAATGAAATTAATATAAGAAAAAAATAATTAGAATTTAATCTTATTGCTTAGGTATTTTAATATCATAATAATATTTATATTTCGATATAATATTGAGTAGGTTATAGGATATAGGATATAGGATATAGGAATAGGCGTTGTGTAGATTGAAAAAAAAAAAAAAAAAAAAAAAAAAAAAAGAAAAAAAAAAAAAAAAAAAAAAAAAAAAAAAAAGGTAAATAAAATCCTACATTCAATCCATCAACGCCCTGAACCTGTTTTTGGATTTTGTAAGAAGACACGCCGCGTTTGGCTCTTGGGCCATGATATAGGCATAAGATACACGCGCCAATATCTTGTTTGATATGAACTTCCACTGATCCCCTCCACTCATTCTCATCAGTACGAGTGCCGACGCCTTGTATGCTACGTATATTCCGTTCTCATTACAATTAAATACATACATACAATTAAATTAAACCTAATTATATGTAACATGCATCAATAATAGCTGATAGTATCGACATTTGCATCGAATTTCGGACATCCCTATGAACCTCATTTTGACATCTGTCATAGGACCCAAGCTATATTTTACAAAGTATAGTAAGCCTAAAATGTGTGATGATTTCACATTTAAAATAACAGTGGGCAGTGAGAAGGCGTTCTATATCACAACTTTGAACGATCTCGGCGGAGATATGCTTAAACTAGATTTCCCAATGGGGGAATATGTATTGGCGGCGTATGATGGTGGATACATTCTTAGAACAATGGAATACACACCAATATGTAAGCACATGTAATTGCACCACGATGTATAGTGAAAAGACTACTCGAGTCTAAACACCCCTATGAGGTATATGACAATATTGACATACTGTATACTATCACGCCTATATCCCCGAAGGGGTAGGCAGAGGTGCTAGCACCCACATTTCGCCAGTGTATATTTAGGTCCCAATGTAATAGGGGGCGAGCCTATTGCCATCAACCGGGCACTTATAAACCTGCGATAAATACACACATAACTTCGAAAAGCATCGTAGTCATTGGTGTGTGCCATGGTAAACCTGGGATCGAACCCGAGACCTCGTCTCAGCAGTCCACCACCCATACCACTAGGCTACCGCGGTTTGAGAATGTTTAATTATGACATAAGCCAATATATAGATAATAATAATTGGTGGTATGAAAATGTTTTCGTCACATCACGCAGGTTTCTTGATGTCATTAGATGTTGTTACAAGCTACCAATATTGTTTTTCTTAGTGAAAAAAATTGATCCGAGTGATTTATGTAAAGTACGTTTGACATGTGCGTCTCAATTGAATAACTGTGGTACTGCTGAGGTGGCTTGGTTTGTTGAGCATACGGACAAAGGTGTAATTGGCATTGCCGTGAAGCAGAACCATTTATTTGCTTTGTTATCGTACGATCCAGGTGTTCCTTTACTAGCTGTGAGTGGCAGAAAACGTTAATAAAATAGTTTACGAGTACACCTCATATTTTCATTTAAGTAGAAATTAGTTAAAATGATTGACTGAAAAAGTGCTTTAAAATAGATATAGACTGACATTTATATTATTAGAAAGTAAGTAAGTAGTATTATTCTATTTTATTAGTAAGTAATTAGTTAAGATAATTGTTTTTATAAGTACTATGTACTTATAAAAACGTCAAAGTGAACCGTTTTCAATTTGCTATCAACGGATTACTTGACACTGCGACACTGCGGTGACTTTAATAATAAAAATATTGGTGGAGCGCCTATGTTACTTTTAATAATTAAGAAATAAATAAAAGATAATTAATACCTATTAACTTAAAAATAATCTATTAGATAGAATGTACCGCTTTTGTGTCAAGTGCGGATTGTTTCTGCATTGATTTGTTTACACCAAGTGTTGGACAAATGCGATAGATGGCGCAAAACGCAGTTTTATTAAAACAGTTCGAATATACTATTATTGGCTCTGCAGAATGCAGACACGTTTTTTCTCTTCTTCTTAACGCCGCTGCACCGAAAGGATGTTGAATATCTGAAGTGCTGAATTTCGTGTGTAATCCTTTTTAAAAGTCCTTTGGACACGCAAGCAAGCTTTATTCAAGACCAAGACGCTGCTTGAAAAGTCACCGGCCGGTCGACACGTGCGTACAAGATCCACGCCTGCAGCAGAATCCATCACGAGGTGGAACCCAGGTCAGTGTCAGTTAATTGTCCGTATTTGACTTGAAAGCGGTCTAGTTATCTTGTATTTTAGTCTTGTCTTTATCACGCTCCTGTTGTGCAAACACACCACATGGTGGAATTATTTACACGTTCCACCATAATTTTTGGTCCTTCGAGCCGGATAGGCTAGTAAAATAACATAATCACGTAATTATTGGTGAATTATTGTTCTTTCCTATTCATATCGCTTAAAATAATCAAAAGATTCACGTAATTTTGGTGAATTCTTATCGCCATCTTGGTTTTCATTCGCGAACAGATTTACGTAAATTATTTGGTAAATTCTGTATCATAACGCTAATATCTACGTAATAATTGGTAGATATTTGTAGGGAAATGTTATTTGTTGATATAGTTGAGGATTTACGTATTAATTGGTAATTTTCGTCATTCTATTCACGCGTAACTTTTCATACCTACGTGGGTACCTACCTACTTTCTCGCTCCGCTCGCCGCCCCGTGCTATTAGTGCTATTATTATAAGCCATAGTACATTTTAAATTCGCTTTCTTTATCCTTCTTAATACTTACATTAGTGGGTATATAACATATCTCTTTCGTTATACATATACATAACATTAATTTGCAAACATGCCGTCAGATGATCACGAAACGAAGTTGATTATGTTGACTCAAAAGAAAGAATTGTTATTCGCCCGCATTACTCGTTGGTATAAGTCTTCAAAATCCATTAATTATTTCGATTTATCGACGCGGTCTAATGAGGACTTTCTGGCTGAGACCGAGACCATAGATGATGTACGCAATAAATTCGAGTCTATTGTAGATGAGATAAATAACTTAAACTTGTCATTAGAACCCTCGGTTGAACCTGATTACTCGTGCCTCGACTCATTTGATGACTTATATTCACGAATAAAACGCGTTAGAAATAATATGTCCATTCCCATTCCCAAGGTCACAGAGAACGCCTCACACGGGTCGCGTAATTCGAACACGTCTGTAGTGAAATTAGAAATGTTAGTAATTCCAAGTTTTGACGGACGTCCTGAAAACTGGAATACATTTTATCAATCCTTTAAAGCTAATATTCATTCGAATAAACAACTGTCTGATTCGCAACGTGTACAATACCTATTCTCGAAACTAACCCACGACGCAGTAAAGTTCACTGCCGGTATTGTTCCGTCAAGTGAGACCTATAGTATAGTGTGGGACGCTTTGGTCAAGAAATACCAAGATAAACGTTCGTTAGGTGTGTACTATCTTAATAATATATTAGATTTGAAAAATTGTTCACCCAGTGTGGACTCACTCGATACCTTCATAGGTATATTTTCGTCGTCTATCGCCGCGCTTAAAGAATTAGGTATTGATGATTTGACTGACTTTGTGTTTCTACAATGTGCCTTGAGGAAAATGGACCCTCAAATCATACAAGCCTTCGAACTTTCTGTTCGAGGTGTTGACTTACCTAAGACGCAACAGCTGATCGACTTTGTACAAGATCATGCTAAGATGATTGATCGGTCAAACCCGCGGTCTTCGTCGTATGCGAAGTCGTCCGCCGCTGCTGTAACGCCTCGGTCTCGCGATGGGCGTGTACAGCGTAATTCTAAGTCATTTGTTGTCAGTGAGCCGATTAATAATAATACAAATGCGCCCGCTGCAGTGAACGCGTCTTGTTGTTTATGTGGCGGCAGCGACCACAGACACTTATATGACTGCACTCAGTTTAAAAATATGCAAAATGCAAAGTCTAGATATGAGTTTATAAAATCTAAGCGTGGTTGCGTCAATTGTCTAAGCACATTACATAATCTCCCGCATTGTAAAAGTAAGTCACTTTGTTTTTGTCAGAAAAAACATCATAAATTATTGCATTTTGATAATAATGATAATAATTCGCTCTCGCATGCGACGATTACTGTCGCGCCATCTCCGCCCCAGTGCACCCAGACTGGTCTCGCTCCCGAGTCACAGCTCGCTGCTGGTACTGCGCACTCGTATGCCTCTAGCCATAAGTGTGATATACTTTTAGCAACCGCTCAGGTGTACGCTCGCCCTAAAGGTAGCACTGGGAATAAATCTGTAGTCAGATGTCTTATTGATAATGGCTCACAGAATAACTTAATAACATTGTCCTGCTGTCGTTTATTAAATTTACCAATAATACCGTTGAGTAATTCTGTTGTCAAAGGTGTTGGTTCCACTTCGCTCCCGATAGTAGGCTATGTTAATCTGGACATTGAATCCCGTATTTATGCAGATCAGAAATATACTATACACGCGTTAGTTATGAATAGCCTTACGGATCAATTGCCCTCGCAATTAATTAAATGTGATCGCGATTTAAATCTATGCGATTTACCGCTCGCTGACTTAAGCTGGAATGTTCCAGGAAATATTGATATCGTGTTAGGTGCACAGCTATTCCCGTACATCTACTTAGGAAATAGGGTCGAGTGTGGTCCCAATGCCCCTTGTGTACTATCAACAGCATTTGGGTATGTACTTATGGGTGATTACCCACGTAAAGATGTGCCCACTACATCCTTTTCCGCGGTAGCTCTAAATGATTTAGTGCAAAAATTCTGGGAACTTGAAGAAGTACCTATGAAGCGCCTATTGTCACCAGAAGAAACTGAGTGTGAAAATATTTTCACGTCTACTGTGACTCGTGATGACGCTGGTCGTTATACTGTTGCGCTACCGTTTTGCAGAGATCCTTCTGAACTAGGGAATTCGCGCGGCGCCGCTCTTCGCCGTTTTATGTCGCTCGAGCGTAAGCTTCGTCAATCACCAACCGTACGCGAAAATTACAACAGGGTTATACGGGATTATTTAGACAACGGTTACCTTAGTCTAGTTGATGATTCTAAGTTGTCTTCAAATGGTTATTATATACCACATCACGCAGTAGTCCGACCTGACAAACCGATGCCGCGTATTGTGTTGGACGCGAGCGCTAAAACGCTCACTGGTCTTTCGCTCAATGATATATTACATATCGGGCCTAATTTACAGGCCGATCTCTTTTTGTTGCTATTGAATTTTAGGTTATTTCCTATCGCGATGAACGCTGATATAAAACAACATTATTTACGTATTGGTGTACCTGTAGATCACCGTAAATACCTACGCATCTTATTCAGATTCAAGGAATCTGAGGAAATTCAAACTTATGTCTTTAATAGGCAAGCTTTCGGACTGAAGTCGAGCCCTTACATAGCTATACGCACTGTGCGTCAGCTAGCTACTGACATGAGTCCGCACTACCCTGACGCCGCGAAAGTGGCAGAGACCTGTCTATACACTGACGATTTAGTTCATTCCGCTCCTGATGAGGATGGTGCCATACACTTGGCTCACAACTTGATAAAACTTTTCAAGGCTGGCGACTTTGACTTAGTGAAGTGGTCTAGTAATTCTTCTGTGCTACTGGACTCGCTTCCTGATACGCACCGCAAGTCGCTTGAGTTTGATGTTGGCAGTCATGTCTCGAAGGTTCTAGGTCTGTCATGGGAACCATGTGAAGATAATTTTCATTTCACATCCACTGCGGTTGATGAGAAGTGCACTAAGAGAAATATACTCTCGATAGTTGCGCGACTATTTGACGTGCTTGGGCTAGTGGCGCCTGTGATACTCTACGCCAAGTTGTTGATAAAGGAACTTTGGCTTAGTAAGAGTGATTGGGATGACCCTGCTCCAGAGCATATACGCTCACGCTTTCTCTCACTAGTTCAAGAATTGCAATTGCTTGATACTTTAAAGATTCCGCGACATATAGGTGTCGAAGTTGACTGTAAATTAAGACTTGTCGCATTTTGTGATGCCAGCATGAATGGGATGGGATGCGTTATTTATGCTCATTGTACCTACCCGTCTAACATTCGAACTCGCATTCTGTGTGCGAAGTCAAGGGTTACTCCGACGAAAATCACTACTCTCGCTCGATTAGAGTTATGTGCTATTTTGCTTATGTCAAAGTTAATAAAAACTGTACGTGATACTTATGCATTGCGCATTCCCGTTACTG
This sequence comes from Pelosia muscerda, assembly GCA_963691645.1. Taxonomy (NCBI): domain Eukaryota; kingdom Metazoa; phylum Arthropoda; class Insecta; order Lepidoptera; family Erebidae; genus Pelosia; species Pelosia muscerda. The sequence continues at coordinate 3,828,045 of OY829125.1, forward strand.
ACATTTACGCCTTTTCTGATTCCACGATTGCCTTATCGTGGGTTCATTCGTCACCACATCGGTGGTCTATTTTTGTTAGCAATCGGGTCGCTCAGTGTCAAGAGAATTTAAACGCTGAACATTTTTATCACGTCGCTGGAGCCATTAACCCGAGTGATTGTCTGTCTCGCGGTATGCTCCCCTCGCAACTTTTGACCCACGATTTGTGGTGGAACGGTCCCACATGGATCCGCGGTCCACCTGAGGAGTGGCCTATTAAATCATTCTCTCCTGCTAATTGCTCTGATTTGCCAGAGCATAAAGTAAATGTGTTAAGTGTGACAACTAAGCACACAGAGCCGCCATTGCTATGTACATTAGCACAACGTGTTTCTTCTTGGCAGAAGTTATTACGCATCATTGCATATGTTTTGAAATTCGCACGACCTAAATCTAAGGTCGACCCTTATACTGTATTAGGATTGTCAACCGCCGAGACGTCTTTGATTCTCGCCGTTCAATCACTTCACTTCGCTGAAGATATAAAACTGATAAAGGCTGAGAAGTTACCATCGAAGAAACTGCAGAGTCTTGCAGTCTTCTTAGACACAGAAGGGATTTTACGAATAGGAGGCAGACTATCTAGATCGATGCTTCCTTTTGAAGCTAAACATCCCGTCCTTCTCCCTAAACGCGATCACGTTGTTGATCTAATAATACAACATTTTCATGTTGCTAATTGTCATACGGGACCTGGACTTCTCATGTCAATCATACGCCAACGCTTCTGGATATTAGATGCCAGAACTGTTATCAGATCTAAGTTACGAAAGTGTAACACCTGCTTTAAATGCAATCCAACGCACCCAACACCGATAATGGCTGATCTGCCTAATTATCGTGTGTCTGAAACTAAAGCCTTCTGTCACACTGGTGTTGATTATGCTGGTCCGATACGGACTATTCTTTCTCGTCGTAGAGGTCAGCATGCGCAAAAGGCATACATTATATTGTTTGTTTGCATGGCCACACGAGGCCTACATATCGAAGTGACCAGTGATTTAACCACTGATAATTTTTTAGCTGCTTTTAAACGTTTTATTTCCCGTCGTGGACCTGTTTCATGTCTTTATTCTGATAACGGATCTACTTTCATTGGTGCAAAGGCACAATTAGATGAGTTGTATAATTTCTTATTGAACTCTAATTTCAAAACCGCGCTGTCAAATGAGCTGTTGTCTCGACGCATAGAATGGAAGATGATCCCCCCAAGATCGCCTAACTTTGGAGGAATCTGGGAAGGAAATATAAAAAGCATGAAAACGCATCTATATAGAGTAATAGGTAGTCAGTTGCTCACCTACGAAGAATTGCAAACGGTACTGACTCAAATAGAATGCATCTTAAACTCGCGTCCCTTGGGCTTGCTCTCTTCTGACCCTAACCCTGAGGTGCTTACTCCCGCACACTTCTTGATGACTACTCCGTTACAATATTTACCCGCGGCTGATCTGTCTGACCAGCGCATTGGTTTAGTGGATCGGAAAAAATTGCTTGATAGCATGATCCATTCCTTTTGGAAAAAATGGCACTTAGAGTATTTGCACACGTTGCAAGTCAGACAAAAATGGGCTACTCCCGACAAACCAGTGGAAATCGGTACCGTAGTTCTTCTTGAGCTGGAAAATTCTGCTCCATTAAGTTGGCCGTTAGGAGTCATTACAGATGTATTCAGGGGCGCTGATAAAGTTGTCCGAGTTGCAATGGTTAAAACGCGAACTGGAACTTACAAACGCGCCGTGACTAAATTATATCCTATCCCAACGCAATAAATTTAACTTGTTTTATATATACTTTGTTAGTGTAAACTTTTCTTTTGTTATAATATGATACTTGTAGTCATAGAATTATTACGCAGTCTATGCATTTAGTTATTATTCTTACAAATCCTCTTATCAAACAGAGTGTTCGCTTTTGTTTCGTAACATCTTACGACGTTCCAAAGCCGGGTGCATGGTGGAGCGCCTATGTTACTTTTAATAATTAAGAAATAAATAAAAGATAATTAATACCTATTAACTTAAAAATAATCTATTAGATAGAATGTACCGCTTTTGTGTCAAGTGCGGATTGTTTCTGCATTGATTTGTTTACACCAAGTGTTGGACAAATGCGATAGATGGCGCAAAACGCAGTTTTATTAAAACAGTTCGAATATACTATTATTGGCTCTGCAGAATGCAGACACGTTTTTTCTCTTCTTCTTAACGCCGCTGCACCGAAAGGATGTTGAATATCTGAAGTGCTGAATTTCGTGTGTAATCCTTTTTAAAAGTCCTTTGGACACGCAAGCAAGCTTTATTCAAGACCAAGACGCTGCTTGAAAAGTCACCGGCCGGTCGACACGTGCGTACAAGATCCACGCCTGCAGCAGAATCCATCACGAGGTGGAACCCAGGTCAGTGTCAGTTAATTGTCCGTATTTGACTTGAAAGCGGTCTAGTTATCTTGTATTTTAGTCTTGTCTTTATCACGCTCCTGTTGTGCAAACACACCACATGGTGGAATTATTTACACGTTCCACCAAATATGTAAAATAAAATATATAGTCACAAAGATTCAAATTTCATTAAATTTTCGTAGTCATATCACAGATTTATGTCAATCGCATACCAATGTCCATTAATATCATACTTATTTTAATTTGACTTCAATCACTGTGATATTCAAGATAGGTAGCTAAGAGCTTGCGCTCACTAGTGACTTTTGACACTATGATAGTAGAATGGGATAAAGGTGTGTTGACATGTGACAATAATTTTCATCTAATTTGCACAATCCATATAGTTTAAATTACTCACGTAATAATTGAGTCACTTGTGCGCGATAGCTTTTACTTTTACTTTTTAACGATAGATTTAATGATAGCATTTATTTGTTATAAGTTTTGTGTGTGTGCGTTTACACATAAATGTAAACACAGTATAACATGTATGTTTTATTCTCACCTAATTGCCTTAAAAAATACAAACTTACAACATATTTTTTTTATGTTCGATATACTCGTGTGGGACCACTAACTCATTTCACTCATTGGTTCCTAAGTGATTGATGTGGTCGACGGTGGTGCCTAAACCTATTCACTCTAGTCTTGAAGACTCCAAGCTATAGCTCTCAAATGGATTCTGGTACAGCGTTCTACTATTCATTAGTAGTTAACTAAAAAGTCATTCCAAGAGATGGCCGTCAAGCTGAGCGCCACCATTGTAGCACTGAACGTGTTTGCAATGGTGACCCTCTTTCATGGGACTTTGCCTTCAGCTTAACATCAGGCGAGGTGAAGTCAAATTGACGGCCATAGATAAAAAAAAAAAATAAAAAAAAAAATGGGAAAAGTTATGAATACCCGAGGAATATACATTTCATGGTACTCACTTGTATTGTCCGCCGGAGTCAAGAAGAAATATTTCATTCTTCTCAATGACCTTCTGGGCTCCGTCCCGGGAGGGGCTGTAATGTATGATAGCACCGTTGGAACCTCCACTAGAGATAGTCTCGAAGGAGGGGCCCATGAACTCAGCGTTTTCTCTGAAAAACAAAAGGGAAACCATGTTAAAAAGATGGTGGTTGTGTATTAGGGATCTTTATTGAACACACCTATCGCGGTAGCCTAGTGGTATGGGTAATGGACTGCTGAGACGAGGTTCGATCCCAGGTTTTACCATGGCACACACCAATGACTTTTCGATGCTTTTTGTAGGTATGTGTGTATTTATTGCAGGTTTATAAGTGCCCGGTTAATGGCAATAGGCTCGGCTCGCCATTGGGACCTAAATATAAACTAAAACAAAATGTGGGTGCGAGCACCTCTGTCTACCCTTTCGGGGATACAAGCGTTAGTTCATGTATGCTATGTATTGAACACACATAAAAATTTACAATATAGCCAAATGTGAATTGTACAATGGGCGGTCTTGTCGTCAACGACGATATGTCCTAGAAGGCGGACCGGAAGCGGAGGAGACTGCCCACATTACCCTCGAAGAAAACTCGTGCGTCCCAGGTCGCAAATGACCTTCGTCCCCCATGAGCGCGGCCCGGGGGGTGACAGACAGGTGGAGCCACCCTAGCAGAAGCTGGCTACAGCGGCAGCCTCCTTCATACCCGGGGCTAGATGTGGCAGCGTGGCCCCCCACACCTGAAAGGGAGGCCATCTTTGGTCGGCCGAGGTGCGAGGGATATGTTACGTACTATCTCACCTTAACCGAAGACCCAAAGACGGCGTAATTTTAGTCGGTTCATGTCCGAATCCGATTCACTAACGGCGAACTCTTCCAAGCAATCTTTGGATAGACAGGAAAGTACAGAAAATAGCAGTCATTGAGAGCTAGACGGCCTCATCAGATGCTTTTTCACGCACCGCTTAAAGGACCCGGGACGCCCGAAAAGGACGTTTTGGGAAAAGGACATTTTGCAAAGGACATTTCGCGAAAACGACATTTTGAGAAAAGGACATTTCGAGAAAAGGACATTTGGGAAAAGGACATTTCGAGAAAGGGACATTATGAGATGAGACGATTATACCCACTTGCGGAATTCCAGCACTTTGTCAGCGGCCTGTATCTCCGTGATGGTAGCTCCAGCATCAATCTGGCTGTGGAGCCACCTGAAGAATCTGCTGACGGCTATACCATCGCTGATGTGGCACCGACGGAACCCCTAGTGACGACAACAGGATTATTGTTATGAAGAAAAAAGGCGATATTAAGATAGGGTCTAGGTGACTTTATATTACTTCACCACTCGGAATGCTCAATTAGGACGGGAGATACCGTCATGTCCTACCTCTGTCACTCTTGTACCCAGCGCCATCTAGCGACAGCAAGACTAACTACTACGTCACTACGGATCCTGCATCGCGAAAGCGAAGTTCTCGCGCTAGTACAATATATGTACAATAACCCAACGACAACCGTTGGGCCGCGGCCCGCCAGGCGTGATCACCTTGCCTGGTCGGAGGATCCTCCCTTTTACTCCTGTGTCGATCGATCAATCTTCGCGAACCGGGTCGATCGCGACCCATCAACAAAATGATCGAATCAAAAGACTCGATCGTTTGGCGGGTCGCGAGTCTTCATTATCACGATTTCATTCCTCAATCAGGTTCCCGAGGTTTAAAATGCCAATTTATTGGAATCGTACCTATTAGGCTGGATTATGATAATGTTTGTCTATATGTTGTCGATATTTACACGAAATTAGAATCTGTTTATGATTGGAAACCCGCTCATAAAATTAAATAATGATGATCATTTTACAAATAATTATAATAATATGTAGATTTGATAGGAATATATTAAGATCTAAGGAATTCATAAAGTTACTAGTTTTTATCGCAATCGCTCAATGTTTCCTTTATAGACCTGCAAGCCTTTTATTTCTAGAAAATAATTTAGATATGGTATAATAGGTACCAAGGTAAACAATACGGCTTACGAATTCATTGTTATTATTCTACACGTCTCGGTCATCGATCGTGAACCGCGAAGACAGCAGCAACCAAACGATCGACGGGTCGTGAAACAATCGAATCTCTTCGAGATCGATGATTGACTCACTCGTATATCGCTCGCGACCCGATCATTTTGATTCGATCAATCGCGATTGACACAGGACTCCTCCCTTTGTGTTGGAGGGACATCACATCCAGTTCCTCCATACCCTGATTCACACACATTTAGGAAGTGTCTATATTCCCATTAAGATATAACTTACGTCTAACTCCACATCATTCTTGACGAGTTTCATCAAAGCTACGGGGGACAGCTCTGATATTACATTCAAGGGTTTCTTAAGGAAATCAACCTGAAAAAAAATAAAACGTTAATAGAAAAATCGCGGCAGCCTATTGAGTAACGGACTGCTGAGACGAGGTCTCGGGTTCAATTCCAGGATTTACCATGGCACACACCAATGACTTTTCGATGCTTTTCGAAGTTTTGTGTGTATTTATCGCAGGTTTATAAGTGCCCGGTTAATGGCAATAGGCTCGCCACCTATTACATTGGGACATAAACATAAACTGGCGAAATGTGGGTGCTAGCACCTTTGCCTACCCCTTCGGCGATATAGGCGAGAGTTTATAATAATAATAATTGCGAAAGACATTCTGAGAAAAGGACATTTTGTGAAAGAGACATTCTGCGGAAAGGACATTCTGTGAAAGAGACATTCTGCGAAAGAGACCTTTTGCGACCAGTCGACATATTGAGAAGTGGGCATTCTGCGTCTGAGCCTCCAAATTCTTGTGTGCCCAGGGCCCCTGGTGTAGGAAAAAGAGGGCTCTGTATGTAATACATAATAATACTTACCCCAGAAGCCGCCCGGTGTATCGCCTCACTCCCTGAGCTGCTCACCCAAATGGAATGATCTCCACCAGAATTGGACAGTTCTCTCTGCAAACAAATATACATAAATTAATGAAATTTTAAAGAATCAAATAATTAATTTCGTTCATTCAGTTTATGCACATAAAGAGCACTTATGAATGTCAAAGTTTTACAATAATTATGTATGTACCTACATTTGTCAAAAATATTATTATTTATAATAAATAAAATACTTAGTAAATAAATCATTAGAAAATGATTCTTTCGCTGGTTCGGTAGTTAAATCTCCTGAGAAGAAACCAGCAAGCATTTAGTAAGTTAACTATTCAAATCATTCTATAGTTTTTATGGATTCCTGAACGACCTGTCAGGGTGACAGCCGGTGCGCGGTAAATTATTTGACAGCACACACTTCGGATTAAACTACAAGAGTGACTGTGTAAGCAACTTCACTACATAGAATAAAACAAAGTAGCTTTCTCTGTCCTTATTACCTATATCCCTGTGTATGCTTAAATCTTTAAAACTACTTCTCAGATGCGCTGACGGTTCTTGCCAAGTTACTTGCCAATTTCTGTACTACAGTTTTCAATAAGACTATCAGTAGATGGCTCCAACGTCGCCCCCCTAATACATAAAGTACCTACGATTTCAAATGCTATAGATGTGTCTCGTTTAGGAATTCTCTTTTTCCAATCTGGATAAATATATATTCAAACCGTGCGTGTGAGTGCGTGTGTGAGTGATTAGGTGTGTATGTGTGGGTGATTATGTGTGTTTGTGTGTGTGTGTGTGTGTGTGTGCGCGCGCGTGAGTGTGTGTGCGTGTATGTGTGTTTGTCCGTGTGCGTGTTTGAACGTGTGTGTGTGTGTGTGTGTGTATATAATACTTACAGCTATATTCTTCAACACCGCCTCAATTTCATTGTACTGTAGCACTTTGAAGTCGGTCACCCCTTCACCCTTCAGGTGAGCAGACACATCATTTGTCACCTCGCTGTTCAGAAACAGCTTCACCGCAGTGGGAGTTATTATGAGGTAGGAGAAGAATACAGGATTGTATTTTATGTCACTGCCGCGGAGATTGAGGGTATCTGTAAAAGTAACCAAACGTTTGTAAAGAAATAACTTTTCGAACACTCTCGACTAATTCACATAACATAAACTCCCGCCTTTATCCCCGAAGAGGTAGGCAGAGGTGCTAGCACCCACATTTCGCCAGTTTATATTTAGGTCCCAATGTAATAGGTGGCGAGCCTATTGCCATTAACCGGGCACTTATAAACCTGCGATAAATACACGCATAACTTCGAAAAACATCGAAAAGTCATTGGTGTGTGCCATGGTAACCTGGGATCGAACCCGAGACCTCGTCTCAGCAGTCCATTACCCATACCACTAGGCTACCACACTAATTCACCTTTCAAACAAAACAAATACATTGAAATCGGTACATCCGTTCGGGAACTACGATGCCACAGACACACACACACACACGTGAAACTTATAACACCCCCGTAGTTCGAGGGTTAAAAAATGGTTGCTCGCAAGGTCAGCTCTTTGCAGAAGTTCACTTAATAGTTCCTTACGATTAATACTTACAAGCCACTTCATCAAGCGCGCTAATGACGAGGGCAGACGCCTTCCGCTCCGCCATTTTCTTACGAAGTTCTTTGATCTTATCGCCTGCTGTTTTGCCTGTGAATAAAAACAAATAATAATGTTTGTGTGTTCGTATGTATGCTGGCATATCATCACAGCATCAGCTCAGCATCAGGAGGTGATGATCGAAAAACGTAGTTAACAATTTGTAACATTGAAGAATTACCCACTCTATAAAGAAAGTTTTGATATATTGTAGAATTATGAACATTCCCATAGACAAGGCAACCGGACCGCTCATTTTTTCGGTGTCCACACTGAATGTTAGTTTTTTTTTAATCGTATAACTTTGACATTCATAAGTACTCTTTATGTGCCTAAACTGAATATGTAAACGAAATTGATTCTTGGATTTTTTGATACAGGGGCCTTGGGCTTCGGGAGCGTTTACCTTGCCTACACCCTGTATTTTTTTTTTAAAAAAGAATATTTGCAACCGAAGTTACTAATATTCCCTTTAACCCCTCCAGCTAAGCTCAATGGCTTGTGTTAGGAGTGGGTTCACGTCGGTAGTGTAATGGCCAGGATTCGAACCCGGGAGCTCTCGATCGTAAGGCTGACTCCTTAACCACTAAGCTACCGTCGCTTTATGTATGTATGTATGTATGTATGTATGTATGTACCTATGTATGTATGTATGTATGTATGTATGTATGTATGTATGTATGTACCTATGTATGTATGTATGTATGTATGTACCTATGTATGTATGTATGTATGTATGTACCTATGTATGTATGTATGTATGTATGTACCTATGTATGTATGTATGTATATATGTATGTATGTATGTATGTATGTATGTATGTATGTATGTATGTATGTATGTATGTATGTATGTATGTATGTATGTATGTATGTATGTATGTATGTATGTATGTACCTATGTATGTATGTATGTATGTATGTATGTATGTATGTATGGTATGTACCTATGTATGTATGTATGTATGTACCTATGTATGTATGTATGTATGTATGTATGTATGTATGTATGTATGTACCTATGTATGTATGTATGTATGTATATATGTTTATTCAAAAACTGGAACTTACCAGTATATTTGATAGGTAATGGTATGATGGTGTTGTTTGTCCTTGCCGGAGGAGGGTCTTGGAGCTGAACCCGCACCTCGTCGATCAGATTCTTGGACACTGGCACCAGAGTCATACTGGACTTGTTCAACGCTGTCTGTATGAAAAAGTTAATAGAATTCCTGAGATATAATATATAACATTAGCTATACATATACACTCAAACAAAGCATTTTATTTATTTTTTTCAATCCTTAAAAAAAGTAACCTTCCTAGCCTCCCCACCCCTTCCCAGCTCTCCCCCTTTCCCTTCAGGGTGGGCAGCGCGTGTGTGACACCCTTAGTGTTGCACACGTTCATAGGCCACGGTGGCCGCTTTCCATCAGGTGGGCCGTGGGCTTGTCTGCCACCTACGTAGTATAAAATAAAAAAAAAAGTAAAAAATAAACAATTCAAGCGTTGTCGTGTTGAACTCGATCTAAATGTTAATTAAAGCATTCCCATATATGTATTTTCTAAACGTTCCACGGTCCCGCGACAAGACCACACTTGAGTTATTTACCTACTTTTTACTTGTTCATGAGTTTTTTCTGTCGGGAGTTTTAAATTCAATTTTTATGTAGAAGACTAAGAAGGTTTTATTAGTCTTCCCACTGACAATACAAAACCGCCGGAAACACAACACAAGGTTATTATTAACCGCGGTATTCTGTAGGGCGGAGGTACTTCCCCAGACGTACTGCTCAATTAGGAAGGGAATACCATCATGTCTTACCTCCATCAAAAACTAAATGTGTCTTACCTGCAAAGGTGTCCATTCCTCCCGGCTGAAGGTATATGGATCCACTCCTACGGCTGCACCTCTTTTTAAATTGGCTGTCAACCATTTTTCTATGGTGGGGGTATCGGGGAGGGCTGTGGGCAATATAGAGGTGTTTTATAAAATACCATGGCACACCGGGAGTTCAACTGAAAGCCTTTGCAACTTTGAAAACTTGGGCAATATTTAATAATAATTTGGCGGCCTTATCGCTCTGCGGCAATCTCTTACAGGCAACCATAGGATGGAGAGAAAAAGCAGGAGCTAAGTGTTTCTGGGCAGTTTAGTGTGCAACAATACGATTTAGGGGAAAAGTGTCTAATTTATCCTAAAGATTTTTATTTTATTTTAAAATTAATAGCCGATTACAATGTCAACGAAATACTAGTATTATAAGTTACATGTCAAATGAAAGATTAATCATGTACACTGAAAATTAATAAAGTCAAATTGCAAATGCATGTCGGAAACTAAAATTAAATAGGAATAATGTCAAATTAGATTAATCGAAACAAAATTTTGTTGTGCCTTGACAAGGCGAAACCGGTTAGGTACAATAATAAACACAGTGGAGAAGTACAAGTGTGTTATCAATCTACTGTATAAAAATAAGTCGGGTTTTCCTTCCTGACGCTATAATTCCAGAACGCACGAACCGATTTCCACGGTTTTGCATTCGTTGGAAAGGTCTCGGGCTCCGTGAGGTTTAGCAAAGAAAATTCAGGAAAAATTTCAATAGAAAAGCGGGAAAATCATTTTCCACATGGCGAAACGGAGTTCCCCGGGTTTGCTAGTTATGTATAGAGGCCAAATGACAATTGTTTCACGGAAATTATCGAGTTTCAGTTGCAACGCAAAAAGGAAACCCCGAACTCTGAGGTCACCAGCTTAGACAAACCAATGCAAATAATATTAAGTATGGATTTGCTCTGTGACTTTTCTCTTACTTACATTGCTTCATCAGGTTCCACACCGAGAGATCAACCTCCTTCTCGAACTGCGTGTAGTATCTGCCATCGGTCCACACCAGCGCTTCCGTGGGAGTCACCACAGCGGTGCCGGCTGATCCAGTGAAACCGGAGATCCATTCCCGACGGGCGTCTACTGGCGCTATGTATTCAGACTAGATGGATAGAATAAAGAAGCCGGGTTTGATTTAAACTGTCATCATTCTTGTGCCTATCACGAACCTAGGGCTGTAGACCAAATGACATACGTGTCGAGGTTTGTCCTTCGCACTTGCGGAATATTGCACAATAAAATACATAGCCTACAGGGTTAGCAAGCTGAAGTGGCAGTGGGCGGGGCACGTAGCAAGAAGAACAGATGGCCGTTGGAGCCAAAAGGTTCTTGAATGGAGACCGCGTACCGGTAGACGAAGCGTGGGACGGCCTCCTGCGAGATGGGCGGACGACATAGTCAAAGTCGCGGGTACCCATTGGATGCAGACCGCCTCCAACCGGTCGGATTGGAGGTCGATGGGGGAGGCCTATGTTCAGCAGTGGACGTCTTGTGGCTGAAATGATGATGATGATGAAAATACAACATCTCCCCTCTGGGAAGTCTTTTACTTGCTTTGAAGAGGGCGGTTTGACATTCCAATATATATTATTATCGTTGGAGTGTTGGACCGCGGGTGAATGGCATGGTTGGAATTTTTTTTTTATACCACTTAGGTGGCAGACAAGCACACGTCCCACCTGATGGAAAGCGGTCACCGTGGCCTATGCACGTTTGCAACACCAGAGGCGTCACACACGTGCTGCCTACCCTGTAGAAACCTTCTAATGCCCTTCTTGAAGAACCCCATATTGTAGTCGCCTGGGAGAACCACGGCAGGTCTGACCCTTACTCCGAAAAGTATTATCCTGCATTCAGAAGGTGTTCTGGTTTGGAGGTGAGACAACATAATCAATACTTACATAATGAGCGTCCGAAGTAGGTATTATAAACGCATGCAGCGCTGTCGGTTGAGAGGACATCAGCGCTCGAAGCGCTGTCAGTCGCTGGCGCGTCATAACTTGCAGATCTATAGAATAAACTCAATATGAATAAGCATATCGGTAGATGGCTCGAGTGCCGCCCTCATATATTCTCCCTAATAAGGCCCTTCCCCTAGAGAAGGCAGAGTCGTCGAACTTGAAGCAGCTAAAATGCTGTTGCTATCTGGCGTCAATAGATCGTTTAGGTTCAGAATGTCCCATTCCCCAAATGCCCATATCCCAAAATGTGTCAATCCTGGATTGTCCAACCCCCAAAATGACCAAATTCCAAAATGTCCAACCCATATAAGGCGCAAAACGTCCGTATCCCGGAATGTCCCACTCCCAAAATGTGTCAATCCTGGATTGTACAACCCCCAACAATGTCTATGCTCCGATGTGAAATGTCCTAATTGACATTTTGGAATTGAACACTATAGGATTTGGATATTTTGAGAGTTGGACATTTCGGAATATGATCATTTTGGAGCTTAGACATTCCGGGATATGGAAAGTTTTACACCCTGTGGACAATTTGGGAATTAAAAGGGACATTCTGAGCCTAAACGTATGAGATATCGAGAGTGAGGTATCCTCTGGCACATCCTCGCTCTAGGGACTCACAAGTTCAACTATCATAATGGATGTTGCCATTTGCCGAATAGCAGATCAATTTTTTTTTGAAAAGTTAGTGTGCTATAACAATTTAATGCGTGCGTGCGTGCGTGTCTGTATGTGAGTGCCTGTGTTTGCGAGTGTGTGTGCGCGCGTATCCGTAGTGCGTGTCTGTGCGTATGCGTGTGTGTGTTAAAAGCTAGTAGGTAACTGAAAATTCTGCCCCACCTTCTCTTGCTCTGCTCCTAAGCCTGTTACGCGTCCTGGCATCCAGTTGCCCTGCTAATCTGCAACAGAATTATGATATTAATTAAATTTCAAGGTGTATTGAAGCAACTAGCGACCTTCACACCCTAGAGAAAAACCGACAATCAGGATCCAGATTCTACTAATTCTTGGCATGGCATTTTGGCTTTATTTATAATGTGTTAAAGTTCAAAATTAAATGAAAAAGAATTTACAACTAGCTACCTCCCAACACTCGAGAAAAACCGACAATCAGGATCCAGATTCTACCAATTGTTGGCATTGCATTTTGACTTTATTTATATTGTATTAAAGTTCAAAATGAAATGAAAGAGTTTATTTATTAGGTACACCGTTTCATTCGATCTACACAATACCGTTTAATTTTGAAATTTAACCGTGTAAAAGTAGAGTCCAAAATTAAATGGCACTATTTGTAATCTCAGTTCCTTGACAATGGTCGACCATTAGTAGAATCGAGGCACAGGACTCCCAGGAATCGCGCTAGAAACGCGGCATTGAATTTTGCTACGTCGCCGTGAGCAGGAATGAAAAATGTTGCAATAAAGGAAAATAAAAAACCTGACTACGTAAAAACTAATTTTAAAAATTACGTGAAAAAGTTAACTGAAATAAAATCTGAAAAGAAAGAAACAAGCCCAGTAGTTTAAAATTCATACAATACTCACAGTAGGGGGCCCCTTGGGAAGATTTGATTGATAAAATTTGAATGGGCCCCGACTGTGAGTATTGTATCAATTCTAAACTACTGGGCTTGTTTCTTTTTAGTTTTTATTTAAGTTAACTTTTTCACGTAATTTTTAAAATTAGTTCTTACGATTTTTTTAAGGCGAATCGATTGACGTAAGAATGATCAAAATCGGCCTACGCAGTCGGGTAAAAACGGGGTGACGCACGGGTCATCTAGTACTTCAATAAAATAACTATTTATCATCACGTTTTTTAGCGCCCCTGTGAATGAAGCATAACACAATAACAGCACACGTGTAACATGTAACGTATTTATTTCGATCAACACAAGGCAATTGCGCCTTTATCCCTCATGTTGACTACACCGTGCATCTAGATGGAATAGCAACTAATGGAGCACAAGGTCAAACTGGCAAATAAATATTGTTTGATCACCATTTGTATGCATAATATACTGAGATACAGATTACCACAGCCACAGATACCGAGGACCGTCTTTACCTATGCCGGGGGCCATGGGCAAACAAGAATTTGGGAGCCATGGGCACACAAGATTTTGGGGGCCATGGGCACACAAGATTTTGGGGGCCATGGGCACACAAGAATTTGGGGGCCATGAGCACACAAGAAATTGGGGGCCATGAGCACACAAGAAATTGGGGGCCATGAGCACACAAGAAATTGGGGGCCATGAGCACACAAGAATTTGGGGCCATGGGCATACAAGAATTTGGGGGCCATGGGCACACAAGAATTCGGGGGCCACTTTTTTTTAAAACCCGGCCCACCTGATAGATTGGTTACCATGGCCTTTGGTCGTTCGTAACACCGAGGGCGTAGACCGCTGACAAATTTCTCTTTAAAATAACAACAAAAAAACAACTGTCCAGTCACTTTTTTCTGTGAGAAAAGTGTTCTTAAGTTGGTGTGCAAGAAATTGTTGCTTCTTCGGTGGGCCCCCCTGAAGCGGTGGGCCCTGCCCCGATTTCCTCTATGTTAAAGACGGCATTGGTCATACCGCTATCCAAATAGCTCGTATATCTTATTTCTGGACTGCTAAGACGAAGTCTCGGGTTCGATTCCAGGTTTTGCCATGGAAGACACGCATATCGACGGTCCCTACGTACTTCATCGAAACTAAAAAATCGCGATTTTTTTTTATTCGTTAAATAGTCTTCCTTTATACTCATTTATACATACCAGTGAAGAGAAAAATTAAAATCTTCATATAAAGCGGAAAATGTAATCGTAAAACCTCGAATGTAACTAAACTTGCCGAAGTAGGTAGTCGAATGTTTTGATCCGATGAAATACGCGGGTATGGGCGACGTGCGAGCGAGACGAAACTAACACTTTCGTGAATGTACGCGACACAAGCGCCAGTCAGCGGCCGGCAAGCCATGAGTTGAGATTGCGCGAGAGTTTGTTACAATTTTTGATTATCTTTACGTAAAACAATGAATAAATATACATCTAGATACAACATCGAATTTGACAATTTCGATGTTATATGTCGTGATTAAATAGTAACTTTTTGTCGAAACTGCCAGTTACATTTTTTTACTGTGGTATTTGAGTAGAGTAATAAAACGAAACTACCAGTTTCATTTATTTACTGCGGTTCTTTATTTTATGCAGAAAACGAAACTAACAGATTCATTTACTTACGATGAATTTTGAAGTTCAGTAATAATACGAAACTGACAGTTTCAATGTTTTACTGTTTATTTTCATACTTTCGATACAATTTGTCCAAAGTAATTAGGTAGGTAGGTACTACCTACACACATAAATAATTCTGTTATTCTGCCAATAACATCTTTTTTTTAATTTAGATTCGCCTCTGCCTTTATCTTGTCAGTTTGGTGAAAGAGAATGGATTGCTTTATAGGAAATGATTGACGAAGCACTTTAATCGGACATAAATTAGTCGTCGGAAGATTTTTTTTTTTAATACCACTTAGGCGGCAGACAAGCACACGGCCCACCTGATGGAAAGCGGTCACCGTGGCCTATGGACGTTTGCAACACCAGAGGCGTCACGATGCCCTTCTTGAAGAACCCCATATTGTAGTCGCCTGGGAAAACCACGGCAGGGAGCTCATTCCACAGCTTGAGCGTGCGCGGGATGAAACTCCTTTCATACCGCACAGTGCGCACCGTTTCCGGTCGTAGTGTGTGAGGATGAACTCCCTCTCTATGGCGAGCGGTGCGATGATAGAAAGTAGGTGTAGGCATCATGTCAAACAATTCTTCTGAACACAGGCCATTATACAGGCGGTAGAACACACACAGTGAGGCGAAGTCCCTCCTGATGTTCAGCGGTTCCACACCGCCTGAGAGTATGGGATTGTCGACGATCCTCAGCGCCCGCCGTTGTACCGAGTCAAAGGGATCGAGCTGGCATGCAAGCGCCCCGGCAAAGAGGTGACAGCAGTACTCCATGTGGGGCCGAATCTGTGCCTTATAAAGAAGGAGTCTTTGCTCCGCAGTGAAGTACTGCTTCGCCCTGTTGAGCACTCCTAGTTTCTTTGATGCCAGCCTAACCTTGTCCTCCAAGTGACTGCGGAACTTTTCAATATTGGACAAAACAATAACCCAATCACCCACTACAATCGACAGTGATGAGGATTTAATTATTTTAGGGGAGCTCCGAGTACACGCCCTTGCCCTCACCACGACAAGATTTTGATGATAGTTCAACTGAGTTCTCCCTCCAAAACATCTCAAGATCCTTCGTCGCTCCGTCCAGTAACACCGCTGCTGACTGAACTGGAACCAACTAGTATTGCCTCTCTGATAACAGTTTCGGAGTGTGAGTCAACAAGCACGAGTACTCAGCAAAAAAGGCAAGAAAGAAAACATTCAAAGAAAATCCTGGGAAAAACAGAAAAAGATGTGTTGAAAAATGTATAGATAGTAAAAGGAAAAAGAAAGGAGAAGCATCACTGTCGAGGCGAAAATATACAACGAAATATTTTTACCACTTTCTAATAGAAAAAAACAGGACAGGAAGGAATTACTTTGCCTGATGATAGGGGAAAACACACTTTATTTGAGTTAAAATGAGAGTGATAGCGTTCACGCTCTCATTGAGAAAGAATCAAAGAGGAATGTATGATTTTAGATTGACATGGTCATTTACAAATTCACTATTAAATCGATCGGGATATTTACCATGTTTTTTAATTTCTTCGCGTAACCGATATTTCGGCGCTGTTGCAAGCGCCATGATCACGGTGTACTGTGATCTGTACTGTGAAGTGAATCAAAGGGGAAGTTGATCTATACGCCCGACCAGTGGTATACTTTAGTGCGGTGGGCCAAAACCACTGGTAGACCGAAGATGTAATGCCATTGAAATAACTCAACAAGACATTTTTGATTTTAAGCTTTTTCTAGATAATAGACATTGGAAGAAGCATAACAGCAACTGTGAGGTAAAATGAAACAAAATCAAGGAAATCAGAATAGATAAGAATATTCCCAACTGCCTTTTCTTTAAATATGATTTAAAGGGTGAGCAACATTGTTTAAATTTTGTTGTGACGAGAAGACGTGGGAGGGAAATAAAAAATGACGAATAAAAAGTGGCTTATTCTAATACTCTTAGTAAGTATTACCGAAGCGAAATACAAAGATCTGATTTCTTTATGTGATAAAAGGGTGATTCCAAAGGAATATCACAGGTTTTATAAAAACATTAGACATGACAAAAATACAGCTGAGACTGATGAGTAATTAGATTAGAAGCATTTTACCTATAGTAGATAGTTATTATTCGATTATAAGAGTTTAACAAGTTATTTTAAGTGTATTCCTAGGAATACACAACTGCTATGCAAATACACGTAGTAATCCTAGGATTACTACGTGTATTTGCATAGCAGTTGTTAAAAAAAATATTTCTTTAGAAGATGTTTTTTTTTTCCGTTGACATATTGATAAGTGAGAAAGGATGAATATTGGTACGATTATTTTAATATTTTCGTTGTGAAGTTTTGTTATGTTGATTTATTAAAATTTATATTATTTTTTTGTTTTACAAACAACAAAACATGTGATTTCTAATAAATATAATTATACTACATTCGGATTTTCAAATAAAATTTTAATATTTTTTTATTTATTTTTACGTGCCACATTTTAATATTATTCATATTCATCGAAACAAGTGTTAACAATTTACTGTCTTGCGGCGTAACTCATTGAAACTACCAGTTACGTTAAATACCTTAACACAATCTGTCACGTAAATTATCGAATTTGCCAGTTTCAATAAATTCATTTAACATTTTTCCGACGTTAACTGTTGAAAGTGCCAGTTTCGATAATATCACTTCCACTTTTTACGAAGTACATAATCGATACTTAATTTTCCACTAAACTAGTGTATATTTAAAAATAATAAATATATATAACTAAAGGTAATAATGCCAAAAGTACTAATAAATATCAAATTGCTAGTAAATATCTATGAAAACAAAAATATTCCATAAACAAACTTTGAAACACTCTGTTGAAAAGTAGCAAATATCTGTTTCGATGAATTACGTAGGGACCGTCGATATGACTTTTCGATGCTTTTCGAAGTTTAGGTATGTGTGTATTTATCGAAAGTTTATAGGTGCCCGGTTAATGGCAATAGGCTCGCTATTGGGACGTAAAACAAACTGACGAAATATGGGTGCTAGCACCTTTACCTACCCCTTCGGGGATATAAGCGTGAGTTTATATCGTCTCAGCAGTCTATTACCCATATCACTAGGCTAACGTGGATTAGATTTAGTTTTAGCTGTTATTATTTATTTTTAATATAATTTTCCTATACCTATGTAGGGTAACAAAAAACAATAAGTAATATTATTTTCTAAAGATACATAGTCAAAAAAATAACTTACAAACATAGAAATAGCAGACCAATCCCTACACGCCACATATTTAACATTTTCAAATAAATATCAACTGTATTGAACTCACAAAATTATTTACATTATTTAATTCATAAGACAAAATATTTATTAATATTATAATTGATTATTATTGACAAAGAAAACTGTCAAATGCGCGCGACAACTTTCGTCTGTTCGGAAACTCACGTAGCCTCCTTCATAGACAAATTTAAATTCGTTAAGAGTACAATACCAGGTAAAGGTGTGTTTATATTGAATGCGAGTCATGTTTCATCTATAAACTAGTTGTTGAAGGCTGCTTCGCCCGCGTAGATTTCCGTCGGAACATAATTTTTATATTTTTTTTAAATAATAAGCTTATAGATATAAATTGATGAACGAACTGAGGGATTTTTGTTGGAGAATGGTAAGAGTGTAATGTGTGAAAGAGGGGATGATACACGATGTAATTGATTTGTTTTTTTTTAAAGGGTAACGATGCATAAATAAAATATTAATATAAATACAAATATAGTAGTAGCCTAGTGGTATTAGTAATGGACTGCTGTGACGAGGTCTCGGGTTCGATCCCAGGTATACCTACCATGGCACACGCCAATGACTGCGATGCTTTTCGAAGTTATGTGTGTATTTATCGCAAGTTTATAAGTGACCGGTTAATAAGTGACCTAAATATAAACTAGCGAAATGTGGGTGCTAGCACCTCAGCCTAGCCCTTCGGGGATATAGGCGTGACATTATAAAAAAAAATATCAAAATCGGTTCAGTGATTTAGGCCTGAAAGTGTAACAATCAGACAGAGTTAATCAATAAATTGAATTAATTTCGGTACCTAACTAATAATTATTTAAAAAATAACCTAAATATTTATTATATTCAACATTATAAACCCACCTTTAGAAATGAGACCATCATAGCATCCTAAGATCAATATTGCATAACTAAAATATTTTAAACCCTATTTCTTGAGCATTAAAGTTTAATTCTGCAGATTTAGTACTCAAAATCTATTATAGATCTACGTCTGATAAACGACCTATTTTATCTTGTGGCCAAGTTGCTCATCGTATAAGGGTCTACAAAACACTTGAGATAGAGGCGATATAGAAAATACTTAGGTACAGTCACCGGCAAAAGTCACTGAACAGGATTTATGTAAATGTACCTGCTAAAGTTCTGTGTCATTATACACCCCTGTAACCAATCGTACCTTCCAATTAGCGCCAAAACACTTTATGTGTAGAGAGTGCCGTTCAATACGCCTCAACTCAAACTCATAAACTCACGCCTTTATTTCCGAAGGGGTAGGCAGAGGTGCTAGCACCCACATTTCGCCAATTTATGTTTAAGTCCCAATGTAATAGGTGGCGAGCCTATTGCCATTAACCGGGCACTTATAAACCTGCGATAAATACACACATAACTTCGAAAATCATTGATGTGTGCCATGGTAAACCTGGGATCGAACTCGAGACCTCGTCTCAGCAGTCCGTTACCCATACCACTAGGCTACCGCGGTAAGCTCACAACATTGATATATTTAATGAAAATTGTGTTGCAAACGTTTAAAGACTACGGTGACTGCTTCTCATAATGGTCCGTACGTTATGTTTTTAAACCAAAAAAATATCAAAGTATTGTATACTGACCGGCAAAGCGAAACAAGCGAGAGCCTTCGTTATCGATAAAGTGGTCGATTTCTGTCTAATATCTGACTAAAGTTTAGAGTAATTTTGTGCTACCAATGCATTGCGCGAACTCCTGTGGCTTGTTTTGAATTGACGTCTTAATGCAAGGAATAATTATCCCGTAATATGAATTATTTTAATAACGTATTCTGTAATGCAAGTTGCTGTGTGTACACCATAGGTCAGCGGTCTGGATGTAGACCGCGGTTCGCCATGCAGTGACCTTTAATATACAGTATTGTACTATATTTTAGCCAATTGCACTATTCTGAATTCTTATATCGGGCGGGAGCGAGGTGACGATGACGCGAGTACCGTGATTTTGTCTGCCGGGTGAGATATGTCTTGTATTATCTCACCTCAGGCAATCAAAGACCCAAAGACGACGTGCGTCTTAGTCGGTTCCAGTACAACTATCACTTTCACCGTTTTTTTTTTCGGAAGTGGTATCAGTGGAGATTTTTCGCCCGAAAAAAATTGTAGTAAAAAATTGGTTGCCTGTAAAGTTGGTATACGGGCGAAAGTTTTACGTGACAACGACTTTGAGTGGTAACGCGTGCCTTTCACTTTTTATGTCTGTCTCTCTCGCTCTTAGGCGGGCTAACCATGCCCGAGTGGAAGGGACGCGTGCCTCTCACTCGCTCTCATTGTGAGCGCATAACGTGAGCGGAGCGTAACGCAGTTTCTTGAAGTGTCACCCGGCAAGCCAATTTATAAGACGTTGTCACGTCAAAAGTCAATAACACTTTTAATTCCGTATTTTTAAATTTTATTTTTATTATGCGCCCGAGGCAGTGCGAGGATTATGTCGACGACTGTACACCGCATTAGTTACTCGACTCTTATGTCAGACGTACAGATAAATAATCTTGATCAAATGATCACAGATAAAATATTATACTCACTTACTTGATATGAAATCTATTCAAATAAATACAATTGTAGTCTGTTTGTAATATTATTTGAATAAGAATCTATACTATTATATAATTGTAAAAAGTTTATTTGTCCGCGATGGACGCAAAAACTATTGAACGGATTTCGACGAGGTTTTATTGTAAGTTTGGTCCAACTTAAAATCTTACGTTTGTTTGATTACAATCGGTTAAGTAGAACCAGAGTTATGATTAGTAATATAGAATTAAAGTTGCACAGATGGCGCTTAGGTCGCGATAAAGAAAATAACTTGTGACGATTTATTTTCACGCCTGATAATAAGTTGAATGCTAAGCAAAGAGGTTCACCATTACAAACACGTACAGTATTACAATGGTGGCACCCAGCTTGACTGCCTCATCAGATGCTTTTTCACGCCCCGCTTAAAGGACCCGCGACTGTAGGAAGAAAGAAACACGTGAGCTGGTAAGGAATTCCAAGACTGAATGGTGCCTCAAAGTAAAGACTCACCAAACCGTTTGTTTATTGATGGAATATTCTGCCCCGTATGCGGGTGACATGTAAGCCCTGCACGTGTTGTCCTGTGTAGGAAAGGAGAGGACAGAACTAAGTAATTGGAAGAGCTCATCAGGTAAGTGACAGCGACACGAGTGCCATGAACTTAAAAAAAAATCATCGCGCCTAAAAATTAAAAGACTCCCTGCACCTGCAATATTCTGCAGCGAATGACATGAGTTCCATGATTTAAAAAAAAATCATCGCGCCTATAAATTTAAAAAAAAAAACAAAAAAAACTCACTGCACATGCATTATTCTGTAGCCACAGATGATATAAAACTGAACATAAACTCAAATGCAACCACAAATAATAGGTAATTAAACATAGTATTTATTATCTATCTAGGTATTGCGATAAGCTGTTTGTAAAATAGTAATTTGTAAACGGATCATGTGTAGTGTGGGTAAAACTGTGAGCGATATTATCATAAAAATTTATAGGTTCTCTACACCTCTAAATCCGGCCCTATGGGTCTATTTTTTTTTATACAACTTAGGTCGCAGACAAGCACGCGGCCTACCTGATAGTAAGTGGTTACCGTGGCCTATGGGCGAGTGTAACATCTAAGGAATTACACTCGTGCCGCAACCCCTGTAAGAACAGAGACATTCTGTGTCGTCAGCGCAAAAGATGTAGGATAAGCCTTTGGTTTTCCCATTGACAATACAAAACCTCTCTAGTGAGCTCTGGCTAGGTTTACAATGTTTGCCATAATTTGACAACATATACATATTATTGTTTCTCTTTCCAATTTCCTTTCTCGATGGCTCTGTAAATACAGCCAACATAACAGGTGAGGTACTTACATAAACATTTCAATACACCTAGCTTATGTAAACTCAATTATATTACACAAACGTCCGCCCACGCACGAATACCCTTATATCCCAAAAGCTCAAAGAAGGACAGAAAAATAATTTATTAGATACAAGAATTACATACGTGATATTTTCCCTGTTTCATAATAGCCGTGGGCGTACGAACCTACGAATGTGACCTTTACTGTAAAGGTGTGATTTCGCAGCCGACCGCATGTGATAACTGCACACGCATACAGCAAATACAGCGTACCGTGATATAGGCTGACTGTTTTATCTAGTACACGTGGTAAACTGTAGGCAAAATCTTAGGAAAGAAGGTCACCATTATAAACACGTACAGTGTTACAATGGTGGCGCTCAGCCCCGCACTGTAGGAAGAATGAAAATACATACTGGTTTTTGTTTTAATACTTTGCGACTTCTCAATGGGGCCGTTTCCACGTATCAATATTTAAATTATTTACCCAGTAAAGTATGTCAACAAATGAAAATGTGTTACAGACAAATGAGCGGATAGTGAAACTGACATTCTTTATTTTCTATGGGCATTTGGTATGTAATATGTGATATGTGCGGCGGATGACATGTTGTGCTTCGTGCATTACTTGTAAACTACGATGGAGATAAACGGTATCATTGAGAAGCCGCAATGAATCAAAACAAACAATATTAGCACATTCATATCAAAATCACGGTACACTGTCGCGCTGTATTTGCTGTTAGGTATATGGCCTGCGGTCGGTTGCAGAATCATACCTTAACGCGATGGCGGTATAGTGAAACATTTAGGTAGATAATATATTTATTTTACCAAATGTGAAAGGTTAGGGAGAGACATCTATCTATCCTCGAAGAGTTGTTCCAACTCAACCATCTTACTAGAGTGAGGGGTATGAAATACATTAGATAAAGAATTTTTCATCCTCCCCTCTCGGAAAGAATATGTTTGCTTTACTTTTCGATATTTCGATATCTTCGAGTGCAAAATCGTTAATTATTATTATAAAAGAGGATAAAGGCCCGGTTCTATGAACTTCGTGTTTAATTTTCAGTTCAATAACATACGCGCATCTGCATGTGCGTGCGAGCGAGTGAGTGAGGGAATAAGTGTGTGTGTGTGCGTGTGCGTGTGTGTGCGTGTGTGCGTGCGTGCGTGCGTGCGTGCGTGCGTGCGTGCGTGCGTGCGTGCGTGCGTGCGTGCGTGCGTGTGTGTGTGTGTGTGTGTGTGTGTGTGTGTGTGTGTGTGTGTGTGTGTGTGTGTGTGTGTGTGTGTGCCTAACGCTAATTTTTAACAAATTATTAGGCTTTTTTCATTTATGCACTTCTCTTGCGTATAAACTATTAATACCTATGCCATATTTCACCTTTCTACGTGTCCGCAAATTTTGTAAAAATGGATTCAAAATTTCGTAAAAAAATCGTTACACGAATGAACAATAAATATGAGTACCTATATTAGACATTATTCATAGTTCATTAGAATAATTTAAGTCATAATAAAATAACTTTAATATTACAATAATTGTTCGTTATGTACGACATAACTTCGGTACACACACATATTTCATACATGCTCATTTATTATTAAACACATTGCAAAGCAAAATGAATATGGTTCAGGGACCTTTATGAATTATTAAATAGTCTCAGTATTAAGAGCACTCGTCTAATATTTAAAGGGTACAATCACTTTTGAGTTGAACATAGGGTTGCCAGCATTTACATTGAAAATTCAAATTTTAAATAGTACTTAATATAGATTTCAACTACTTCATATGCTGACTATTTCTATGATTTTATTTATGATACTAGCTGCTGCCAGCGGCTCCGCCCCTGTGGAATTTCTGATCCTGTACCCGCTGTTTGGATTTTTGATCCCGTTCCCACTGCTGCATAAAAACCTTCCGTAGAGTTCAAGGAACAAATTAAAAAAAGAATTATTCGAATTGGTCCAGCCGTCTTCGAGTTATGCGCTTACCAACATATTTCGCGAATCATTTTTATATATATAGATTATTCATTCACTAGTAAATTTAACGGGATATTTACCATGTCTGTTGGTTTTATGGAGTAACCGATATTCCGGCGCTGTTGCAAGCAAGCAAGTGGCGTTATGATTAGGTACTAGCGTAAGTAGAGCAACAATCCCCTCATTAGCAGCACATTACAAAAGTATCTAAGTTCGTTTATCCGCATTCTAGAACCTTTAACACAAGCTAGTTAAGCTATGCTTACCACGGGTCTAGATGACGAGTAGATTGTCCTAGAATATTTATATACATTAATATTGCCGCGTAAATAGACTCACAGCCTCCTTTATTACCGCGTCACGGAATTTGAAAATGTCAAGAGAGTGAAATCTGAAATGCCCAAACAAACCGTGGACATTTCCATCGCTACTATATTTAGCGTTTGTTAGATGTAGGTTCCTGACATTCCGATCAGTGAACACGTGACCTTTACATCGGGTCAACGCCTCTGAACCTTTCGTTCTACATATAGGGATTAATGTGTTATAATGGTTTGTCTGGAAGTACAAATATTGCTTTGTAGGTAAAGGTATTTCTGGGTCAGTAATTTAGTAGGAAATTTTGATATAAAAAATTTAAAAAAAGTTTGTAGGTAGATTTTTAAAGGTGTGATTTAATGTCGAAAAAATAAGAGGGTATGTCATCAAAAATAGTAAGCCAGAAAAATTTCCCCGAGCAACTTCGATGATGGGGCCCTACAGGGGCCCCTATTTTCATGTCATCACAAGGAATCACGTCGGGGCGCGCGATGTCTTACTGTGCGTATTTGGTAACAAATCTATTTTGGTAGGTAGTAGATCTGTCATTTTGTGTACCAACATTTGGGGATTGACTGTTTCATATAGTCACTGCGTATTGTTTGAATAATTAATTGATTGATGCTTTTTGTTTTTATCGATGTTCATTTGTTTTTATAGCTGTTCAATAAAATTGTCTTTCATAGTGTTCAGTTGCACATTCTAAAAAATCTAAAAAATTGATAAGTCATACCAAAGGTAAGATAATACAACAATAATCAAAATTATACATTAAACTATTTATTAATTTAAAAAATAAGCTTTACAATATACTTAATTAGCTTACATGGTCAATTTTACTATATTTACCATTAGATCAAAACTCGCTTCACAATATAATAGATCATAATTATTTATACACCTGTATATTAGAGTAAACAGGGCCCCATGCTCCGAGTTCCATGTTTTGGAGCCCCGAATTTTTACATCAGTGCTTCACAATATTCAAGAACTAGGGCCCCAATACTCCATTTCAGAGGTCAGGGCCCTCTGTGACAAGGAGCCACAGTGCCCTACGATACTAATTCATTAAATTTATGATAAGGGAACTTGTATGTTAAAAAAATATAAAAATATTATCTAAAAAAATATTTTGATGCTTACGTCATTTCCAGGGTCAATACTAATCCACTCACTGTAGGCTTCTAAATATTAGTGTTGAGTACTAGTATCTAATTGCAAGATATTCTATAAATCCTATATGTGTAAAATAGTTGAGTCTATACACTGGAGATATTTGAAAAAAAACTTAGCTTATCCATATTAATGAAATAGAACACAAAATACATCTTTTGGAAAAATATCTGTTTGTTTGCAAACTACTGAATGGATTTTGATGCTGCAGAATGTTTTAAACAAGTTTCAATCTAAGTAGTAATCACATTGACACCCTAATTTTGTTAAGTCAGTCCATTATTATTGTTAACACTATACATGAGTCCGCCCCAGTCTTCGCTGCACTGTCACATCTCCAAACTCAGTATATTCAATTCATTCACTAGTATTTGGTAATCTGCAACAAAGAAAACATCACTACATAGTATAAAACAAAGTCGCATTCTTTGTCCCTATTTTTCATGTCCTTATGTCCCTTTGTATGCTTAAATCTTTAAAACCACACAATGGATTTTGATGCGGTTTTTTTTAATAGATAGAATGGTTAAAGAGGAAGGTTTATATGTATATAACATCATGCTACGACCAACAGGTGCAGAGCAAGAATAAAAAATGTTGCAAAAACGGGGTGACACACACGAAGTTGCGGGTCTGCTAGTGAACAATATATTTTGAAAAGCAATTAGTATGTTGACTGTTCAAATCAAATTTAGATAGGAGAAAGTAAATGCTTCGACGGGATCCAAACCAAATGCTCTGACCTCCAAGCCACGAAGCCTCATCTGAATCATTCAACCAGGATGTGAGACCATTAATTACATCTGGTAGAGTCAAGAAAAATTCTAATTAATTAGTATATAAGCAAAAATCAAATTAGAATATTACTAAAATTTTGGTGATGGCAACTCAAAGTAGTTGTATAAAAAAATTTATACAATCTCTATTGACTACAGGAAACATCTGCTTTGAACATGTTGCAACATGTCCTATGTAAGGGTAATTTGATTACAAACTAGTTTTATTACCTTGAAAGTATATTAAACTCTTTTGTTTCTCCCCAAGTGAATAAAAAAAGTCTACTTTGTTGATAAAAAAAAAAATACTCACCTCAGCATTCCATTGGTGCTATTGAATTAGAATTGTCTCCGTAACCACTAAGACTCCCCTGGAACTCCATACCACTAATTTGACTATCAGCATTAAAAGATGCACCATAAGAATCATTGCTCGGAGCATGTGTAGTCTCTATGTTCCCATCACCCGAGTCTGTAGCGGCTGCAGCATCAGGTTCAGCCCAGTTAATCTTGAATCTAGTCACACGAGGTTCAGAAGCAAGAATATTTCTCACTACTTTGTCAAATTGTGGTTTTGCAGGCGGGTTCTCGCGTAATTCGGGCTCTGATTCAGAGTATTCGTTGTTAATAAAATAACCAACGCGTACAAACTCCTGGCCGCGGTACGAACACGTTAGAAGGACCACTGTGACGCCTAGGGCATCGTTCTCTGGTATTCTCGTCACATCTGGCGGGGGTGCTTGAAAAACGAACATGTGTCTGCCTTCAGGAATAGGACCAACGTAAATAGTGTCCAAAACCTGGTCGTGGTCCTCCGTTTCCGCTGACCCCACATAGATCATCTTCCATTCCAAGTCTTCCTTCAGCTCTTCTATGCATTCGAAGGTTAATTCAAATTGGAACGGGTTGAGAAACGGGCTCGGGTTATCCAACACAACAACATTTGTTATATGCACCTTTGCCATTTTATTTGTAGGAAGTTACTGCCCGTTACCTTAATGCAACGATTGATCACGAAATGACAATTAAAGTTAAAGATTACACTATATAAATTACGCAGAAAGTATATTCAATTATGAGACCAAAACCAGCAGGTCGGCGAAAAAATGACAATTATTTTGGCGGTTGAAATGATCACGTGATCAAAATAAGTATCGACGGTAGCGCTCAGGTGGATATGACACGTACTAAAATAAAAAAGTTATGATAATTTTGACAGGAACGATGACGAATCAAAATTATAGGAGAACCCAAGTCATATGTTGAATTTTAAAACATATTATAACACTACCTCTAAAGATAACTATAGGACTAATCATAGAAATTCACAATTACTTACTTAAACTGCCGTTTTCTTTAAATAACACTTAAATTTATAGAACATGAAACGTCATAAACTAACCACAAATTATAAATATGATCCACAGATTAAGTAAAAGTAACCATTAAGTACAGACATTTTTAAACTGTATCATTAATAGCGTTCCATATAAGAAATTGTACGTGATTATGAACATTAACCTACATTGTTTGTGCTGTTGTCTTAACTTCTGGAAATTTTTACAAGTTATATAGGACTAAATCAATGCGGTATGCATTCAGTGATCTAGTTCTACTTACGAGTTCCACGACGTTACCGTACGATATTGGTTCAAACAAACGCGTCTAATGCACTAAAGCAATGCGTTCCAGGAATGTTTATAAATTATAGCATGATGAAGTCGTGTCGTGGATAATATAAAAGCGTCGAAAATCGTTGCTAATATAAAACTGTCTAAAAGGTTTTATTTCATGATAATGAATTAAGTAAAATGTATTTTTAATAAGCTTCAGCTTAACCTAAACAATCAAAAACATCATCATATTTGGTAGAGCCAAGTCAAGTCACACTGCAGTAATCAGATACACAGACATAATTACTACTATTGTGACTATTTTTATGAATGTTTGTATTATAAGTCGGTGATCAGATAAGATAAGACAGGTGACTAGACTACTGGCAACAAAAGAAAGAAATGTCATAAATACTAAATATGGCGTCCGTGCTTTGTATTCACTGTGCGTATTTGCTGTCAAATATTTGTATTGTGATGTAAAAACTAAATATAATTTACTTGTTTTGTTAAAGCACCGAATCGCTTCGCCATAGTTACAATGATATAGTATAAAGTTATATACTTATATATTAACTTCACAAGAGAAAGGCGCCGGATTCAGTCGAAAAAAAAGGTAAGTTTTTACGCTTTCTTTTATGTTAGAATACATAATAGTTATTTAATAGCTAGATAACTTCGCACACTTCCACATATGTGCACATAATTCCGGGTTATTCATGTAAATCGTACGAAATTTGTGAGATTTCCTGTCATGCCTTTTATGGAATAATGAAGTCCAACAAGGATGGTATGTCGTATTATGGTATGTCATATTATATTCGCATTTCTGACGATTGAGTCATCAGCTGTTGTCCCAGTTGTCCTCCGTAATTAATTTCATGCGTGTAGTGTCGCTCACAACCTTACTACGCACGTATGAAACAAATTAGTGATGAAATAACTGCAGGGCAACATAACAATGTTTATTACTCTTGTTGTTTTGCGTTCAGAACTGTCGACTGCTAAGTGTGAGGTCGTGGGGTCGATTCCCGCTCAGTAAAAACATTTTTGTACATTTATTGCATTTTGATTAGTCTAGGTGCTTGTATAGTTAATAGATGATCTGCATTTTATCTCAATTTATAAGTTGGGTAAACTATGCTTTCTTTAAGTCTATACATTTTTCATCATCCTTGTGGTTGTCCGCCTAAAAGTCGTGGGTCCACTTTTTCTAGTCCAATTGTGTTGCTGCTGAACTTCAATATTTTCTATGTAGTGACTACCGTCTGACCTCCACAATCTATAGGTGTAGACAGTATCGAAGAAGGGTCTATATGTAATAATATATTCTATAAAGATATTCTCAAGAATGATCTAGAATGTTAGATAAATATTGAAGATACGTTTAACACTAATTAGTATTAAATACCAACTAGATTTTATTTATAGGGGGTTTCATGATCTTCATTGCATTTATTCATTTCTCTTGTTCATTTAAAGAATCTAATTGGAAAAATATTTCATTATCTCTGCCTACCCCTTTGGGGATATAGGCGTGAGTATTATGTTAATGTAATGTAATTTCTTAGGACCGGGCCATATTGCAAACCAGTGGTCCATCCGTTAAATATTGGCCCAGTTTTTTTTTCAATAATTGTTTTAATTGTCGGTGTAATAAATGGACCATTAAAATGCATACATAGTAATTGTTGCAAGGTAATTATAAACCAATTTAACTGTTTCCTTTGACAATTATACCAAGGTCTAAATACTTTTACTTTTAGCAACAGTGGGTAATGTACCGCAGACCCTTCATTATTATGTTTCAACACTTGGGGAGGCCACACACTAAAGCAACAAATGCACCAAAGCAGCAAGTTTACCAACAATTACTTAGCAAAGGTTTCCTTGAAACTGAGAATTTACTAGTGACGTGCAATTTCTTTACTATTCATTTACTTATCAACTGAAAAATCCACACAGATATTCCATAGCCGATGTGGTAACCACAGTGTCCCTATCTAGCCTCCAGGGTCAGAGGTATGCACTCAGTTTTTGGACGGGATATGCAATAATAGGTTATTATTTCATAATGTTAACTGATTTGATTAGCTTATGCAGTGTCTAAATTATAAAAAAACTGTATCAAAAAAATAATGTTGCAGAGTTGGGAATTCACAAAACATGCTCTCAGCTTAATTTGGTTACTGATCAAAATTATAAGCGAAACCCAGGCTTTAAAGTCAAAAATTGATGATAATGATGATGATGATGATGATCATGCTGATGAATTGTGATGATAGACCTTGTTGCGGTAGTGAATGCAACTGCTACACAAGGAGCATGGGTTCTATACACAAAATAAATTGTTGATTTTAGCTATCCTGAATGAAATCTAAAACACGATGGCATCGGGCAGAGAGGAAGGTCCCGTATACTATAGAGAAATACAAAAGAATGCATATCTGAAACGGATACCCAATGAAGTCACCGGCAGCAAGCTCAGGCCCCTTGGGAGTAAGGTAAGTTACAGCTTTCATGGTACTGTACCTCGGAGAAACAATTAATCACTTTGTTGTCCATCTGTCAAGAAGACATTACTGTCAGGAATGTGTATGTATATTAAGTTGAATTTGTGTGGTGGAAAGAATTTCATGACCCCATGTCATTAAAACAGTTTTGTTACGGGTAGTTGGAGCCCACAAAAGTCCAACCAGTCTAACTTGGAACGCCATTTGGTCATTGGACCATTGGTTGTGGAGGTCAGATGTCAGTCGCTTCACGGCAAATATCGAAGGTCAGCTGCATCACAGACTGGAAAGCCGTGTCGTAAAAGGGGAGGAGCGGAAATGTACCCAGACGTTATAAAATTATAAAACCCTGTACCAACAACCTGTAACATATCCCTCGCACCCCGGCAGGCCCGGATCATTCTCTTCGAGATGACCCTCGGTGTACCAGCCTGTCTGGTCAGTGTGGAGACACTAGGCCAAAGTCTCTCAATATTGGACGAGGCCTATGGCCACCAGTGTACTGTGATATGCTTAATCGATTGATGAACCACCTTCCATGTTCCAGTTTAAAGCATCCCCACTGGCAGTAGTAACCATGTGGAGGAACAGGATGTGATGTCCCTCCAACACAAAGGGAGGATCCTCTGACCAGGCAAGGTGATCACGCCTGGCGTACAACGGTAGTCGTTGGGTTATTGTATATATGTTGTACCAGCGCGAAAATTTCATTTTCGCGATGCAGGATCCGTAGTGACGTAGTAGTTAGTCTTGCTCTCGCTAGATGGCGCTGGGTACATGTGGAATCGTCACAACCAAATTTTTTTTTTACAGAAGGTACCGCTAAAGCCTATGTGGACTCAGTTTTGTGTTCACAACGGCCGTACTCCATATCTTGAGCAATACCCAGATGCGGAGTCTCCAGCTGCTCATTCACACAAACCTGTATGGAGAGCGTGCCTTCTAAGTGCGAGGCATGTGACAGCTAGTGTGAAGCCTCACAGCGGTGATCAATATGACTTTCTTGTGGACACCGATAATGGGGCGGTCAGGATGCTGGCCCCTGATTGGTGAGTTCTTCACTACATAGTACAAAATAAAGTAGCGTTCTCTGTCCCTATGTCCCTTTGTATGCTTAAATCTTCAAAACTACGCAACCGATTTTGATGCGGTTTTTTTAAATAGATAGAATGGTTAAAGAGGAAGGTTTATATGTATATAACATCATGCTACGACCAACAGGTGCGGAGTATGAACGAAAAATGTTGCAAAAACGGGTTGACGCAGACGAAGTTGCGCGGGTCAGCTAGTGTATTATACATATGCCTATGCCTATTTCCCTCTGGTGTAGGCGGAGACAACAGCCAGCTATCTGCTTCTGGACTTAACTACTTCACGAGTTTACTCTACTGTTATTAAAAAAAATATGCAAGCGCGCGGCTTTGACTGTCTGCTAAAATAAAATAAAATGAAAAATAAATTTGGGCATTAGAAGGTTTCTACAGGGTAGGCAGCACGTGACGCCTCTGGTGTTGCAAACGTCCATAAGCCACGGTGATCGCTTCTCATCAGATGGGCCGTGTGCTTGTCTACCCTAATAGGTATAAAAAGGAAAAAAATCTACGACAATCTACACATCGCCACCTAGACCCATGGTGAGCATAGCTTAACTTGTGTTATGGGTTCTAGAATGCGGACATTTTTTTGTAAATACATACATATTATATATAGAAACAACCAGACAAATGCAGATATACATATTCATGCACACAAATATTTGCATTGAACGGAAATGGAACCTGACACTCCTGTGTAGAAGTCGCGTTCACTACCGCAACACCACGGAGGTCAGATACTGTTAACAAAAGCAAATCGTCCCCCTTATCAAAACGGAGACTCTCGCTTTATAATCAATCTTTTTATCTACAGGGAATCAATGCAAGACTGGGTGTCCACCCTCCGCAACACGCTCCACGAGCTCAAGATCCTGTCCAAGGGCGAGAACGTGTACTGCGCGGCGCCCGCCCCCGCCGCGCCGCCGCCCGCGCCCCGCGCCGCCGCCCGCGACCCCACGTCGCCGCTGCCCCCCACACCGCCCACGCCGCCCGATAGGTCTACCTCTTTGATATTGACTCATTTGATGTATATATAGTTGCCATATTTTAAATATAAGTACATATAAGTAATATATTGATTATAAGATATACGGGGTGTTAAGGTAACTCTCTCGAAAACAAAAAAGTTTGAAGTAGTACATCTGCCGGCAAAACTGTCGACTATTGTACGCAGAACACAATATGAATACAAAGAGATTGGCAGAAGTCTCGTAGAGACAGAGCCAGATCTCTTTGTGTTAGATTACTTGCGATAATACACCAAAAATTGGGGCCCTGCCAAGTGGGGCCCCGCGATAATACACCAAAAATTGGGGCCCTGCCTAGTGGGGCCCACTCGACGTCACTCGACACTATATAATGCTTGTCGCGTAAATAGTAAATGTATCACCGAAATTTGAGTAGTCGCAATTTTTGGAATATCAGCCTGCAGTTTTCTATGTTAGATTTTATTTGACGATTTACGAAGACAGCACACCTATCAAAATGGGACGGGATCGGCCCCTTTTAGCTGACCTTCAGGCTCGTTTGCCGCCGGTTGACCGAGCTGTCGCAAGAACCCGATTCTATTACGCATGATTAAATACGACTTAGGCCCGTATTCTACCTAGAATGACAATTGGTTCTAAATCCCGAGTATAAATTCGTAAATCTGTCTATAACATTGTTCTAAAATAAATCAAGATTCATAACTGAGGGTTTTCAATTCCAAAATAAATTAAAAACATCTTTAACACTGTAACAGTAAAGTCTAAAATTAAATGGCATTTTATGCACTGTTACGGCTACGGAGAGTCGTAAGGCCGAGTCCATTTGTTTGTGACGGTTACGATCCGTACCGTTTCCGAGTTAATGTTTGCTGTGACCCTTATAAATGGTAGAACAAATGTATGCCAATGACGAAGAAATTATATTCCAAGCTTTGCACAGCAATGTAAATCCTTTGTTATTTATTTTTAAGACTTATTATCGCATTTATAAATCGTATAATTATTATTTTACGCGAATATAGAAATATCTAATTATAAATATTGCTCAATTAATACAAGAAATGCTCATAGTAAGCGTAACTTCGCCTTTGTTTAAGATATTGGTCGGGCCTTAACCGTTGAAATAAAACTTGTTGTTCGCTGGATGTTTATAGCTATTTAAACGTTATGTTTTGTATGTAATGATAATAAACAGCGATTATACATATAACTTGGTTTTATTTCAATGTGTTTCGCCTTTAACGTTAAAAAGCTATTACGTGGGAAGGGGGCCCTATGGGGCCCTACAATTTATTGGGGCCCAACAATTTTCGAACTTAAGCCAAGCTCACCGCTACTCGGTGTACCTGGTAAACAACTGACAATGCTCTGACGCAGGCATTCTTCTTATGGTCAGGTCTTCGAGGAATAAAGTGTGTGAGTGACTTTACACAAAACCTAGGCGTGAGAAGTGACAGCCTAACTATATGAACCATGGAACGTATATTAGGAGACACTGAGAAATTTCGCCAGTACACTAAGGTCTCGCCTACTGTAATGTAGTCACGGTAGGCTAAACATGGGAGATGCCGAGGCGGGTCCTAGTGGCGGCCCTAGGAGTGCGGGTTCTCTTGCTCGCCAAATCGCTCGCTCATCCCGAAAAATTGCGTGCATTTTAGTCGGTTCGAGTCCGACATAACCTACCCAACCGACTCCGGCGGGGAAGGGTGGTGTACGTAGGGATTTATTGCACAATTAAAAAAAAGGCAACACATTCACAGTGTACAGCTATTTAGGCCTCATCTGTGTTTGCTCTATGGGTCCCCGCGTAGGTGCACACCAGATCATATTTCACTAAAACTCCAAAACATCTGTCTGCAATTACCTAATAAACCATTTTCCACAGAGTGCCAGGCATCGAACTTGTACCAACAACCACAAGAACAGTACCCGAAACCACCAGACAACCAGAAACCAACCCCCCAGCAACCACAACCCCTGAAACTGCGCCTGAAACACAACCAACCATCCCTCCCATAGAAACAGCAGAAGACAATATCGATATATCGAACTGGGACTCATCGCACACTTTCACTGCTTTGCCCAGCACTAGTCAAGGTAGACTGGAGAATGCCGAGTCTAAGAAAAATGCCGAGTCTAAAAAAAATGTCGAGTCTAAGAAAAATGTCGAGTCTAAGAATAAAAATGCCGAGTCTAGACGAGGTTTGACAAAGATATGTGGGCAGAATATATGTTTAGACGATTCTTTGTTTAATAGAGCTAATACGGAGAGTGATGAAGAATTTTTTGCAGCAATCGATAGAATGAGTGATGATGACGAGAATGATTTCAAGCAGAGGGTAGTTGTCAGTAATGGGGAGAAAGAGACAGAGGGTGATACGAGGTGAGTTTTTTTCATCGTCATTCATCAACCATTTACACTGCATAGCAAGGAATTGTTTTTTTTTCCAAATTTAGTTATTTAGCTGCAACTTTTTCGGTTTGGAATTTATTTTCGGCATACCCATTTTCTTACTAAGTGCCCGATTGGCGGCAATAGGTTCGCCCCTATTACGTGGGACCGAAAATCATAGTTGGCGAAATGTGGGTGTTTAATGCACTTCTGCTCACCCCTTCGGCGATTATGGGCGTGAGTATATGTATGTATGTATGTATGTATTCATCAACCTTGGGTTAGTGTTGATCGCATCCAAAGCCTTCATTGTGTCTGGAGTTAGCTTGAAATATGATTTGACTTGGCTTGGGAACAACTGTCGCCTGACCGCTTGACTTCCCAGTCTAAGTTGTGTTTAGTGGCCACACGAACAGGTGTACAGGACGGCGTTGGAGTCGGGTTGGTGCCAAGCCATTTTGAACTTTATGTCCTTAAAGTTAAATTATATATACAGGGTGTAAGGCAAACACTGGAAGCCGAAGGCCCCTGGTAGTATTCCTGGTATACTACATATTGGCAAAAAAAAAATTTAAAATAATCGCGACATTTAGTTTTACTGATACGATGGAAAGTAAACAATGCTAAAAATACGAAACTAAAAAATATAAAAGTGTACCATGAAATTTTTGGAATCTCAGACATAGTATAAAACAAAGTCGCGTTCTCTGTCCCTATATCCGTTTGTATGCTTAAATCTTTAAAACTACGCAACGGATTTTGATGCGGTGACTGCTCTCCGAGGCACGACCAGATCGTTGCGAATAGCCATATTCATGCATACAAATATTTGCACTGAGTGATAATCGAACCCGCGCCTTCTACATAGCAGTCGAGTTCACTACCGCTACATCACAAGCCCCTCGTATATATTAAACTAGCTGTTGCCCGCGGCTTCGCTTGCGTGGACGTTGGTTTTCGCGCATTGCAATATAGCCTATGTTACTCAGGGTAAATGTAGCTTTCCAATGTTGAGAGAATTTTGAAATATGACACTCACAAATCACCCAAACTCAAAAATGACAGTAGTTTTTGAGTTTATTCGTTACATACACACATACGCAAATATAAGTTTTTCGTTTTTATAATATAAGTGTACGTGTAAATGAGGTAGTCCATCATGCATACAAATATTTGCACTGAGTGATAATCGAACCCGCGCCTTCTACATAGCAGTCGAGTTCACTACCGCTACATCACAAGCCCCTCGTATATATTAAACTAGCTGTTGCCCGCGGCTTCGCTTGCGTGGACGTTGGTTTTCGCGCATTGCAATATAGCCTATGTTACTCAGGGTAAATGTAGCTTTCCAATGTTGAGAGAATTTTGAAATATGACACTCACAAATCACCCAAACTCTAAAATGACAGTAGTTTTTGAGTTTATTCGTTACATACACACATACGCAAATATAAGTTTTTCGTTTTTATAATATAAGTGTACGTGTAAATGAGGTAGTCCATACACAATGCATTTTATCGGGAATATGAGATTCCCGGATTCCCGGACAATGTTATAGCTACATTATTTTATTTTTCAGTAACCATCAAGCAACCAATATCACAGTAATACAAGTTTCAAACAAAGAACCTCCACACACAGCAATACCGGTTTTGGGTCCGGAAACTAACATTTTCGACTTTGACTTCAAACAAAAAGTCACCGTCAACGAACCAGACGTCAACCCTAACTTCATCAACATAGTTAATACAGAGCAGAATGATTACGGAACGACTTTTGGTACGAGTAAGGACGAATCCGAGTATGGACATCTAAGTCTTACAACAACTGTGAACCTTACAGGAACAAACGATTCGAATTTTCAAAACCAGTCGACTTCGATTGTAGCAAATACGACTTCGAATTCCGAAGAAGTTTACGAACGACTTTGTATGGCGTCGACTTCGAATTCTAAACCATCACCATTACCAGTGAAGAAGTTGAAAAATGTAGATAAAAGTCGGAAATCTTCTTTACCGAATTTAGAAGTCGGTGATTCGACTTATGAATATTTATTTTTGAGTAATAATAATACTAATAATACAAGTACTGTTAATATTGCTCCTGAGGTGAATTGTAATGGAGAGTCTAGGGTTCCGGTCCAGACCGAGTCAAATTCTGACCCTATTAATAGGGTTAGGTCAGTTGAACGGTCCAGGAGTCAAAACGCGTATGACTCTTCTTCTAGAACGAGAGAGCATATAAATAGAAGAGTACAGAATAGCACTCCGAAGACGGAAATAAAAAATGGTAAGGTTTATTCACAATAACTGAAAATTTTTTGAAGGGAAAACTTGTATCTTATTTAGTTGTGTTGAGCATTTTTTTTAAATTTTGATACTGTTTGACACCTCTGTAGTTCACAAACACTTAACTAGATGTCGCTTTACTAAAATTTGTAGTACAGCGCCACCTAGTAGAGTACATGAGAACTACTAGCGTATACAATGAAGTATCCGGTAGATGGCGGTTTTACCTTCTGCATTCCACAACTGCACAGTTTATAACACACACGTTATCTATCAATACCTCTGTAGAATGCCTACAACTTAAATTACTCCTTTTTTTTTCAGAGAACGCAGAACCCCAGCCCCAGAAACCGATATGGAAGCGGGGATTAACCGAGTTGTCCCTTCTCACCAGGCTACGGTCCATAGGCCAGACGAAGAAACAGGAGAGCCCTACCAGACAAGATGACAATCACGATAGGTAATTAATACTTCTCTCATATTCTAAAGGAGGTAGGACACGACGGTATATCCATCCCAATCGAGCAGTCCGACTGGGGAAGTACCTCCACCCTACAGAATATCACCGTTTAATAACCTTGTGTTGTGTTTTCGGTGGTGAGTAGGGTAGCCGGAGCTCACTAGAGAGGTTTTGTGTTGTCAGTGGGAAAACCAAAGGCTTATCCTACATCTTTTGCGCTGACGACACAGAGGTTGCGGCACTAGGGTTATTTATCTGGTGTTACACTCGCTCATAGGCTACGGTAACCACTTACCATCAGGTGGGCCGCGTGCTTGTCTGCGACCTAAGTTTTATAAAAAAAATATCTACAGTTTTTTTTTTGGGACAACATACAGCCACAATATAATGTATACAGTGTAACAATTGATAACAATGAACAGAAATCAGCAAGTAACTTAACAAGAACCGTCAGCGCACCTGTGGTATGGGTAATGGACTGCTGAGACGAGGTCTCGGGTTGAATCCCAGGCTTTACCATGGCACACACCAATGACTTTTCGATGCTTTTCTAAGTTATGTGTGTATTTATCGCAGGTTTATAAGTGCTCGGTTAATGGCAATAGGCTCGCCACCTATTACGTTGGGACCTAAACCACCAAGCGGTTCGGTGCGTCTTTCCTCTGCCGCACCATTAAGTCTTGGAATTCCTTACCAGCGCACGTGTTTCCTTCTTCCTACAGTCCCGGGTCCTTTAAGCGGGGCGTGAAAAAGCATCTGATGAGGCCGTCAAACTGAGCGCCACCATTGTAGCACTGAACGTGTTTGTAATGGTGACCCTCTTTCATGAGACTTTGCCTTTAGCTTAATATCAGGCGAGGTGAACTTTCGAAATGTGAGTGCTAGCACTTCTGCCTATCCCTTCGGGGATATAGACGTGAGTTTATGTTATGTTTAAGTACCAATTCAATTTTATTTTTTCAGAACCCCAGCTGTTACATCACCAGTGAAAGTAGTCCATAGGTCGAGAACTGAGAATAGAGTAGACAGCAGTAGAAGACGAAGTAGCTCGTTAAGTAATGGTACGTATAATGCCCCTGCTGCCTTGTGCGGCCACCTATTTAAAAAAAAAAATTACAGCAAATGCACGCTCAAGCTGTGGAATGAGCTCCCTGCCGTGGTTTGCCCAAGCGACTACAATATGGGGTTCTTCAAGAAGGGCATCAGAAGGTTTCTACAGAGTAGGCAGCACGTGTGTGACGCCCCTGGTGTTGCA
Source organism: Pelosia muscerda (assembly GCA_963691645.1). Lineage (NCBI taxonomy): Eukaryota > Metazoa > Arthropoda > Insecta > Lepidoptera > Erebidae > Pelosia > Pelosia muscerda. The sequence continues at coordinate 3,867,201 of OY829125.1, forward strand.
AACGTCCATAGGCCACGGTGATCGCTTCCCATCAGGTGGGCCGTGTGCTTGTCTGCCACTTTAGTGGTATAAAAAAGAGCAAAACAATTTTTTTTTTTTAAATTCTATGATAAATTTATTGCATTGTTTACTCTCCATCGTATCAGTAAAGCTAAATGAAACGAAAATTTCATAAAAAATAAACCTCACTACAAAAAAACAAGTGGCGCCATCTTGCGAGTTCATGTATTTTTCAAGAAATTTTAGTTTCATTCAGCTTTACTAATGCGATGAAGAGTGTATAACGCAAGTTAATATTGACGTTTTGTAAGTCCCGTTTAATGGTCTATACAGAATAAATGATTTTTGATTTGATTTGTTTAACTTCAAATCAAACGGTTTAAAAAATAAATATAAAATTTTTTGATTTGATTTAAAGTTAAACGGTTTAAAAAATAAAAAAAAATTGAAAAATTAAAAAAAAATTGCCTTGCCGTAAATTTTTTTAGTGCCAATATGTTGTGTACCATGAGTACTACCAGGGGCCTTCTGCTTCGGTAGTGTTCCCCTTACACCCCGTATATTTGTTTCGAATTGTCCAGCAATTTTTGAAGGGAGTTTTGGCGGGAACGTGAAAAGTGTCATAATGCTCCTGTGTTGAATTTTCTATATTTTTTTTGGGATGGATTTTACATGTTGGTGTCAAAATCTCTCTTTCAAAAGCTTCTAGTAAAGTCTCCACCGCTATACTGGGGCAACTATCATCCGTCATCGTCATCCATCATCATCAACAATCATTCCAACTAGATAAGTGAATAAAGTAATAAAAATATAAAATAAGACTTTACATAAAGGTCCTAGTTACCATGTCATAAAATCCCTTAAAAAAAGAACTTTTAAAGCCCACTGTACCATAGTGTTCTATTACCCCACAGGTCAATCCCCTGTAATATCTACCGTACCAAATTTAATAACACTCCGAGCGAGACAAGCCGCGGCTTTACGAGCCGAACAACGCCGGGGGGCGGCGCTAGTCGCGTCTATATCCGTCAGAGATGCGCCTGTGTTTGCCGACTATGACAACCAAGTGTGGTAAGTACAACACTTAACTGTCTGAATCAGAAAATCATTTATTCCTCTAGCATTTAAATTAAATATAGAAGTGATTAAAGCCTCCGTTGTGTGGGTTCGATCTCCGCTCAGTGCAAAAAGTTGTATGCATGAATATGGCTGTTTGCACTGGTCTGGTCGTGCCTCGGAGAGCACATTAAGCCGTCGGTCCCGGTTGCCACACAAACATCTATAGCAGTCGTTACGGGTAGTTGGAGCCCTCAAAAGTCCGACCAGTCTAACTTGGAACTTTGATATCGCCATTTGGTCATTAGACCAACTAGTTGTGAACGAAATGTTAAAAAAAAAATAACAAAATAATTGCATTGCAGTGCCAATATGTTGTGTACCATGAGGGTCCTATCAGACAGAGAGCGGTCACGCGGTCAAGCGTTCTGCGTTCGCGTTCTGCGTTCGATCGTGCTATTGCTCACGAACCCCGCTGTTGAACGCCTCCTGTGTGAATATATCTATGTAACGTAATATAACACAAAGAACGCAAAACTGACTGCTTGAACGCTTGACCGCGCGACCGCTCTCTGTCTGATGGAACCCTGAGTATTACCAGGGGCTTTCGACTTCGGGAGCGTTCCTCTCACACCCTGTATATGCTATAGATGTATTCCATTCTCTCTATGACCATTCCCTGTAAATCCCATCGAACCATTTTACTCTGATGCTCGAATATCGTCAAATCATTCACTTTTACCCATCCAAAAGTATAAGCTCGGCATTTATTTATTTATTCATTTACTTATAGACACACCAACAGTATACATATACAACATTCAACATACAAACAATTACAAAGCAGGTATTATTTCTGATATGTACACCGATTATAGGCGAGTACAGTTGACACCATATGATAGACTGCATTAAAGTGCTAGTTAACAAATTGATAGTTGAATTTCATGAATTTCATTTCACGACAATAAGAAAGTATTCGCCACCCTATTACCCCTTGTCCCGTGTGTCCTTAGGGTGGCGTGGTGGGGCGGGGCGGGGGTGCGAGCGTGCGGTCGGTGCGGTGACCGCGTGGCGGCGCTGCGCGGGCGCACGCCGTCTAGCGCTGCGCACGCGCACGCACTGCTGCACGCCAACACGCACACTGTACGTTCGTTTTATCATTATTTCCTACTAAATTTTCCCTAGATCAACTGACTATTTGAATAAGGTGGGTATTTTTTCGGCCCCAAAATCTCGGATACCATTTTTAACACCGGCTATTTTTGTTTCTTTAATTTCGAATGTAATTCATTTTTTTTTTTTATTTATGGCACGTCAATTTGACTTAACGCCTGATGTTAAGCTGAAGGCAAAGTCTCATGAAAGAGGGTCACCATTACAAACACGTTCAGTGCTACAATGGCTCAGTTTGATGACCTCATCAGATGCTTTTTCACGCCCCACTTAAAGGACCCGGGACTGTGGAAATAAGGACTGTACGTTTGTATTCTCATTATTTTGGGCTTGTACACAGAACTGCGATGCGAGTTCGCAAAACAGTTATTTCGATAGATTTTTTCGTTGATTCGCATCGCATCGCGTCGCATCGCAGTTTTGTGTACAAGCCCTTATTCAATACTAGCAATCCCGGCGAACTCCGTTTCGCCACCAGATGGTTTTTTGATTTTTGTTTTTTTTTTTCCTGCTTTTGTGTTGAACTTTTTTCTGAATTTTCTTTGCTATAAACCTCACGGAGCCCGAGACCTTTTCAGCGAATGCAAAACCGTGGAAATCGGTTCGTGCGTTCTGGAGTTATAGCGTCAGGAAGGAAATCCCGACTTATTTTTATATAGTAGACTAGCTGACCCGGCAAACGTTGTTTTCTACTATGTATATTTTATCTTATTGATTTAACTTATTGATAAGGGGCTCTAGCCAAATCTACATTCGTCATCGCTCTGAAAATGTATGGGAGTGACATTTGTTGTCGGAATCGGATCACACGACATTCGACAACAAATGTCACTCCCATATATTTTCAGAACGATGACGAATGTAGATTCGGAACGAATGCATTTTGACTAGGTGCCAAGAGAAAAAAATAGTATATTGTCATGCATATTTATTACAAACAGACGTTTTAATTTCACAGGTCGATATACTTTTTCACCGGGTGCCACTCGGGAAAATCTACGTTATAACTAAGAGAGACCAGGACAGTATAGGTATGACTTTTTTTTTTTTTCAAATATAACATCCATAGTTTGTTAGTAATAAGATTTATAAGCTATGTTTTATATTAGTCTACATACCACGTAACTATATTCAACGGGAACAGTTGCCCTGTAGGCCTAAGTTCCTATAGGTAATATGCCGGTATATTTGGGCTATCGAATGCTATTCCTTTACTTACACTTTTCAAACTTGCTTTTGTATTATAGCAGATTACAACTTTATAATATAATAATATAATATAGTCAGTTAAACGGCGGCGGCGCAGTGGCGGTAAAAATGTAATTTAATGTTATAATTTTTATGATTTATATTATTTATATGATTTATATGATTAGCACTAATTAATGATTTGCATTTCAATATTGTTTTCGACTTAAATAATTTTTTTTCCGCTGAATGGAGATTATTTTTTTTTTTAATTTTTTATTCTAAACTGTATTTTCTGTATTTCATGAATGAAACCCATGTCTGTTTTGGCTTTTATGTGTTCACATAGCATAGCCCTAATTATAGAACTACATTTCAGCGTGACCAAATTCATAACAAAAAAAAAATCCGCTGGCTGGAGGTTTGGTTTCAACCATCATTTATTCTGAAAATAATACGGAACAAATTCTAGTTCTATTACCATTCGATAGCCCAAATATACCGGCATATTACCTATAGGAACTTAGGCCTACAGGGCAACTGTTCCCGTTGAATATAGTCACGTCTACTTACCGGTTAATTTTATAGTCGTTTCGGAAAAAAAGATTTTGGCCACAATTTCGATAGTAAAATCGTAAGGAAGTCCCAATTTGGCGAAAAAAAAATTTTTTTTTTACACGTCCCATACATTTTTCTGTTCACCTGCACATTATTGCTATACATAAAGTAATTTGTTTTTTTGTTCAAAATTAAAACTTCCAGTCGATTTTGCTACCGAAACTGTGTGTGAAACAAAATATTCTTTTTCCAAAACAACTATAAAATCACCGTGTATAGTTGGAATTGTTAAACCATATAGGAGTGATGGTATCTCCTCCCTTCCCCAATATTAACTTAAAATGAGTATGTAATTACAGTACCTCCTCTCTGAATTTGTTCTGTACTTTTTAAATATAATTTATAAGATTAATTTATTACTCACTAGCTGACCCACGCAACTTCGTCTGCGTCACCCCGTTTTTGCAACATTTTTCATTTCTGCTCCGCACCTGTTGGTCGTAGCATGATATTATACACATATAAATCTTCCTCTTTAACCATTCTATCTATTAAAAAAAACCGCATTAAAATCCGTTGCGTAGTTTTGAAGATTTAAGCATACAAAGGGACATAGGGACAGAGAACGCGACTTTATTTTATACTATGTAGTGATAACATTTATTACTCATTTTTTCATCATTGTAATATACTATGTAATATTTCAGGTTTAAAATTGGACGCAGAGTGCAATATAGTTCGCGTGGATCCGCATAGTGGCGCCGCCCGGGCCGGCCTGCCCCCTGCCGGACACTGGGCCCTCACCGAGATTAATAATAGACCTGTTAACTTACTCAAGGTAAGTTCATTGTATTTATTTATTCTCCTATTTGCATTTATTCTGTATTTTTAAATGATTTTCCCCCAATAGCCTAGTGGTATGTGTAATGGACTGCTGAGACGAGGTCTCGGGTTCGATCCCAAGTTTACCATGGCACACACCAATGACTTTTTGATGCTTTTGGAAGTTGTGTGTATTTATCGCAGGTTTATAAGTATACGGTTAATGGCAATAGGCTCGCCACCTATTACATTGGGACCTGAACATAAACTGGCGAAATGTGGGTGCTAGCACCTCTGCCCACGCCTTCGGGGATACAGGCGTGAGTTTATGTTATGATGTTATGTTTTCCTATTCAGGGTGGAGAAGACGACATGAACCGTCTCAGTAGACACGGGACCGAGGTCTCTTGTCTCATCCAGCCGTCCCCCTTAGTCAAGAAACTGCGGTCCGCGCTCAAGGGAAACAAGAACCTACTGGGTCTGAGATAAGGTTCATTTTTGAGGCTATACGACACCGACCCCCATTTTTTTATAACTGCTAAATAAAGCTTTTCAACGAGTGAATGAATGAATTTATTCTGTGTCCGCAGAATGATGACATCACGGTAGGTTCTGACGTTATAGCTACTTGGACTGACTGTTTTTTTTTCTCTGTGGCAAAGACCTTACCATATCAATTTACCCGCTTATTTTCAAACTTGGAACGGCAATTTCAGTATGGCGGCGTAGACATCGCTTCTCTTTGGCCAATGATGTCGATGAGATATGTCTATAGTTATACTTAGAGAAACAAAGTATACGAGTGACATACGTATCTTTACATGAAATGTATGTGTGTGAAAGTGACAGAGTAAACGAACCGTGAACCGTTTTTTTATAAACCATTATCAACTTTGACAGAAATGGATATTGCAGTGGCGTCAATGTTTCTTCACATAGCCTGGGTTGCACGATCTTACTTTGACAATAACAGTGCAGTTAAAGTACCGGTCAGGTATAAAACAGGTTGCACCATTTGACAATTGTTAAAATGACGTCATAACTTGATGCTAACTGTAACCGGCCACGTGGAAACGTCAAATTCTATCAAAAAGATAACTTTTACAGTTACTAAATACTCTGGTGCAACACATAAAGCCAAATCATTAGAATCAATGTTACTGTTACTGTTAAATTTGACGGAAACCTTAACTTTAACAGGTAGTTCGAGCAACTAAGCCTGAAAGTCACTAGTCACTACCGCCGACATTTTAAATTTGGTAACACGCATGTGAGTCTATTTACGCTAGTAATATGTGTCTATGGTCTACATCATGACATTTTGGCCACGTGATAGCTTTTTTCATCGATTTCACTAATCGAAGAGATATCTCGATTTTGTGAATGTCCGCCATATTGAAGTTGCAGTTAAAAAAACAACGCTATTAATTTTTTAAATTCATTCCATTTTTTGACAACTTTTTGTATAATTTATGAAAGTCATACTTTATTCTTAAAAAAAAATTGGCAGATCACTTAAATTGCCAGGTGAAAAAAATATATTTTAAAGATCACGGTATAACGGAAATTCCTTGAAAATACTGTTTATTCCTTTATTTAGTATAAAGAGTTAGACAGGGCAATATTAGTTTTTGAAAATTTGTATAAAACTATATTATATTATTTTATACGAATACCCCAATAAAAAAACGAACTGATTTTTTTTAAAAAGTCGCACTGTGGGTTATAACTATAGTTATTGAATTTGGTTAAGAAGTAGCAAAATTTTCATAATTTTAGTAATAATAGTTTGTATAAATATTATATAATCGTCTAATTTCTTTTATTGTAAAAAAAATAATATTATTTGTATGAATATTTTTAGACTGAAAGTGATTGTCTGAAGCTGATTTCTATGTTCTGTCTATATGATGTGTAATAATGTATGTATAAGCGGGGTCCAATTCTGTAAAATCACGTTTTCAGAACACAAGATTCCCATTCGATTAGTAGGAAAACGTAAAAAGAATAGTGGCACTCCGGCAGTGCTAACAGAACTGAAAACATGAAACTAAAAATACTAGATGGAGTTGTACTATGAAGTTTAGTATAACGCCATCTAGTAGAGGGCCTAAGAACTACTCGGTAACCGTAACAGTGTCGTGAGTTTAATGACTTATTATCTCGAAAACGTCGCGCTTGAAGAAGTGTTATGGCTTGAAATGGGCTGTGTGCTTGTCTGCCAGCCAAATGGTATATAGTTCCCGGCATATATTTTGACCCCCTTGCTTCGATATAATTTAGAATTGGTAACTCATTTTGAAGACTAAAAACCTGTGTCGAACCACTAGTCAGTTAATTAGTCTAGTTTATTTGTTAAACGTTTGTCTTTTTAAAAAGTTGCAACAAGATTGTTTACCTTTATTTAAGTACCTAAACAAATGGAGTACATTTATGACGTCGCTGGGGTCAAAATAAATGCCGTTCCTAAAAACAGTTATAGGGATACCCCAAACCAGAGCATTAGGCTGCGTTTCCACTGAGGCGGAGTGGAGCGGTGCGGAGAAATATTAACCAATAGCATTGCATTAAACTCAGCTCCTGCAGCTGAGCGGAGTTTTTTATGCAATCCGATTGGTTAATCTTTCTCCTCTACGCCCCGCTTCGCGCCAAGTAGCCACCTTGATAGAGAGGGCTATCCCTCCAAACCATATAATCAATATTATAATATATACTTACTAGAATAAATTATTATGACATCTACTACCTATCCTTACCATTTTATCCCAATCATAATACTACTTTACAACTTTACTTTTGCCGTTAAGCACTATGGTCATTTTAGCACTTCGGTATCATGGACTATTGTACAATTGGTCATTATGATATTGGTCATTTCAGCACTATGGAGATTTCCACACTATGGTCATTTTAGCACCTTGGTCATTTCTCCCCGAAAGGCTCTAACCTAGGAGCCAGGATGGGGTCGACACAAAGGATCCAATAGGGTCGAAGTGACCGCGAAAGCTCCAGAGCACGCACCCAACGGGGGTCATCTCGAAGAGAAGGCCACGGGTCTGCCGGTGCGAGAGATATGTTGGCTACTAACAAACCTCCGGCAACTGAAGACCCAAAGACGGCGTGCGTTTTAGTCGGTTCGAGTCCGACATAACCTACCCAACCGGCTCCGGTAGGGGGGGTATCCGTGGGTTTTTTCGCACAATAAAAAAAAGAGGACGAACCCTAATAACATAAGATATAGACAGTTATAGAAACAGCTTCAGAATAATGTATGTATGTAAATATAACTGATTAATGTAAGGGAACAATTTTGAAAACATTTTTTCTAGTTAATAATAAATAAATAAATAAAATTTTGTATACATTTTACAGAAAAAAAATATACATAAAGCTAGTGATATTCAATTTTTTAGAACTTTTTTCTTAAAATAAGTCAATGTTACATAATTGTGTTGGAACTACAGATTTAGTAATTACACCGGCAAACTTCTTGAACAAATATTCAAAAGTTCCCCGTTTGTGTTATACTAATCACAAAAACATTAATAAAAGGAGTAATATCCGCTTTTCAAGGTAATCGGTTCGATTCCCATTCAATGCAAATAAGTTTATTAGGATTGGTCTGGGTGTTTTTATTTGTATGAATGTATTTAAAAAAACATGTATCATCTAAGTATATTTATCCGCATTCTAGAACTCATAACACTAGCTAGTTAAGCTATGCTTACCATGGGTCTAGGTGGCGTTATGTAGATTGTCTTACAATATTTATTTATTAAACGGCACTTACAAAACGTCTAAACTTGAAAATATTAAAAGTTAGTTTAGGACAACACCGGTTCGAAACGTGTCTCCGGACTAAAAAGATTTCGGCAAGAACTTCAGTGGACTTTTCTTTTGTTCGGCCTAACTTTCCATTAAGCGGGCCGTGTGCTTTACTACCACCTAAGTAGTATGACCAAAAACACCTATTTTATTTTATTTTATTAGGAAAACAAACAGCATTACAACTATGTTACATTACTAGAGACCTAAGTGGGATAATAAAAAAAAGTTAATAAAAAGACTGTTAAAGTACATTGTCAAGATGTTTGCCGGTCTTAATACTAAAACACGATCTCGCTACGAATCTTTTAAATTAATATATTTATTGGCAAAATATTTATTTTATTATTACTGTATTGTTTAAATTAATTTCATAAAAAAACAACTGTAAAAATTAACTGTCATTTTTAAAATATGTTGTACTAATACAAAAACAATAATTCTGTGCCAATGGCTTCTATGTATAGTTACCAGCATATATCTTGACCTTAAGTCGTGAGTGAGGATACCAATCTCACTGAAGTCGCCGAAAGTGGTTCCGTCGGCTTCAACTCAAAACACACCAAAAAAAAACATTTTCTGCGTATATACGGTGATTTTATAGTTGTTTCGGAAAAAGAATATTTTGTTTCACACACAGTTTCGATAGCAAAAACGACTGGAAGTTTTAATTTTGAAAAAAAAAATACTTCATGTATGGCAATAATGTGCAGGTGAACAGAAAAACGTATGGGACGGAAAAAAAAAATTTTTTTCGCCAAATTAGGACTTCCTTACGATTTTACTATCGAAATTGTGGCCAAAATCTTTTTTTCCGCAACGACTATAAAATAAATCGGTATAGTATTTTCTTTTTTACGTCACTGGGGTCAAGATATATGCCGGTAAGTTCAGGAATCCTTGCTTTATGGTAGCTAACCCCTCCAGCTAAGCTATGGCTTGTGTTAGGAGTGGGGTTCACATCGGTAATAGCCAGGATTCTAACCTAGGACCTCTCAATAGAGCTAGGCCGGTTAACTATTAAGCTACTGATGCAATAATACCCATTGTTAAGTTAAAATATATATTATTCTATTTTTCTTTAATTCTTACACTGATTGCTGTAAGCCATTAGAAAAGTTAATGAAATGAAAGGATTATAATATGATCAAGTGGGATCTCTGCCTACCCTATTGAGAAAAAGTCGTGATTAACGTATGTCTCTGGCAAGTTAACTTTATCTGAGTGGATATCAATTTTGAAGTTATACCGCGTTTCAATTCAGCCATTGCCGCTTGCCTTGCCGTACACATTTCCCCAAATATTGTTATGTCAACGGATATGTGAGGAACAGCCGGGCAATGCGAACGGCATCATCAATGGCAATAAAAATGACCAGAAGGCCAAGCCAAAATGCACTCGTTCCGAAACTACATTCGTCATCGCTCTGAAAATATATGGGAGTTACATTTGTTGTCGGAATCGGACCACATAACATTCGACAGCAAATGTCACTGCCATACATTTTCAGAGCGATGACGAATGTAGTTTCGGAACGAGTGCATTTCTAGAAGGCTTAGGGCCCAAGAAATTCAGCAATTTATTGGAAGTAGTCTTGTAGAATGGAATAGAAAATAATGTTCAATGTATAGAATTGACAAGTATTTTGACGTTAATGACATTTATGACAGACGTGAACGAATGTCAATGTCATAATATTGATCAATCTATTCTATTTCATTTTAAAAATCGATTGCCATTTGTGTAGAACTCCTGTTTACATACAACCGTTTCCCAGTTTATTCCCCATGTCATTCCCGCGGCAATTGGCTGAATGTCAATTCGGCAAAGGTTGTTAACTGTATCGCAGTGTATTGTGTTAGTATATATTGTACTCTAAGTATACATATCTCAATTTTGTGATCGAAACTAATTATTTAAGCCTGCAATACAAGATTTATAAATTATGTTTTGTTTTATTGTTTAACTACAAGTAAGTACGCGTAAGGCCGTGCGTTGATATATGTGAGCGCCAGTTTCGTGCAAATCCTTCATCCTACGGTCTCGGGTCCTTCAAGTGGGACGTGAAGAAACAACTGTCGACGCTATCAGTTTGTGGACCACCATTACAGGGACAGTACATGCAACGGTGGCCACCACGTTTTAGACTCGTCGGCTCACCATCAGGCGAGTTGCAGTCAATTTGACGACCTGAGAGAAAAAATATGAACCTAATCCACCATTTTGTGCCTACGCCCCATCTTGACCCGATTTTCATCAAACAGCTAAGATCCTACACGAGGTTTCGGAATTTGTCTTTTTTTGGAATAGACGTTTTAGGAAGTTGTCGTTTTCGGCAGTTGTCTTTTTAGGAAGTTGTCTTTCTCAGCCTGAGGGGATAATTCGCACAAAAAGGACTACATCAAAATAGGTTCATCCGGTCGGGAGCCACGATGCCATAGATAGACACGTCAAACTTATAACACCCCGTCGTTTGTACGTTAGGAGTTTAAAAAGAAAATCGACTCTAAAACGCACCTTGTAACTTTATTAAATAAATTAACATATATACGTACATAATACACTGACGGACTCATAAACTGCATCAAAAACTTCAAAAAAAGTCTTAAGGTCCTTTCCAGTACATAAACTTAAACTTAAAGATATGACCCTACGCTGTTTTAAAGTTCACGAACCAATCTAGAGGTTTCAATTTAAATCTGTATAGAAAGTATGCATACTTGGTTAAAATATTTATTTCAAAGTCGTCTATTACTTTGATGCAGTTTATGAGTCCGTCAGTGTATTATTTACAAAAAATACCAGTTATCCTTAGCTCTTGATAGCCGTAGAACATTTTATAAAATTTTAAATATCATTGATTACAAATTAGATTTCGTCTTCGCATAAACAGTTCCATTTTTTATTAACGATTCTATATCATGCTTGTTATACCCTAGCTCTGTTAAAATTTCTATCGTATGTTGTCCGGGCTTTGGTGGTGGAGTCCTACCAGTAGACTTAGCTGGAGTATTTGATAATTTCGGCGACGGTTCCGGTATTGGTAAGCCGTCTACATCTCTATAAAAAGAATCATCTGATGCTTTATACTTGTGTTTATCAACCATATCCAAATCAACAACTGGAGTAACACATGCGTCTAATTTATCAAAAATATCACACCACTCCTCCTGAGTTTTCGTCAAAAATACTTCTTTAAACTTCCTCTTGGAAATATCTTGATCGCTACCCATTTGACTGTATTCTTCTTCAGATAAACCCAATCCTTTTAATAAGTTCGAATAGAACTGGGGCTCCAATGCACCTACTGCCATAAACTTACCATCTTTCGTCTTATAAGTTCCATAAAAAGATACTCCACCATCCAGAGCGTTTGTCCCTGGTTCCCCAGTCCATATTGGCAAGTTTCTTGACTTAAATAACCAAGTACCGACATAAGCTGCCCCCTCGGTCATGTTAGAATCAACAATTTGCCCCTTTCCAGATATGGTTCTTTGAAACAACGCCATTACTATACCAAGTGCGCAAAGGACACCACCTCCAGCGAAATCGCTTAAAAGATTCAAAGGGGGTTTAGGAGGCTCTTGATTTTGCCCGAGTAAGGACAGTATCCCCGACATTGCGACATAGTTAATATCATGTCCTGCTTTATCTTTATAGAATCCATTTTGACCATATCCTGTTAGCCTCGCATATACCAAACGTGGATTCTGTTTCAAAAGAACTTCTGGTCCTAAACCAAGTTTTTCCATGACACCCGGACGGTACGTGTCTAGAAGGACATCTGATGAAGCGCATAGCTTTTGGACAACGTTCCGACCTTCAGGGTCTTTAAGATTGATTGATATCATTCGTTTTCCATTCGATAGTACGGCGAAAGGGTTTGCGTTGATCTGTGGCAGGAATTTTTAAGTTTAAAAAAGGTTTCGGTCGGTAATTTAGTATATTAACTGTCCAAATAGATTTTGATCGGAAAAAGTCGATGACGCGACGAGACTAGAACTCGCGACCACATTGCATGACACCAGTAGCCTTAGCACGAAATACTATCGAATTCGTAATGTAAAGGTATCGACAGAGCGGAGCATTGCGATTGGCGGGCTACGCACGCACACAGATTCACAAGAGGCAGACTGCCAATCACAATGCTCCGGTCTCTCGAAACCTTTACATTACGAATTCGATAGGAGTTCATGCTAGTACTACTGTCCTTTACAAAGGAGCTCTAACTGTTGAGATACGGAGCCAGGTCTTGATGATATTATAAAAGCAACCGCCCAAAGATATAGGAGAATTTCGAACGCTTAAGACTAAGATAAAGATCACGGGATCGATTCCCTTCGGTGCAATCACTTTTTCCGATCAAATCAATTTTATGTAAATAGCACATACTTTTTCAACTACAGTAACATTGGCGCCATAATCAGCTAAAATAGTCCCACAGAGCGGTCCTGGAGCTAAGCCCATCATCTCTACCACTTTCACCCCTTTGAGCGCCATCTTTTGTCAACTATCTGAAAACCAAAAAAGAATCCTACTCAAAATCAGGTAAATCAAAATATTAAGTACTTCTATGAATATTTAGATTCGCTGGGAGCAACGAACTTTATAGTACCTATTTGGTAATCAGTGGTGTAAGTGCCTGTCGTATTTTTCTACAAAAAGTATACACAAATATTTACTTACTTATGTTTATTTATATTGTGATCAATGATAAAAAGATCAACTTAGTACGAACTACAACTTTACATATACGTACACACTTCTCCAAGTATACTATTTAAAATGTTAGTACTTATTTTAGAAGTCTAGCCCTTTAGGAATGAATGGGATAGAAAACTTATGTTTAGAAACTAAAAGTAATCGAGGGGTCAAAGTACTCAACTCAAAGACCGATTAGGAGCACAGATAATACAGGACTACAGGAAGATTATTTTTTAATTTTATTTGTTCACTACGGGCTTCGCTTTTAATCGATGTCATGATTTCAACTTTATTTAATCATATTTATTAAGTTTCAAAACACTTCAAGGATAAATTTTTAATAAGTTTATATTTTAGATTATATTTATTCATTCTATTGAAAAGCGCGTTCCCGGTACATTTTATACATTTTCTATTATACAACCGGATTTTGCATAGTCTGTGGTAAAACTACAGCTGACGTTGACACATCAGACACATGATTTACTTGAAAAAAAAAAAACAAACATACATATTGGTTGAAACTTTCTTGTTTCTGTTTTACTTTTTTATTTATTTCATCTTCAGTTCAATTAGTTTGCATGCTACATATTATTAGTTGTTTTATTTATATTTTGTCATAATGAAGACAAAGAAGACCCACCAGTGTGAAATTTGTCATAAAGTTATCGTTGGCAGTTCTTATAAGTTCAAATCACATTTATATCAACATCGAAGCATTAATGCAAGATTCAAGTGTTCCGAGTGCTCAAAGGAGTTTTTTAGACGTGATGCGTATGAAAAACATACAGCAGTGCACACTGGGCTGAGGAAATTACATACTTGTGATCATTGCGACAGAGGTTTTGTTGACAAGCGAAATCTAATAAGCCACTTGAAAATTCACGATGAATATTTTCGTAAACCAAACGTACAGTACAAATGTATGGTCTGCGGTGCACATTACTGTGAAGAACGTCTCCTTAAATATCATATAAGAAAACACCATTTTAACCTTAAACCTAAAGTTTCGATTCACAATGATAAAAAACCAAATGAAACCTGGGTGGAACGCGTTATCCAGTCTGAGATATGCGTTGAAATGACTAAAGTTAACGACAACACGATCATCATTAAAAAATCATCAAAAACCGAAAAATTTACTCCGGCCAAAATACAATCACAAAAAACGAAATTTCGGGAATATATCAGTTCGATTTTCGCGATTACTGAAAAGTCACAATATTCAAAGGCTGTATGTGATTATTGCAACAAGGAGATGTTAAAGAAGAGTTTGCAGTCTCACATAAGGGAGAGACATCTGAAGGTAAAGAAGTTTAAGTGTCACGATTGTAATGTAAGTTTCTGTCGACATTATCAAATGGTAAATCATATATGTGGTAAAACTCGGCAGCATCAGCCTAGAAAGACTTAAATATATCTATAATTATGTTAAATATATTTTATTAGTTAGAGGCTGTTTAAGTATTGTGAGCACTATTTCTTTGTTTTGCATATATATCAAATGACATGGGGGGTAGAGGGGTCTATATGAAGATTACGTCATCAATAGTAATTTACTTTTTTACATGAATGGCAACCCTCACATTATCTAGGCTTGAAAACAAAATATTGAATACTAATATCTATCCTAAATCAATTTTCTTATTTTTTAAATTATAATTATATACATTTATAATTGAAAAATGTTTACGTAAGCATGGGGGAGAGGATAAGAGCTTCGATCACTTTTGCTGACAAGGGTAAGTGGGGGTAAATAATTTTAATCAATCTGCTTACATAATATTTGAACCGCCCCTTGTGTAACACAGTTAAACATTTTATGTAGTAGAGGACTGTGGTCCAATTGCTGGTATAATTCCAAGTCTAACCTTAAATATGATTGTACCTTTCTGTAACACGCTGTAAACCTGGGGCCGTACCAACACCTATTAAAAGTAATATTATTTCAATCTTACTCTACTACAATAATGATTTGATGAATATTTGCATTGGTCTGGGTGTTTCTATGTATAATATGTATGTATTTACAAAAAAAAAGTATCTAAGTATGTTTATCCGCATTCTAGAACCCATAACACAAGCTATTTAAACTATGCTTACCATGGGTTCTAGGTGTTGTAGTGTAGATTGTCCTAAAATATAAAAAAAAAAAGAGATTTGACCCGCCAGCAGTACTCAGGATGCATAGGATACTCGTGTTATATAGTTAAAATGTGTCAAACAATATCTCGTACTGTAGTGGATACATTTATTTATTAAAATTAACACTTGTCTTACAAGATACAGTACACAAATATTGATAAATGACAACGGTTCAAGTTCAAATCACACTCGAATGGAATCCTCTAATTATTTTTAATCGGTGGTGGTAGGGCTGGCACCATAGTCTATTTCTAAAGTTAGAACAAATATTTTATAATAAGGTATTTGACATTT
Source organism: Pelosia muscerda (assembly GCA_963691645.1). NCBI lineage: Eukaryota > Metazoa > Arthropoda > Insecta > Lepidoptera > Erebidae > Pelosia > Pelosia muscerda. The sequence continues at coordinate 3,882,969 of OY829125.1, forward strand.
TTTTTTATTTATTATCTATGACATGAAGCATGCAAATTATAAACAAAAAAAAATAAATTTCAAAGCAATTAGTATCCTCTAACCTAGGAGCCAGGACGGGGTCGACACAAAAGATCCAATAGGGTTGAAGTGTCCGTGAAAGCTCAGAGCACGCACCCCAATAACATAAGATAAGATAAGATGCCGAATATGACCCCACATGTTCTATAGGACAAAGTTGAATGCCCAAGGTATGTTCATATGGCTTAGTTGTTCAGAACATTCTCCCTGTAATGGACTGGTAGTGGGTTAAATCCCACCTAGGACATTAATATTTTCCTATCAATATTGAATAAAAAATATGTTATTTTAAACCTGACTGTATATCTTAAGTAAAAACAGCTTAAGTCTGGGGGTATAGGAAGCCAGAAAATAGGAGTGGTTATTATTATTTAACCATCATGACCTAACTGAACTTATATCAGAAACGTTGCCATGTAAATATTTATATTCGTATCACATGTCGGAAGGGGTCAACGGGTCCTATGCCGTCATATCATATCTTTCAGCGGAAAAGGGGTCATCGGGCACTACACGGACTAGGAAAACCTCTCATTTTAAATCACGATTTTTAAGTGAAAACATATGTTTACCCTTCAGTTTTCATAGATCATTTTGTTCATACGAAATATAAAAGATAAAATAATAAAACCTTGAAAATTCTATATGGCCAGTATGTTAACTAAATTAGACAAATTTAACACCTTAGTCTCATTGAACACTTTTTATGAAATCAATATTTTTTAATGTTATAACAATTTTACAATCCATGTGGCATGGTCTTCTTAGTCTATTTCGTCCTAGGGCCAGGCCTTATCCTAGTCCTAACTCAGTTGGGGTATGTTTTAAGTCTAACTTAGAAATGGCTAAACATTCATGAATTCTGTGAAGCGGCTACCATCTGAACGCCACAATCCAAAACTCATTGGTGAGTTAGACCAGTTTTTGTAATTTTTAGGGATCCAAATATCCGTAACGACTGGCATAGATGTGCCTATGACAGTAGGGACATAAAAGGTCTCACTGTATTTAGAATGGTTCAGGGTAAAGCCGCACTAGCTATTACTGCTTTACCTTGCTATGTATTACCTACTCGGCTACCACTAAGCTCAAAGAATCCCGTCTCCAATATTTTTGACCAATGAAATGTATGTTTTAATTACTTGACAGATTTTTCTTGGTATGACTATAATGGTCAGAGAGATTGCAGAGAACACAGTCTTTACCACTATACTATTAGAAGACGATTGAAGCTAACTGCTTCAATATAAAGACTGAAAAATAAACCTTCATTATTATTAATTAAGTATCATGTATTTACAAATAAATGTATAACATATATATTGTTCTAGAACCCATATTACAAGTTAGTTAAGTTTACTATGGGTCTAGGTAGTCCTAATATACTATTATGTTATGTTTAAGATAGTTTTTCTCAAGTGCACAAAATATGAAACTATGTGATAAAACAATTTTTGTATTTGACATGTTAATGTGTTTATTAACTTTATAATCTGTTCTATTTTTAATGGTGAAAAAAAGTTGCTAATGCAGTGACTTTTTCTCACCGTGACTGTGCAAATTGGACAAAACACCAATGCCCATGGCATTAAGTCCCTGTACAATTATTTTGTATTCTTGCAAAAAGATTAAATAAAAAAAAACACTGTTACAGTGAAAAGAAACTAGTGATTATTTGTCACTAGTGCAAAAGTGACAAATAGTCACAAGTTCAAAGCTCGATTTACACATAGCGATCTTTTTGCCATTCATTGTCATCTCCTGAATACAGCATTTTTTATTGTACTCTGTAAACGGCAATGAATAATAAAATCACCCGTGGCCGGTCCGCACTCGCGTTATAGTCTGGCAAGCTCGTTCGTGACACTCCCATGGACTGCGGGCGCGGGGGACGAAAGGCAGCGGGGGGAGTGAGAGACGAGCGCGGGGTGGAGGCTGGCTCTCAGAGCCGTCATTTAGACGCGCACGTCGCTGCTGACGTCTATGTCATCGATAAATACGTCCCCCACCACCCGCGCGGACCATGGGAGGGTCACCAAGGAATTTGTCAGGCTATAGTGTGAATCGCGCTTTACTGTGCAACGCATACACATATATGCGCAAGCCCTAAATATTAGAGGGAAACTGACAAGGAAGAATAAAAATGGCGCTAGATTGCATAACATAAACTCATACCTTTATCCCCGAAGGGGTAGGCAAAAGTGCTAGCACCCACATTTCGCCAGTTTATGTTTAGGTCCCAATATAATAGGTGGCGAGCCTATTGCCATTAACCGGGCACTTATAAACCGGCGATAAAAACACATAACTTCGAAATGCATCGAAAAGTAATTGGTGTGTCCCATGGTGAACTTGGGATCGAACCCGAGACCTCGTATCAGCAGTCCATTACCCATACCACTAGGCTACTATCTAGTGCTAGTATTGCAAAAGTTCCATATTGAAAAAAAAAATTGGTTGCCTGTAAAGTCGGTATACGGGCGAAAGTTTTACGTGACAACGACTTTGAGTGGTATGTCTGTCTCTCTCGCTCTTAGGCGGGCTAACCATGCCCGAGTGGAAGGGACGCGTGCCTCTCACTCGCTCTCATTGTGAGCGCATAACGTGAGCGGAGCGTAACGCAGTTTCTTGAAGTGTCACCCGGCAAGCCAATTTATAAGACGTTGTCACGTCAAAAAGCAAGAAATATATTATAAGGACCTGCGTAGATCTTTTCGTGCAAGTTGAAGTTGGGTGGACTAGTACACACATTGCTATTTATGCATGTAATTTACTAAGGCTGTGCCTTATTTCCAAATATACCGCAGTGGGTGTATGAGGAATCTTATCCCTACGACTTTTTTCTGTCTGGTGTGTGTTGAGAGCGGACGTGTATCAGTGCTTTATCGGAAATTTCTAAATTTTATTTAATTAAACTTGTGATTGGTCTACTGACCAAGTTCGGTGCCTCTCGTTTCGTCCTGTGAAGTCTTTACGGCTGTCTCCTCCCAGTGGGCGGCGGAAGCGAGATATCAAATACAAGATACTCCCCTGCTGGTGCATTGCTGCGGTGGGCTAATTCGGTTCGATGAGACGTGAAATTCCGGCCTACTCAATTCAATACAAACTTGAAAAAGTGCAACGGGGTAAGTCGGATTCGAACCTGTGCCCCCGAAACGTGACCGGGTGCGTAAACCATTACGCCGCCAGGCGAGTGAAGCTGCACTCTCAAACTCTGAGTCATAGTCTGCAACCTATACCGACACGGCGCGACGATATAAAAAGTATATAACAGTGCCATCTATTATTTAATTGGCGAACCACTTGCTCAACTAGCAGTGCGACACTGAAGTGTTGTGTGTTCGATTACTACGTGCTTGATTATCTAAGAATTCACAGATGGCGCCTGGGAGTGCTGTTTGTGCTGGTTGCCGGCATAGCGTAGATAGTCGAGAATGTTTAAAATGTAGCAAGTGTAATAAGTTTTATGATCATGTATGTGCAAATGTACCAGATAAAAAAATATTCTCTTCCATGACTAAAGATCAGAAAACCAAGTGGATATGTCAAGAGTGCAAGAGTAGGGTACCGAAGGTGGGAAACACCAACACGCCAGTAAGAAGCATTAGGGAGGATGAACCGGGCCCTCAAAAATTTATTGATGATGATATTGGTACGGAAAACGTCACTACGAGAAAGAAGCAATCGGAAAATCAACAGATGTCTATAACCATCGCTGGTCATACTAGTTCACTACATGATAAAGAAGCCTTGATATCAGCTATAAGTGACCAAGTACTTAAAGCTATTAAAAATGAACTACCACAGATGATATCTGGTATCTTGAAGACAGAATTATCGTCTATTAAGAAGGACTTGCTCGATTTTCGCCAGTCTGTTGATTTCCTGAGCACAATGCATGACGAAATGAAGTCTGTGATGGAAACTTTGGTCAAAGACAATGCACTTATCTCTAAAGAGAATTCCGAGCTGAAGGCCACTGTGTCAGAACTATCTGATCGCCTAAACAATCTGGAGCAGCATATGCGCGAGAACAACTTGGAGATGCAAGGTGTACCCGAGTACCATAATGAAAACTTACCTAGTCTTCTGAAGCAATGTTCGGGAGTAATTGGCTATGATCTAAGAGAAGATGAAATAGTAAAGTGCACTAGAGTTGCCAAATTGAATAAGGAAAACAAGCTACCTCGTACTATAATTATTAAGTTTAGAAGTATGGAGAATCGCGATGGTTTTTACTCCGCTGTACATAGATATAATAAATTGAACCCTGATGGCAAACTGAATACATCACTGCTGGGAATTGCAGGTGAAAAAAAACCAGTGTATGTAAGTGAGCACTTATCGCCTTGCAATAGGGCTCTACATGCTGCAGCTCGTAAAAAGGCGAAAGAACTCGGATATAAATTCACTTGGGTAAAAAATGGACGGATTTATGTTAGAAAAACAATTGATTCTAAATACATATTGATTAGGAATCGTGATAGCCTTGCTCTAATAAGTTAATGCCATCAGTATGTTCCCAAATACCCATGACGGGTAATTCAATAATGATATATTAATATTTAATAGCTAAAATGTCTCTTTCGATTTATTATCAGAATATTAGAGGTATGAAGAGCAAGACTATAGATATTTACAATAATGTATTGTGTAATAACTTTGATATAATATGTATATGCGAAACTTGGCTTGATGCGGATGTATTGTCCTCGGAGTTGTTCGATGACAGATATTGTGTGTTACGTAGGGATCGTGACCCTGCATTTCTCCGTCGGTATAAAAAAGATCATGGAGGGGGTGTGCTAATTGCTTATTCTAAAAAACTCAAAGTTTTGATGAGAAGTGACTGGCAATCAGACCATTTGGAAGATCTATGGGTACAAATCACACTGAGCGGGGATCTTACTGTAAACCTATGTGTTGTTTATCTGCCTGGGTATCTTGCGGTGCATGCGGCTTGCGATTTCATTACGAAATGCGGCCACATAGTTGACAATGTGCCTAATCACAGGACGTGTATAGTGGGTGATTTCAATTTGCCTCATGTGCTATGGTCAGCTGAAACCGGCTGTCCTCTCAACCATTACTGTGAAAAATCAGAAGCTTTATACGACCTGTTCCATCATACTACATTGCGACAACTTAATTATAATAAGAACTATAAAGACCGAATACTAGATCTAATCATAACTGACTGCTCAGACTTACTTACTATTGCGCCAACTCAACCCATAAGTCGTCTGGATGACAACCATCCGACGTTGGAGCTTATACTTCAAACCACTCCCTATACATTGATTCAAAACACTTTACTAAAAAAACTGTGTTTTCGTAAGTCTGACTATGAAAGCTGTAAAAATGACATATGTAAGATAGATTGGGCAGGATATGCATTGAATATGGGATGTGAGGAATTTGTCTTATTATTTTACAACAACATACACTCAATCATAGAAAAATATACTCCAAAGTCTAGGGGGTCCAATAATAAATATCCGATATGGTTCTCCAAAGGTCTCATTAAATTGCTTTCAGCTAAAAACAAAGCTCACACTAGATTTAAGAGATATAAAAACCCCAGGGATTACGATGAGTTCTCTATGCTAAGAACTAGAGCCAAGGAAACTACTGAGCGGTGTTTCAGAGTATACATAGAGCGAATGGAAGATGACATCAAACTGAACATAAAAGCTTTTTGGCGCTATACTAAATCTAAACGTATCACCAATGACATCCCTAGTCAGATGTGCTATCGAGACAAAATTGGTACTAAGGGTGAAGATATTGTGAACTTGTTTGCGAGTCATTTCTCATCGGTTTACTCTTCCAGTACTAGACATAATTACTGTCCTAACTTTCCGTCATCGAATTACTCCATTAGTAGTTTAAAAATAACCAGAGAAGAATTGTTAAAAAGGTTACAAAGTGTCGATCTCTCTAAGAGTGGTGGCTTTGATGGTATTCCGCCTGTTTTTGTTCGTTTTTGTGCTACTGCTCTCGTAACACCGGTATTATTAATATTCGAGAAATCTTTACATGAGGGCGTATTTCCCAGCTTATGGAAGATAGCCAGGGTCACACCAGTGCATAAGTCTGGAGACAAGGGTGATGTCTTGAACTACAGACCTATCTGTATTCTAAGCCTATTTGCCAAGATATTTGAGGGCTTCATCTATGCCCATATGTATAACCACCTCAGGCATGTATTGAGCCCACGACAACATGGTTTTGTAACTGGAAGGTCAACCAACTCTAATCTATTATCCTATACCACTTATTTATGTACGGCATTCAATGATAAAGAGCAGGTGGATTCTATTTATACAGACTTTTCCAAGGCGTTCGATAGAGTGGATCATTTTGCATTGCTTGTTAAGGCTCAACATGTGGGAATACATGGGAACTTGCACAGGTGGTTAACCTCTTACCTATTGAACCGCACGCAGCTTGTCGCACTTAGTGGGTTTGAATCTGTACCATTTTTAGCAACATCGGGTGTGCCCCAGGGGTCAAATCTGGGTCCTTTGTTGTTTTTGTTATTTGTGAACGATTTGCTCTGCAAAATTAAAAGTGAATGTCTGGCATATGCAGACGATATTAAAATCTTCAGACGTATATTGGATGATCGTGATTGTGAGGCCCTTCAATCAGATATCAACATTATTTCTAATTGGTGTGATGAAAATTCTATGGCCCTAAATATTAAGAAGTGTCAGATTATCACATTTACTAAAAGTAGGACTCCTATCAAATATAATTATAATGTGCAGGGGGATCTCCTAGATAGAGTTAAGGTGATTCGCGACTTGGGAGTAATATTCGATTCTGAGATGTCATTCAGACCTCACTATGATCATATCTGTAGCAGAGCTAATCGTATGTTGTCTTTTATTCTCAGAATCTCCCGACCGTTCAGACAAGCCGAGTCCTTGATAGTATTATACAACTCCCTCGTAAGAACCATAGTCGAGTACTGCTCAGCTATATGGGCCCCGATATACAATACACATACAGATAGATTAGAATCTATACAAAGACGGTTTGTTAGATCTTTATGTTCAAAATATGGTCTCAGGCGCAAAATAAATCTGTATGAGCAGCGACTTGAACACTTTCAGATTATGAGTCTTGAGAGGAGGAGGTGGATGAGTGACCTGTGCACTCTGCACAGAATAGCGAATGGTTCACTAGACAGTTATCTGCTAAACAAATTACACATCAAGATACCAACGCGTTCTGTGCGTATCCCACAATTATTCACAATACCTGCGAGTAACAACAATGTTTCCCAGAATGATCCGCTCGCTCGAATGTGTAGGTACTATAATTCTGTATGCTCTCGTGTGGATATATTTCACAATGGTTTTACTGAATTTAAAAGGTTTTTGCGTGGTGAAGGCCTTCAGCTAGAATAAGGACTGTTTTTTTTTTCTGTTTATTTATTTTGTCATTTGATTTGTTTTTTGATTAGTCATAATTTACTTATATTTATAGCTAAGTAATAGTTAAACTGGCACTGAAGTCAACAGAAATGCTGTGTGCAGATGTAAGTGGACTTCAGGTTTAAAATGCTATATATTTTGTAAAATCATAGTCATAGTGTCATCAATCTGATGTCTGTTTCTGTACCAATTTTATAAAAATAAAAATAAAAATAAAAAATAAAAATAAACCACCAGTATGTATGTTTAGTTGGTTGGTGAACGGGTCTTCCCAACTTAATTATACGCATTTCATTTACTTGATAACTGTGCCTTTTCCCCGTACACCCACCAGTGTGTAAAGGGCTTGTACACAAAACTGCGATGCGTTGCGATGCGAGTTCGCAAAACAATTATTTCGATAGATTTTTTCGTTGATTCGCATCGCATCGCGTCGCATCGCAGTTTTGTGTATAAGCCCTTAGTTGGTGGGTGAACGGGTTCTCCTGACTTAATTATATGCATGTTATTTACTTATAAATGTGCCTTAAATATTGTAAAATTAAGATGTTATTATACAATGTTGGTTATATTACACACTGTCTATCTATACAAATTATTAGGTTATATTAATAAAAAAGAAAATGAATTTATTTGCGTTTTATTTATATGTCAAAATCATAACTTCTTTATTAGCTGTAGTCGGGTAAAACTAGTCAAAAAAATCAAAAATCATTTATTCTGCATAGACCAGTAAACGGCACTTACAAAACGTCAATACAAACAATATTTTATCAAATGCAAATGGACCACCGGTTCGAAACGCGGCCCTGACCTGAGAAGACTCCGGCAAGAAACTCAGCGGGCTTTTCTTTTTTTTTTGGTCTATTTACAATAGTTTACTTAGTCTAGATACAAAATTTAGCTGAGTAGCAAGTGGAGTGAACAGTTCATTTCCAGGCTTGTTTATCATCCAAATAATCCTGGATTTTATAGTAAGCTTTTTGACATAGCTTATTTTTTACTAAATTTTTAAACTTATTGATAGGCAAATCTCTGATTTCATAGGGGAGCTTATTAAAAAAGCGTATACAATTACCCTGAAAAGAATTTGAAATTTTGTGGAGTCTACTATCACAGACAACGAGATTATTTGTGTGTCTGGTATTTAGGTTATGCCTATCACAAACTCTTGGAAAGTTTGTAATATTTTTTCTAACATACATCAAGTTTTCGAATATATATTGTGAGATTACGGTAAGAATGCTTATTTCCTTAAATTTATCTCGGAGGGAGACTCTTGGGCCCAAATTATAAATGGCTCGCACAGCCCGTTTTTGAAGAACGAATATTGCATTTAGATCCGCGGAATAGTACTATGAGTAGTAACCGAAATTACTGTTTGTTAGGTTTGTATAGTAAAACGGGGTGAATAGGGATCCAGGGGTGAATATGGATAAAATGGCGAATAGAATATTTGAAATAGATTTCAAATAAGCCTGTTACTAGATATATTTTTGAATACCACTTAGGTGGAAGATAAGCACGCGGCCCACCTGATGGAAAGTGGTTACCGTCCCCTATGCGTCACCTTCGTGCTGCCGACCATAGAGAATGTTTAAAAATGGTTTAATACGATTGTAAAATCATTCATTGTGACCGATAGTTTTCTCTCTCGCCATCGCCCCAAGATGATTGTATAGGAGCATTTAGAATCACTCTCAACGTGCCTCCGTAACTGACCGGTTGAGAATTCTGAGAATTCCCGCTGTAAAGGATTGGTCGCGGTTTCGAGTCGTATCGATGCTCTTTTTCCTATCTAAATAGACTTTTATAGTTCATTCTAAATAATATTTCCCTTTTTTTATCGTGCAATAAATACCCGCATAAATAATACGGATTGTTCTCCGCCAGAGCCGGCTGGGGAGGTTATGTCAGACTAGAAACGACTAAAACGCACCCCGTCTTTGGATCTTTAGTTGCTGGAGGTAAGATAGTAGCTATCATATCCCACACACCCCGATACACCCGGGGCCCTCTTGCGAGATGACCCACTTCGGATGTAGGTATATCCGTCTCAGTCTGTGGATGTCCAAGTCTAGGCCCTGGGTATGGGGAAGCGCATTTAGCGCCGACGCCGAGGCCTGCTTCTGCTAGGGCGACAGACGGCTCCACCCTGCACCCCCAGGCTCGCGCTCAACGCTCGACGTCCGCGTCACCTTCGCTCATCACAGGCTGTGCGGGTCCGAAGTCTTCTCAGAACCTGATTTCTATTTATACCAGTAGTACCATTGATCAGTACCACTAGTGGTACTACTGACACTTATTCGTTACTAGTAGGTACCATTTTGAGGTGACGGTAGCCCAAGCGCTCAATAATCATACCCTTTTTTTATCGTGCGCTAAATCCCCCCGGATACCACCTCCACCAAAACCGATGGAGGTGATTATGTCGGGCTCGAACCGACCAAAACGCACGCCATCCATGGGTCCTTGATTGCCGGAGGTGAGATTATACAAGACATATCTCTCGCACCCCGGCAGACCCGGGGACATCTCTATTGAGATGACCCTCTTCCCCCAATGTGGGGACCATGGTGTCCCTATCTAGCCCCTGGGTATGGGGTGGCACTTTGCGCCATCGCCGTGGCCTGCTTCTGCTAGGGTGACCGGCGGCTCCACCCATCACCCATCACCCTCGCTCATGGGGGACGGAGGTCATTCTGCGTCAATCATACCCTGATTTATATATGATGTAAGTTTAATACCTACATACGCGCCTGCAGTAATAATCATTGTCACTTATTTACAACTGGCTGTTATCTTTACTACAATCTTCAGGACTGAACTTCGCGACCTATTTAGTTCAATAGCGGTCACGGTATAAAACAGTAACGTAATTAAATACTCTTTAGTAACCTTTCTAGTCTGTGCTGATAGCTGTACTGTACAATTAAAAAGTTGAATTGTTAAAAATGGCAGAATTTAAATCGAATGGTAAGTGTTTATACAAAATTTTAATGGTAAATGAAAATTTTGAGGTTATGTGTTTATTATTTTGATAAGATAATGTAAAAAACATATGGACAAGTTCCATGGTCATCAAAATAGTTAAGTAGTGTAAGTGCGCATATGTATCGCGGCCTATAGAGTTTCTGTTCTGGTTTGATGAAAGAGAAGGAAGTATTTCTATCTTTAGAGGAAGTGAGATACATATCTATACACAAGACCTAGGTAGTGAGAAAGTGACAGAATATAAGTATAAACCGCGAAACGTTTTTTTTTATAAACCATTATCAACTTTGACAGAAATAGATAATACAGTTACCTATGTCATTTTTTTAAACTAAAAGTCACTTCGCGATTTAATAAATAAATAAATAATAAATATTCTAGGACAATCTACACAACGCCACCTAGACCCATGGTAAGCATAGTTTAACTAGCTTGTATTATTGGTTCTAGAATGCGGATACACATACTTAGATACCTTTTTTGTTGTAAATACATACATATTATACAAAGAAACACCCAGACCAATGCAAATATTTATATCCATGTATCTACACAAATATTTGCATTGAGCGAGAATAGATCCCACGCCTCCTGCGTAGCAGTCGCGTTCACTACCGCCACGCCACGGAGGTCGCCAATTTAACGTTGGGAATACTAAATACCGTACTAGCAAACCCAGGGAACTCCGTTTCGCCACTACTGTATGTGAAAAATGATTTTCCTGCTTTTCTGTCGAATTTTTTCTGAATTTTCTTAGCTATAAACCTCACGGAGCCCAAGACCTTTCCAACGAATGCAAAACCGTGGAAATCGGTTCGTGCGTTCTGGAGTTATAGCGTCAGGAAGGAAAACTCGACTTAGTTTTATATAGTAGATAATTTACCTTATCAAACGAAAGGAATTTTTTCATCTTGTAACACCTAATATTCTAGAACACCAACACATTCGTTACAACCCTCTCAAGGATGACTGGGTTCTCATCTCCCCACATCGCTGCCAGCGCCCCTGGAGCGGTCAGACTGAGAGCGATGAGGAAGAACAGGCTCCGGACCTTAATAATCCACTGCTACCCAATGCTGTGAGACCTAATGGACAGGTTAGTGGCAACGACGGTATCTCCCGTCCGAAATGAGCTGTCCAACTGGGGAAGTACCTCCGCCCTACAGAAGACCGCGGTCATAATAACCATCGTGTTGTGTTCCAGCCGGTAAGTAGGGTAGCCAGAGCTCACTATACCCCTCCTTCCCCTCCCCTTCCTAGCCTCCCCACCCCTTCCCAGCTCTCCCCCTTTCCCTTCAGGGTGGGCAGCGCGTGTGTGACACCCTTAGTGTTGCACACGTTCATACGCCACGGTGGCCGCTTTCCATCAGGTGGGCCGTGTGCTTGTCTGCCACCTACGTAGTATAAAAAAAAAAAAACCAGCGCCAGATACTTGTGCCTGGGATTACGCTGAATTGGCTCCTTTATTCCTTTTGCAGCACAGATGTGCACGACGTACCTATTTATCACATTCTTTTTGTATATCTTTAATTTTTAATGTGGTTATTTGTGCTGAAAAAGGCTAAATAAAGTATATTTTCTTTCTTTCTTTCTTCTAACTGAGCAGTCCGAATGGAGAAGTACCTCCGCCCTACAGAATACGGCGGCTTATAATTACCGCGGTTGCCTAGTGGTATGGGTTATGGACTGCTGAGACGAGGCCTCGAGTTCGATCCCATGTTTACCATGGCACACACCGATGACTTTTCGTAAGCTGAAGGCAGTGTCTCATGAAAGAGGGTCATCATTGCAAACACGTTCAGTGCTACAATGGTGGCGCTCGGCTTGACGGCCTCATCAGATGCTTTTTCACGCCCCGCTTAAAGGACCGGGGACTGTAGGAAGAAGGAAACACGTGCGTCGGCAAGGAATTCCAGGACTTAATGGTGCGGCAGAGAAAAGACTCACCGAACCGCTTGGTTCTTGATGGAATATTCTGTACTGTATGCGAGTGACATCTAAGCCCTGCACGTGTTGTCTTGTGTAGGAAAGGTTTTCGAAGTTATGTGTGTATTTATCGCAGGTTTATTTATAAGTGCCCGGTTAATGGCAATAGGCTCGCCACCTATTACATTGGGACCTAAACATAAACTGGCGATATGTGGGTGCTAGCACCTCTTCCTACCCGTTCGGGGATACAGGCGTGAGTTTGTGTTATGTAATTACCTTGTGATCTGTTCCTCGTGGTGACAAGTGTAGTCAGGGCTCACTGGAGAGGTTTTGTGATGTCAGTGGGAAGACCAAGGGTTTAGCTTAACACTGCTATGTTATGGTATGAAGCCCTGTTTGGTCTTCTGCGCTGACAGCACAGAAACTCTCGGTCGGTCTCTCATAGGGTCGCCAGCACGGGTGTGACGCCCCTGGCGTTGCAAACGTCCATAGGCCACAGTAACCACTTTCCATCAGGTGGAACATGTGCTTGTCTACGAGTACGACCTAAGGGTTATCTATAAAAATAAATAAAATTGGAGTGTCTGTTTGTAATATTAAAATAACCGCTTTCTACTACATGCATAAATGAAATACAGAAATATATATTTTTTTTAAATTTTGTCTGTCTGTCTGTCTGTTTGTTCCGGCTAATCTCTGGACCGATTTGGACGGGATTTTCACTGGCAAATAGCTTATGTAATAAGGAGTAACTTAGACTACTTTTATTTTAGAAAAATCATTTTTTATTACATTTCACGCGGACGAAGTCGCGGGCACAGCTATCACTACATAGTATAAAATAAAGTCGCGTTCTCTGTCCCTATTTTTCTTGTCCCTTTGTATGCTTAAATCTTCAAAACTATGCAACGGATTTTGATGCGGTTTGTTTTAATAGATAGAATGGTTAAAGAGGAAGGTTTATATGTATATAACATCATGTTACAACAAACAGGTGCGGAGCAGGAATGAAAAATGTTGCAAAAACGGGGTGACGCAGACGAAGTCGCGCGGGTCAGCTAGTAAAAAATAAATCTATTCACAATTTGAGACTCCACACTTCTGTCTGCACGAGCTCTAATTAATGTAATGTCAACAGAAAAACCCCAACTACAAGTCAACGTATGTGTTTCCAAATGACTTCCCGGCACTACTGGAGAGGGTGCCAGAGCCTCCGCCCTCGGAGGACCCGCTGTTCAGATCGGCGGGGGCGAAGGGCCACTGCAGGTCAGTACTACGGTTATTCAATTCAATTGTTTTCGATTACAGTGATCCATTTCTTGTTAGTAAAGACTTAAAAAATTAAAGTTAGTATGCATATTGTTTTTTTTTTAAATGTAATTACTACAGTTCTTATTGAGAAATCATTGTTTCCCTCTGTGAGGAGGACTCCAGTTCGCTATACGATTCTAACTGATCGTCCTTCCCACAAAAAAATTAACAATTTGGAGAGTTGATATTCTCTGCCACTGTTTATGTTATGATACAATACAAGGTTTTCTATGATATGATACAATACAAAACAAGGGTATAACCATGTTTCGCAACCCCTGTAAGAACAGAGACATTCTGTGTCGTCAGCGCAAAAGATGTAGGATAAGTCTTTGGTGTTCCCACTGACAACACAAAACCTCTCTACTGAGGTCTGGCTACCCTACTCACCACCGAAAACACAACACAAGGTTATTAAACGGCGATATTCTGTAGGGTGGAGGTACTTCCCCAGTCGGACTGCTCGATTGGGACGGATATACCGTCGTGTCCTACCTCCTCGCGATAGATCCTTGCGAGTCTGTGCATGAACGACCATTGTGCTTTGACATGTGGAATAGAGTTACTTCCATTACGCACGGAGGTTGCTTAGCAACCTCTGTACTCCAGAAGCGCGGGTCAGTGGGTAACAGGTGTTGCCATTGCCACCTATCACCCTAACGGATAAAGGCCGGGGTCTCTTCCTGGGGTAAAAAGGGATACGGGTGTTTCTACACTTGGGAGACACACGGCCTTCTCGGCTCAGCCACAGATTAATAAATAGTAACTACTCTCTCAGCTCAGAGATGTTTCCGAGTCGGCTGCGATGTGAAAGTAATGCCTTTTGCACCATTATATTTGAAGACCCGAGATAACATGCGGTTTTAGTCGGTTGGTTTGATGTTTCAGAGTGATGTGCTTCCACCCCGACTCCACAATGACGATTCCGCTGATGTCAGTGGATGAAATTTTGGCTGTTATCGAACAGTAAGTATAGTCTGAAGTAATATTATGTCATGCTATCCTGAGATAAGTACAGTCCGCAACTAAAGTGCCAATTAATCGAAATCGTGAATATAACATAACATAAACTCACGCCTATATCCCCGAAGGGGTAGGCAGAGGTGCTAGAACCCACATCACGCCAGTTTATGTTTAGGTCCCAATGTTAGGTGGCGAGCCTATTGCCATTGACCGGGCACTTATAAACCTGCGATAAATACACACAACTTCATTCATTGGTGTGTGCCATGGTAAAACCTGGGATCGAATCGCCATTCGTCATTGGACCATTGGTTGTGGAGGTCAGATGGCAGTCGCTTCACGGAAAATATCGAAGTTCAGCCGCATCACATCTAGACTGGAAAGCCGACCCTAACTGAGTTGGGAAAAGGTTCAGAGAATGATTCTCGTAGTGTGGCCCGAGCATGACACTTATGTCACAACCAACTATACATAATCAAGTAATAACCAATGTTGCCACACACAATTATTATCTGTTCGTAATTGTTATCGGTGAAAACTTATTTAATGGATTGCTTGATGCTTAATTGTTCTCATTTCAATGTTTAAACAACATAGTAACTGTCAAATACACGCTCAACCACCACATTGAGGATACATGGTAAAAATATTGAAGGTGATGTCGTTGTTCTCAACTCAAAAAGTTGAAACAGCATGGTAACATAAAATCGTCACATTGAGGGTAGATAGTGAAAAAATATTTAAAGTGATATCATTGTTCTCATTTCAAAAATTAATTTAATATTTTGCCGTTACTATGCTGTATAGTAACGGCAAAATATTTGCCCTATCGTCACATTGAGGGTAGGTACATGGTAAAAAATATTAAAGGTGAAGTCGTTGTTCTCAACTCATAAAGTTGAAACGGCATATTAACATTGAAACCGCTATACTGAGGGTAGATGGTAAAAAAATATTGAAGTGACATCACCGTTTTCATCTCAAGAAATTTTAATAGCACAGTAACAGCAAAATACGCGCCCAATCGTCACATTGAGGGTACATGGTAAAAAAATTGAAGGTGATATCGTTGTTCTCAACTCAAAAAGTTTAAACAGCATAGTAATTGTAAAGCACACGCCCAATTCCCATTGAGGGTACACGGTAAAAAAAATTTGAAGGTGATATAATTGTTTTTATATCAAAAAGTTAAAATAGTATAGTAACGGTAAAATACACAGTCAACCGCCACACTGAGGGTAAGTGGTAAAAAAAATTGAAGGTGATATCGTTGATCTCATTTTAAAAAGTTTTAAACAGCATAGCAATTGTAAAGCACACGCCCAATCGTCACATTGAGGGTATATGATAAAAAATATTGAAGGTGATATAATCGTTTTCGTCTCAAAAAGTTAAAATACACAGTCGATCGCCACACTCGAGGGTAATTGGTAGAAAAAAATGAAGGTGATGTCATTGCTCTCATTTCAAACGGTTTAATCAAACAGTAAAAGACACGCGGATTCGTCACATTGAGGGTACATAGTAATATAATTGCATCTGGAACTAAGTAACCGTTTGCCTAAAACCACACAAACATCATAGTAATCAAATGACTCACCAGGGTACACCCGCAGATACGATGACCAGGTTTACACAGTGCCGCTTCCACACCACACCTCTCACTACTGGCCGAATGTGCACAATTATCCTACTTCATCAGAATTAATTTGATTTGATTTGATTTGAGTAATCAGATGTGAGGGTATGTCGAAAATCATTACAGTTTCTAGTCCCGTACACTATACTTCATTACTACACAAACTTTTTTACGCGAAATCACTAAAGATGATCACAGTATTTTAGGATTTAAACTAAGAACAAATCACAATCCGGTAGAATGTAATGAGGTTGGTGATCTTATGACCACATCGCGCCGCGTTTAAACGTAGACTGCCGTTAATGAAATGTCATTTATATCAAATGTCATTTTCAACTGACATCTGTCAATGTTGCCACACACAATAATCGTAATTCAAACAATTATTACTTTGCATTCGTAATATTCAGAAGTTATGCTCTCCGACATATTTATGTACCTATGTAACGAATAAACTCAAAAACCACTGGATTGATTACAAATAATCTTTTACTATTAGAAAGCTATACAGGGTGTTAGGGGAACGGCCCTGAAAACGAAAACAAGGGATTCTACTGACCATAAAAAATGAGCTACTTTTTTATCGCAATACTTTATTTTATAGGTATACCATAATTTTGAAATGTTATTCATAAATCACCCAATAATGTTATTAAAGTGTAAAGCACTGCAATTAAAAAAATTAGTCCAATTTTGTTAAACTGGTCAGTAGTAGGTATTCCCTGTTTTCGTTTTCGGAAACGTTACTCTAACATCCTGTATAATCATATCATAGAGTAAAAGTTCAAGGTAACTGTTATTTTACTCTATGATATGATTATACAGGATGTTAGAGTAACGCTTATACAGGACTACTGACCCGCGCAACTTCGTCTGCGTCACCCCATTTTTGCAACATTTTTCATTCCTGCTCCGCATCTGTTTGTTGTAGCATGATGTTATATACATATAAACCTTCCTCTTTAACCATTCTATCTATTAAAACAAACCGCATCAAAATCCGTTGCATAGTTTTGAAGATTTAAGCATACAAAGGGACAAGAAAAATAGGGACAGAAAACGCGACTTTCTTTTATACTATGTAGTGATAGTGATAGTGATGTTAGAGTAACGATATATAGTGATACTGGTAATCTTAATCCAGATGGGTGAACCAGATCAAAGAACTGGGTCGTCGTTACACCTGGGTGCAGATCTTCGAGAATAAGGGCGCCATCATGGGCTGCTCCAACCCTCACCCTCACTGCCAGGTGTGGGCTTCCAGCTACCTACCCAACGAGCCCAGGGTTAAGGAACGGTGAGTATCTTTGACTAGCTGCCGTGGTTTTCCCAAGCGACTACAATATGGGGTTCTTCAAGAAGGGCATTAGAAGGTTTCTACAGCACGTGTGTAGCGCCTCTAGTGTTGCAAACGTCCATAGGCCACGGTGACCGCTTCCCATCAGTTGGGCCGTGTGCTTGTCTGCCACCTAAGTGGTATAAAAAACAAGCTGACGCCTGTGTCTCCACCCGTGATTATATCTTAATTTTTTCGGGTGCGAATGCCTTAAGACCTTCCATTTAGGAAAGTCTTTTGGGGCTCCAACTACCCGTATCGACTGTTATAGATGTTTGTATGGTAATCGGGACCGGCCATAGCTTAACGTGCCCTCGGAGGCACGGAGAGTACCTAGTGTCTTTAAGAATTGTTACATATATCTTAAGATCGATCGGGTATTGCTTCACCCGTGCTATGTCAGATAGTATAATATCATTACTAGACAATTCAATAATATTCATTATTTGCCTATTGTTGAATCTATTTTCTTTTGTACTTTATTTGTCTATTCTATTGTATTTTTACCCGACTGCGCGACGCAAAGGAGGGTATTGTGTTTATCAGTCTATGTATGTATGTATGTATGTATGTATGTATGTATGTATGTATGTATGTATGTTTGTTTCTATGTGGCGTTCTAGAGGCTAAACGCGTAGGCCGATTTTGATGATTCTGACGTCAATCGATTCGTCTTAACCTTGTGAGTGTCACTAAAGACATGACAGTAATCAAAAATCACCACAGCGACAACCAGACGCCATATTGTCAAAATGAAAAAAAAAAATCGACGAACTATGTCAAGTGGGGTGTCGTTGAATAGGTATTTCAAAATCATTTTTAGGTTCCTTTTACCATTTTTCATTTTAACTAATAGTTTAGGATTTATAACGATTTAAAGTTGTTTAACAAAACATTCATTCTCGCAAATTTTCTTACTTCAAGGATAAACGATAAACAAACAAAAATAATATTTTGATAAAAAAATTAACTTGCAAATGAATCGTAACTAAAAAGTATAAAATAAAAAAATAATTAAGAAAAACAAAAAACCCGACTGCGTAAACCAAAGAACTAAAAAGAAAGAAACAAGCCCAGGAGTTAAGATTTCATACAATACTCACAGTCGGGGCCCCTTAGGAAGATGTGATTGGTAAAATTTAAATGGGCCCCGACTGTCATCTCCTGGGCTTGTTTCTTTCTTTTTAGTTCTTTGGTTTACGCAGTCGGGTTTTTTGTTTTTCTTAATTATTTTTTTATTAACAATATGGCGTGCGCTGGAAATTCGTGTGATGAAACTACATAATTTGAACTAATAAAAAACAGTCGAGTAATATTATAGAAATTCACGCCTACGGGCTAGCTAACGCACCGGTTTTTTAGGGTACGTAAATTTCACTTCACACCGCCTGATGGTAAGCTAAAGGCAAAGTCACAGGAAAGAAGTCACCCTTAAAACACGTACAGTGTTACAATGGTGGCGCTCGGCTTCACGGCCTCATCAGATGCTTTTTCACGCCCCGCTTAAAGGACCCGGGACTGTAGGAAGAAGGACTACACGTGACCCGTATTTTAAAATCCCTTATTATACAAATTTCATGAAGTATTCACTGTTAAATCGATCGAGATATTTATCACTTACACCGTGATCATGGCGCTTGCAACAGCGCCGAAATATCGTTTACGAAATGAAATCATCTAACATGGTAAATATCCCGATCGATTTAACAGTGAATATGTAAATGACCATGTCAATTTAAAATCATACATTCATAAAGTATCATTAATATACATGTTGCTATATTCGCAGAACACAGAAGGAGTATTACATAAAGCATAAGAGACCGATGCTGGCGGACTATCTGCGTAAAGAACTAGAGAATAAGGTATGCTTATTGGGGGAGAGAGGCGTAGGGACATACCTAGAGGCTCTATCATTTCTATGTGTATATTTACTACTAGTAAAACAGGGTGAATAGGAATCCAGGGGTGGATAGAAATAAAATGGTCATTGGAATATTTTAAATATATTCTTTTACAAAATTTTAACTTAGCCCAATAACAGATATTTCGTGACTCCGTTATTACAATGAACTAGTCCGAATTTTCGCTTGAAAGATAGTAACTAAATAATTTAGCTGACCATTTTATTTCTATTCACCCTTAAATCTCTATCCACCCCGTTTTACCGTTAGTCCATTTGTTTACGTACTTAATCTTAGTGTGTACCTATTTTGAATATGTTTTGTTTAAAAACTCAGCTTAGGAACGCATTTTGAAGACTAAAAACCTGTATCTATCGAACCACTAGTTAGTCAGTTAGTTAGTCTAGTTTATTTATTTAACATGTATTTTTTATAAAAAGTTGCCACAAGATTATTTACCTTTATTTAAGTAGGTACCAAAACAAATAAGTATAGATACTATGGTGGCTGTATGCTTCACAGTAACCAACAGAAAACTACAAACGAATCGCGAACCTCCTCTTTATTTTGAAGTCAGTTATTGCTCAATAAGCTTCAAAAGATTTTTTTATCAATGTGCAATATGGATTTGGCAATGTGCAATTTGGCAATGTGTAATGTGGCAATGTACAATGTGGCATGCGCATGTGGCAAATAGCAATATTTTAATCAATTATAAAGTTATACCTATATTATTCTTCAGGAACGCATCGTCACCAAAAACTCCGAATGGGTAGTCCTAGTGCCGTACTGGGCGGTGTGGCCCTACGAGACTATGGTGTTGCCCCTGAACGGCCTGCCCCAGAGACTGTCAGACTTGTCCGAAGACCAGAAGAGGGCGCTGGCAGAGATCATGAAAGAATTAACTACGAGATACGATAATCTCTTCAAGTGTAATTTCCCGTACAGCATGGGATGGCATGGTAAGCAAATTAGCAAACATATATACAGAGCCTAGTGTTATGGGTAATGGACTGCTGAGACGAGGTCTCGGGTTCGATCCCAGGCTACCATGGCACACACCAATGACTTTTCGATGCTTTTCGAAGTTATGTGTGTATTTATCGCAGGTTTATAAGTGCCCGGTTAATGGCAATAGGCTCGCCACCTATTACATTGGGACCTAAACATAAACTGGCGAAATGTGGGTGCTAGCATCTCTGCCTACCCCTTCGGGGATAAAGGCGTGAGTTTATGTTATGTTATATACAGAGTGTTAGGGACACGCAATGTTCAATGTTCCGCCGGCGGGGTGCGAGATATGTCTTGTATAATCTCACCTCCGGCAACCAAGGACCGATGGACGGCGTGCGTTTTGGTCGGTTCGAGTCCGACATAATCACCTCCACCGGTTTTGGCGGAGATGGTATCCGTGGGAATTTTGCGCGCGATAAAAAAAACCATAGAGGCAATCGGGGCCCTGCTTAGGGCCCACTGTTTCAGAGGGGCCCCCACCGAAGGAGAGACAATTTCTTGCACACCAACAACTAACGGACACAAAGTACACTCAGAACAACTATTTGTGGATCACACAATTTTTTGTCCTGTGTGGGGATCGAACCCATAACCTCGTGTACAGCTGGCGCATACAACGCCGACTGAGCCACGGAGGCAGTTACTCAATTGTTTTGTGATTATTAGATAACATATTTGAAAAAAAATTCTTCAGGTGCCCCAACCGGGCCCTCTACAACCGTAATGGACTCCCCGCACTGGGTCCTCCACGCTATCTACTTACCCCCTCTGCTGCGGTCGGCTACCGTGAAGAAGTTCATGGTGGGATACGAGCTACTTGCACAAGCTCAGAGGGACCTCTCTCCGGAACTCGCCGCTGAGAAACTTCGAGAATGTGATGTCGTCCATTATAAGAGTAAACAATAAAATATTTATTTTCAATATTGTTTTTCATTATTTCTGTTTTTTTTCGCACGAAAATCGGTTGTCGTACTAGAACCAACTAAAAAGGCAGTTATGGGTCTTCAGATATCGAAAGTGTAAAGCTGGATCCACATTAATGACACGAACAACCATTTGTCTATGCGAATAACAGTACTGCATGACATCGGTAAAGAATTTGACGTTCAGTGTAGACGTAACAACTTCTGGCCGTGTTCTGACAGATAGCTGTCAAAACTATTTTGGGTCGCGTCCTTTTGAGCTTTCATTTATCTCTCTATCTGTGGTAAGGGGCTGCATTTGTCGGTTTTTGCGACTTAAGCGCCATCTGTACAACTTAAATTCCATATTACTAATCATAACTCTGGTTCTACTTAACCGATTGCAATCAAACAAACGTAAGATTTTAAGTTGGACCAAACCGCTTCAAACAAAAAAACCGCATCGAAATCCGTTCTGTAGCTTTTGCGTCCATCGCGGACAAACCATCTTTTTACAATTATATTATATAGTATAGACAGATAAATAAAACGAATTTTATACAAATAATACTTTATTTATGAAATAATTACGTTAAGTAAGGCATAGATGTATTCTGTTCAATGGCACTGTCACAAATTGACATCACTGTAAGCATAATTGATACGGTCGTTAAAAAACGTAAAACTAGAATTTTAATATACAAGGTAGAATGTATAATGTGTCTTGTAAAAAATTCTTAAACGCTAACTTTTCTTCAACACGTATGTGTGATCATTGCTGCATCGTTACAAATAAAAAAAAAATACAAATCGGATTGAGAGTCTTCTAAAATAATGATTGTATTTGTATTTTGATACAAAATGCGTTAGTTTGTACTATTGTTAAAATAGCGCTCATTGTATAACTACATTGACATACCTTCCTCAGTTTTTTTTTGTTATTAATAATAGTATACATACATAAACTTAATACTGGTTAATAATACAAAATGTTTACATTTGTATCCGATACAAAAATTATCACAAATACTATTTGTATGTGTTGTCTCTATATTGTTTGTATCATGCCGAGATTTGAGAAACATGATTCGAGATTATTATAAATTCGGTAACTATTTTGTAAATAATTAAGAATACTTAATAAAATAAAATAATAATTAATAATAATGTAAATATTATATATCTACGCACGTGTAAAAAAATAGAAGTTAATAATATAAACATGGGCGTATTAAGCATTTAAAATATTAAACATTTTGAATAAGTCTTGAGATAGTAAGTATTATAACATTTCAATAAAACAAAAAAATATTGTGATATACTACAGCCAAAGTAATTCTAATGAATAATTAAGTAATTAAAACCGAATTACAGTCTGTTTATTTTCTAAACATAACATAACATAATAAGTAGTTTTAACCACTCTATAAAGGTATCCGAACTAAGCCGAACTTACCCGAACTGAGATCGGCTCTAAACCAATCTTCTATCCGACTCGCCATATTAAAAGTACAATGTACTGTTGGCTTCAGAAGTTGGTACAAAAAATTGAATTCAATTGTATAAAGTGATTTTAGAATAGAAGTTGCACAGTAGAACTCATGAGCACATTAATTCTCTTGTTTTCGGAAGAACCTTTGAAGAATCAATGTCTTTAATGTTTCAGCCAAAAATCATCAAAATCTATATATATAAAAATGAATTGCTGTTCGTTAGTCTCGCTAAAACTCGAGAACGGCTGGACCGATTTGGCTAATTTTAGTCTTGAATTATTCGTGGAAGTCCAGACAAGGTTTAAAAGATGAATAATATGAAAATGAACAGTTAGAAATGCGCCCACTAGCTCAGAACTGACATACAGACAAAAGCAAAATCCGGCTACCTTGTCGAAACGGACACTCGCTGGCTACGCTCATTCGGTCAATTAGACTTAGCTGCTCAAAAAATTATAGATCTTAATCATCATCATTTCAGCCACAGGACGTCCACTGCTGAACATAGGCCTCCCCCATCGACCTCCAATCCGCCCGGTTGGAGGCGATCTGCATCCAATGGGTACCCGCGACTTTGACTATGTCGTCCGTTCAACTCGCAGGAGGCCGTCCCACGCTTCGTCTACCGGTACGCGATCATTCGAGAACCTTTCGGCTCCAACGGCCATCTGTTCTTCTTGCTATGTCCCGCCTACTGCCACTTCAACTTCAATGTGATTTCACCTCGCCTGATGTTAAGCTGAAGGCAAAGTCTCATGAAAGAGGGTCACCATTACAAACACGTTCAGTGCTACAATGGTGGCGCTCAGCTTGACGGCCTCATCAGATGCTTTTTCACTGTGTCACACTGTAGGCTATGTCTACCATATAGATATTAAAACTGTATACGAACTTCTGCAACCCACTGTACTAGTACTTATTGTGATGAATTCTCTTTCGCCCGAGCACATCTTCTAAATTAATCTATATTTCTACAATATGAGGTCCTCGATTATATTTATCACAACTATAACCGTTCTATTATTAGCTGACCATCCCTGCATCGCACAAGGACATATTGTAAAATATGAATCGTGCGATACGCGATCCAATAAATTGAACTATATTTATAAACGCACAGGGACCGCCATCCAATTAAGTAAAATATTATAAACCTGGTATTTAATAGGCACATTATATCGGTACTGCCATAGGAATAAAATAAATCCCCTTTTCGGAGGCAATGGGGACACCGCGGTTACCATACATGAGGGGGCCATGGGTCAACTGGGGTGTAATCAAAATGCCTTATGGGCCAAATTACCCCAGCATCTAAAAAAACAGAGATGGCTTGCGGATTTAGTGGGGATTTGGATGTAAGTGTTAGGTATCTGTTACTGCTAGCAGTCTTGACAGACGTGCTCCCTGTCACCAAAAACAATGACATATTGACAGTAGCAGCGATATCGACTATATTTAATGGTATCATCTTGGAACCTATTGTAATATACACAAAAAAATTCTGATAAATAATGTAAATTATAGGGTAATCTATATTTAAAATATTGAGCCAAGAAAGCATAGTATATTAACTTAAATGTATAAATTAACTAAAGTACACATTATTCTCAGATTAAATTTATTCGATTCAGTTTAATTTTATTCGATTAAATTTTATAGTATTCGAAAGGTAAAAATTATGCAAACGTAAAATACGTTATACATTGATATAATATAAAGATAAATGTCCGTAATTTCAATTACGAAAATGATGAGAAAGTTACTAAATTAACAAAAATGTGTTAGTGTGACCAAGGAAAAAAAATTAGGCTCTGTAAAGTTCCAGAAAAGCATAGAATAACAATATTTGCAATTTACAATCAACTGACTTTTACCACTTTGACCGCTGTCAAAAATGACATCTGTCAGTGCTGTCATTGAAAATTAAGGTGAATGTAGTAAAGTTCACGTCGGCAGTGTAATGATCTGGATTCGAACACGAGACCTCTCGATAGTAAGGACTCCCTAATTATTGTGCTAAAGAGGTCAAGTCCAGATGAAGCCTGTATTGGTTTTATGGTCACAACACAAATAATATTGATTTTATGTAAATGTTTTGTTTAAGTACATATCCGTTTTGGATTACGTTTAGGAAATATTTAAATAGAAGTAACAGGATCTGTGAAAGTTGGCTAAATTTCTAGAAAATTCTTTTTTTTACCGAATTGTAAGAATTCTATTAAGTAAGTATAGTAGAAGTATGTAAAAATATTTATATACAGCGATATAAGAGTTTAAATATGGACCCTATTTTTTATAAATTGCTATCGAATCGTACCTAAGGCCTATCACAATAATTTTATGAAGAAATTAAATGACTCGGCCATTTTAAAAACAACTAAAATCACCTGTTTTTCCAATATGCAGCATTTTTCGCTGTCACTTAAAGTCAATACATTCATATTTCTTTGGACGAAACCGCGTAATAAGATCATCCGTTATGCGGTATTTTATTACACAATACCGCATAATAAGACATCTGTTATGCGGTATTTTATTCATACAATATCACGTAATAAGACCGTCTCTTATGCGATATTTCCTTAAATAAATAATAAATAATAAATATCCATATAATATAATACCTTCATATAATACCGCGTAACAAAACCATCTGTTATGCGGTATTTTCTTTGCATAATACCGACTTCGCAAGTTTATGAAATGACCGATTCAAAAAATTACGTCGTTTAAGTCCCATTAAATATAGATTGATTTCGTAGAGGTAGTAACTTTGAAACCACGACTTTACCCCGGCCTTGGAGAATAAAGATTGTGATGAAGTATCAGACAAGACCTTCAAGCTACAATCCGTCATTGTTGAATTATTGAAATCAATATTGACCTTTATTTCTAAGACATTTCAAACTAAAGGTATCTTCACCTCTACGAGTTAATTGGCCGAGTATTTTAATCAAATAAAACAGCCCATTCACGTAATCATTTCAGATCTTAACGATATATAACGTTTTCTATAATACCGCTGTCTTATAGTCAATTCAAATCAGGCAGAGTAATGGTAGAACAGTTTTCATGAACCACGGGATATAGACTAAGTGATATTCTGTTAGCGAAAACGCTAGTGGAATCAATTAGTAAAGTATTGCTGGGACATTTTATCGTGACCGTGTCAGAAACGCGTGTCAGTAAGGGAAACTGGGGAGTAATAATGTTTACTTAGTGTTGCCACACTAAAAAATACTCTAATACACTTAGTAATTTAAAAAATATTGGTGTACCTTGTCTCCCATAGGGATCAAGTGTCCCCAGTTTCCCCTACATATTTAGCTGTGTGATAGCGGAACTTAAAGCGCAATTCACACAATCGCGGGTGCGGGCCGGGCGCGGGTGCTTTTGCCATCCATTGCCGTTTTCCTAATAATGTCATTTTTTTACTTTGTACTGTAAACGGCGATGTATGGCAATAACACCCGCGCCCGACCCGCATCCGCGATATGTGTGAATCGCGCTTAAATGAAAGCATCGATCGATGAAAGCATGGTCATGTCAGCACAACTCTAGTTTGTGCTGACACGGTCACGATTAGTTGTGTTCACACTCAAAGGCATGTCGTGAAGCCACGCAGTCTTGTCCGTTGTTCGTGTCACAAATGTGGACCCGCCTCATGAAATTGACTTCAAAAATTTAATGAAATATGAATCTTTGTGACTTCATTTCACTTTTTTGTTTTTAAAATTACCGCAGTGTCAAATAATCTTTAGATAGTAAATTTAAAACGGTTCGCTTTGACGCGATTCCATCAATACAATGTCACTTTGCCTAGAGGCCTTATTCCATTCGACCACGCTGATAATAGTATGCAGAATAAATTTTTATCTATAGGAGCTTTTGGTTATTATTTTAGACTTTATCTTAATGGAATAAGGTTCATATCCACCACCACTTAAAAACTGCTCGAGCATTTTCCCGTTTCATTTGAATTAACTCTTATGCCTTTGCACTGCGTATTTTTTTATGCAAATATACAGGCTGTTAAGGGAACGCTTCCTCAAACAAAAACAGGGGATACCTACTACTGACCAGTTTAACAAAATTGGGCTATTTTTTATTGCTATACTTTTTTTTGTAAGTACCCTACCAAAAAAAGTAGCCCAATTTTGTTAAAATTGTCATTAGCATTCCCTAATTTCGTTTTCGGGAGCATTCCACAACGTACTATGTGTTTTTGCACGAAAGTGGCTTCAACACTCGCATAAGCCAGCGGCCAGCCTTAAATGAACCACCAGACATATTTAATATAATTATAACTTTACGCTTTTTCATCATTACACTTCTGCGCCAACCGTCTCCTTCTATGAATGAAAGGCACAAAACACCATAGCGATGCACCAAACAATAACACAATACCAAGAGTAACGAACAAAGACTTGTAAGATTTGGCATATTCGAACCAAAAACCACATATCGGTGGCCCAAGCAACTGCATTATACCATTAACGAATAAACTAATACCGTACGATGACATTAATCGCTCAGTACCTAACATTTCTGTCATAACTAGTGCTGTGACACCTACGTTGATACCAGAAGCGATACCAAATATGGAACAGAATACGCTTATTGAGGAATAAGTATACATCATTGGTACAACAGTTAAACTTATACCAGATAACACGAGGCCGAATATGAAGAAATAACGTTTGGGTGTTTGTACGAAGTCTGAAAGAGCGGACCCGCCAAGTCTGCCGGCTAAATCGAAAGCAGAAATTATTGATAATAAATAAGCACCTTTTGATTTGTCAAAACCGAGTTCTTGAGCGTAAGACGGAACTAGAATTATGAAGTTTGTATACGAAATAGCACAAGTAGAGTTTGATATTAATATAACTAAATATATTGGATCTTTTAACAGTTCTAAATCAAAGTATTTACTTGGCTCTTTTTTGGTATCCTCTTTAGGGCGCTTTTTACAACCGCAACAGTAAGTTATCGGTGCTAAGCTGTCTGTTACAGATTTTAAACTGAATTGGGAAGCGAATTCGCTTGGTTTCTCGAACGCTGATAGCGTAGAACCATGGAAAGGGGTTGACATATATTGGAAGCTCGAAGTTGAGGGGCTGCGTTTAGGCGTTTTTGGTACGCCTAATTTTTTACCGAACGCTTCTTGGGAATTCACACGACCGCTCCTACCTTCGGGTACCGATTCTAGTAACGATGGGTTACTAGGAAGATGATTTTTACTAGAAATGTGCTGAAGACCGTGCCGAGAACTCGCTGGAGTATTTTTTCGGTATCTCTCGGTGTCCTTCATTGTGACTTGTACAGCACTAGCTGATCTGGCGAACTCTTGTGGATTGCTCTCTTCAAGATTTGTAGTGGTATGGTTTTTGAAGATAGGAGGTGAACCATTGGCTGCTAGTGGAGTGGCCTCGTCGGGGGTGAACGTGAGCCTGGGGTGAGTTGCGTCTTCTAAGTCTTCGGGGTCTTCTTCTGCAAATGGTTCCAACTAGAAGAATAAGAAAACGTAATTTATGTAAAATCATGTATTATATCAGAATGAATTTCTAGAAGAATATGTTGCAGGGTGTAAGGTGAACACTCCCGAAGCCGAAGGCCCCTTGTAAAACTCATACAATATTTATAATACTGTCACATAAGTCAGTAAGTTTTTGAGAGACTTTTTTTTACTACATCTAGTCATTTAGACTACAACCATGAGATTGACAATATTATCACTACATAGTATAAAATAAAGTCGCGTTCTCTGTCCCTATTTTTCTTGTCCCTTTGTATGCTTAAATCTTCAAAACTATGCAACGGATTTTGATGCGGTTTTAATAGATAGAATGGTTAAAGAGGAAGATTTATATGTATATAACATCATGCTACAACAAACAGGTGCGGAGCAGGAATGAAAAATGTTGCAAAAACGGGGTGACGCAGACGAAGTTGCGCGGGTCAGGTAGTACAGAATACAGGTATATATCATTTTTCAAATAGATGCTTCGGCGATTCATATATGCAGTCATTTCCAACACCCGCCTCCGGAGGTAGCACATGACGGTATCTCCCGAGCTAATAGAGCAGTCCGACTGGGGAAGTACTCCCGCCCTACAGAATACCGCGGCTAATAATGACCTTGTGTTGTGTTACCGGCGGTGAGTAAGGTAGCCAGAGCTCACTGGAGAGGTTTTGTGTTGTCAGTGGGAAGACCGAGCGCTTCAGTTAACACTGCAATGTGATTGCATGAAATCCTGGTTTATCTTCTGCACTGACAGCACAGAAACGGTACGGCACGGTAACTACTTTTCATCAGGTGGGCGGTGTGCCTGTCTGCCACCTAAGTGATATATATAAAAAAATATACAGGCATTTGAAGACCACCACCAGCATGCACTTATGACAAAATTATTCATAAAATAATAGTTTTAAAAACACGCTTTTAGGATGCACTAAAAATTACAAAATGCATTTCAAATAGCCTGTCCGCCATCTTGGACGTCCGCCATATTGGATTTCAGTCCTGTGACTATTTTTTTTTTCGTTTTTCTGACAGCAAACCCTTTCATTTGATACCCATTTCACGGGGGTGGATTTCAAACGGCCAGTCCGACATCTTGGGGAGGCCGCCATATTGGATTTGTAATGATGTTTCTTAGCTAGTCATGTATTGTCATCAGAACTCAGAGCGTGTGCAAAATCGAAGACCGGGAAGTGGGTCAAATTGAGATTTAAAAATTTTCTTACATACGCTTTTATTAAAAAGCGTGTTAAAAATTATACTCCCGCCAAAACTGGTGACGTGGTAATTTCGGACTCGAACCGATGGTCGCAAAAATGTTCTTCATAAATAAAAAACGTTATACAAAAATACATAATTTATTGTTAAAAAATACAATTAGGTACTTAATAGCTAATATTTGCTACTTAATACAAATAAAAGAGTTAAGTAATACAAATCATAAATAATTCGGTTTCACAACTAAGGCTGAGTGCAGGCTAAAGACACAAACCATATTCTTTTTTTTTTTTATGCATAAGTCGTCAGATTGACTGCACCACGCCTGATGGTAAGCAGTGGCGCAATCCAGAACATGGTAGCCGCCGTTATAGGTGCGGTCCTTGCAACGGCGGTCCTGACGGTCTCGACAGTTGTTTTTTCACGATTTCCTGACGGTCTTGAAGGACCCGAGACTGCAGGACGAAGGACCTCGGTAGCCCAGGACGAACCATTTTTGCAACAGTTTTTTTTACTAACGACTACTTAAAGTTATTTCTTTACTGAATAACAAGATGTTTTCACCAACAGTTTTGCGATGTAAACAAACATACTGCAATAATATTTTAATCGATTTCGTTTCGTTTATCGTTATCGTCGTCGTGAGAAAGTTGAGTTTTTCAGTAAAGATAACGTTCAAATCGTTATTTGTGGGCAAACATTAAAAAAAAAACCGTTCGTTTACGCGCATTCCTCAAGACAATTGTGTCGGTAATCTATGCTCAGCCTAATTTAACATGAACAATTATAGTATTAGCTAAGGAATGAAGTGTCTTTTTTGGAATAGCTAAATATAAATATCTTAAATAAATATTTTTGGGCAATAAACACCAAATTCATTGCAATAGAGGCAATACAAATAATAGAATTGTCTTTCACTTAAGTATACGGAAAATTATTATAAAATAGAAACAGTTTCATTAAAATTAAAAAAAAATCATAGCCCTATTGTTTCCCTTATGTCGCAATTAGACGCCTGTTATTTCAAACACGATTACAATTTTAAAGTTGCAAAGCTAAATATAGGACTTTGTCGAAGCAAAAATTAAAGTCCTAAACTCATTTAAATATCTAAATTTACAATTTTTTGCCATTTTTATTATTGTCGCGATAAAAGGAATGTTTTGTATTTTTCTTTTTGCCTTTTTTATTAATTCGTTAACTAATTCCTCTCAAGTCACAAATAAAAATAGTTAGTTGTAATGAAAAAAGTATAGTACCTATTGGCCGAAATAGAAAACGATCGCCTCATTTATTTAAAAATCAAACTATTTTAAATTATATTGAATGGGCTCAATATTTTATTTGCAGCGGTCTATTTATAAATTACTAATAAAAAAAATTCTACATATTTGTAAAAATTAATGTAAAAATATATCCTAAAAAAACTTCTATACACGCCATCATAAAATTTTAAAAAAATATATAGTAGTAAAATATTAAAATACATGATTGATAACCAAGATATTTTACAGACAACCATAAAATGGATAGTAACACCAATTCTGTTGTACATTTTCACTAAACTAAAATCTATCACATTTTTTAAAACGTTTAAGAAATCTGAATTAATTTATAACTTATAAAAATAAACTGGCGAAATGTGGGTGCTAGCACCTGTCTACCCCTTCGGGGATATAGGCGTGAGTTTATGTTATGAGAAGCTCGCTGAGTTTCTTGCCGGAGTCTTCTCAGGGGTGTCACACTCGCGGTGCCAACCTTCTAATGCCCTTCTTGAAGAACCCCATATTGTTATTTACTGATTAAAATTTAATTACTACAAATTATTTCGCTGTTGTGTTTTTTATAAACACTTTTATTAAGCTGGACCTCTTGTAATATTTAATAAAACTGGATTTACCTAAGCCTGTTGCAATATTTTCGGTTAGGAATTTATTTTGCATACCTATTTTTTGTACAAAGTGCCTGATTTTTTTTTTTTTTTTTTTTTTTTTTTTATCTATGGCACGTCAATTTGACTTCACCTCGCCTGATGTTAAGCTGAAGGCAAAGTCCCATGAAAGAGGGTCACCATTGCAAACACGTTCAGTGCTACAATGGTGGCGCTCAGCTTGACGGCCTCATCAGATGCTTTTTCACGCCCCGCTTAAAGGACCCGGGACTGTAGGAAGAAGGAAACACGTGCGCCGGCAAGGAATTCCAGGACTTAATGGTACGGCAGAGAAAAGACTCACCGAACCGCTTGGTTCTTGATGGAATATTCTGTACCGTATGCGAGTGACACCTAAGCCCTGCACGCGTTGTCCTGTGTAGGAAAGGGGAGGGTGGGATTAGTTGGAAGAGCTCATCAGAACATTCACCATGGTAGAGACGGTAAAATACTGCCAAGGACGCAACATCTCTACGCATCTGCAAAGGCTCGAGGGACTCTGTGACCTCAGGACTCCCAATAATGCGGACCGCAGGTCGCTGCAACCTGTCGAGAGCATCTAATAAGTACTTTGCGGAGCCATCCCAGAGATGCGAGCAGTATTCCACGCAGGAGCGAATTTGTGTCTTATAAAGAAGACACCGCTGCTCCGGCGTGAAAAAACGTCTCACTCTGTTCAGGACTCCGAGTTTACGCGAAGCTGTTTTGATGATGCTCTCGATATAGTTCTTGTTGTTCAGTTTGCAGCGCACGTCCATACCGAGTATATTGAGGTTATCCTGTAATGGCAGTGGTGTGCTCTGAAGAGTGGGAGGAGGAAGGAAAGGAGATGTCTTTGCTGAAAACGCGCATGCCTGCGTCTTCTTGGCATTGAACTCGACCAGGTTCTCAGATCCCCATTGGGAAACGTGATTGAGGATCCGGTCAAGCCCAGTGACAAGAAGTCGCCTCTTTTCCGCTATATCGGACTGCTTGGCCGCAGAATGTCCGTGGTAGCTCCCGTGTACAGTGCTATCGTCTGCATAGCAGTGGATGCTGCCGGTGGACAGCATGTCATTGATATGCAGAAGAAAGAGAGTGGGTGATTGGCGGCAATAGGCTCGCCCCCGAAAATCATAGTTGGCAAAATGTGGGTTTTTGATATATCTCTGCCTACGGGCGAGAGCATAATATGTATGTATGTATGTTTTATTTAACTGGGGAATCTTGTAAGATTTAATAAAACCGGATTTACCCGAGTCATTGGCTCGAAAAAGAAGAACTGGGAAATCGTTATGATGATGATGATTATATAATTATCATAGCCTTCACAAGTAATAAATTAGTATAATAATATTATATTAAAATGGTAACTATTTATTTTAGTAAAATCGAAAATCTTATAAGTATTCATTCATCACTTTACTCAATCACACTTAATCGAAACATAATTCACATATTACACTATGTATATTGCCGATTTAAAATTATAAATATTAGGCCATAAAAATATAACAACCGTTAGTGTAACGTTATACCGCTTTCGTTATTTTGTGCGATTAAAACATCGTTATTTTCTGCGATAACAACATCGTTATTTTGTGTGTAAAAGACATCGATATTGCATGCGATAAAAGTATCGTTATTTTGTTAGCTATAACGTTATTCAACATTGAATTACCGCATATACCTATTATTTGGTTTAGCACAATGTTATTCATTATTTAGTAAAATCCATTCGTCATTACTGTTTAAATCTTTCTCACATTTTTATTTCAGTTAGAGCTTTTACACAATCTTTTATACACGAATGTAATGTATGCAGAAAATATAATTAACGTTATTCATTAAAGTTGAACACTATATTTATGACGATATTTTACCGTAGGAACAGATATATTGCTAAGCATAGTGTTTTTTAAATAATTTATAACGTTAATTTGGTAATATTTTAATTATACGCTAGGCCATTATTTACCAAAATATAAGTAAAAATGATATCTATGAACGAGATATAATGATGCAAACCATTGCAATTTATATCGACATAAAACGACCTATGCATCGAATAAAGTTACAACTGATTCAAATCAATTTATTGTCATTTTGTTGCTATTATTACCCATGCCCATTGAATAATCAATGTAAAATATTCTTTATCCCATAAGATGAATGGAAAATTTTTACAGCATTTTTTAACAAGTAAAACAAGCGCCAAATATTTTTTAATTTTTTTGAAGAAGTAACTTTATTCGATGAGCAAGTCAAAAATCTAATAATATGTTTTGGTTATACCGAAACGTTATAAAAATAAAGCAATAACGTTATATTAACATTCTAAATGAACATAAGAATACAGTTCAAAATGAGCACCATATTGTCTTCGTCATACATTTTGAGAATTTCATATAGCTATATTAATAGTGTAGACGCGAAAGGATTAGCTTTGCTTCCATTATAATACAAGACTACCTCTCATTTAGGCATTTTAGTAAGTATATTTCGACTTCCCTACGTATAACTCGCAACTACATTCGACTGAATGCACGGTAAATTTGCTTTACGAATATAATATATTATATTATTTCATAAATTTTACTAATGCTTAAGAAGAAAGAGACTAGGAAGATCTAATCAAAAAACATTTTATAATGTTGTTAAAATGCAGTTATGATGTTATACGTAGGGAGTGTACATTTTTACTATATTTCTCTTTAAATTTAAATTTTAATTGGTATAAATTTTGCTACGAAGCATTTAACCACCATAGAAATTTAATTTCGTCATATTAATGAGAAATTTGATGCCCAGTGATGGACATATATCAATGCAATAACATTATTTTATACCTAATTGTAACTTTGTTACATTTCACAAAACTAATTTTAATTTTGCATTGCTTCACAAAAATTATAATAACAAAAAATAACCATCAAATTAGTTGATCACTAATATAAGTTAATGCTCACAATTTTTTAAGACACGCTGTCTAGATACGAATCTCAGCTATCCAGGATGCTGTAAGGAAGCAAACCCCTGTAGGGACTAGCACAGGTTCCAATTCTGAACTATTCTTTTTAAATTCAATAATAATTATTTGTAAATAGATAAACTAATTTGACAGCTCCTAAAAACTTACATAAAAATTTATGAGATAAACGAATAATTTAGGCTTTCATAAGATCCTCGGTAAGTTTTTTGGCGTGGTCTCTCTTCCTTTTGTTAATTATTGGCATGAAGAGCCATAGGGCAGACCCACATATGAATATTACACCAAACGTCAAAAACATTCTCCTATAACTCTGTTCATATTCGAACCAAATACCACATATTGGTGGCCCTATTAACTGTAAAATTCCGTTAACAAACAAACTTATACCATATGTCGACATAAGTCTTTCTACGCCTAAAATTTCGGCCATTACTAGGGTTGTCACGCTATTATTAACGCCAGAAGCAAGCCCGAAAAACGCGCAAAATACGCTAATAGCTATATAAGACTCCAAAAATGGAATAATCGCTAGCATAATGCCTGAAAATAACAGACCACCAACGAAGTAAAAAGTTTTCGGTATCAAATTTAAGTCGCATAGAGCAGAGCCGCTTATACGTCCGACAAGATCGAGCGCTGAAACGGTACTGAGTAGATAAGCACCTCTAGCTTTATCGAATCCAATATTTTGTGCGTGTGAGGGTAGGAGAATGATAAAATTTGTGCATGAAATGGCTACCGTACTACTAGATATTAAAATTACTAAATAAGTTGGATCCGACAAAAGTGATAGATCAAAAAATTTATTGGTTTTAGGTTTTTCTTTCGTGACTTTCTTTTTACAGCAGAAGCAACAGTATGCCACTTCAGCTACGCTGTCAGTGACAGATTTCAATGAAAATTGTGATGCGAATTCGTTTGGTTGTTCAAAGGCTGATAACGTGGAACCGTGGAAAGGTGTCGTATGCACATGGGCGAAACTTGATGTAGAAAAATTTCGTTTAGGACCTGCAGTACTAAGTCTTCGTCCGAAACCATCTTGCGAACCCAATTTTTTTAATGTACCGTCATTTATTGAAGTAGAACTATAGGTGCTTTTAGGCATTGGCCGTGTATAAGATAACTTTCGTTTCGATGGGTTGTGACGCAACTGCTGTGATGACGTCATAGATTGAATATTAGTAACCGATGCCTTCTTATCAGGTGTGTGGCCGTTTTCGATTTTTTCTGCTGGCATCACCGTTGGTGGGGGCACTTGGAAGTTTTCAATTGGTTCTTCTTCCTCGAATAAAATGTCATCCTGAAATATAGATATTACCATGTAATATGCGTTTAATATCATATTTATGGTTTAGGGTTAGATGATCTAAAATATATACAATGTTTTCCAATCTCCGGTGCAAATATATATGGGAAATATTTAGAACTAGCATATAACGACATTAATATTCGGTCCAACAATTCATTTTGGTCCACAGCATATATTAAATTATTATTAAAATTTTATATTTCTAAATATCAAGCATATAAAACTTATTAAAAATATACATTTTTATTACAATTACATATTAACAACAACCACTTGCAACGTTATTAACGATAATCACTTTCGTTAGAAAACCAGTTAAATAACGTTATTTATAGCATTAGTACGGCAACGGTTATTTAGCGGATGTTATTGAAAATGAAACAAATAATGCTCCACAGCGTGTTAAGGAAAGTGATTATTAAAAAAAGTGAAAATGTTAGTTGTGAAATAAATTAATGATAGGGTACAGTAAGCGAGTATGGCACAAAATATTTTGGGAAGTGAAATTGTGTGTATAAGGGTCGGTTTCGACGATTCGCGATTTTACGGACGCGTGCTCAACTTCGTGGTCTACGCGCTGTGATACTGCAGATACGTTTGTTATAATAAATGCGGCTATATGTGCGTTCGCGTCCGTGAAACCACGCACCATGGAAACCCGTCGTAATTCGATCTATATCTCGAATAAAGATGTATGTATGTATTTCTGCTTTACAGCAAAGCAATTTGAACTGTGTCCTAAGTTATATTAAATAACTGCCCTCTGGCTTTACTGTAGTCGTGTAACAAGACTAAAGCAGTTTTAATGGTAATAGGAGTTCGAACAAATATTCAGAAATGTGATTTAAATTAATCTTCATAGATTTAGATTTATGCCATAATCAAACCACTGATATTAAAAAAGTGCCATTGAATTTTGGACTTTATAGCGGTGAAGTTGAAATCGAAAATCAAATGAAATTGTGTATAAGTGAAGGTAACGGATGTAATGAACTGTTTTTCATTTAACTTTGAACTTTATTGCTATGTTCATAAACGCGATTTTGTAATCTCAACGGTTTGATAACAATAAGAAGAATTTGGGGGTCCTCTTTTCCATGTGCACAATCCTCACGGATACCGCCGCCACCAAAATCGGTGGTGGTGATTATGTCGGACTCGAACCGACCAAAACGCACGCCGTCTATGGGTCTTTGCTTGCCGGAAGTGAGATTAAACAACATTATCTCTCGCACAAAGACTGACCCGGGGACTTTGAGATGACCACCTTCCCCTAATTTGGGAACCATGGTGATCCCATAGAATTGGGGGTCTCGGACAAATATTATTTTTGCTTATCAATATTTTTTATTTGTGTAATGTTTTTTTTAACTTAAAAGCGAACTGTGTTAGTGTATACTACAGAACAAAGAATACGCCGCTACATACAAACAAACAGAAATACAACAACACAACATTCAAAGGTCACAGTTTCCCAAATTTTCGTAGCCGCTAATAAAGAATTGACCCCAGTCGTTTAATACATTAATGATTCCAATAAATTTAAGCGTATAGAGGTTAAAACGTCGGCCATACGATCAAAAGGTCCCGGATTCGAATCATTACACTAACGTGAACCCACTAGTATCACAAGCTTTTGAGATTAGTTGGAGGTATTTAATACATTCATGATGCCAATAAATTTAACCGTCGTCGGTAGCTTAGAGGTTAGAACAACGGCCTTATGATCGAGAGGTCCCGGATTCGAATCATTACACTAACGAGAACCCACTCTTATGACAAGCTTTTGAGCTTAGTTGGAGGTGTTAGAGGGAATGTATTAGTAATTTCGACTGCTAATATTCTTGAAATAAGAATTAGTGCCAATGATAAAGTATTGCTGATATGCCTAAAGACATATCGCATTAGATGTCGCACTACCCTTAGTTAACAGCAATACACTAAACGATTGTATTTTGCGTGTCTTTTATGTTTGTAATAGTGCCGCCTTAGGTCGACGGGGTCATCTCAAATAGAGAACCTCAGGTGTACTGGGGTGCGAGGGATATGTTCACTACTATTTCATCTGCGGCAACTAAAGACGGCGTACGTTTTGTCGGTTCAAGTCCGACATAACCTCACTCACCGACTCCGGTGAGATTGGTATGCGTGCCGTGGGGATTCGCGCATTGAAAAACAGGCCGCCTTTGGTGGGACCGATCATTTCTTTTCAGTTTATGATTTGCAAATATGTCACATTTGCTTTTATTATTTTAACATATTTTGAAATGTACACGAAACAACTTATCATCGTGAGTAATCACACAGAATTTAAATTCAATTTCTGAGTAAAGCCTTTACACGTTAGCTATCACCTTATATAATCAAAACCACATGCCCCAAACGCTATATTACTGTTAATAATCATTTAATTACAATTAGTTTCTTTTATTTAGTATATTCAGTTTAGTTTTCTAGCGTAATAAGCTTATAAGCTGTGTCTAGAGATTGCTGATGTCACTCAATAGTACCAAAATATTTCGACCTATCCATCGAATAAAGATACTTTTGCGAAATCGCTACTTTTCAAAACAGCTATTTGCAACGTGTCTTAGACAATACTTGCTGTAACTTTTTCCTTATTTCCTACACAATTCAAAGCATTATACATATTTACGCATGAGGAATATTTGCGACCAATATGCAAAAGAATATATTTCGGATCATAATACTAGGTAACTTTATTATATGCATAGGTCGATTCGTTCTATTTAATTTTAGCAATATATCATCGATGTGTATGCATGTAAAATGATTTTTTTATAATACTTTTGAGATACATAAAACAGCAATCTAAAAACCTCTCAAAATATATACATATTTGGCTTAACATAGCAAATAATATAGCTTTTTACAAACCCGGCTCCTTTGGGAAACTAAGGCCACATAATACATATAACATTTATAATAATAATGAATTATCGCTTACTTTAATGTGTTGATGTCACCGACAATGCTCTTAGAAACATGTTTCATTTTCAAATAACACTCCACGCAAAACCATTTGAAACGTAAAAGCTCAAATAATGATTTATGTAAACGATACAAGCTGTATGTAAAGATGCAGAATAATTTGGCAAAAAGGCAAATATTAAAAATGATTTGTATTTGTTTGTGAGTAATCCCGATGAAGGTACAATATATAGGAATACGGTGCAATAAACTTCTAAAATATGTATTACAATAATAGTAGTATAAAAATACTATTATTTTCAAGAAAAATAAATCACTAAATAGTGAAATGTTTAGTAATCCTTCAAGTCAAGGTTATCCTGAGATATAAGTATCCCGGTGTTACTGCCAATCAAGGTATTGAAATCATTTCCCATTAGTTAAATATTTACCTACACATCTGTGTCAAAAAATTTAACTGTATGGCAAGCAAGACATAAAGAGAAACTGTAAGTAAATGATCTATACGTAAGTCTTGGAAAAAATGATGGAAATTTAATTGAAATGTGCCACATAACAAAAAAATATGCATTTGTTAAATTGATAGTCATTTAGAGATGATATTTGGTTGATTACTTCCCATGATGGTAAATGTGTTTTAGAACAAAATGTTTCATTAAGTGGAAGCGATTATCGTTCACAAATGGAAAACACCTTTTAGTCAGCGCCGAGCTTTTACTAGAGAATTATGTAAAAGCTGTAATGTAATCCTTTTAAATACAATACATTTTCCACATTAATTACGGTTCGAAATTCTGTAGAATGAACGAAAGTCAATCCAGCTATTCATTCAAAATGATTTAACAAATTGGTATATTGAAAAGAACTTGTTAAGTATTAGTAGGTACGTATAAAAAATCTAATAATCACTGCAAGAAACGTATAATTAATACATAAATGTAAATTAGTCTGGCCATGAAATACAGAAGCTGTTGAAAACAGTAAAATGAACAGTTCTAATTCAATATACCAATATTTTTTTATTGTTTCTCAACATCATTAAGCGCACGCTGACTAGTTTTCAACGAAACTGGGGGCTACTATATAACGTACATCTGAGACCACATGAAACTCGAACAAAAGACGCAGCAATTACGTACAGGCATTCCAAAGGTATGTATATATCTATATCATGATCGCGTTAATTCCCGCTTACATATTATTATAATCAGAGAACGCGAAAGTTTAAAAGTTAATACGTACAATCAGTTTAGGCAGAACGAAGTATCACATTAGATATCGGGCCTGAATATATGATTTTTAGAGGGGTCAACTTTACACCCAAGTATGTTGAGAAACGGTGTCTTTATCACAAATCGAGAATACATCGGAGAAATGCAAGCATCATCTGCACAGCGCAACTATCAGTTGCTCACGCGGCCGCCACCCGACCCTTCTTACTGTCAATATTTCGAACTTTGTAAAAAAAAAGCCCCCGAATCTATACTGACGTCATAATAAAACAAATTATGACAAGAGCGTTGATCCCTTCTGTATTGTGATTAAATTACGACTTTTATAAAGAGACTTACGATTAATTTGATTGTAACCATCATATTTTTATATTAATAAATTAAAGGTTCCCTTGTTCAGAACTTTGAGAAACACTTAATCACTACATATTATAGGTAGAGGAAAGAGGGGGGCACCCATCACTCACCCATGGTAGTTTAACAATCTCAATAAATAGCAATGGCAAACCGCACCCCTCAGAGCAAGTAAAACACTTCCCGGCGGGGGTCATCTCAAAGAGAAGGCCTCGGGTCTGCCGGGGTGCGAGGGATATGTTGGCTACTACCTCACCTCCGGCAACTGAAGACCCAAGACGGCGTGTGTTTTAGTCAGTTCGAGTCCGACATATCCTACCCAGCCGGCTCCGGTAGGGGAGGGGGGGTATACGTGGGGATTTTTCGCACGATAAAAAAAAGAGCAAGTAAAACACTTCTTACTCGAGGAGATATGATATCGTATATGCAATATTCCGCAAGTGCGAAGAACCTCGACACTATTGCTATCATTGGAATTGTTAAACTTTACCCGACAATTTTAGGAAGTTTATAAGAATTCGCTGTCTCTTTTCAATCTATTGATACTTCACATTACACGAAAAGGACACAACGCTCTTTCAATAACTTAACACACACAAACATCATAAGAAATACAATTACACAAGAAGTATAACTGAAAACCATGTTAGCCAACCTCACAAGATAAGAAATCAAAAATTCGCGGAATTAAAATTCATTCAAAATTTAATTACGATCCAATTTCGATCTCCCAAATGTAAAAAACGTTCGCGATCTATTCAGATCAGAAACAATTAATGCTCCGACAGGACTAGTACCCGCGATATTTCCCTTACAGTGGGGCAGTTCTAACCGCTGGGTCATGGAGACGCGTCTTGAACTGAATTTTCCTATACAACCATCATCTATCAATCTAAATCCCTTTGTCTATACTAATATTATAAAGAAGTAAAGTTTGTGTGTTTGTATATTTGTTAAATTATAAGGGGGTAATCTCGGGATCTACTGAACCGATTTTAAAAATTCTTTCACCAATAGAAAGCCACATTATTGCTGAGTGTCATCTTCTATATAAAAATAAGTCGGGTTTTCCTTCCTGACGCCATAACTCCAGAACGCACGAACCGATTTCCACGGTTTTACATTCGTTGGAAAGGTTTCGGGCTTCGTGAGGTTTATAGCAAAGAAAATTCAGGAAAAATTCCAACAGAAAAGCGGGAAAATCATTTTACTTTGATAAAACGAAGCCATCTGGTGGCGAAACGGAGTTCGCCTGTTTTGCTAGTACAATATAGTGATACTGCAGGTGAAGTTGGCCACACATGTTTTTCCATTCGTCTCCAAAAGCAATCGTTCTGTATCTCACCTGAGGTCCATCGTCATCTTCCTCTGGGTCTTTGTACTTCCTCACCATGTGTTCTTCCACAGGCTGGAACAGCAGAGCGGCTGCCCATACGTTCAACATTATACCACCTAGGATTAATACGGCTCCCCTAGGAAATAAAAAAAAAAACTATTGAAATCTTGAAAAAGAAGAGATAAAGATAAAGATAAAGATAATTTATTTGTGGAAACATGTGTAGGTACAGGTGGTATCTATACTAATATTATAAAGAGGAAAGATTTGTACCTATTTTTGTATGTTTGTATGTTTGTAATGAATAGGCTCAAAAAGTACTGGGCCGATTTAAACAATTCTTTCACCTCTAAAAGTCTACAATATCTAGGAGTAACATAGGCTATATATCATCACGCTACCATACAAGGGAGCGGAGTAATAATCATAAATCTCAATTGATCCGGTAAATTTCTATACATTGGCGCTAATATCGCTAACAATTTCCGTTGTCATGACAGCAAGGAAAAGTAGTATAGAGAGGGAAGTAGAGAATCGAGTAGAGTCGTACAACGCGATAATCGACATCCACGCGGGCGGAGCCGCGGGCAACAGCTAGTCTTATAATATAATACGTTACAAGTTTCAACATGTTCTGTCAATGTAGACGTACAAATTTTTGATGCTCGTAAGCTGTTGTAGCAGCTCGAGATACATTGTTCCCTTCTTATGTAAGTAGTTTAGTCGTATGTCTTAGTAGTGTAGCCGCGGTAGTCTAGTGGTATAGGTAATGGACTGCTAAGGGGGACACTGTGGTTCTCACACTAGACGTCCCAACTAGCAAAATATCACTAGCTTTTATAGCTTACTAGCTGACCCGCGCGACTTCGTCTGCGTCACCCCGTTTTTGCAACACTTTTCATTCCTGCTCCGCACCTGTTAGTCGTAGCATGATGTTATATACATATAAACCTTCCTCTTTAACCATTCTATCTATTGAAACAAACCGCATCAAAATCCGCTGCGTAGTTCTAAAGATTTGAGCATACAAAGGGACAAGAAAAATAGGGACAGAAAACGCGACTTTATTTTATACTATGTAGAGATAGTGATAGTGATAAAAGACTTCTAAACCCAGGAGATATGATTTCGTATGTGCAATACTTCGCAAGTGCGAATAACAAAGTTCGACAAGTGTTTCGCCTTTTAAATGTGCAGAAGGATGATGATTATGATAATTGATATAATAGTTGCGGTGCGGTACGCGGTAGCCTAGTGGTATGGGTAAGGGACTGCTGAGACGAGGTCTCGGGTTCGATCCAAGGTTTTACCAATGGCACACACCATTGACTTTTCGATGCATTTCGAAGTTATGTGTGTATTTATTGCAGGTTTATAAGTGCCCGGTTAATGGCAATAGGCTCACCACCTACATTGAGACCTGAACATAAACTGGCGAAATGTGGATGCTAGCACCTCTGCCCCTTTGGGGATATTCCGTTATATGAAAGAAGACAGATAACCAAAATTTTCTGAATTTCGAAACGATACATGATAAGAAATACTTTATACTTACTTATATCCATACGTCTCTAGTAGATATCGAAGGAACGGCGGCAAGATAATACTGCCAAAAGCGCTCCCCGACATACAGATGCCATTGGCGAGACCTCTTAGCCGCACGAAGTATGACGTCACGATGTACACAGTAGGGGGGAACGCTAACCCCGCCCCCGTGCCCACCATCGCACCGAAACTTTAAGAAAAAAAATATTAAAAATAAAGCGCTGTGAAAAACAGAATTATACTGTAAATAATATATGATACAACATGACTGGTGTAAATAATAAATAAATAAATAAATATTCTAGGACAATCTACACAACGTCACCTAGACCCATGGTAAGCATAGTTTAACTAGCTTGTGTTACGGGTTCTAGAATGGGGATAAACATACATAGATACATTTTTTTTTGTAAATACATACATATTATACATAGGAACACCCAGACCAATGCAGATATTCATATTCAAGCAAACAAATATTTGCACTGAGCGGGAATCGAACCCGCACCTCCTGCGTAGCACTCGCGTATAATATAAGTGTAATTTAAATTTATTGTATAATAATTTGTAATTAATTATTAATAATTTTGTCACAAAATATTGTATGCCAATATGGCTGAACATAGCAGATCAAATTGTGTAAAAGACCATCTTTGTACCTACCTATGTTTCACAATAAAGCATTTGAATTTGAATTTGAATTTGAACTTATCAGTGTCCTTAGCACGAAATACTATCGAATTCGTAATTTAAATGTATCGACAGAACGGAGTATTGCGATTGGCCGTCTGCCTACTGTGAACATATGGGCGTGTGAAGTCCGCCAATCGTAATGCTCCATTCTCTCGATACCTTTACATTATGAATTCGATAGTTTTTCGTGCTAAGGGTACAGGTAAAGTTTCATTATTCTTTCAGCTCTCGTCTGCAAGCCAGCGTTACGTATAAAGCTATTATTAGAGGAAAAAGTGTGCGAATGATATATATATATATCTTTACATAAAGCCTAGGCGTGAGAAAGGGACAGAGTATACGAACCGTGAAAAGATTTTTTTTATAATCCAAGTTGATAAGCAAGATGGCGAATGCCGCGGGTAGGTCGAAATTGAATTTGTCAAGTAATTGAGAACAGTACGGTTGATTCTAATGGTTTCTGCTAAATGTGTTGCACCAGTATATTTAGTAGCTCAGTTAAAGTTATCTTTTTGATAGAATTTGGCTTTAACAATTAAAGTAATCGGCCGAGCATGGCCGGTTAAAGTTAGCGTCAAGTTATGACGTCATTTTAACAATTGTCAAATGGTGCAACCTGTTTTATACCTGACCGGTACTTTAACTGCACTGTTAATGTTAAAGTAAGACGATGCAACCCAGCCTTAGTATACTAAGTCAAGTTTTGTCTGTACATTCATTTTTTCCAATTTAATAATGATGATGACTTAAGTGACAGAAGACAAGCACACGGCCCACCCGATGTTAGTAACTCACCTAAAATATAAGTACGTGATGGAGAAGGCATAACTGCTGA
Organism: Pelosia muscerda; assembly: GCA_963691645.1. Taxonomy (NCBI): domain Eukaryota; kingdom Metazoa; phylum Arthropoda; class Insecta; order Lepidoptera; family Erebidae; genus Pelosia; species Pelosia muscerda. The sequence goes on from OY829125.1 coordinate 3,927,855, forward strand.
GGATCATGCCGAAAGCTGCAAAACTGCCGCCTATCAGCGTTACCGTCCGATACGACCACTTCACCGAGAGTATCGATGATAATGGGCCTGGAATATATGAAAAGTATGATTACAAATCTGATACATATTGGTCTACTCGTCTGTTGGTCTACTCGTCTGTTGGTCTACTCGTCTTTTGGTCTACACGTCTGTTGTTCTACTCGTCTGTTCGTCTACTCGTCTGTTGTTCTACTCGTCTGTTGGTTTACTCGTCTATTGGTCTACTCGTCTATTGGTCTACTCGTCTACTGGTCTATTCGTATAGACGAGTAGACAAACTAGTAGAAATTTTCGAGTGTATTCGTTTACTAATTTATAAGTCTACTAGTTGTTACTACTACGGGTATATTCGTCTATTAGTAGTGCCTTCGGTCTAGAATTAACTTATGGCTTAACATTGTACAGTAGCACTAGCATGAACTCCTATCAAAATCGTAATGTAAAGGTTTCGAGAGAACGGAGCATTGTGATTGGCAGTCTGCCTCTTGTGAACATGTGTGCGTGTGTAGCCCGCCAATCGCAATGCTCCGTTCGGTCGATACCTTTACATTTCGAATTCGATAGTATTTCGTGCTAAGGTTACTGGACAGTCCTACTGACAACACAAAACCTCTCCAGTGAGCTGGTCTATCCTCTCATATCCTACTCACCAAGACTACTGTAAAGGAAGTAGCACAAGGCCACAATGCCTGACGAGGCGGAGGCACTCGACTGGAACACGTCATTGAACTCGACCAGCAGCACTCCAAAAGATTTGATCGTACCAGGGATGAGGATGTTCACCAGGGTCGCTCCTGAAACATTGCACATGTTTTGGTTAATTATTTTAACATAACATAACATAACATAACATGACATGACATGACATGACATGACATGACATGACATGACATGACATGACATGACATGACATGATATGACATGACATGACATAACATAACATAAACTTATGCCATATCCCTGAATGGGTAGGCTGAGGTGCTAGCATCCACATTTCACCAGTTTATATTTAGGTCCCAATGTAATTGGTGGCGAGCCTATTGCCATTAAACAGGCACTTATAAACCTGCGATGAATACACACATTACTTAGAAAAGCATCAAAAAGTGATTGATATGTGCCATGGTAAACCTGGGATCGAACCCGAGACCTCGTCTCAGCAGTTGACCGAACCGATAGATGTCATTAACGTCAAAATACGTGTCAATCCCATACATTGAACATATTCTATTATATTCTATTCTATTTTTACAAAACAACTACCAACGAATTGCCACTTCTCTAGGGCCCTAGGTCTAACTACAGAACTTCGATATCACTAACAAGTTGTGGAGGTCAGATGGCAGTCGCTCCATGAAAAATATCGAAGTTCGGCCGTTTTTTAGGCCTATTGGAGGATAAGGCTGTCGTTCAAAACTATAAGTACCACCAATAAGGCGGCACCCGGCGGATTACCTACGAGAACGCACCATCCCCACTTGCCATCAGGTGGGACCATCTCCCAGTCGCGCGCTGGCGCCGGACCGATGGTGAAGCGGCCACCGACACCGACGCTATCTTCTGGCAGCTTAACTGTGGACAACATATATAGAGATATGTTAGAAAGACAACTGAAGAGAGCACTAAACGGCACTTACGAAACGTAAATATAACAATCTTCTATACTATTATATAATTGTAAAAGTTTATGTTTGTCCGCGATAGACACAAAAACTACTGAACAGATTTTGATGCGGTTTTTTTTTGTTTCAAGGTGTTTATCCAACTTAAAATCTTACGTTTGTTTGATTGCAATCGGTTAAGTAGAACCTTAGTTATGGTTAGTAATATAGAATTTAAGTTGTACAGATGGCGCTTAACGCGTGATAACCGACAGCCACGTGGGCGGAGCCGCGGGAATAGGCTAGTAATATATATAAATCTCGTGTCACAATGTTTGTCCTCAATGGACTCCTAAACCACTTAACCGATTATAATAAAATTCGCACACCATGTGCAGTTCGATCCAACTTGAGAGATAGGATAGTTTAAATCTCAAATTATAGTCGCAATTTTAATTTATTGCTAATTATTTGTCTGTTATTATTTGACAGTCACAATTATCTGTTAACTCCAAATGATTCTAACAGATGTCGATACCTTTCGACTGGGTTGAGTAAGTAATCAATAGATGGCGCTGCTATGGTAAATCTACGAACGTGTCATATAAGCTACATTTTAACAGCATAATTACCAGTATTACCACGTGTTGTTGACGCTATAAAACGCAGACGAAGTTGCGCGGGTCAGCTAGTATTTTATAAATTAGAGAGCAAATGGACCCAACCGGTTCGAAACGCGACCCCGGCCTGAGAAAACTCCGGTAAGAAACTCTACGGGCTTTTCTTTTTTTTTGGTCTATTTACAAACATTTAGGTACTTAGTCTAGATACAGAAATTTGCTCCAGTGTTGAACATTTTTTATACCACTTAGGTGGCACATAAGCACATGGCCCACCTGATGGAAAGTGGTTACCGTGGCCTATGAACGAGTGCAACACTAGAGGCATCATACTCGTGCTGCCAACCATGACGGAATCCTCTAATACTCTTCTTGAAGAATCCCCATATTGTTCTAAAAGTTTCTATAAAATGTCTCAACTGGACTGGAGTAATTAGGCTGAGTACTCGAAGTAGACTAGAATCTTCTTTTACATCAATTAGGAATTCTATTCCCGTGTAGGGTGAAAGTTAAGAGTTTCTGTGCTGTCAATGTAGAAGACAAAGCAGGGTTTTATACCATCACATAGCGGTATCGACTTAAACCCTTGAACTTCCCACTGACAACATAAAACCTCTCCAGCGAGCTCTGGCTACCCTACTCACTGTTGGAAACACAACACAAGGTTATTATTATCCGCGGTACTCTGTATGGCGGAGGTACTTTGGGACTGCTCAATTAGGATGGGAGATAACGTCATATCCTATCTCCGTCACACACGTCTAACGACAAAGTCACATAAGCTTTCATCCCATTGAGGATATACCAAGCAATACAAAAAGGTCGACTCATCCAATGTTCATTATAGAAACTCCTCAGACAGCTTAAGTATAAATAAGATTCGGCGCCCGCCGGCCCTAATCTCTTTCGAATGAAAAAATGGGTCACGTACTAGCCCAACTCGCATTCGAAGGGATCCGTTCCAATAAAAATCTATTAATAACTGAAAACTATATCAAAATCGGACTAGTAGTTTTGAGAACAAAAGAAAGTGGCAACACAAATAATGTTCGCTCCAGAGCCCCCTGGTGAGTTGTCCCCGCAACATCTATCTTAAAATATGCATCAATCAAATCTGAACCTATAACTGAAAACTACATCAAAATCGAACCAGTAGTTTTGGAGGAAAATGACAACATGTATTTGCACAAAGAAACAAACAAACAAACATCCTCTCACCTCAAACTCATATACCGTCTCCGTTCCGTCGTGGGTAAAAAATCTAGACCCAATAATTTAATCGAAACCGGGATACTCATTTGAGGAATAATATTAGAGATAGATATTCTCCATCTAGTACCAAAACCAATTTTGTTAAAGTCCGTGTTTGTTTTGCCAAAAAAAAATATTCTATCCATTCTCAGACGGGATTAAAAAAAAGTTTGTTCAAGGTTTATACACTCTACTAAAGTTCGCTGCCCCCATTAGACCATAATCACAGTCGAACAATTGCTTAAGGCCACCGGCATCTCTTTTAAAATAATTAGTAACACGCCACTACGAAACTTGAAAAGGTTAAGGTGTGTGCAGACTAGAGCGTGGTGTAATGTAACAAGGGAATTTGTCGTTACACCGCATATTTGCTAACATGTTGATTGTTTAATTGGGAGACCTTCTTTCATGAGACTTTGTCTTCAGCTTAACATCAGGCGAGGTGAAGTCAAATTGACGTGCCATAAATAAAAAAAAATTAAAAAAAATAAAGACTATCTCATCAACATTTTTTATTTATTTGTTTAAACTTTATGCACAAATACAAAATATGACTGTTTTGCATTAAGACAAAACAGGTATTATATGTTGGAGAAAACACAGCAAGGTAATAGAAGAAGTCATTCTTATGAATCTGTGAAAATACAAGAAAACCATCGATAAATCATAGACAAACCGAAAATACCTTCCTTTTTTGTTCACCAGAGGGCGCTTACATGAGTGTTCGCGCCATGTCCGTGTCGAAAAGTCATTGCAGTCTTCATCAGCAAGCACCTGGGCTCCTTGCTGTGTTTTCTCCAACATATAATACCTGTTTTGTCTTAATGCAAAACAGTCATATTATATGCCTTCGAAAACACAGCAAGGTAATAGAAGACCTGTTTGATATCTGCTGGTGAACAGAGAAAAAGCACTTAACACACAAGAATGCAATGTGAATAAGTATCAATAAATAATGGATAATATAAAACCTTTGGGTATCTTCTCATATCCAAATTTAGCTCTTCGGAATCTTCTCTGTATCAGTAAACCTAGGACTCTCCTTATCCGAGGGGTAGAGAATTTAATAATTCAATCAAGTTTTTAAATCAATAATAGCCTGCAATTTATTGCACTATACTGTCTGGAAATTGTTATATAGAGAGTCACTCACTGTCCCCTCATTCAAAGGTCTGTTTACCTCTCTGCAATAGAATCTAGTGAACGTCTCCACACATCTCCAATTTCCCCTTTCTAAAATTTCCTGTACTGGCCTATTGTCTAACCACCCTCGAGAAGCCACTGCTGATCTAATGCTGCCAGGGGGGGCATCAATCTTTGCTAATTTAAACACCGACCGTACCCAACCTGCAATCATCGTCTTGGATGCTGGCCTAACTATACCTGTGATGGAGATAAACAGGGATTTAACCTGGCCGTCCTGACGTCTGGTCTCCGATAATCTGAGTAACTCCTTAACATGCGCTACTGGACAGATCCTAGGGTCTTGATGACGTAATAGGAGCCAACCTGATTGCCTATGTGAAGCCGTATCCGTTTTTGACCCAAACTTAGACCAGAATGTTACGGAGTCGGCAGATTCCGTAAACCCTTGGCTACTGACTTCTAAAAGGGTGAGGTCGTGCAGTCTTCGACCAGACGCAAGTAACAGAATCAAGGCAGTACGTTTACTTTGATCAAAAAGGGAACCTGAACAGACAGATGATTTCAGCCAATCAAATAATGTGTTTATGTCCCATATGGGTAGTTTGGTAGATGTTGGTTTAGAATGGGAAATGGCTTTCAACACCTGATGGATAAAAAAGTTGTTAGACAGGCCAGCTACTGTTGCTGCGCAATATGTGGACACTGCTGACTTATGTAATAATATAGTGTTGTACGAAAACTAATTCTGTAGGTATAGGCTAGCTAAGAATCTAGCCACGTCTTTGCCCTCCGGGTTCTTATCTTCCACCTTATGTAGTTTACACCATTGCCGCCACCTTCTTATAGGGGCCCTATAAGTATTTAAAGTGGAAGGACGCCAACTCTGCCTCAATAGCAGCTGCTCCTCTTTATCCCAGCTGGTAATGTGATCTTCCCACCCCCAACTTTCCACACTTGAAGGTTTATTTTGTCCACCTGAGGGGGATTCAGTCCCGTTGGGGACCCCAATTAAGAGATAAAGACTCGGGCTGAGTAGGTAACAATAAAAATTGAGAGTTACCCTCCCCAGTACGAATATCATAACCCGGAGCCTCTTTAGTTTGCAGGTTTGAACTGCCATGTATAGGGAATTGACCTAGATAGTTTGCTATATATGACACCTGGGACATCAACGTGTCTACCCGAGGATCGTGAACGTGAACAGGATCGATCCTGTCCCTACGTGACCGCGACATGCGAGGACGCTTGTTAGGCAAGGGGGATGCTGTTCCTTCCTCAAACTCCGAGGATGAGGAAGGGTCGCTTCCCGATGAGCTCGGGCTCCTAGCCGAAGACCGTTCTCCATCCGAAGCAACGGCATCGGCTTCTTTGCCTTTGTCCTCCATTATAAAATAACAGTTGTAGGTACTTACAAAATTTTATAAAATAACAGTCGTAGGTACTTACAAAATTTACAATGCTGTAACCGTGTTCACACCACTGAATTTAATGTTGTTAATTTAATACACTAAACTATGACACTGTCTAGTACGCTAACAAGTGTTAAAATTTTTGGTTTGAACACTAAAGAACTTGTAATACGATAAAAATCGAAAATATCATGTTTCTCGTAAGAATCACAAGAATGCAATGACTTTTCGACACGGACATGGCGCGAACACTCGTGTAAGCGCCCTCTGGTGAACAAAAAAGGAAGGTATTTTCGGTTTGTCTATGATTTATCGATGGTTTTCTTGTATTTTCACAGATTCATAAGAATGACTTCTTCTATTACCTTGCTGTGTTTTCGAAGGCATATAATAACTGTATAAATTCGGACTTGATGTTGTTTCTAAGCAGAAAAGTATTTTTATATAAAGACTATAAAATATAAAGATATATCAAGACTGGTTACGTTTATTTAAGTACCTAAACAAATGAACTATTGAACCTAAATAAGCATTAAACTCGAAATAGAGAGATTTTAGATTAACATGGTCATTTACATATTCACTGTTAAATTTATCGGAATATTTACAAAATAATCAAACATGGTAAATATCCCGATAAATTTAACTGTGAATATTGAAATAGAAAGTTCCAGAAAGTGGATATTTGCTGTAAATACGTAAACATTGCACCTAGAAACATTCAGACCAAAATATAAATAGACAGGCATATAAATATTACACGAATTCTGTTCTTATAAATCGTTAAGGCTCTTCGATGAACCGTGTAACGTAACTCTCGCAACGAATGTTACATTACACCGTGTAACACGCACCGATCAGTAAGCACCTTTATATTTATTATTTATAAATATCGAGCTCACAGTTGGCGAGGAGCCAATTTTGGAACTGGAGATGTTGATACAGAACAGAATTTGGATAAACTTCAGAGTAATGAAAGAATTATAATGTGAATAAATATACTAATATTATAAAGAGGAAAGATTTGTTTGTTTGTAACGAATAGGCTGCGAAACTATTGGACCGATTTAAATCATTCTTTCACCTCTAAAAAGCTAGAATATGTAGGAGTAACATAGGCCATGTATCATCACGCTACCATCCAAGAGAGCGGAGTAATTATCATAAATCTCAATCAATCCGCTAAATTTCTATTCATTGACGCTAATATCGACAGCAAGGAAAAGTAGTATAGTGAGGCAAGTAGAGAATCGAGTAGAGTCGTACAACGCGATAATCGAAATTCACGCGCGCGGAGCCGCGGGCAACAACTATATATGATAGTTAAATAGTGTAGTAATATGGCCTTTGTTTGACCCATATTCCCACTATCTCTCTCTCTGGCTATGGTAAAATTACTAGAGAGTATCGAAAAGTCTTCTCCCCGGACATGATCTTCTCTAGATCAGATAGAAGTTCCTAAATAACAAACAAAAACACGGAACTCGCGTCATCGTTACCTCCGATCATATTTCTCGTATAACTCTTAAGGTGCGTTGAACAATTTTTTGGATGAACAAAAATCATGGAACTCGCATAATCGTCACCTCCATGCCCACTCGATAATACACAACGTCACCAGATGCTTTTTATCGTTTACTAGCTGACCCGCGCAACTTCTTTTTTTTTTTTTTTATCTATGGCACATCAATTTTACTTCACCTCGCCTGATGTTAAGCTGAAGGCAAAGTCTCATGAAAGAGGGTCACCATTGCAAACACGTTCAGTGCTACAATGGTGGCGCTCAGCTTGACAGCCTCATCAAATGCTTTTTCACGCCCCGCTTAAAGGACCCGGGACTGTAGGAAGAAGGAAACACTTCGTCTGCGTCACCCCGTTTTTGCAACATTTTTCATTCCTGTTTTCATTTATGATGTTATATACATATAAACCTTCCTCTTTAACCATTCTATCTAAAAAAACAAACCGCATTAAAATCCGTAGCGTAGTTTTAAAGATTTAAGCATACAAAGGGACATAGGGACAGAGAACGCGACTTTATTTTTTACTATGTAGTGATTTTCCCAGAAATCATCAATATCAATCGCGTAGAAACGATAAGAAAGCATCACTTTGAAATTTGTTTATTATTTTTGGCTCTCGGTTACGGTATTTAATCATCGCTAAATAATATATTGCATAACTAAACTGAAACTATAAATTTTCATAATTTAACATAACATAACATAAATTTGCGCCTAAATCCTCGAAGGGCAGATGTGCTAGCACCTACATTTCGCCAGTTTATGTTTAGGTCCCAATGTAATAGGTGGCGAGCCTATTGCCATTGCCAACCGGGCACTTATAAACCTGCGATAAATAAGCACATAACATCGAAAGCATCGAGAAGTCATTGGTGTGTGCCATGGTAAAATCTGGGATCGAACTCGAGACCTCGTCCCAGCGGTCTATTACCCGTGCCACTAGGCTACCGGGTGAAGTTACGATGATGGGCATTTTTCGCACGATTAAAAAAAAGGGACTTCATGCATAACAGATGTACAGGTCACTATTCTACCATCAGGCGAGTCAATAGCCATCAATATTTATCATAGGCACCAATAAATCAATCAATTAGACTACCGAATTCCACTGCTGAACTTTAGGCCTCTTCCAATATGCTCCATTTCTCTCGATATTACAATAAAACAATAAAATATTCAGTAATATTCCTGTTTTATGGCTGACATACTTTTTTACGGCGGGGCTTACGACACTTTATGATATGGGGTCAGATCTGGTGATGTCATAGAGTTGTGTCATCACCCACGACGACGTTTAAAAAAGTTTAATATAATTCTCGACAGAAGAATTTAATTTAAAAACATACATCCAAAAAGTTCAAAATAAATCGTATTGGTTAGTCTTGACATAGACGTTGGTGTTGCAAACGTCCATAGGCCACGGTGACCGCTTCCCATCAGGTGGGCCGTGTGCTTGTCTGCCACCTATGTGGTATAAAAAAAAGGTACTAATTTTTTTTCCGCGCAGGAAATACCCGCGGATACCAATGCCACCGAAACCGGTGAGAGAGGTTATCGGACTCGAACCGACCAAAGCCGTCTATATTGTCTTTGATTGCCGGAGATTATACAAGACATATCTCTCGCACCTGACATAGGTACCTAGCAATATTTTGATTCAAGCGTTGTCGTGTCGACCTGGTAAAGTTCTGATAAGATGAGTGTACAGTCAGAGCTCATAAATAAGTGCATTAGCACATCAAGGCTCAAAATGGTTTAGCGTGCGGCCGGCGCGCTTATATGTGTGTGTAATGTTACTATGCAATAAGAGGCGACGCTGGCTTGTCTTAAAAGAAAAAGGTCACAAGTAGCGTTACAATGTTGACGCTATAGTTGCGTAGGATTGCTACTGCACTTTTGAGTTCTACTGTACATGATAAAGGTCCCCCAACACAACCACGCTTGAATCAAAATATTGTGAGGTGTCGTCATATTGATGTGCCCTAGTAACACAATTTTCAAGAACATTTATTTATAACGTGATCTTTTAAGTTGCTAGAACACTAATATGAATGAACTTTTCACTAAAAACATTGTAAATTCTCGCCAAATGTCAGTAGCCTTAGCACGAAATACTATCGAATTCGTAATGTAAAGGTATCGACAGAACGGAGCATTGCGATTGGCGGGCTACACACGCACACATGTTCACAAGAGGCAGACTGCCAATCACAATGCTCCCTTCTCTCGAAACCTTTACATTACGAATTCGATAGGAGTTCCTTTTTTTTTTTAATTTATGGCACGTCAATTTAACTTCACCTCGCCTGATGTTAAGCTGAAGGCAAAGTCTCATGAAACACGTCACCATTTGCAAACACGTTCAGTGCTACAATGGTGGCGCTCAGCTTCACGGCCTCATCAGATGCTTTTTCACGCCCCGCTTAAAGGACCCGGGACTGTAGGAAGAAGGAAACACGTGCGCCGGCAAGGGATTCCAGGACTTAATGGTGCGGCAGAGAAAAGAGTTCAAGCTTTTTTTATTTTTATTCATTATTGAGGGCTTAGTCATTGAGTGAATATGCCGCCCTCATTAAAAAGGATACATGGTGTTATCAACGAGAATTACAACAGATCTTAGCTAGTGTATACAAATTTTTCGCCTCCTCTGAGGAGGGACGAGCAAGAATACTGTTACACAGGCCGATATTGTTCATGCTAGTGCTACAGAATGAGTTATTTCGTTATCTCGAAACATTCAACGGAGGTAGGACACGACGGTATCTCCCGTCCGAAATGAGCTGTCCAACTGGGGAAGTACCTGCGCCCTACAGAAGACCGCGGTCATAATAACCATCGTGTTGTGTTCCCGCCGGTAAGTAGGGTAGCCAGAGCTCACTGTACCCCTCCTTCCCCTCCCCTTCCTAGCCTCCCCACCCCTTCCCAGCTCTCCCCCTTTCCCTTCAGGGTGGGCAGCGCGTGTGTGACACCCTTAGTGTTGCACACGTTCATAGGCCACGGTGGCCGCTTTCCATCAGGTGGGCCGTGTGCTTGTCTGCCACCTACGTAGTATAAAAAAAAATTAAAATAATTTTTCGCCTCGTAAATAATGTCAACGCCCCCTATCTGCGGGTGACACACTCGCAACAGCTGGTACGTCAGTCGTGGCTATTCTATTACGCATAATATCTACTTACAATGTGACACAGCAAGATTCAAACATTTGGCTATAATTATACTAGTTCTATCAATGAGTTGCACAGAGCGTGTCATTTTTTTAGGGTTCCGTACGATATCGTTAAATAATATACCTAACTAGCAAACCCGGCGAACTCCGTTTCGCCACCATATGTGAAAAATGATTTTCCCGCTTTTCTGTTAAAGTTTTCCTGAATTTTCTTTGCTATAAACCTCACTGAGCCCGAGACCTTTCCAACGAATGCAAAACCGTAGAAATCGGTTCGTGCGTTCTGGAGTTATAGCGTCAGGAAGGAAAACCCGACTTATTTTTATATACCTAATATACTTAGATTTTAAAAGTAGGTAGGTACACCAAAACAACTACCACTCAATACTACGACCATAATTAATATCCAAAGGTTGCTTGGAAGAGATCGCTTTGTACTGCTTCCATTTTCTTATAGATTTTAATTATGCATTTTTTACTTGGAGTACAATAAAGTGTATAATAAATAAATAAAAAATAAATACTTTTTGCTATTCCTCATAGTTTAGGATTTGGTCAATGTCTGTTAGCGATGTCTGTTTGATTTTGATGCGATTTTTGGTCAGATGTAAATGCTGATGTGTTTGTTCCTCTCGTCCCTTTTATATCGTGCGCAAAATCCCCACCATAGTCGGTGGAGGTGATTATGTCGAACTCGAACCGACTAAAACACACGCTGTCTAAGGGTCTTTAATTGCCGGAGGTGAGATAATACAAGATATATCTCTCGCACCTCGGCAGACCCGGGGACATCTCTTTCAGATGACTTCTTTCCCTAATGAGAGAACCGTGGTGTCCCCATCTAGCCCCCCGATATGGGGAGGCACATTTTCCGCCACCGCCGCGGCTTGCTTCTGCTAGGGCGACAGGCGGCTCCACCTCCAGAAGGCGGCGGCCGCTCAAGCTCCTACACAGGACAACACGTGCAGGGCTTAGATGTCACTCGCATACGGTGCAGAATATTCCATCAAGAACCAAGCGGTTTGGTGAGTCTTTTCTCTGCCGCGCCATTAAGTCCTGGAATTCCTTGCCACTGAACGTGTTTGCAATGGTGACCCTCTTTCATGAGACTTTGCCTTCAGCTTAACATTAGGGAGGTGAAGTCAAATTGATGTAGCATAAATTAAAAAAAAAGCGCTCGCGTAACGTACCATCGCCGTGAGCAAGACCTGAGTCCTGGCTCGCATCACAGTGATGGCTCTCGGACGTTGACTCCTTCTGGATTCGACGCAGGTAATCCCCGAAGCACCCGCACCCGGTGATCACCTGCGTCACCCAGTAAGAGAGCCTACCGTGTGGCCTCTCTAACCAGTTTCCCCTTTGCGACTTAGTTCAAGATATAATATGCCGCTAACTATACTGTATATTTACTTCCTAAACTGTTCATTATCAGTATCGTTATTGCCCTCAGTATTATAATCTTGTTCTGCTGACCTCGAATACGTAATTATCATATTATTGACAGAAACGACAAATCTATGTGGCCGAGGTCACGGCCAACTGTGTTAATAATTTAGGAAAAAAAACTGTAAAGTGCGAGTTGAATTTGGGTGAAGGTTCCGTATCATAACAATTTTATGTAAAACCTTCCGAGCACATTCCCAACTCGGCTGGGAGTTCGGAGTTGAATTTCAGTGACTGCGAAACACAACTGCAGATGATGTGCCAGCCTAGTGGTATGGTTAATGGGATGCTGAGACGAGGTCTTGGATTCGATCCCAGGTTTTACCATAGCACACACCAATGACTTTTCGATGCTATTCGAAGTTATGTGTGTATTTATCGCAGGTTTAAAAGTGACCGGTTAATGGCAATAGGATCGCCACCTATTACATTGGGATCTAAACATAAACTGGCGAAATGTGGGTGCTAGCATCTCTGCTTACTTCGGGGATATAGGCGTGAGTTAATGTTATGTTAGTTGCGGGTCAAGTCCGTAATCTCTATGGTCGACGGGAAATGAAACACGTGTCGAACCTAGAACTTTCCCAATAATAACGTAATTAGTGCGTATCACAATCTACGACCAACTCGTAAACATGCTTACGATGATAGAAGTATAATTAATTTTCATGGCGATAATCATTGAATCGCATGTTTCTGCCGCTAGTAAAAAAATAATTGAGTGGCTATCAGACTTACAATAAAATAACATGGCAAGTCCGAGCCGGACTCGGTTATAGGCATACCTTTTTATTGAAGAATCATAGTAACAGAATTAGTAATTTTCCGTCAAACACCTCCGGATAAGGTAAATAGCTTCTGTTAGGAATAACGTGTAATGGAATGGTCAGCAGGTATTCGTACCTGGGACCTCTTGATCGTAAGAACCGACACTTGACCTTCATCATTCCCTGAACCTTTTCCCAACTCAGTTGGGATCGACTTTCCAGTCTAACTGTGATGCGTCTGAACTTCGATATTTTCCGTGGAGTGACTGCCATCTGACCTCCACTACCAATGGTCTAATGACCAATGGCGATATCGAAGTTCCAAGTTAGACTGGTTGGACTTTTGAGGGCTCCAACTACCCGTAACGACTGCCATAGATGTTTGTATGGCAACCGGGACCGACGACTTAACGTGCTCTCCGAGGCACGACCAGACCAGTGCAAACAGCCATATTCATGCATACAACTTTTTGCACTTGACCTTAAACATGTATTTTGACATCAACTCACGAGAGAAACGTAGTCTTGGCGCGCTGGGATTGGTTTGATATAATCTATGATTAGCGGACAAAGACAACGAAATGATATTATAAGAAATTTTTCCTTTTCGGTTAAGGAACCCTAAAAAGTTAGTGATTAACGCACCGGTCTATACATGGAAAATAAAAAACAAGTAGAAGTGTGATGTAGTCGGTGCACGCGTGTCAATGCTGTGCGTATTGACGATAAGGATAGAATCATAAATTCGGCTATATGAACCTTTTTCATAAGAATACGTCTAAACTTTTTCGTAAATATATGAAACGCCATAAATACTTTTTTATCTATAGCAAAGTACCTAATCACTATTTTGACCGGTTAAAAAAGGTTGTGGTAATATAGTTACCACTGCTTTAAAAGGGTAGTGTGTTTTGGTTTTGTAGTGCGTATGATTTGAGCATAAATGGCATTATTGTTACTGTATATAAATTCGACCAATCAAAAAAATACTAGTAATACACGGTATTATTAACGGTTATATGTGCGAATTCGGCGACATCAATTCCGCTATTGAAACTATCGTATCTCATTTCTACTACTTTTTGTATTCTGTGATTCTATATATATTTAGCATGAATTATTTCACTACTAACAACAAGAAGTATCGTAAACAAACATCTGCCAGGAAGATCGATCGCATTACAGTGGCATGAACTAACATAATATATTTGTGAAAATTAACATGAAGTATTTGACACGGTTCTAATTTAATTACCGTGTATCTAAGGACGTCGTGAACAAGTCAATTTCCATCATAATGATCACCGGACACGGGTGCTTCAGGGAGTTAAACTGAGTGCCATCACTGCGACGCATGCATACCGCGGTAGCCTAGTGGTATGGGTAATGGACTGCTGAGACAAGGTCTCGGGTTCGATCTCAGGTTTACCCTGGCACACACCAATGACTTTTCGATGCTTTTCGAAGTTATGTGTGTATATATGTTGATGACAATAGGCTCGCCACCTATTACATTGTGACCTACACATAAAATGGCGAATGGTGGGTGCTAGCACCTCTGCCTACCCCTTTCAGGGATATAGGAGTGAGTTCATGCTGTTTATGTTAGATGGGGTCACCCGAAGAGGGTCATCACTAAATAAGAGATGCTACTGTATTGCTGCTTTGAATGAAAATTTAAACACTTATCAAGGGACTTTACCTTCATCTTTAATACACTTTATTTCCTTTGTAGCATTCATTGTTAGTAGTTAACTAAATTAAAACTATATTTAATCATGTTTCCTGAGTCATGTTTCACAATAAACACATACACATTATTGCACTCAACATTCAAAACTAAAAATATTTAGTAAATATATTAACTAGTGTAGTTATAATGTTGTGGATCTAATAAACTGTATTAATTAAAAATAATAAATTAACATTGGCCGTGAAATTCCTTTGTTTTGTGTACTTAGTTTCACACTAAAATAATAACTTAGGCGGAACGTATAGAACTATAGATATTAATATTAGTAGCGTAAATAGACCCACAGACTACTTCTTTACCTACCGCTACGTTTCACAGTTCATATACTCTGTCACTTTCTAACGCCTAGGTTACTGAAGGAGCAGGAAATGAATTTCAAATATGGAACGAGACGCCGACAATAGAGAATAAGAATAAGGGGGGCTCTAAAAACTATTTCCGTCAAACTGATTGAATTTTAGAACTTCGATTCGCCAACAGGTTGTGGATTGTGGAATTCACATAGCCGTTGCTTCATTAAAAATATCGGTTATAAGGTCCAAGGACTAGACCTTATAACACATAATAATGTACTAATAACATATATACATACATACACACATTCATTTTCCATTTAATGGCCGTTTCGTAGCCTGTAATCAGACTCCGACTTAGTTAATATAAAGCTGGGAGCTAGAAAAATGACAATTAAATTTTAAAAGTTAACCTGAATATATCATAAATATTACCTTTAAGTTTTTTATAGCGACGTTTAGGCATTATAACGTAATAAACACTGCACAATTTTAAACACTAATACAAACAGTGTCAAATAATATGCACGCACTAACTAAGAACTTTCAATATAAGGTTGTTGATAATAAATTATTTCGAAAGTACCCTCAATTTTGAAAATATTTGGTCGAGATAAGGCAGAACAAAAACTGTTAATTCCATCGGGATATTTACTAAGTTTGTTGATTTCATTTAGCCACCGATATTTCGGCGCTTGGTATGGTATATTGTTATACTCTGTCTAATTTAGGATGATAATTTTGACAGTTTACGTCTATGAAGTAACATATTTTTACAAACAAAATAAGACCTCTAAAATTATCGTTATTCATAGACAAGTACCGCCCACTTATCGTAGAGTAGCGCCTTGCAAGAATACAGCATAATTAACTGTAGACAAACGAATCGAATAAATCGAACATAGTCGTTTTTTTAACATCAATGAAAATTATTTTATGTTTAAGTACTTATCTACTGCAATTTTGGAAATATAAATAGCTAGGTATAATATAAAACATAAATATTATACTATAAATGGCAGTAACTGTAGCAATTATCAATCAATATTTGCAGTACAGTGCGATTAGGTAATGCCGCGCCGCTCTAATGAAGTGTCACCTTAAGTAAACAAATATTTATAAAATTATATTACCCTAAGTACATAAAATAATGAGAAATAAATGTTTTACTATTTATGTAACATCGATACCATATTCTACGGGAACGATAATCGAATATCGAATAGATACATTTTCGATTGTACTGTATTGAATACCCTACTTAGACCTGTCAAAATTATCATCCTATATTTGACAAAGTATAATATCCCGATAGGTTTAACACTGAATATCATTTTTTTTAAGAGGTCATTTACGACCATGTCAATCTAAAATCATACAGAACAAAAACCGTCTATTTTGATTTACAAATAGTCTACCAAAATCATAATAAATATTTATTATGCATAATTTAAATTTACCGTTTATGAAGGTTGGTTAAAATTCCACACGCGATCCTTGCGTGTGACCCCACACATCCACCACCTGCTTGTGTCACCTAAAATAGGCATAAAAAAGTAAATAAACTCACCTTTTTTCGAAGATTTCACAGTGACCACACCACCATCTTGAATGGAAGGAGTTTTCGGTAACAACTGCAGTCTATTTTCATCTAACAACTTCTCCTCCGCTTCATCACCCTCCTTCTCCTCCAGAACCGTCTTCACTGGCGTCGCCATTTTGAATTTTACGTCTCAACAAGATGGCGGACTAACTTCTCATTTGAAAGTACAATGTTTTAGTACATAATTACGGAATGTTTTAGCTAATACTATTTATGTTTTCGTTTGTATATAATGCTACATAATATGTAGTTGATTCTTCAGTCTTGTTTGTTGGCTGGCTTTATTCTGTAACAAAAGAAAATAACAATTATGTAAGGTAATAGAATACATTTTTCCTTAATGATTTTCAGGAAAATGGTAAAAGAACACTATCATCGAGTTCGCGCACAACTATATCTATTTATTTATGTTAGTACCTATACTATTTTTACCCGACTGCGCGACGCAAAGGAGGGTATTGTGTTTATCAGTCTATGTATGTATGTATGTATGTATGTATGTTTGTTTCTATGTGGCGTTCTAGAGGCTAAACGCATAGGCCGATTTTGATGATTCTTACGTCAATCGATTCGTCTTAACCTTGCGAGTGTCACTAAAGACATGACAGTAATCAAAATTCACCACAGCGACAACCAGGAGCCATATTGTCAAAATGAAAAAAACAAAAGTCGATGAACTATGTCAAGTGGGGTATCATTGAATAGGTATTTTAAAATCATCTTTAGGTTTCTTTTACCGTTTTTCATTTTAAATAATAGTTTAGGATATATAACGATTTAAAGTTGTTTAACAAAGCATTCATTCTCGTTAATCTATACTTATAATAAAACTGTAGAGAGGTCAATTCTGTACATTGAATATATTTACAAAATAATTATTGGGGGATGATTGGTGATCGATACTAATGCAAAAAATGCAAACAGAATTTTTTTTGTCTTTCTGTCTGTCTGTCTGTCCGTATGTGCACGCATGGATCAAAAACTACTGGAGGGATTTTGATCAAACTTGGTACGATTATAGTTCATAGTTCTGAGCAACATATAGGCTACTTTTTATACAAGCTGATACCCGTGGCTTTGCCTGCGCTTCGTTTATAGGTTGTTTTTGGTCATATCTTCGGTTCTACTTAACCAATTACAACCAAATATACTGCAAATTTTGAGTCTAAGCAAGACCTTTGTAATAAAAAAAACCGCATCAAAATCCGTTCAGTAGTTTTTGCGACCAAGGCGTGCAAATATTACAGTAACGTTCAACTCAAATAGCGTTATACCATTATTATAATGAAATTCCAACATTTATCAATAGATGGCGCTCCTCAAGTGACGTCATTTTACAACACTCGGTGTTAAGATTCTCCGTAAGATAGTCACTACCTGCAGTTGTAATAGGTGCCGTATGCGATCTAATGTTAAATGCGAATTAATTAGTTGCACCCTCTGTGGCGTGGCGGTAGTGCGTTCACGGGGCGCGGGTTCGATCCCCGCACAGTGCAAAAAGTGCATAATTATGCATGAATATGGCTGTTTGCACTGGTCTGTTCGTGCCTCGGAGAGCACGTTAAGCCGTCGGTCCCGGTTGTAGAGATGTGATATACTTGCAAAATCCCATACCAGGGCTTCTAAGTACGAGTACATAAAAATACCAGGGTCGAAAACCAGGTTTTAAAATACTTGAAAGTATTCAAAACTATGGCGAAGTTGGCGAACGCGAGCAAGTGTCCAGCCGTGAGGGCGGCGGCCGTCCATATTTGAAAATACTTGCATAGGAATTTGAGCCCTATTCCATGTCGTTGTAATAAAAATTGTGTCATAATCGTATAACTAAAAAAATACTTTTTGATGTTCAACGTATTTTTCATTCAAAAAATTAGATTGTGTTTCTTATTCGCATTGGAGTACAGATCGTTTTCCTTCCTATTCTATGCTGCTTGCGAACGTGAGGAAAGTATTCAGCCGCGGCGGCGGCGCTGGCGGCGTTAATATTTGAAAATACTTGCATAGAAATTTGAACCGTATTCCAGGGTCATCGTATTAAAAATCATGTCAAAATCGTATAAATAAAAAAATACTTTGAGGTTAAAAGTATTTTTCATTTACAAATTAGATTGTGTTTCTTATTCTCATTGACTTACAGATCGTTTTCCTATGCAAGTATTTTTATGTGCACTGTTTCCAGTTTTTAGCGCGTCCGACAATAGCACATACTTTCATACTTGCAAGTATTGTTTGTTCGTACCAGGGCGCCGTACTTTGAAGCGAAACCCTGGTATTAAAACCTGGTAACGTAAATACGTCTCATCTCTACCCGGTTGCCATACAAACATCTATGACAGTCGTTACGGGTAGTTGGAGCCCTCAAAAGTCCAACCAGTCTAACTTCGAACTTCGATATCGCCATTGGTTGTGGAGGTCAGATGGCAGCCGCATCACAGTTAGACTGGAAAGCCGACCCCAACTGAGTTGGGAAAAAGGTTCAGGGAATGATGATGATATTAGTTGCACCCTTACTAAACTGCAGATTTATTCTGAGCATTGGTTGTTGATGTTGTTTTTAATAGTTTCTTTTATTTCATATCTTAATATAATAATTTTTTTTTTTTATTAAATGCTTTGCTTCTCTTGCTTAGCAGTTAACGCAATTAACACAACAGAATACACACATCAAAAAAAGTTTGCGATCACTTTCAAAAACTGAAATCTTTTTTGTTACTGTAGATTATATTATGATTTATTCTTCTTTTTAGATTATTTATTTCTACAATGACACCGTTTAATTGTTTTTTCTTACAAAAAGGCTAAGTCCTAGCTTACGCTCATTCAGAAATCTGATTTAGTGAATTATAACCGATTCAAGATATTTTTCGCGTAAAGTTGTGATTGAAAAAATGCCAAGAGGATTATCAGAGGGTTTACGAGCTAAAATAGTAACTTTGAGGGAAGAAGGTTACACCACGACAGTAATAGCACGCAGACTTGCTATATCCCAATCCTGTGTCGTGGCTCCGTTGCAGAGGTACCACGGAATGGAGAATTTAGCTGACCGACCCCGCAGCGGTCGCCCAACAGTTTTGACAGCTGCCCAAAAGCGCTATTGCTGGCAGCCCGTGATCCCACAATCAACGCCACTAAAATAAAAGCAGAAGTCAGGGCCGCCTTTGGGCTTGAAGTTAGCACGCAGACCGTTCGCAATTGCTTGCACCAGGATGGATTACGAGCACGGAGGTCACGGCGAGCTCCGCACAATTCCCGGCAACGTCAACAACGAAGATTGCAGTGGGCTAGACTTCGGCAAAATGAAGAAGGTGAGTAAGAAAACATTTGGCAAAACTGACTCTTCGTTGACGAATCCCGAATCTCCACTCATCCGACGTGTCCGTGTCTAGAGAAGACCAGGCGACCGTGAAAGACAAAGAACTGCCACTGGAACAGTTCAGCAAGGCGGAAAATCGGTGTCTTTTTGGGGTGGCATTATGATTGGAGCTAGAATGCCTTTGATCCCGTATCGGGGCTTCATGACAGCAGACATGTACAAAGCAGTTGCTATTGATGATATCGTCAAACCATTCCGAGTAAACCATGGGCACCAATTTGTACTGGTCGATGATAATGCACAGCGAGCTCAACGAGTCAATGCTGCTCTTCAAGAATACGATATCACACGATTAGACTGGCCTGCCGGCTCGCCCGACTTAAACCCAATAGAGCACGCGTGGGATGCTCTTAAACGAGCTGTATGGAACCGTGAGCCACATCCCCAGACAGTTCCAGAGCTCAGGGAAGCCGCTATTGAAGAATGGGATATGTTACCCCAGGAAATGCTGGATAACATGATCCTCAGCATGCCCAGGAGGATCTCCGCATGTGTTCGAGCCAGGGGAGGCGTTACTTTATATTGAATTTACACCTTTTAATAATAAATTGTAGTTTAAGTTTAATTAAACAGTCTTTTTCTTTCTATGAAATTTCTATCACAATTGCATTATGATTAATGGCTCATTTTTTTAAAATAAATAATAAAAAATAGTTTTATATTTTAATTTCAAACAAGGTACAGGCATACAACATAATTTTTTCTTGATAAAGTTAAATTTGAAGAATTCTAGGAGCTTATGCCATTGATCGCAAACTTTTTTATATGTGTGTAGAATAGGAATACAGAGAGATCCGGAAGTATCCGTTTGCCTTGCTTTCAAATCGTGCTTTTCAGCGCGATCATTCATCGTAAATCGCTAATTATAAATAATTGTATTTCCATTCCATACTTATAGTACTTTTACTTTACTTACTTATTTACTTCCAATCCAAATAAATACCTACCTAAATAACAGGCTTCTGATAAATACTACAATAACATAATTTTTTCGACTGCTTACGAAACGTACTTTTTAGCTCGACATCGCATCATTCATTCATAGATCATTAATTATTCTTTTAATCCATACTTACTAATTTTCTTCTTTATATATATATATATATACAGGGTGTAAGGAGAACGCTCCCGAAGCCGAAAGGACTTGGTAGTATATCGTATGATGAAGACATACGCACTGACTAAATACACGGCAAATAAAAAAAGATAGCATCGGTAATTATCATACAAAACTTAAAAAATCCTTTCATTATTCGATATATCACTAAAAGGGGTAGGTCACAACACTATCGTATTTTGTACTTTCGTAATAAGTTCACTTGAGTCCAATAACCTGCAAAATCTTTAAACTCAGCTGTGCGCCTGGTACCCGCGTTGCTTTGCGCGTATGTAGGTACCTACGTAGCGTTTAGAGATACGTCGCAGAAATTTAGAGTACCTATCACTTACCGAGGTTTACTTTATGCGACGCGGTGACGTTCTTAATCTGGTACTGGTTCTGTTCCAGCTCTAGGAATGTACTAGTTCATACACTTCACGAAACACGACACAAGGGGTTTTACCTATCACATAAACAGGTCACACACAACAGTAAACTTATTTGAATTTAATAAAAAAGAAGAGTACCTAGGTACTGAAAAAATTATGCACCACACATTTACGTGTTTAACTCCGAGAACCGATCCAGCTCGCACGGTACCTACTCGTTCTCAGTAGCTACAGGTCTGCTTCGAAACGTTCGAGAACTTCGAGAATTCTCTGTTCCAAAGCAGTGAAGAACCTGGGCGGTCGCCGTTGTGAAGGAGTAACACACGAAAACTTTCATTAGGTATGGTTCACTAACTTCCTAAAACACTCCACAACGGTAATTTACTGGTCTTCCGTCACCAATTTTTGTACACTGTACAGACGACCAACTTTTTGAAAACACAAAACATTATTTCATAATACTCGTTATTACAATAAAAATCCAACATCACGCAAGTTTATCACAACCAACAACAACACACACATCAACTGACTGAACAAAAGAGAAGGAATTCTGTAAATTGGGAAATTGGGAATAATGTTGCCTAGTGCCAACTAGATTTTTGCCTAAAAAGTACATGTACCTATGTGCTCAATTAAAGTAATACGTGATATTATTTTGCTTATGTTTTGTTTTTTACTGCGCGTTAGGAATAATGCGCATAGCTTAGTACCTACTTAGTTCTTTTTTAATCGTACGAAAATCCACACGGGGCTCCTCCCACTGCCGGAATCAGTAGGAGTGATTATGTGAGAAACAAAACGCACGGCCGTCACGGGCCATCAGTTGCCGAGAGCGAGGTAGCTTCTGGCATATCCCTCTCACCCTGGCTGACCCGGGTATATCATGGCCTCCACACTTCACACTCCACCACCCGGATAAGGAGGGGCACGCACTCCTACTTAGTGGTTAAGGTTCACCTTACCATGGAAAATCCTAGGTTCGAATCCTAACCATTACATTACTCACATCAACTGTGAATCCATTAATAAATACAAGTTATTTAGTTTAGCTAACGATGTTGGAATATTAATAGTTTCTTTAAAAACGAATTCTGGAACTACTTACTTACACAATAGCCTATTGAATTAATAAAATGGATTCATAAGGATGACGAGACGCATAACAAACAAACCTCTTTTCGTTACAAATTATTAACTTGTATAATACATAATAAAATTAAAAATTGGGAAAATAACCCACCAATTTTTAATTTAACAAAATCTAACAAGTATGGCAACACTGATAGTAGTAGTAGGTAATATTTTCTTCGCTTTGCGGCTTGCGTCAAAGGCGCCGCCAAACATCGCGGCCGCCGCCGACAAACGGATTAAGGAACATCAAAAGATACCGCGCCCGGGGATTCCCCTACTAATTTAGGGTAGTTGTACCGATTGACGTCCGTTTAAAAAATCTATTAGTAAAAATGTAGGTTTTTAAGCTATGACGTGGTGTGTTTTTTTAGTTGCGGATACCTACTTGCGGCAGCTAATTACATTTTTGTACATTTGATTTCCGTGCTGTAAGCGATCCTGATAATGATGAATGTAAATACATGTTTTGATGTGATTCATAAATCATAATCATCCGGGCTGGTTCCCGGTTGCATCCTAAGCTCACACTTCGGAACCCGGAGTTCGCTTATTATTTATTATTAGGCAGTTACAGCTTTAACGAGAGCGACTACCTACCGTGTACTGGCTCGGATCTACCACCAGTTAATTTTGCCTGGTGAGATATTAAAATTCAATAGCTTTACGGCAATTTTTGAGAAGCGGCTAACGATTTATTAGCAGTCAACAACTTGATAGTTAGTTTTGGCTAGCAGCAGTCGCTCTCGTAAAATTCAACAGCTACACAGCAATTTTTGAGAAGCAGCAGTCGCTTTCGAAAACACCAAGCACATTACAGTTATTTTTGTCTAGTGCCAATTGCTCCTCACCTTTTGTACCTTTTCCTTCCCCGCTCCCCGTTGGTTCTCCTTTTTCATAAAAGGTAGCTTATCCCGAGCTCTAAGCCAGTTCTATACCCAATTTCTTGGCGAACTTTTATGCACTCCTCTCATCATCATCCCTATCCCTCCCCTTAACGCCCTCTTTCATGATAAGAAATAGCCTATGTCCATTCCCAAGCTCTAATGCATCTCTGTACCAAATTTCATCAAGATCGATTCAGTGGTTTAGGCGTATAAGCGTAACATACAGATAGACAGACAGACAAAAAGATTTACTTTCGTTTTTATACTCGTAATATTAATATGAAAATATGAAAATGGATTAATTCAGTAAACTACATCTTATACTAGGAATGCAGAAAATAGTGGTATAAAACTATACTACAAGGCAAGTTATTAGACCCTTCACCCTTTTTAGGTATAGGAAGAAATGAGCAATGAATTTTATTTTTATCATTTATTTTAGGGTACCGTAAACCTTTGTTATTTGAAAAACTTGAGAAACCGCTCTTACAACTTATGTCGTCCTGGTATTTTCAATATGGTTTTTAACACTTTATTGTGATATTTTTATGCTTCTAAAATGATTATTGCGAAAGTTTAGCATTAAATAGTATTACTACGGAACCAACCGAAATAAGGGGCGTGGCGATTTGAAATGAAAGAAAAAATATTGTATTATTACTAAATATTTTAGGGTACCGTGGTGAATGTTACATTAACGAACACTTTAGTAGAACCTCCTGCAGTCTATGTTATCCGGGTGACATGATATGTCTAGTGAGTTTTGTTTACATTATCTTTATTAGAAATCAAGCAACCTAACAGATCAGAATCAAAGGTTGCCTAAGATCTAACGATTAGTACTATTGGACACTCGTGTAACGAACTTTTATCTTACGAAGGTGAAAGATCACGTGACATGTCCAATTTTTAGAGTTTTAAATTAAATTGTGTACGGAACCAATTTTATCAAGTATTTATTAGGGGGGCGTGTCAGGGGCGTAGCTGGAAATTTTGAATGTAGGTTAACATTAGGTAAAGGATTTTTTGCGACAGTCTCATATTCAACTGAATGATTTCATAAACATAAAAATGTGTTCATAATACTTAAGTAGATGTTGTAATTATTCTTATGCTATTTTATCAACTTGTAAGCTGTTTCAGTCTCTCTTTGTCTGTTCTCATCTCAAAATGATGAGGGTGAGTGGAGTGATAGTGAGACTGTCTCATCAATTTTGATCGTTTGGTAACCCTACTGGGTTCAAATCGTAGAGTTCATTTGTAACAGCTGGTAACAGCGTCCTGCGGCCCTGGTTATTCTTAAGTGTTGTGCGTTTATCGGCAATTTCCTCATGTTTACACTTGATCGATAAAAAAGAAAATTGTTTTTCTACGTACTGACATGTTTGCCGGACTTGAGACCCCCGCCAGAATTTTATTTACCCGTAGTACTACCATGTGTCTTCGGCTTCGGGAGCGTTTCCCTAACACCCGTTATATATATATATATATATATATATATATATATATATATATATATATATATATATATATATATATATATAACAGGCTTATGTATTAACATGCCACCTAAAAAAAGAACTTCTTTATCCCAAAATTCAAGAAACTCTAAAAGAATGAGATATTATGCGCCTTCTCAAGAATCGACAGAGGAAAGAGCTGAACATGAACTGTCTAACCATGTTACTCAAAACAAAAATTTCAATTAGAATAAGTAAATGTTTGTAAATAGACCAAAAAGCAGCCCGCTAAATTTCTTAGCGGAGTCTTCTCAGAACAGGGCCACGTTTCAAACTGTAATTGATAATGCTAATTTGCTAAACATAAATTTTATATTTTTTTACGTTTTCTAAGTGTCGCTTTAATGGTCAGTACAAAACAGGTAAATGATTGTGACTTTTATTTCATTACTGCTAAAATTGTACACAAATCTATGTAGGTATAATATATTTTTACAGTAATATATGCTATAAAAATATACTGTAGATCGTTTTCGACCTGAAGCGAAGACACGCGCGATCCGACTTCCACGCGGGCGGAGCCGCGGGCAACAGCTAGTTTAAGATATTTTTCTTACTTATTGATTTAAGTTTGTATTTTAGGTATAAACGATATACAAACAAAAATTTTTTTGATAAAAAAATAACTTTTAATAATCTAATATATTATATAATTTAATAATTAATAACTTTTGAATGAATCGTAACTAAAAAGTATAAAATAAAAAAAATAATTTAAAGAAAAACAAAAAACCCGACTGCGTAAAAAAAGAAAGAAACAAGCCCAGTAGTTTAAAATTCATACGATATTCACAGTCGGGGCCCCTTGGTAAGATTGATTCGTAAAATTTTAATTGGGCCCCGACTGTGAGTATCGTATGAATTTTAAACTACTGGGCTTGTTTCTTTCTTTTTTTACGCAGTCGGGTTTTTTGTTTTTCTTTAAATTATTTTTTTTATCACTACATAGTATAAAATAGTCGCTTTCTCTGTCCCTATATCCCTATGTATGCTTAAATCTTTAAAACTACGCAATGGATTTTGATACGGTTTATTTAATCGACAGAGTGATTGAAGAGGAAGGTTTATATGTATATAACATCATGCTACAACCAGTTGGTTAGGAGCAGAAGTGAAAAATGTTGCAAAAACGGGGTGACGCAGACGAAGTTGCCCGGTTCAGTAATTATAGATATATATAAACCAAAAGGAATCCTATTAACTAGTACAGTAGGAAGCAATTAGAGTGTACTGGAAAATCAATTTGTAATGGTGTCGAATATCGAAGGTAAAATGCAAGGTTGTGATGAAGTACTTGTGCTACCTCGGCATGACACCAGTAGCCTTAGCATGAAATACTATCGAATTCGTAATTTAAAGGTATCGACAGAACGGAGCATTGCGATTGGTGAGCTACACACGCACACAGGTTCACAAGAGACAGACTGCCAATCACAATGCTCCGTTCTCTCGAAACCTTTACGTTACGAATTCGATAGGAATTCATACTAGTGCTACAGCTGTATCTGACCGCGTGAGTTATTGGAATTGACAACGATTCCTGTGAACACTACTAGCTTGGTCGCTTGGAACAAAAATGAAACACGGGTTTTCACACCGAGGGCTTTCTTATACCACTTAAAGAAAGAAAGAAAGAAGAAAGAAAACCTTTTATTTTAGTGCAAACACCGATTATTACACAAATACTTATTTACTAAGGCAAAAATAGTAAGATAGACACATTGTTTTTAGCGTTACAACCAATAAAGAAAAACAAAAAACCCGACTGCGTAAACTAAAAAGAAAGAAACAAGCCCAGTAGTTTAAAATTCATACAATACTCACAGTCGGGGCGCCTTGGGAAGATATGATTGGTGAAATTAGAATGGGCCCCGACTGTGAGTATTGTATGAATTTTAAACTACTGGGCTTGTTTCTTTCTTTTTAGTTTACGCAGTACGGGTTTTTTGTTTTTCTTTAAATTGTTTTTTTATTTTATACTTTTTAGTTACGATGCATTAAAAGTAAGTTTAAAAATGGTAAGTTTTACCAAAAATATTTTTGTATGTATATCGTTTATACTTGAAATATAAACTTAAATCAAGAAGTAAGAAAATTAGTGAGAATGAATGTTTTGTTAAACCACTTTAAATCGTTATATATCCTAAACTATTACTTAAAATGAAAATGGTAAAAGAAACCTAAATATGATTTAAAAATACCTATTCAACGACACCCCACTTGACATAGTTCATCGACTTTTTTTTTTCTCATTTTGACAATATGGCGTCTGGTTGTCGCTGTGGTGAACTTTGATTACTGTCATGTCTTTAGTGACACTCGCAGGATTCAGACGAATCGATTGACGTAAGAATGATCAAAATCGGCCTATGCGTTTGGTCTCTAGAACGCCACATAGAAACAAACATACATACATACATACATACATATACTGATAAACACAATACCCTCCTTTGCGTCGCGCAGTCGGGTAAAAAAGTAGCCAGTTCAGTATAGTGTCAGGCACAAGTACCTGACGCTGGTATTCAACTGGCCCCTATGTGGAGGACATACGACAAACGACTTAGATGGCCGACCTGATGGAAAGTGGTTACCATGGCCTATGGATGGACGTTTACAACGCCAAACTTACAGCGTGCTTGTCTGCCACCTAAGTAGTATATAAAAAACTAATTACAAGCGAAACTTCGCTTATCTTATGTAGTCTACTCATATCGGTTTAATTACGACCCAGTAGTCATTACTTCGGTCTAGCATATTGCGATATATTGACAGCCTTTGTGGCGTGGCAGTAATAAACGCGACTGCTACGTAGGAGGCGCGGGTTCGATCCCCGCTCAGTGCAACATGGTGTGTAAAAATCAGTAATGTGACAAACGAGAAAAAAATTACTGTTTGTCATACTGGTGTGATAATGTGGTGTGACTACGAGTCGGTAACGAAATTTTGTATGCATGAATATGGCTATTTGTAGTCTGGTTGTGTTTCGGAAAGTACGATAAGATGGTTTCAGTTGTCATAGGAACATTTATGGCAGTCGTTACGTGTATCTAGTTTGGAGTCCTAAAAAGTCCAACAACTGGTCTAAATGCAGTACTTCAATATCGCCTAACTATACCGATAGTATAGGTCATGGAGGCCAGTCGCTTCACGGAAAATATCGAAATTCTGTTAGGCAGCAAAAAGGCGAATCCTGAACTCCGAGGTGAAAGCTTCGGATGCAGCCGGGTTAGACCGTTCGCAAGTATGATGATGATGATGATGATGATCTTATTGCGATGTAGTACCACTATTACTAAACGGTTTCTACAGAGTCGGCAACGCGAGAGTGACGCCTCTGGTGTTGCAAATGTTCATATACCACGGTGACCACTTTCCATCAGGTGAAGTGTGTGCTTGTATGCCACCTAATTAGTATAAAAAAGTCAGTTGACAATAAAGAGGCGTAATATGAACAACCCAATTAAATTAAGATAAACAAACAAACGCCTACTCGATTGTTTCCTGGTATCATCTGGTGAGCAAGTGTGTGTGTGTTATCATACACACACACAAACCCGCACACACACCGAAATCACGAATATATGACATGTGTCTGACAGTATGTGTACCGAATAGGGTTGTCAACCTTATATTCTTTGTTTAAAGTAAGCATTTGGTTTAAAATAATGATGTAAATATACATTTCTTATCATTCTCTTAGTGTTATTTTGGTTTCCGAGGGTCTACATTCTTTTTAACCAACTTCAAAAACAAGGTTCTTTTTATACCACTAAGTGGCAGTCAAGCATGGCCCGTGGCAGTCATGATACGAGTCCGAACTCCTGGGCTGCTACCGCCTCCTTCAGCGAGCAAGTAATGCTCGAGAGGGAGGCGACTTCGGGCACTGAAGGAGCTAAAGCTACTCGGGCGTCGGAGGTCGCAGAATGAGCTCCGTCCAACTTTAGCGAACCTTGGGGAAAGGATCTAGACATCTGTCATCCTAGATGAAATAGGTCGCGGCAGCGCGGCGGCGCGAAGCGGACCTTCACATACCAGGGGACTAGATGGGGACACTGTGTTTTCCGTATTTTGCTAAACATAATATTTAACTAACCGTGGTAGCCTAGTGGTATGGCTAATGGACTGCTGAGACGAGGTCTCGGGTTCGAACCCAGGTTTTACCATGGCACACCAATGACTTTTCGATGCTTTTCGAAGTTATATATGTATTTATCGCAGGTTTATAAGTGTCCGGTAAATAGCAATAGGCTCGCCACCTTTTACATTGGGACCTAAACATAAACTGGCGAAATGTGTGTGCTAGCACCTCTGCCTACCCCTTCGAGGATATAGGCGTTAGTTTATGTTATGTTATGTTAATATTTAACTGTCCTGTGAGGAGTTATTGGATCTATCTTGTTGTTGATAATATGTGGACTGATAACAGAGCCGCCATTTACTTATTATCAAATTAAATAAACATTGACAACCCTGGCACAATGCTCCTGTCATTTGATACAAAGGACACACATACCTTCAGGGTCAGATAGATGTGCATAAAATTCATGGCTTGCAATGCTCCATTTTGTCGATTCTTTACATTACGAATTCGATAATATTTCGTGCTAAGGCTACAGAACTTGAGTGGTATTTAGATGGGTGATCGTTTAGTAGATTTATCGGAGCGATTTCTTGCATGCTATAAAATCGTTCTTCCTACAGTCCCGAATCCTTTAAGCGGGGCGTGAAAAAACATCTGATGAGGCCATCTAGCGGAGCGCTACCATTATAACACTATACGCGTTTGGTGACCTTCTTTCGTGATACTTAGCCTTCAGCTTACCATCAGGCGAAGAGAAGATAAATTGACGTGTCCTAGATAAAAAAAACGCAATCAAAATATTACGGAGAAATTTACAGAACCCTCTGTGCGCGATTCCGATTCGTATTTGAACGGTTTTTTATTACACTGAATAGATTGCCGTATGATAGGTACAGAGAAACCGTTGACCTTAGTAGGTAATGTCTGTGCTAATGTACTGATAAGATACGAACTTGTAATCACCGTTAAGTTTATGATTGCAACATTAAATTGTGCGTTCGTATTTACTGTGAAAATAAATGGATCGTTTTGTACATATTTTCTTTTGTTACACACAAACAATAAACCTCGTCATGCCCGCTGAGCTATACAAATATTTGCACTGAGCTGGTATCGAACCCGTGCTTCTTGCAAAGCAGTCACGTTCACTTCAACCACGCCACGAAAGTCGTAATGTGGGAGGATGAACTGCCTTGCCTACAGCGAGCGATGCGATGACAGAAACTAAGTCCTTGCTTGCTTGCTTGCTTGCGGTAGCCTAGTGGTATGGGTGGTGGACTGCTGAGACGAGGTCTCGGGTTCGATCCCAGGTTTACCATGGCACACACCAATGACTGCGATGCTTTTCGAAGCTATGTGTGTATTTATCGCAGGTTTATAAGTGCCCGGTTGATGGCAATAGGCTCGCCACCTATTACATTGGGACCTAAATATAAACTGGCGAAATGTGGGTGCTAGCACCTCTGCCTACCCCTTCAGGGATATAGGCGTGATATTATAAAAAAAGAAAAGTCCTTGCTTGTTTAAAAATGTGGCAAAGATAAGAAAGTAAACACCTCAAGTAGTTGTACTACATACAAGCACACTACTACATGACACTAATGATATTTGGATTGCGGAGAAACAGGTAGATCAACAAGTGAGTGATTTTCACGTAGATATAGTTCAATCTTAAGGCGACCTTCCACGGAGTGTGGTTTTACGGACGGATCTGCGGCGAATCGAAAGAGTGTGTAAGTGCAATCAGATCCGTAAACATGCATCGGATCCGCTGCTTCAAAACATATCCAATTGGATATCTATTTGCCCATTCATTCTACATTGCCGTTATCCTATCCTACTAAACATTTTAAGTATATAGTTTAGCCTTACTGGCGTCTGTTCTCTTTCAGGCGCACATTTTTTAAACTCCCTACAAATTGTATGATGCCCCTGTCATAAAAAATGTGGTGATCATTCGCTGTCTCCCCATTCTGAAGCAGTAAGCATGCATCGTATAGAATAGTTGATGAAAATTGACGCGCCAGGTGTGGCAGTCAATGATTATCTACCATGTGAATATATAACAGTAGAATTATGAACCGTGGAAGGCCGCCTTCATTGTCATAGATAAAAAGTGTGGCATTGGAAGATGGCCGATAAAAGAGAGGCTGTTTCGCGGTAATCTTTTTGTTTTACAAATTTTTATTTAACTGCTAATGTTTGTAAGTTTGTGAAGGTTAAATGTCGCAAACTTAATTAGAACCACTTTCTATTATCCAACGAGGCTAAATTTGAGATACATCTCGCGGTTTCGCAGAGACTTCGGCCAGTCTCTTCCTGTAAGGTTACTTGTGATAACCTACGAAGATAGGCCCGTTGACATAGCTCGAGACTACAGACAAGTTTGCGGGTAGATCGAATATTCTGTAGAGAACACCTATTGTACATATTGACAGAGATTTTGGACGTAAGTCGGGTGTGAAATAAGGCCCTCACGCACGAGGATGGTTCTGATAAAATTTACAACAGGTGTATTTGAGCTCATCCAACAGCCAGAGGTTTATTAACATCCACATTTCGTACCGTTTTTTTCGGTCCCAATCCTAAGTAACAAGAGGTGACCCTACTGTCTTCAAACGTGCACATTTTCATAAATTAAGGACAGTGGAATGAACTCCCTGCTATGATTTTTCCAAGCGACTACAATATGGGGGTTTTCAAGAAGGGCTTTAGAAGGTTTCTACAGGGTCGGCAGCGCGAGTGTCGTCAATAAACCATGGTAATCACTTTTCATCAGGTGGATTGTGGGCTTGTCTGCCATAAGTGGTGTAAAAACCAGCACCAACTCTAAGTCACCTTCTATTACACCCCACGGGAAGAGATCCTTTATCCTATATTACTCCATTGTGGTTCAGGGAGTAAATAGCAGAATAAAATTCGATTCTATTGAAATCACTACATAGTATAAAACAAAGTCGCGTTCTCTGTCCCTATGTCCCTTTGTTTGCTTAAATCTTTAAAACTACGCAACGGATTTTAATGCGGTTTTTTTTAATAGATAGAATGGTTAAAGAGGAAGGTTTATATGTATAAAACATCATGCTACGACCAACAGGTGCGGAGCAGGCATGAAAAATGTTACAAAAAACGGGGTGACGCAGACGAAGTTGCGCGGGTCAGCTAGTATATCATATTCCAGCAACTGTGTGAATATCCTTCAAATCCTTGTGTTTTCCTTCAAACTAAAACCCAACGACAACACAAGCCGGTGAGCCAGTTCATTTCTAAATATTATGGAAGGTTAATTCACTTCATACTAAACAAATGTATACAGAAATGTTGAGTTACACATTACTTGTGTTGATACTGTCCCAAAATATCTTTCTGCGTCACCATTTTGTTGTGTTTGTTTAGTTTTGAAGACCTTTATGGCGTGGCGGTAGTGGACGGGACGCAGGAGGCACGGGTTCAATTCCTGCTCGGTGAAATGTTAATTTTAAAAAGAAACAAATTTTGTTGCCGCGGTAGCCTACTGGTATGGGTAATGGACTGCTGAGACGAGTTATCGGGGTCGATCTCAGGTTTTACCATGGCACATACCAATGACTTTTCGATGCTCTTCGAAGTTATGTGTGTATTTATCGCAGGTTAATGAGTGCCCGGTCAATAGCAATAGGCTCGCCACCTATTACATTGGGACCTTTTATTTTTTTTTTATTTGGCACGTCAATTTGACTTCACCTCGCCTAATGTTAAGCTGAAGGCAAAGTCCCATGAAAGAGGGTCACCATTGCAAACACGTTCAGTGCTACAATGGTGGCGCTCAGTTTGAAAGCCTCATCAGATGCTATTTGACGCCCCGCTTAAAGGACACGAGACTGTAGGAAGAAAGAAACACGTGAGTAAGGTTAGGCAAGGAATTCCAACTTAACAAAGGAAAAACTCACTTAACTATTCCACCATATTATTGTACTAAATTAAATAGGTTCCTAAGCCGATGCCGTGCTACAGTGACACCACAAATATGATTAATATTTATATCACGTTCACCACAACTGACACTACCTACACTACATCCATAAGTAATTTTTGCAAATAACAGTCGGTCGAGGACGGCGGGTTTTGTGACGCCTTCAAGATACTAGCGCTAGGTCAAGGTCACTGCAGTATTAAATTCAAAATGTATATAAAGTGATATTAGACTTGTTGTCGGTTTGTTCAACTTGAACCGACCAAAACGCACGCCGTCTTTGGGTCCTTAGTTGCCGGAGGTGAGATGGTAACCAACATATCCCTCGCAACCGGCCATCTCTTTCGAGATGACCCTCTTCAGGTGTAGGGACCACGGTGGCCCAGTCTAATCCAGTTTGCCTTCAGCTTAACTTCAGACGAGGTAAAGTCAAATTGACGTGCCATTAATAAATAAAAAAAATACATCCGTGGTGTCAAGAAGCTGAATATCGAAGTTCCCATAATGTCGTACTTCGAAGACTCGTCTGCCACATCGACGCGCATAAGCGATTGTGTTTTGAACGTAAGGTTATGGTCGAAGTATGGAACTATAGACTAGCAAACCCGGCGAACTCCATTTCGCCACCAGATAGCTTCGCTTTATGTAACATTTCGTTTGGTGATTAAAAGATGAAGACAGATTTTTAATTTTTTTTTTCTGAATTTTCTTTGCTTTAAACCTCATGGAGCCCGAGACCTTTCCAACGAATGCAAAACCGTGGAAATCGGTTCGTGCGTTCTGGAGTTATAGCGTCAGGAAGGAAAACCCGACTTATTTTTATATGGTAGAAAGATGTATAGCTTCATTTCTTTCCCTAGGAATTTGCGTTGAATTGCTCCAAAACTGACCTATTTTATAAATTGTCATGGTAAGCTAGCTGGCATGAAGTTTCTCTTGACATTATAGCGAACAGCCTTCATGGCTCGTGGCTGCGAATGCTGCAATATAGTAATTGCAAATAGTTACCACATTACTAACTAATTATATTTTATAACAATTAACTAGTGACCACGAGACTTTATTTTTTGCGGATAATATTATATAACATTCGGGACGGGACTTGAATACGTTACCACACCTTACTACTACACTGAGCTACTTGGAACTATCCTGGGCCTATATTCTACTAATTGTTAACCATAGTCACAGCCCTGAGATCACAAAAACTGCCATGGCATTTTCGGCTTTATTTATATCGTCGAAAAGTTCAAAATGAAATGAGAAATGATGAATTCATTGTACATAATGCCATTTAATTTTGAACTTTAATTTTTTGCCGTAATTTTTTTTCCATGCCAATATAATGTGTACCATGAGTAGGTACTACCAGGGGCTTTCGGCTTCGGAAGCGTTCCCCCTACACCCTGTATTTCCGCCATATAATGCCCACTTCAATATTTTAACTCACTCTTCTCATAACGTGCCAAGCGAGACGCCAGTTAAGTATTCATTATTAACTTGTTGTTTTGTTTCACACTTAATATTCGTAAATTGTAGCTGAATCATACCAACTTTTTAATAACACAGATTTGAATAAATAAACAAAGACTGTTCAAATTGCTACTAAAATGCCCACTTAACACAATAATCTTACTCAAACGATACGTTACTTCACCTAATAAAGTTTAAAACGATCAGGAGCTAGACAAAGTGACATTCTACTGGCGAAAGCACCAGTGGAATCGCTTAGAAGTAAGGGATTGACATAAATCTGTCATCATATACAAAAAATTCAATCCAACATATCCAGCCCCGTTCAGGCGGAGGCGGAGGCGTTTCCGTGGAGATATTCGCATATAAAAAGATTAAAAACCGCGGTAGCCTAGTGGTATGGGTAATGGACTGCTGAGACGAGGTCTCGAGTTCGATCCCAGGGTACTATGGCACACACCAATGACTTTTCGATGCTTTTCGAAGTTATGTGTGTATTTATCGCAGGTTTATAAGTGCTCCGGAGAGCACGTTAAGCCGTCGGTCCCGGTTGCCATACAAACATCTATGGCAGTCGTTACGGGTAGTTGGAGCCCTCAAAAGTCCAACCAGCCTAACTTGGAACTTCGATATCGCCATTGGTCATTAGACTATTGGTTGTGGAGGTCAGATGGCAGTCGCTTCACGGAAAATATCGAAGTTCAGCCGCATCACAGTTAGACTGGAAAGCCGACCCCAACTGAGTTGGGAAAAAGGTTCAGGGAATGATGAAAAAAGATTAAAAACTCGCATTTCAGTTTTATTCCGTAGATTAAGATTACAGAATTGTTTTAACTTTCAAATGTTTAAGATGTGTTTAACCTTCAGAACACCGACGGTAGTAAATTATCTAAACACACAATAAATTTATTTAGATATGCTTATGTACTGACTGTATGTTATGATGACACTTTGGACATTATTCTTAATGGGTTGTATGCTTAGACGATACAATTCTCAAGGTGGACGGACATAATATATCAACAATCGCGGTAGCATAATGGTATGTGTAATGGACTACTAAGACGAGGTCTCGGGTTCGATCCCAAGTTTTACCATGGCACACACCAATGACTTTTCAATGCTTCGAAAGTATGTGTTATGTGTGTATTTATCACATGTTTATAAGTGCCTGGTTAATGGCAATAGACTCGGCAATTATTACATTGGGACCTAAATAAACTGGCGATATATGGGTGCTACCACCTCTGCCTGCCCCTTCGGGGGAACAGGCGTGAGTTTATGTTATATTATGTCCATTAGATTTCATTTTAGGGCTCCAACTACCCATAGTGACTGTTATAGATGGATGACATCTGGGACCGACGACGGACGGATGGATGACAACTATTCAGATGTCTGCGGAATATAAGCTGAAGAGTTTGGTTGAATATGCTAATCTCAGGAAATACTGTTTCGAATTGAAAAATTACTATTGTGTTGAATAGTCCACTAATCAAGGAAGATTACAGACTATACATCATCACGCTACAACTCATGTGAGCGGACCAATTATCATAAATGTTCACAAATTCGACTTCCATGCTTTATTTGAACACTAGGTGACCCGCGCAACTTGCTCCGCAGCTGTTGGTCGTAGCATGATGTTATATACATATTAACCTTCATCTTTAACCATTCTATCTATTAAAAAAACCGCATCAAAATCCGTTGAGTAGTTTAAAAGATTTAAGCGTACAAAGCGTATAAAGCAACTTTGTTTTATACTATTAGGTGATTAATTAATTGCGGTCATATACCTACCTACGGCTTCAAGGTATATTTGAAGTATGGGCAAGTAGCTTTGTCTATCTATAAAAAAACATGAAATATATTGGACATCTTTCGAGTAATTTCTTTTAAATATACCCCTTGAACTCTAAGGAAGGTTTTTATGGAGCAGCAGGAACGGAATCAGAAGTCCACGCGAGCGGAGCCGCGGAGAACAGTTAGTTTAAACATAAAGATAATGATTTTCGCAAAGCTAATATACCAAAGTTAATATCAGTTTGATTGTCTAATGTCGGCCGATAAGAGAGGGGCGGGCAATCATGTCGGCTATATACCGTTACGAATAACCTTGGTGGAGATACTGTTATTGTTAGGCAACACGCTATAGGTGGACAGAGGTGTGTTAACCTAACCTATCGCTGTCCACAGCTGGACATAGGCCTCTCGCAATGTGCGCCCTTACTACCGATTAACCGCCTTCCGCATACAGTCTTTCCCCGACCACTTTTAAGCGCCACCACTTTTATGATACACGCAGTAGGTACGCGGCTTTTGAGTATCTTCTGAGGATAGCATGGAGTGCTAAGGCGGAGGAGGAGGATAAGAGGCTCAAATCCACCATAAATTTTTCCAAGCGACTACAATTCGGGGTTCCTAATTATTATAATATCTGCTTTAGAAGGTTTCTACAGAGTTGGCAGCACGAGTGTGACACCTCTGGTATTGCAAACGTCCATAGGCCACGGTAACCACTTTCCATCAGGTAGGTCGTGTGTGCGGACGTGTGTCCAGAGGTGTGGAGTCTGCCGGAGTGCGAGGGATATGTTGGCTACTATCTCGACTTCGGCAACTAAAGACCCAAACACGACTTGCGTTTTCGTCGATTCGAGTCCGAAGAGGTATCCGTGGAGCTTTTCAGGAAACAGTTCGCGCACTAGCTTCATCTCCCTTACTCTCATACAAAGGATCCGGAAATAAATTGATGAATCCTGGCGAATCTAATCAGAATGATCAGATATTTTAATCAAATTATTGTATTGTCATCGGTCTTTGACACATATGCAAAGTTTGAATTAAATCTGATCGTTCAAAGTAGGGCAAAATCGACCCCAAAAGTGTTAGTTACAAGCAAACAAGCAAACATATAAGTGAAACTGATAAAAGCGTGTTAAAAGCAAGCACGCGCGCTCCCGAAGCCTTTTTTCTCTAGCGATTTGGGGTCAAGCTATATGCCGGCAACTAAACCAGTAGGTTGAGTGACTCAGTCAAGACATAATCGTCTTGTTTACTGTGTGGTATGACGTATTGAGTGTGGTTGAAACAGTTAATTTGCCGTATCGCCTCATGCCGTATCAACTTGACCCAAATTCTGAGTGGCGACTGTGAACGCCACCCTCTTAGATAAAGAATGATTGATACAACTTTCGAGGATATATAAACAAAGAAATTCTCTTTCGCTTTCTTTCGCCTTGTCTATACTATACTATACTAAAAAAAACCGCGGTAGCCTAGTGGTATGGGTAATGGACTGCTGAGACATGGTCTCGTCTCGAGTTCGATCTCAGGTTTACCATGGCACACACCAATGAATTTTCGATGCTTTTCGAAGTTATGTGTGTATTTATCGCAGGTTTATAAGTGCCCGGTTAATGGCAATAGGCTCGCCACCTATTACATTGGGACCTACACATAAACTGGCGAAATGTGGGTGCTACCACCTCTGCCTACCCCTTCGGGGATACAGGCGTGAGTTTATGTTATGTTATGTTATCTATACTATTATATAAGTGTAAAAAGTTTATG
Source organism: Pelosia muscerda (assembly GCA_963691645.1). Lineage (NCBI taxonomy): Eukaryota > Metazoa > Arthropoda > Insecta > Lepidoptera > Erebidae > Pelosia > Pelosia muscerda. The sequence continues at coordinate 3,965,950 of OY829125.1, forward strand.
TTTGTCCGCGATGAACGCAAAAACTACTGAACGTATTTCGATGCGGTTTTTTTCGTTTAAAGGGGTTTGGTCCAACTTAAAATCTTACGTCTGTTTGATTGCAATCGGTTAAACAGAACCAGAGTTATGATTAGTAATATAGAATTTAAGTTGCACAGATGGCGCTTAAGTCGCGATAACCGACAGCCACGCGGGCGAAGCCGTGGGCATAGGCTAGTATGTAATATATATGTATGTTAACTGGCGAAATGTGGGTGCTAGCACCTCTGCCTACCCCTTCGAGGATAAAGGCGTGAGTTTACGTTATGTATGTATGAAGTCATACATATTTTTGTTTACCATACAGTCACGTTATTTTAAGTATAGGTTGTTTTTTTCGAGCTGTTTTCCTTATCTACACTTGTTAGTTTCGCCGGAAATTCTTTGACACATTGTCAGTAAACAAGCGAACTAAATTGCCGCGTATATAACGAACACAGTGGTTATATTACATACTAGCTGACCCGCGCAACTTCGTCTGCGTCACCACATTTTTGCAACATTTTTCATTCCTGCTCCGCACCTGTTAGTCGTAGCATGATGTTATATACATATAAACCTTCCTATTTAACCATTCTATCTATTGAAACAAACCGCATCAAAATCCGTTGCGTAGTTCTAAAGATTTAATTAAGCATACAAAGGGACAAGAAAAATAGGGACAGAAAACGCGACTTTATTTTATACTATGTAGTGATGTAGTGATAGATATCTTCCTATCTTGTTTGGGGAGCTACCGCTGATCCTTCGACCCTGTCGGATCCTTTGTTTTGACCCCAACTTAAGGGTCTAAACAAAAAGCATTCTGATTCTGATTCACTCTGACTGTAGCGATATTCGATTGTCAAACAAAGTTACGCGAATTTCTTATTCGTCTTGGTCATTCATTAGCTATGCATTTCAATAGAAATAATCATTTGACGATATCCACTCAATTCGTGGAAACGAGTTTTTATAGCCGTGTTCGTTATCCTTGGATCACATGAAATTCCAACAACTATAATCATCATTCTCTGAACCATTTCCCAACTAATTTTGCCTCGTTCATTATACCAATCTTGCTCAAAGTGTATTTTGTACAGTAGTGGCCAGTAAACACTCCCAGTTTCGGTTCGGTGAGCCTTTCCTTAGTCGCTAAATTAACTCATGGAATTCCTTACCAGCTCACGAGTTTCCTTCTTCCTACAGTCCCAGGTCCTTTAAGCGGGACGTGAAAAAGCATCTGATGAAACCGTCAAGTTGAGTGCCATCATTGTAACACTGTCCGTGTTTGTAATGGTGACCATCTATCCCGAGACTTTGCCTTCAGCTTACTATCAGGCGAGGCGAAGTCAAATTGACGTGCCCTAAATTATAACAAAAAATCCAATTCCACCAATGATCTGATATGATTTTTATCACTTTGGTAAGTGTCAGACAACACCATGGCACACACCAATGACTTCCCGATGCTTTTCGAAGTTATGTGTGTATTCATCGCAGGTTTATAAGTAACCCGACGGGGTGCGAGGGAAATGTTAGCTACTACTTCACCTCCGGCAATTAAAGATCCAAAGACGGCGTGCGTTTTAGTCAGTTCGAATCCGACATAACCTACCCAACCGGCTCCGGGGGGAGGGGGGGAGGGGGGTATCCGTAAGGATTATTCGCACACTAAAAAAAAAGGTTTATAAGTGCCCGGTTAATGGCAATAGACTGGCATTGGGAGCTAAACATATACTGGCGAAATGTGGGTACTAGCACCTCTGCCTACCCTTTCGGGGATATAGGCGTAAGTTTATATTATGTTATAAGACCTCCATAACCAATCATTGGTGGTATCTCTGTTGAGATATTGCGCACAGACAAAAAATTACAAGATTTGGGTCCCTAACTGCATACCCTTATGTCTTAGGCGTAGTTGCTTCAAGTACCTGTTAAAGTTTAAGTTTGCCGTTATATTGAACAGTAACAGTAACATTGATTCTCATGGTTTGGCTAAATGTGTTGCACCAATGTATTTAGTAGCTCTCTTATAGTTATCGTTTTGATAGAATTTGACGTTTGAGCGTGGCTGGTTACAGTTAGCGTCAAGTTGACGTGATTCTGACAATTATCAAACGGTGCAACCTGTTTTATACTTGAACGGTACTTTAACTGCACTGTTAATGTAAAAGATTGTGCAACCCAGGCTAAGTGTCTATTTGTCTCCGCCACTACAATGCCGCCATTTAAAAGTCAGACAAGTTGCGCTACCCTTAAGCCGCACACAGATCACAATGTTCACTTAGTTACAACGAACGCCATACACAAAATGCTCGGACTAACAAGTCTAACAACCTTCAATTGTAAAGTAACAAGCAATCCTATTGTGTGGCGCACACGCATGCTATGTTGCTAGGGTTGCCACATTCGTACCTATGTTAATACTGTTTCATCTCAGATAGCTACTGAGGCGATACGGTAGCATAAAGTTATTATTACTAGTGTAAATAGAGCAAATCGCATTTTTTTATACCACTTAGGTGGCAGACAAGGATTTAGGATATATAATGATTTAAAGTTGTTTAACAAAACATTAATTCTCGCTAATTTTCTTACTTCAAGGATAAAAGATATACAAACAAAAATAATATTTTGATAAAAAAATAAATTTTAAATGAATCGTAACTAAAAAGTATAAAATAAAAAAAATAATTTAAAGCAAAACAAAAAACCCGACTGCCTAACTAAAAAGAAAGAAACAAGCCCAGTAGTTAAAATTGCATACAATACTCACAGTCGGGGCCCATTTAAATTTTACCAATCACATCTTCCTGAGGGGCCCCGACTGTGAGTATTGTATGCAATTTTAACTACTGGGCTTGTTTCTTTCTTTTTAGTTAGGTTAGGTTAGTTAGGCAGTCGGGTTTTTTGTTTTTCTTTAAATTTTTTTTTTTTTTCTAATCTAGATCGATACTCGATACAGCCACTTTTCGACAAGGGACAGCCCTAACAGTTCAATATGACGAGCGTTATTAGTTGGCCACTTGTAAACAAGGGTCAATAAATACGAGCTCACTAATTTGAGCGCTTTGTGTCTGGATCATTGCTCTCCATAGGGTTTTAGGGGCCCAATGTCAGACTCTAAAAGTACGATTGCTATCAATATAAACTTTTGAGAATGCCGCAAGGCGAAACCGGTTAGGTACAATAATAAATACAGTGGAGAAGTACAAGTGTGTTATCAATAATGTATGAAAATAAGTTCCACCAAGTGCCATCAATCAACAGTATAAATAATACAATTGCTGAGCTAATGCTATGATGATAATCACTACATAGTATCTCTGTCCCTATATCCTTAATATGTCCCTTTGTAGTTTTTCCTGAATTTTCTTTGCTATAAACCTCACGGAGCCCGAGACCTTTCCAACGAATGCAAAACCGTGGAAATCGGTTCTTGCGTTCTGGAGTTATAGCAGGAAGGAAAACCCGACTTATTTTTATATAGTAGATAACATTATGCTATGCTAAGCCGCGGTAGCCTAGTGGTATCGGTAATGGACTGCTGAGACGAGATCTCGAGTTCGATCCCAGGTCTACCATGGCACACACCAATGACTTTTCGATGCTTTTCGAAGTTATGTGTGTATTTATCGCAGGTTTATAAGTGCCTCGGAGAGCACGTTAAGCCGTCGGTCCCGGTTGCCTTACAAACATCTATGGCAGTCGTTACGGGTAGTTGGAGCCCTCAAAAGTCCAACCAGCCTAACTTGGAACTTCGATATCGCCATTAGTCATTAGACCATTGGTTGTGGAGGTCAGATGGCAGTCGCTTCACGGAAAATATCGAAGTTCAGCCGCATCATAGTTAGACTGGAAAGCCGACCCCAACTATGTTGGGAAAAAGGTTCAGGGAATGATGAGATAACATTATGCTATAACCAACTGGTGTGGAAGCGAAGTAAAAATTGCAAAAACGGGAAATATTAGAAAATTGCAGATGAAGTTGCGCGGGTCAGCTAGTGAAGGTAGATTAGATATAAGAATAAGAATCTTAAAAACAGTCTTTATAATAAAGCTATCGAAATAAATTAAAAAAATATATTATGACTAGCTGTTGCACGCGGCTCCGCCCGCGTGGGTGTCGGTTATCGCTACTAATATCTATTCCCATGCTCTCTACAAAAATGACGAGGGAATTTTCACGATAACAAGTGGCCTATGTCGGTTCTTAAGCTCTAATAAACTTAGATCTCTGATTCTTCTGATTTGGTGCGCTTAATATTGAACAACGAACTGTTAGACGAATAACTAAAGAAAAATATGGCGAGACTGGCACAGAAGAAAATAGGAAAACGAGCAATAAAGAAAAACAAAAAAACCCGACTGCGTAAAAACCATTTTAAAAATTACCTGAAAAAATTAATTAAATAAAAAAAAGAAAGAAACAAGCCCAGTAGTTTATAATTCATACAATACTCACAGTCGGGGCCCCTTGGGCAGATTTGATTGGGCCTATGCGTTTGGTCTCTAGAACGCCACAGAAACAAACAAACATACACACATACATACATACATAGACTGATAAACACAATACCCTCCTTTGCGTCGCGCAGTCGGGTAAAAACGGACGTGTCAAAACGGCCAACATAGCGCACCGCAACTATAAGTTCTAGAACTATTTACGACACCGAAGACGATATAATACGAACGATAGCCGTTATAATGGGTTATTGTACATTGGTCATAACGTTAATTCGTCACAAAAAATGTATGTCTAAATAGCTTCCACGTCCCCCCCTCGCAAAAGCAAATTTCGTAAACGACTTCTATAAATCAACGGCAGCGCCACCTTCCGGGTCCGAAAAATAATAAATCTTCGAAGATAAGCCTACGTCATTTGTCAGTTGATAACGATGGTTACCATTGCAACTAAACCACAATAAACAAACTATTACGAGTAAATTTCGAGTTCCAAATTCAAAATTGGGTATCGAGGACCATAGACCATTCACAAACAACAGAATGCATCAGATGCAAGAGAAGTCGGCTCAAGCTACGCAAGTGAAATATAACTTATGGGGCTGACCCGCGCAGCTTCGTCTGCGTCACCCCGTTTTTGCAATATTTTTCACTGCTGCACCGCACCAGTTGGTTGTAGCATAATGTTATATATAAATATAAACCTTCCTTTTCAATCACTCTATCTATTAATTAAAACCGCATCAAAATCCGTTGCGTAGTTTTAAAGATTTAAGCATACAAAGGGACATAAGGACCTAGGGATATAGGGACAGTGAACGCGTCTTTGTTTTATACTATGTAGTGAAGTGCTTGGCTGTCACCTAAGTGGTATAAAAAATAATATGTATACATATAATTTATTTGTAGAACATATTGTTTAGTTAAGTAAAACAATGAAACAGTTATGACTAATATTTGTGAGACGATGTTTATACTGTTTCTAACACACAACACTTATTTCCGTGGACTATGAACTGTAAAACAAAGAACAAAAGAATAAGGGCGTGCGCTGCCTCGTGCGCGACTCTCTTATCACATAACATAACATAACATAAACTCACACCTATATCCCCGAAGGGGTAGGCAGAGGTGCTAGCACCCACATTTCGCCAGTTTATATTTAGGTCCCAATGTAATAGATGGCCTATTGCCATTAACCGAGCACTTATAAGCCTGCTATTAGTAATACATAATTTCGAAAAGCATTGAAAAGTCATTGGTGTATGCCATGTTAACCTGGGATCGAACCCGAGACCTCGTCTCAGCAGTCCATTACCCATACCACTAGGCTACCGCGGTTATCAATTATATTCTTTTGTAAATGGGCAATAAATATTTGAAACAGAGTTTAGTTGGGGATAGTTTCTGACCCGCCAGCACAGGAGACGAATTGGTCCAGCTCAAAAGCTGAGCTCAGGGTCATGAGATACAGCCTTTGTATCGTATTGTGTTGTGTTCCCGCCGGTAAGTAGGGTAGCCAGAGCTCACTATACCCCTCCTTCCCCTCCCCTTCCTAGCCTCCCCACCCCTTCCCAACTCTCCCCCTTTCCCTTCAGGGTGGGCAGCGCGTGTGTGACACCCTTAGTGTTGCACACGTTCATAGGCCACGGTGGCCGCTTCCCATCAGGTGGGCCGTGTGCTGGTCTGCCACCTACGTAGTTTAAAAAAAAAATGAAAAATCCTCCGACCAGAGCCGGTTGGGAGGTTATATCCCCAGAAAAACGACGTAAGTTTATTCCGTAGTTATACTAGACTCGAATCGACTAAAATGCACGCCATCTTTGGATATCAATAGTCTATTTGTTTAGGTACTTAAAAAACGTAAACAATCTTAGCGTGTCGTTTTAATGTTTTGTTTAAAAACTGAGTATAAAAATAATTTTCTGCTCAGTAAAGACTAAAAACCTGTATCGAACCACTAGTTAGTCAGTTAGTCTAGTTTATTTATTTAACATGTATTTTTATAAAAAGTTGTCATAAGATTGTTTATCTTTTATTAACTACCTAAACAAATGGAGTATAGTTATCGGAGGTGATATAGTGTGAAATACAGTCCATCCACAGAATATTCCATCAAGAACCAAGCGTTTCGGTGAGTCTTTTCACTGCCGCACCATTAAGTCCTGGAATTCCTTACCGGCGCACGTGTTTGCCTTTTTCCTACAGTCCCGGGTCCTTTAAGCGGGGCGTAAAAAGCATCTGATGAGGCCGTCAAGCTGAGCGCCACCATTGTAGCACTGAACGTGTTTGCAATGGTGACCCTCTTTCATGAGACTTTGCCTTCAGCTTAACATCAGGCGAGGTGAAGTCAAATTGATGTGCCATATATTAAGAAAAAAAAAGGTCTGGTAACAGAGAGACGGATAGTGGAATCATAGTAATAGGGTTCTTGTATTCCTATGAGTTACGGAACTCTAAGAACCAACAATACACACAGCCATTTAAAATTTTACGCTTGACAAAAAAGGTTGCAAAGACCGATGCCATGAAAGAAAGGGTGTGTTCGGTCCATTCATACGATACGAATCGTACAATGACCGGTGTTTCGGTAGTTGTCACTAAGAGTGACGTCATTGCATTATATATGGCTGTCAATATGGTACCTTTAGAACGAGTTCTGTAAATTACGATAAAATTATTGTTTGGGAATGAAAACCAAAGGCTTCAACATGGCAGTATCTCAATTCTCTTAACGAAACTTATATACAATGTAATATAATGGTGACGAGAATATTGCCATTGGTCATTGTACCATTGGTTGTGGAGGTCAGATGGCAGTCGCTTCACGTAAAATATCGAAGTTCAGCTGCATCACAGTTAGATTGGAAATTCGACCCCAACTGAGTTGGGAAAAGGTTCAGAGAATGATGAGAATATTGCCATTAACCGGGCACTTATAAACCTGAGATAAATACACACATAACTTCGAAAAGCATCGAAAAGTCATTGGTGTGTGCCATGGTCAGCCTGGGATCGAACCCGAGACCTCGTCTCAGCAGTCCATTACCCATACCACTAGGCTACCGCGGTTTCACAGATTATATCAAAACAATTCGCGCGCGACAGGGCTTCGTTTCTCTCGCGAAGATACAATAGGACCGAGTGCAGGCTTTCAAGTTTCAGAAGAAGAAAACGCGACTTTGTTTTATACTATGTGGTGATAGTGCAGAAGATTACCAACCACCCTGCTTAACTCAATGGCTTGTGTCACATCGGTAGTGTTATCGCCAGGAATCGAACACGGAACCGCTCGGTAGTAAAGCCAAACTAACCACTAAGTTACAACGAACTAGGAGATTTTGCCCCTTACGCTGGCGACACAGGAGCATTGTAAACCTTCACCAACGCCCCCTTCTCCCCACCACCCAAGAAGGGTACCATTTCTATAGTGTGACGCTCCTGGTGTTACAAACGTCCATAGGCCCCGGTAAACACTTTCCATTAGGTGGGCCATATGCTTGTCTACCGTTATTCGATAAACTCGTTTTGTGTTAATTTTTTTAATAATAAATTTGGGTATATTTGGCCATTGTGCTTTTGCTTTGGCCTCATTTGTATGACTATGTTACGGCTAATACCCGAAGTGCGGCTGCATCTAGTTTTAGCCGGTTAGAACTAGGTGTAGCCACTTACTCTTGGTTAAACCTAGTACGAGTTTTTTTTTTCGGTGTTTCTGTTATTTATCTGGCACTCCGCCGTAACAACTATACATGATTTGACGTTATGACGTTACGTCATCGCACCTACCGGTAACTCTATAACGGGTTCTTATCACAGGACATGAAAAAAATTGTTTTGTATTTTTAAAGCAATTAGTTTGCTAACTGTTTCAAATGAAATTTAAATCGGAAATAGTGAATGCTTCTTCGACGAACGACGGATTCAAAATTCGAACCCGTCATCTTTCACTTACAAGGCGAATGCTCTGGCCTCTGAGCTATGAAGGCATGTCTGAAGCATTCGAAATTATACTAAACAACCATCTTTGCGGCGATGGTTGGAGCCATCTACCGACAATCATACGAACAATTAGTTCTAAGGGAAAAATCGCAGGCTCGAATCCCATTGAAGCAAATACTTTTCCAATAAAAAAAAAATGTTTTATCTGTACAAAAATATGTTCTACCAATTAACTTTTTTTGATTTTCTTATGTTTCCTTGTAGATTTACTCTTGTCAGTGCACACTTATTACATTTTGTTGATGAATATTACCGACCTGGCAGGATGGGATGAAGACACCCTTCAAACCTTGCCCAAATTCAGTTGGGGTTATCTCTCAGTTTAACTCTAAAATGGTCGCCTCTGTGGTACATAGAGGACATGAGTATGATTCTAACTTCAAATTTTCAAATGATTTTATTCAAATGATTTCTTGGTGTTATTGTGCCTCGGAGTATATCATCAACTGAGGTATTTAATATAGAGGATAAATGTGAGAAACGGCCAACACAAAGCTGATCACCCACAGTCAATGGTGTTCCCATTGTCAGTCATGGTAGTAACTACTAAATTGCTGTCTCATGAAGTAAAAATAAACTGGAATCCTTGATTTCTGAGTTTTATTCTTAGGTATTGTAAGTATCCTTGGTTTTTATAAAGACATTATGAGTTAACTGACTTCAAAAGTTCCATCAAGTTAAGCACAGCTGTTTGTAACAGTAACAAAGTCTTTAAACAATAATATACTCAAAATAGAGTACTCAATTCGATACAAAAATTTTCAAAATAGATCTTTTTTGTAAAACTGCTCTATTTAAATTCATATGAGGCATTTAATAAAAAGCTAAGTATTAAGTATTTTATTATTTCAACCACTTATTTTTTTTATATTTGTGTAGAGGAGAAACAATAAAAAACAAAATTAATATTTTCATTCTTCTCACAAAGTTATATTTTGTTAAGTTAATGATTTCTTCAGTAAATTTTGAGTACTTGATTCCCCAAAAATGTATAAAATAGTCAACTAACTACCCTTTTAAACTTCATTGTCCAATCTATTCTAATGTTTACTACAGATTTTGAATAACAAAGGATCTTGCATTCATAAATTCAAATGAAATTTATTAGCTAGGTAGACATTTCAATATTTATTAAAGACTTTTAAAAAGCAGATAAAAACATAATAAATGTTCTTTTAATTTGTTTTTACTTTAGTGAATGATTCATACAGATGCAATAAATAAATTAAACAAAGCAAAATTTTCCATATGTTATGAAATGGCTTCATGCCAATTCACTTTTAACCAAATTTCTGAGAAACCAGTATGACTAAATGAGAACAAATAAAGTAATTCAGTCTATAAAATTAAATGTTGGCATAACCATGAAAATAACAATCCTTTATCTGAAGACAAAAACATTATCATAATTTTATGTTACGAAAAGTATATTGAACAACAATAATAGTAATACTTAGACCAAAGATAACACGTAGTTCTAAAGCAAATGAGATAATTAAAAAATAAGGTTAGAAACTTTTTGGTTTTAAAAAAAAAGTGAACAAAGAACAACAAAATTACGAAGTCTTCTTCTACTTCCATAAAATACATTTTATTTTAATTGGGTATATGGATTGAGGGCCAATCGCGAGTCAAATATATCTAAATACTTGAATTAATTACATTACAATAGTGTTAAACTTTCGACCGGAACATTGTTACATATAAATTTTATGGAACGCTGTACGTAGGTACTTAGTAAGAACACTAAGTACGTAGCGTAACCTATTATTCTTTAGTTCTACAAAGTTTGTTTTCAGCCTTAATCACAACAAACGACGGGTGTGGTATAAACTCATACGAAATCACCAGATAAAAAATATAATGTGTTGTTACTGAGGGTATAGCCCCACGAATAACAACAAGAAACTTTCCATTTAGATCTGGTATATTTAAACGTGATTTGATGAAATGTATTACATACCAAATTATGTTGAGCAGCGGCTACACTGAAAAACGTAGTTCAAAAATAAAAACACACAAAAACACTGACACACACGCGAATTCACTTGAATCTTGTCACAAAATATTATCGTAACTAAAACTGTTGAACAAAATGGGAAATTTCGCGATATTACGACAGGCACCCGTCATCTCCCATAATTTTACGAGGAATGAAATGAACGTAAAGGAAAGGAATGAATGAAAAATCCATCAACAAAACTTGTACCATTCATTGTAGCGTTCCATTTTCAGGAAAAAAAACTTATATTTGAAGCATTATGAAGGACATATGCGCATAATGTCATTGAATGTCATAGACGTCAACGATGTCAAACTACAGATTAAATAACTATTAAACGATAATAGTAACAAAAAAGGTTTCATTTATAAAGAAAACCCGATTAGGGAAGGAAGGATATAAATTTTATTTCAATTAAATATTATTATCGTAATATAATTAAATCTTTAATTTCTGAGTATATAACATACTCAGGATCTTTGATTAGATGAGTAAGTATGCCTCAGATGTGCAATAGTAGTAAGTATGACTTCTGTTTTAGCTGAACCTATACAGGTCGCAATATCCAGGTCAGGTACTGTTTTTATGGTTTGTTGAGTAATTAAAGTCTGAGTAGTTAACATACTGAATCATAATCATTTCATTGCATGCATGCAATTATTGCATGAAACCATAATAATTTCTAAAACTCATTCGTCGTTGTAAAGATATTCAGTTATTTGTTTGGATGTTTATCACTAAACCACTGTTCAACGGATGTAGATCAGCGGATGAAATGCGGTATCGAGACACATAATAGTCTGGGTTAACATATCTGGAATAAGTCCCCATGGGCCATGGGTTATGTAGCGCAACGAAAATAAAGTTCCATGCCGGGGAAAACCTAGTACTTACACATTAATGATAACGAGAGTTAGGCTATCATGAAATAGTGATTCCATGGTGCACATACATCGACGACGTCGTGTCCGTGAGGTTGAAGGTTCTTCATTTATTCACATGTTTTTAATTCGTCAAGTACAAGTACTTACCATCACATAGATATATACCATATTCAAAATGCCCCTATCTAGTAAGCGAAGTCCAGTGTATATACGACTGTGTCAAAAAAGAAGTAGAAGGTATACCAGGTAAACAAGCACACAGCCCACCTAATGAAAAGTTTCTCAGTCTTCCCACTAAAAAAACAGAACTACTCCAGTGAGTTCTGACTATCCTACTCACCGTCGGAAACACAACACAAGGTTATTATTGACTGACTCGGCCTGTTCAATTAGGATTCCTGATTATTTTCCTGTTGGTAGATTTAGATCGAAAAGTCAAGTTTCATCTTAAATGTTTATTTTTTCTGAATTAAATTTATTATTTTCTGAATTCCTTACTCCCCCATCTTATGGAGTTACACCCTCCAATAAAGTTTTAATAAATAGACTTGCGATCTTTTCAAGAGGTTGCTGGTAGGTATTATTGCCTGTATTGTTTAGATTTCATATATTATGACTCTTTAAGTGTTCCATTTTTTCAATATTTGGGACACGGATAACTAAAAAGTTTAGAAAAATGGCAATTAACAACTGAAATCTCAAGTACGCGCCCTAAACCTTCCACCTAAGCTAAATAGCTTGTACTAGGAGTGCTGAATAAGTTCACATCAGTAATGTTAAACCACGATTCGAAGCTGGGACCTGCCGACGGGAAAGCCGACTGATTACCCGCTAAGTTACTGACACTTTTTATTACAAAAACAACGATTTACAATCTAAACTTTACGATACAATAGAGCGTGTTTAAAAATAATACAAAAAACGCAATCCTCTAACATGTTATCAAAGATTTTCTTGCACTCAAGTAATTTAGACGCGTAGATCGTTAACATGATACTATCTCAAGCTATATTATTTACAACATCACTTTCTATAGCTATCACTTACCACGTTGAATTAAGAACAAACTTCCAGAATAGAAGAAAACCTAATAAAATTTCCCTTCTTGAAGGACAAAAAACAAAAAAGTATATGAACGGAATTGAACATTCTAGAAAACAAGACCTATCGAATAAAGATGCAAAGATGGTTGAGGATCTAGAAAGTGATTTCAGAAGACTGGTGGCAATGAGAGGTGTGAAGTATTTATATAAAAGAGATATGCATTGGAGAACTTGGCGTAGTGTGAAAGTTAAGCACGGCGTTGAAAAAAAGGTGTATTATAAATGCAATAATCAACTCGTTAAAAATTCTACTGGATGTACTGATTGCGGATTGTGGGTAAATGTTTCGTGTTAAGTTATAATTAAGCTGGCTTAAGTAAGGGGTTAAGTACGCTGACCTGAAGCCGCTTTACTGGTATGTATGGGATAAAAGTATGCCATAGGCGAAGTCAGGGATGCCAGCTATCTAACAGGATCGTACGAGCACCGCTTACCCTACCCAAATAGGATAAATATATATGTACTTTGATTGTTAACACTGAAACTGGAGGAGTTTTGTGTTGTCATCACTATGATGTGATGAAACCCTGCTGTCTTCTACACTGACAGCACAGAAATTTTCTTAACCTGCAGCTCTCTCCCTCACCTTTCCCCTGGTCGGTAGCACGACTGACAGACCCCTGGTATTGCAAACATCCATAGGCCACAGTAACTGCTTTCCACCTAAGTTGTATAAAAACATATCATAATATGTAATTGTAATTCATACGAACTTCATATTTTAATATAAATCAATTACATACCTATATGATGTTTTTCAGATAAAAATGATATCCTACCTTCTAACATTCATGCTGCGTAAAACACTATTTCTTATTTGGGCAGGGTACGCAGTATGTATTTGTCTTTTCAAAATGCTCGCTCCTGCCAGCTCATCATCATTCCCTGAACTTTTTTCCCAACTCAGTCGGGGTCGGCTTTCCAGTCTAACTGTGATGCGGCTGAACTTCGATATTTTCCGTGAAGCGACTGCCATCTGACCTCCACAACCAATGGTCTAATGACCAATGGCGATATCGAAGTTCCAAGTTAGGCTGGTTGGACTTTTGAGGGCTCCAACTACCCGTAACGACTGCCATAGATGTTTGTATGACAACCGGGACCGACGGCTTAACGTGCTCTCCGAGGCACTTATAAACCTGCGATAAATACACACATAACTTCGAAAAGCATCGAAAGGTCATTGGTGTGTGCCATGGTAAACCTGGGATCGAACTCGAGACCTCGTCTCAGCAGTCCATTACCCATACCACTAGGCTACCGCGGCTATCTCCTGCCAGCTAGTATCTGATATTCTTCAAAATTTTCAGTAGACCATAGAAGATCCACCGTGCCCTCTAGAGTACTATTCCGTCGTAGACAAAGACTGGATGTGTGTCTACAATCTTTCCATGAAACGCGACCCTGACAATGTCTGTCCAGCGAAGATAAAGTTTCTCGATTTACCAATAACTTGTGACAACCCTATGAAAACAAATTGGTTGTTCACATCTGAGTTTGGAGCGGATTACAAAAATATTATCTGTGGCGAGAAAACTTACTGTGAGCTTTTTACTACGTATTCGGTAAGTTTTTTATGGACATAATCATCTTGATGTAGTTCCCTGCTGACATCCTAGGTTTCCATTTTGGGTCTCTGGAATCCGCTAACTCATTCTCCTTCTTGAGATTGGAGCAACTGCCGTTAGACCTTCAAACGCCTAGAGAAAAGCAAGCACCAGAGTCTCCTTTATAAATCAACAGAGGTTCCAGGACCCATACCCACCCTAATACCCTAATTTAACAATCCGATACATCCACAAATACAGATTATAGGGCTTGGTGACAGTGGTGGTAAAAAACAGAGCCATATTTTATTTTGCAAGCGGAGTTTCTTTTTTCTAATATATTAAAATAATTTCAGATATCGCCCATGTATGTGTCTTTCAGAATGATAAATTCTACAGGAAATATTATTTACTCAAGAATTATGACACATAACAATACGAACTATGTTTGCATCAATGAATGTGGTATTTACGATCCACATGTAAAAAAAGTCACAATACTTGACAACCCTACGGCAATCATACTGGGTGACCATAAAAATACAAGTGATGTAAAAATGAATGATAAAGGAATGAAATTAGAGTCTGTGGTCGACTCAAATTTAAAAAATAACAATCTGTCAAAAACAAATGCACAGAATAAATATATACATCAATATGTTCATCGGACACGAAGGGAAACAGAAGTTAGAAGGGACTTGCCGTACCCGTTATTTAATATCTCCATGACAACTACAGTGTCCAATAATGTAATAAGAACGAAAATGGTTCACGAACAATACGACAACGACTATCCAGATTATTTAATATTATGATTATATCACTTTGGCTTATTTTAATGGGCTAGCACGCAAAGCAATAAGCATCCATTAATCAAAATAGGGATAAAGTATAGCCGTGTATAGCATAGTTTGTAATAAAGATTTATTGTCTCCTTATTATCTGTCCATACATATATGGGTACTTATGGGGTCTTTACGTCACCGAGGCTATATACAGTAGGTAGGTATACCCGAAGTTTTACCATGTATTTTAAATTTATTTATTAATTTATTTATTGAAAACTTAACAGATATTTTACATAACTCATGGGTAAACTTAAGAATTACCAAAAACTCTTAGCCACATAGTTTCCCGGCAAGTTAAAAAAATAATTGTATGCACATCTTAACAATTTACTGATACGATGGAGAATATTATATAATACGAAAAAAAAAATTGCCTTGGCTTAATTTTTTTAGTGCCAATATGTTGACTTTAAAAAAATTACTCGGCTTCGGGAGTATTTTCCTTACACCCTGTATATGATTATTGGCGCGCAATAAAATAATCATAAATCTCAATAGATGCAGTAGATTTCTATACATTAGCGCTAATATCGCTATTTCCGTTGTCATGACAGCAAGGAGAAGTACGTAGTATAGAGAGGCAAGTAGAGAATTGAGTAGTCATACAATGTGATAATCGACATCCACGCGAGCGGAGCTGCGTGCAACAACTAGTTAGATATATTTTGGGTGTGTAAATAATACGTTCTTTTCCGATCTCTGTACCTTTTACATTTTTCAGCGTTCAATTGTTTTTGTCTTGCCTTTTTCATTTTTGTATCTGAAGAATCAGTAGAAGAGTCAGCAGTGGTCATAGACAAAGCAGCTATCTCCTTCTTTTTCTTTTGATTTTCTCTGTATCTTTTAGTCTTTTCTCTGTTTCTTTGCTTTCTTTCTTCTTCTCTTTTTTCTTCATCGGAATTAAGAGGGCGCTTGACAGGCACAGAAGCGCCTTCATTCTTTTTCTTTTCTCTATATCGCTTAGTCTTTTCTCTATTCTTTTGTCTTCTTTGTTCCTCTCTTGCTTTTTCATCGGAATCAGAAGAACCACCGATAGGTAGAGTAGCGGTTTCATTCTTTTTTCTCTCTCTATATCGCTTACATTTTTCTCTGTTAATTATATGTTTTCTTCTTTTTCGTTCTTCGTGAGAACCGTCTGTATTTTTTTCTATCATTGATTGAAATCTAAAAACAAAAGTCTGGATTATTTGAAAGCTATACAGGCAGACCAACTACGAAGTGATTCTATAAAACGGATCGGACGGACGGAGACGGGGTGAGTGGGAAAGCTAAGTTTTCACTTCTATCGACAGTTTCTAATTTTGTTTTTTTTTGTTTATGAAGAATATTAGTTATTTATAGGAACGAAATTATTAATAGTTCCTCTAACAGTTACCCCTACAGCTAAGCTCAATGTCTTATGTTAGAAGTGGATTCACGTCGGTAGTGTAATGACCAACATTCGACCGCGGTACCTCTTGATCTTGATTAAAGCCGACGCCTTGACCGCTAAGCTACCAACGATTTGTAAGAAAATGTTAATGGCCAAATTAAATTTTAATCCAATTTCGATGTCGCGAAAAACGGGATGACATCCGAATGGGAAAACTTAGTTTTCATTTCGATCGGTAGTATCCAATAACACTGTACAGCATGTTTCTTAACTGAAAACTTCTTTAGGCCTGTAGAACACTTCTACTGATGTAAATCATGGAACTCATGTCATTGTCGCAGAACGCTTGAGTCAGAATTACGTCATTAACGAATATTTTAACCATATAATTCTATATCTTGTATATATCCTGCCTGACGGACGTTGACGGTTCAAATCCAACTATGAAAGTAATTCACGAGATTCAACCACAAACCATAGACAGAATATTATTTCGTCTTTGATAGATACATAGTAAAATGACAGCAAACTTGATGCTAGTGACATCTACGTCGACCTTAACTTTTTCTATTTGAAACTTTCACTCTTGCCTGCGGTTCCCCTCACGTAAACTTCTGATCCCGTCCCCGCTGGTACTTAAAACCTTTTTTAGAGTTCAAGGAACATATTTTAAATCCTTGAATCCAGCCGTCTTCGAGTTTTGAGCTTAGCAACATATTTCGGGATTCATTACTATTGATATACCTAGATATCATTTGAGTTTTAAAGTTTCGCAAACCTATAAAGTATTAGGTATGTAGGTATATTCTTACGCATTCCTAAGAAAAAGTTGTTTTTTTTATATCATTTAGGTGGCAGACAAGCACGCGGTCCACCGGATGAAAAGTGGTTACCGTGGCCTATGGACGTTTGCAACACTACCTATACTCTGTCTAATTTAGGATGATAATTTTGACAGTTCACGTCTATGAAGTAACGTATTTTTATGAACAAATTAATACCTCTAAAATTATTGTAATTCATAGACAAGTACCGCCCACTTATCGTAGAGTAGTGCCTTGCAAGAATACAGCATAATTTACTGTAGACAAACGAATTGAATAAATCGAACATAATCTATTAATTTATGAAAATAATTTTATGTTTAAGTACTTATCTACTACAATTTTGGTAATAGAATTAACTAGATATAATATAAAACATAAATATTTTACTATAAATGTCAGTAACTGTAGCAATTATAAATCTATATTTGCAGTACAGTGCGATTAGGTAATGCCGCGCCGCACTAATGAAGTGTCACCTTAAGTAAACAAATATTTATAAAATTATAATACCCTAAGTACATAAAATAATAAGAAATAAATGTTTTATAATTTATGTAAAATCGATACCACATTCTACGGGAACGATAATCGAATATCGAATAGATTCATTTACGATTGTACTGTATGGGGTACCCTACTTAGACCTGTCAAAATTATCATCCTATATTTGACAAAGTATAGGGGCGTTTGTAACCACCGTCGGAAACACACCACAAGGTTATTATTAGCCGCGATATTTTGTAGGGCGAAGGTACTTCCTCAGTCGGACTGCCCAATTAGGACGGGAGATACCGTCATGTCCTACCTCCGTCCAGCAGTCTGACAGAGAAGTGATCTTAAAAGGAATTCATTTTCTCCTCTTGTGGTACGAGATCCTACTAGCGAACTCGATCAACTTAGATATCAAATAAAACGACATTTTGACTATTATTTTAACATTTAATAAAACAAACCCAACGCTATACCTACATACATAGTAGTAACCATTATTTCATATTGGTGAAGAAAGCAAACTGTAAATATTCTATTTGTACCTAATTTAATTAAAATAGTATTTACATTGTGTAATTTTTTTTATAACATTAGCAACCGTGATTGCTAATATTTCCCTCCATCTAAGGTCAATGGCTTTTGTTAAAAAAGGGCTTAGTATCTTGCAATAATAATGTATGAAACAAAGAAACTCCAGTCCATTTCAGTTCATTTGTTTAGGTACTTAAAAACAAAACAAAAAGTAGTAGTTTAAGAAGTGCATCTTGCTTGACAGTTGTTTTTCAGGGTTGCAGTGCTTCAAATCGAGTGTGCAAATAATCGATTCAGGTAACATACGATTAATCGGGATTGGACATATCACGACAAACGCCAAAGAAATCTACAACCACCTGTCAAATCCACTCCTAACCTAAGCAATTTAGCTTAAGTGGAGGGGTTATAGGAAATATTAGTAATTCCGATTGCTAATATTCTGTTAAATAAAAAAACGTTTCAACCGTAAAAATAACGAGTACCTACAAATAACCTCCTTACGATTAAAACTTAACAACGATAATACAGAAACCACAATAAAATTAAAAAAAAACAATAAAATGTACAAGTGTTTTACGCGGTCTCGCACAGATAAAGTATCACGTCAAAGTAAAATTATTTGCAGTAGTTTAAACTGAATTAAGTAGCATTTTATTTTTTAAACTGACACTTTATAATCTTACTTGTAACTGTCATTACGTATTCACAGATTATTTAACTTAATTATAATAGTTTTTTCGGGCTTACGCCATCTGTCAAAAAGCACTTCTTAAATTATTTCAAGTATAGTCACAAATGTTCAGTTAAAAATTGTAAATAAGTAGTTTTCAACTACATACCTACTTTATTATACCTAAGATATAGTTATATTGAAATAATCCACGCGCACCAATGCCGCGTATCTCTCTCGACTTGAGATCAAGGTATCTGCAGGAATTTTTTATTCCTTATTCCCGTTCAAAACTATTTTAATTATCATAAAATTCAGCAAATGGATTTTCAACCGGAATTCTACCAACACCGTCGTTTATCTCCTTTTCACCGACGGGCTCATTTTCACAACTCAACTCTCTGCAAATTTCTAATATTTTTTGGATGTCAACATTCGATTCGAACTCTTTTCTTCTCTCTAGAATAAGTGCCACATTTTCTTCGTATAGCTCAAGATAACGCGATTCGGCAAGAAGTTCGGTTTCCTCGTTGCGGAACGGAAGGTGCAAAGTAACCATTTCTCGTCGAAACTCATTATAGTCTTTACACATATCATAATTGCGATATCTTATAACTATTGGTTCTTCCCTAAGTGCATAGTCACCACTTTTATTTTTATAATATTTAGCAACGAATTGAGCAAGAGTAACTTCTGCTAAATCTTCAGGTCTTTTCTCATACTTATCGAACCAATTTTCCTTCCGTATATCACTTGAATCATCTTCTTCACTTAATTCATTTATTTTCTTCTTTATTCTTTGCCTCTCGACCGGCCATATTGTTGGTATATAGACAATAATTGTTAAACTTTTTGACATTGGTTCCCTCAATAAATACCATGCAGCCTCTTGACTCGTCATTTCAGTTTGATTTATAATATTAACGCTAACATTTTTAACAATCTCAAACAAATTAAACTCAGGATGTTCATCCATTAATTCGATCATTTGTCTTTGTAAATCGCTAATACTTCTGTTTGTTTTATTAACATATTCTACTAAGTAAGCTGCACATGAATATTCATCTGTTATAAATTGGAAATCAGTGTTAGATTTGACAATGTTAACTATGAATGGATTAAATGTATTATGCCATATTTCACAAGGTTCCCGTTTTGGAAAAACTCGCGGTCTATTAATACCAGCTCGAATAATATTGATATAGTCGTCATCTGAAGCAATATGATTTTCATCATAAAATGTTTGAAAATCATTATATTCGGAATTTTCCAAGTTTTTTCTTATTGCATTATATTTGGCTTTGTACTCTTGGAAACCATTTTCTGTATCTGGCATAGGTTTCAGAATCATGGTTGTCTTAACTGGCATAAAGGGAGCGTCAAATCTACATGTCTGTTGTTGACTTAATGCTGTTTCTTTATAGCAGGTAAAAGTATGCTTATGAGTTTGAAATTGAATATTACCAGAAGCTTCTGCAGCAGATACCGATATTAGAAAATCTATAAGCCGGATGGCTTTCTTATAATCATTACCAAGAACGTCTTTTGGGGCATTATCCAACCAAGCTAAAATATGTGCACGTGGACTACCGTTATATAGAAATTCAATTCTTTTAAAATAATGCAAAATTCTATATTTTTTGAATGGACTGTACCTTTTTGACTGTAATATTTTTAATAGAATATTGACTAACTTGTTAAAGTATAAAGCGCAAGTCACGGCATCTTCATTGATGAGAGTGCTTTTCTCAATAAAATGTAAATCTGCAGCTTCTTCAACTGATATTTCTCGATTATTTTTCAAATTATACAGCAATTGTAATAACTTAGGCCATCCAATTTCATTAGCATTTATGGTGAAGAAAACAGTTGGCTTACCATACTGCCGTATCATAGAAAAAAGATCTCTTCTTCTTTCTGCCCAATAGTATGCTGAATTCGGGATGGACCGAAGGAATGCCAAATTAGTTTCAATACAGCCATGAATATAATCCTCAGATTGTACTTGCTCTTTAGTTATTGTAGAACCTTTATACGTCTTAAGAGACTCCTTAATTCTAATTCTCATTACATTCATAGCCATGTATAACAAGTGTTGAGGAGTTACTCCCCGTCTGTCAGATCTTCTAAGTTCACTTGTTGCCATCATGAAGGGTGTGACTGATACGCCATCCCGGAATTTTCTGAATTGCCCCAAATATATTTGTGGAAAAGATAATTCTTCAGCATGTTCATCAAAAAGTACACTCTTTGGAACAACACCTAAAAATAAAGCAATATATAGTATTTTATGGATTGTCAAGAGTACCCAAAACCAGCCAGCTAATGAAAATAATTATGAAACTGAAAGATACGAAAATATGTTAAAAATGTCGTAGCAAGTGGAAACATGTGGTCTCTATCTCTACCCACCTTAATAGTCAAAAAGCATGTGGTCTCTACCCACCTTACTAATGAAAATTTAATATTAAGTTTAATTTTAAATTAAGAAGCATTAAGTTTAAATTAAAGACTACCTTCTCCTGGAGCGATTCTTAAGTACATATCGTCGTTCCACATTAATGTTTGCTGCTGTGAAATTAAACCTTCTTCAATGGGTATATGTTCTAAAATATCATTATCACCATCTTCATCAAATATAATTTCATCATCGACGTCATAATTTGTATCGTTCAAAAAATCTTCGTCAACTGTAACGCCCCAGTTTTCGTAAAGAGGAGTATTTCTTAAATATTTTAACCAAACTTTTATTTTTCTTTTCCTTACTATATCGTACACGTTACTGGATTTATGAACTTTTTTCCTTTTGATATGAACAGTTATAGCATGATCGTCATCCATTTGTCTTGGCAACATATTCACCATTGTATCTAATTCGATTGGAACATTTATGACTTGCCCATAAATTCCATATTGACCATGAACATGTCTAAGCCTCCGAATTTGCATAAATGGAATCCTTGGCGATATAAGTCTTTCTGTTACCAAGTCTAAAGGAGAATCTTTAAGACAGTCTGGAAGTGGCGGATATTTGAATCCGTTGTAAACAGCTAATGGTGGAATACGTTGCTTTTGAATTGTTGCAAAGCAATTATAACATACTTGAATTTCCTGTATAGCAATGTCTGAGAGCAATGTTCTTATAAATTCAGCATTTCGATTGGTATCGTTAAGTTGTAAATATTTCAAATCATTTTTAAACCATAGCCTGTCGCAAATGTCACAAGCATGACCAAATTCATTTTCAAAAAAATCTTTTTCAAATTGTCTATGTGCAGGTGAATTTTGGTAAAAAGCAGAGTATGTTTGAAGACAAATATTATGTGTATGTGCATCAATAACTGGTAGAATTTGTGCATCTCTTGACGTTGTACCTTCAATTTGAGAACTACAGAAAATTGGTGGTATGTCTCTTGTAGACGGGCCTGCGATTTGCGTCGTATGCACGACTGGAGGATGGTTCTTGGGGTTAGAAATATTTGGTGTTAGTAAATTTGATAATCTTTTTTTATCTCGATATCGCTTAGAGTGTTGCTTTTGTCTTTCTTTTTTCAGTTTTGAAGCAGAAGAATCACTTGAAAAATCATCATCAGCTGTGTCCATGGACAGAGCAGCTACCTCATTCTTCTTCTTTTCTCGATAACGTTTAGTCTTTTCTCTGTTATAACGTAATCTTTCTTCTCGTTTTTCTTTATCTGCATCATTGAGGCCACCGAGAACCAAAGCAGCATACTCATTCTTTTTCTTTTCCATGTGTCGTTTAAACTTTTCTCTGTTATAACGCAATCTTTCTTCTCGTTTTTCTCTATCGGCATCAGACAGACCACCTATAGCCAGAGCAGCATCCTTACTCCGTATCTTTTCTCTGTATCGTTTAGACCGTTCCCTGTTATAACGCAATCTTTTTTCTCGTTTTTCTTTCTCGGCATCAGTAAGGTTACCGATAGCCAGAGCAGCGTCGTTACTCCTTTTCTTTTCTCTATATCGTTTAGACCTTTCTCTGCCTTTTTGTAATCTTTGTTCTCTTTTTTTGTTTTCATCATCAGTTGTATCATCAATTTTTCTTTTTCTGTTATTTTCATTCTGATGATCGTCCGTATTTTTTTCGGTAATTGAGAAAAATCTAAAATTGAGAGTAGTATATCAGTATAATCTCAATTATCGAAACCTTCTTATGAATAAAAGTGGATGTTGCTAAGCGCAAAGCTCAAGAGCAGTTAAACCTTCGACCTCCAAATCGTATAATTTTTTCGTAGGTTTATTCCAAAAGGCGGAAGAACACACAAACACGGAAGATTCATAAAAATGTGGTACTTCGGAATGCCGACAGGCCGCCTGCAGTCGATGCAGTTTACTCTAGATACCATTCTAATTTTTCTACTTATACCATAAGCCTGTTGCCTCAGCCTTACAATTAACCACGGTATTTACTGATGTATTTGAATGTTTTTTATACCACTTAGGTGGTAGACAAGCACCCGGCCTACCTGATGGAAAGTGGTTACCGCGGCCTATGGACGTTTACGAGACCAAAGGCCTCACACTCGTGCTGTCGACCATGTAGAGGGGAGGAGTGAGGGGGGAGTTTGAAGGTTAAGAGAGTTTCTGTGTTATCTGTGCAGAAGGCACAACAGTTTCTCAGTCTTTCCACTGACTACACCGCTTGCT
This sequence comes from Pelosia muscerda, assembly GCA_963691645.1. Classification (NCBI taxonomy): domain Eukaryota; kingdom Metazoa; phylum Arthropoda; class Insecta; order Lepidoptera; family Erebidae; genus Pelosia; species Pelosia muscerda. The sequence goes on from OY829125.1 coordinate 3,989,384, forward strand.
ATCAACTTGTTTCGGTCTTTTCAACAGCAGTGGGGTTTTATATTGTTAATGATTCATTTTATTTTATACTTTTTGTCTATAATAAGACTTACGTTTTGTAGTATATTAATTGCCTTTATTTTGATACTCGATAAATTAGTAAAAAAAATTCAAGGTTTTCAAAATATGACATTTTGATTTTCTGATAATTTTAATATACCTGGACTCACACAATCACAACGAATAAACTGACACGTCGCATATCAAGATTGGTCAAGCCGTCTAGGCTGTAGGGCGTGCCAAAGAAATGGTCATATATACCTACATAGATACCTACTAGTCTCGAAAATAGCCTCTTTTTTTTCACTGCTGAATGCATATACAGTTGTCATTAGCGGTCGGGTACAGAATCATACCTAACTCAAGTGTACGTAAAGAAGTTTTATTTTAAAAATATTTGACGATTTCACAAAAAAGTGCTCATCGTGCCTAAAAAAGTTTTTACTTTGGCGCCACAAATTGTTACCATTTGTCAAATTACTGGCCGTACAGAAATTAGTAACTTGTCAATTGTAATTAGTGAATTATAACTTGTGAATTGCAAATTGTAAATTGTATCATTGTGACGTTATACTGAGTGGTTCAACGTCATTATACTTGTAAAGAGAAAACTGCATGTTAAGATGAGGCACTTTATAAAAATAGTGGTATTCTATATTTAAGTATATATAAAAATGAATTGCTGTTCGTTAGTCCCGCTAAAACGCGAGAACGGCTGGACCGATTTGGCTAATTTTGGTCTTGAATTATTCGTGGAAGTTCAGACAAGGTTTAAAAGGTGAACAAATATAAAAATGCTCAGAATGGAGCAGCGGTCACGGGATCAGAAGTCCACGCGGGTGGAGCCGCGGGCAACAGCTAGTAGAATATATAAATATTTATAACTTACTCTGACTTACCCGTTATAATGTGTCAATTGGTGTTGCCTGAAGTCAGCGACAGGCACCACTTGTTGGCAAACATCGCATATCAGATACCTGTCAGGGGGACGAGTCTGAAAAAAAAAACAACATAAGTTACTGCTTACCTAGACGGTTACCATTTAACTAGTAACTCAGACTAAAAGAATAAGATAGAACTTGTAGAGTGAATGAAAGAATATAATCACAAGAGGGGTTGGCAACGCGAGTGTGACGCCTCTGGTGTTGCAAACGTCCATAGGCCACGATTACCACTTTCCATCAGATGGGCCGTGCTTGCCTGATGAATGAACCTAATCATCATTCTCTGAACTTTTCCCAACTCAGTTGGGGTTGGCTTTCTTTTCTAACTGTGATGCGGCTGAACTTCGATATTTTCCGTGAAGCGACCGCCATCTGACCTTCACAACCAATGGTCCATTGACCAATGGCGATATCGAAGTTCCAAGTTACACTCTCTACCCGTAAGAACTGCCATAGATGTTTGTATGGCAACCGGGACCGGGCTTAACGTGCTTTCCGAGGCACGACCAGACTAGTGCAAACAGTCATATTCATGCATACAACTTTTTGCACTGAACGGGGATCGAATCCGCGCCCCGTGCGTAGCAGTCACGTGCACTACCGCCACGCCACGGAGGCTGCCACCTAAATGATATAAAAAAGAATCATGATCTCTTATTCATTTAACTTTGGACTTTAATCCAACAAGAATAAAGTCTGAAATTCAGTGGATTTGATTGTGGCTGTAGTTTGGCCATAGTTGACTTATTAGAATCAATTAGTTAAAGCAATTTTATATTCTAGAAGATTTGCAACAAACAACTCTACATTATGTTTCTCATTTTAAAGCGAGGGGTAGGTAGGCACCTACCTTTTTTCTTTTTTTTTTTATCGTGCGCAAAATTGTCGGAGGTTCAAAAAACATTGAAAAACCTGGGATCGAAGCCGTGACATCGTCTCAGCAGTCCATTACCCATATCACTAGGTGCCCGCGGTACCTTCTTTCTTCTTTCTTTACCCATCTCAAAAATGTCTATAACGCCTAAACAAGCATTCGTTTCTATAAAATAGAGCCCAAAAAACTCACCGCCGCCGTTGTCGTGTGTTTCCTTTTAACATGGTCTATTAAATTCTCCTTATATTGAAATCCTATGGGGCAGTGGTTGCATGGGTACTTCCATTTGAGGTTGATTGTCGAGTGAAGATTCTCCCCAAGCCCTTTCATCAGCTCTTCGTCACCACATCCAGTGAGGGTCCGATGTATTGGGATCATATATCCGTCGTCTGTGAAGACGAATGGAATCTTTACTAATATTATAAAAATGAAAGATTTGTTTTTTGTTTGTTACTAATAGGCTCCGAAACTACTGAACCGATTTCAATAATTCTTTCACCTTTAAAAAGCTACAATATCTAGGATTAACATAGGCTATATATATTCACGCTACTATTCAAGGGAGCAGAGCAATAATCACAAATCTGAATCGATCTGATAGATTTCTATACATTTTTTTTAAAGAATACTAGCAACCGAAGTTATTTATTTTTATTTATTTATTTATTTAAACTTTTTGCACAAATACATAATAATGTACAAAGGCGGACTTAAGGCCTAATTTTTTTTTTTTTTTACTGACAGAAGTTACTAATACTCCCTCTGACTCCACCAGCTAAGCTCAATGACTCAATTTTGTGTTAGGATTGGGTTTACTTCGGTAGTGTAATGGTCAGGATTCGAACCAGAGACCTTTTGATCGTGAGGCCGACTTTTTAACAATTGCGGCAGGCTCCTTCTCAAAAGCTGTCCTAAAGCCACATCTATCAATCAACAGATGATAATTATAGTGTATAACAATTGGGGAAAAGTGTTCCAAACCCACGACTACAACATGGGGTTATTCAAGACGGGCATTAGAAGGTTTCTACAGGGTAGGCAGCACGAGTGTAACGCCCCTTTGGTTGCAATCGACCATAGGCCACGGTAACCACTTTCCAACGGGTTATTCTCATAATGCCTACCCAATAATACATTACATTTGACACTCGAACAGTGACCCAAGTCAAACTCATTTCTTATTATCACACGTTGGGGTAGTGACGGTCATCTGATCTCCCAACCTCAAGAAACTATTTTTATACCATAACCAGCTTGTAGGTCCTCCTTGCCACCGCGGTTACAATCACTCTGGTGGCTTTAAAAATAATATAGGCGAAAATAAAACCACGGTATCGATTCAACAATATTATAATAATAATTTACATCTATATATTTACCTATTAAAACTGTTTTATTTTAGTATATTATACCTTATTTATAAGCTGTTTTTATTCGTAAGTTTTATACTAATTAGGTGGCAAACAAGAACCTGATTATGACTATGACCTGATTATGACTTTATACAAAAGTAGTAAGAGAGGTGCCACACAATGCTGTATTTCCAAGAAAAATGACAATAACAAGAAGTATTTGCTATGTAAATGTAGGTAAAATTTCTGCTTTGGTGTGTGGCCTTTCCTAGGCCACCGTGAAACAAGGGCAGTTTCAGACAATCGGTTCTATGTAGGGTTGCCAGGCGTCCGGATAAAGTCGGACACAGTTAGACTTTTTGGTCACAATGTCTGGACAACAAAATCGGAGTCAAACCTGTGCTTTTGTTATGCTTTATACATTTCGCAAATGACGTTAGCAAAAAGTATTTTTTGGCTGTTCAGACTTAAAATCTCACAAAACCTCACTAAAGATACAGAGAAGACGTGTGTTTCTATAAATAACGCCATCCATGGTTAGGTAAACCGTGCTTCCAATCCGTGGGGGTCATCCCACCGATGGCCAACGGAGGTGGTACCCGTGGGCATATGGTGAGACCCGTGGGTATTTCCACAGGAAAAAAATAATGAATAAAGTTGTCCGGCTTTCTTACATACACATATTATGTCCGGCCAAACTGGCGGATCCATCCGGATTTTAGGTTCGGAGACCTTGCAACCCTAGTTCTATAGGACATATTTTATAACCACATCTGATCCGATCCAAGTGAGTTCATGGGTTCCGAACTTAAGTGATTTCATGGGTAACTTTCATGGCTAAAGGCTACGTCTTTCGTTCGTATTTCGTGCGAGCCCGAAGTTTCGGATATTTCACGATAACTCCTTAGATCTTATTTATTATTTCTAATATATAGGGTCGCTCGAGGGTGTATAAAAAAATCGCAACACCAAAAGTAAAAAATAAATCATTTTTTGGTTTATTAACTTCAATATTCCTAGTAAGTAATATTAGTAATATCCTTCTAACAACTACTCATGGTTAAAGATCCTAGTCATCCCAGACAGCTTCTATTTTTTGGCTATCATAATGAAATCGAATGCTACAATAACTGAAAGAGAGAAAATACAATTTCAAATACTACTAGTGCCATCTATCGGTGGAAAACTGTGACTATGTACCATTCCGTTGTTTAGTCACAGTTTATATCTTATATTCTAGTCTATTTACATCCTTATCTATACACAATGTTTTTTTTAATAAATATACACAGAAGACCTTAGTTGAATGACTTTTATCATGTCTTTCCACCCACAGTTATGTCCAGCAAAACTAAAAAAAATCTATTTCCAATTCTACTAGTGCCATCTATCGGTGGAAAGCTATGACTATATATAAGCCTTTGTGTGTGTGTCTACAGTTTTTTAAACTATATATCTTGATTGTAGTCTATTTACGTACATCCTAATCCAATATAATGGTTTGTTTAATAAATATACACAGAAAATTTTAGTTGATCGACTATAACATGTCTGCCCACCTACAACTATTGTAAACTTTACTTTTACAATTAAAAATCATTACATGAATTGTATTAAATTCTTTCTCTATAAATAATCGTGAAACTGTATATTTATTTTATCTTAGTACATTTTAGACACAGACATGTATTGTATTATAAGTAAGATTTTAGATACCAATATATAAGATTTCTTTTCAATACCATATTGATTTCCTTTCTAAGTCAGATAAAGATGAAGGTATTGCCTATAGATACATTAACGCTTCAGCTAATTCATCACATGTGAATTCTAAATACTCTCATGGTCAATAGATGACAATGTTAACAATATAATATAAACGAAAATGTATGTATGTGGTGGGCATTACGACAATGTTACTTCGTAATATTACCTGATGGACGTTATAGTGGCGGCAAATCAAACGAATATTTGACGACAGGGGCGGCAAACCTAGGGAATATTTGACGTTAGGGACGGCAAACCTAGAGTAGATTTGACGTTAGGGGCGGCAAACCTAGGGTAGATTTGACGTTAGGGGCGGAAAACCTAGGGTAGATTTGACGTTAGGGGCGGCAAACCTAGGGTAGATTTGACGTTAGGGGCGGAAAACCTAGGGTAGATTTGAAGTTAGGGGCGGCAAACCTAGAGTAGATTTGACGTCAGGGGCGGAAAACCTAGGGTAGATTTAACGTTAGGGGCGAAAAACCTAGGGTAGATTTGACGTTAGGGGCGGCAAATCTAGGGAAGATTTACCGCCCCACGAACGGCAAATACTCGTGCCAAACACGTGTTATGAAAGCCGTGCGCGATCGTTTGCGGCGGGCCTGTTAAGTAATTAATATCATCAAAGTGACAGCGAACATAACATAACATAAACTCACGCCTATATCCCCGAAGGGGTAAGCAGAGGTGCTAGCACCCACATTTCGCCACTTTATGTTTTAGGTCCCAATGTAACAGGTGGCGAGTCTATTGCCATCAACCGGGCACTTATAAACCTGCGATAAATACACACATAACTTCGAAAAGCATCGAAAAATCATTGGTGTGCGCCACAGTAAAACCTAGCATCGAACCCGAGATCTCGTCTCAGCAGTCCATTACCCATACCACTGGGCTACCTACTAGGCTAGGCACTAGACTTTTCTAGTATTTTTCTGTTTGTTAGTATAAATTATTTTGTGCTAATTGTAGGTATGTAGTGTGTTTCAATAAACAAATTTTCTTTCTTTCTTCTTCTTTCTTTCTTTCTTTCTTTCTTTCTTTCTTTCTTTCTTTCTTTCTTTCTTTCTTTCTTTCTTTCTTTCTTTCTTTCTAGATAATATAATCTTAGCGAACAACGCCAAGATTATGTCTGAGGTGGAGCTCCATCATTGTTTATAACTTCCTGGAGTCTCTGCGGCATGGTCGCTATCAAATCTGAACACAAGTTCGTACCGCGAAAAGAGTCCCATGTTTTATTAACAACAGCTTCGAAATCATTGCTCGATTTCACATTCGAAAGATCGAAATTACGCACCATATGTCCCCATAGACTTTCCACGGGGTTCAAATCGAAACTTTTGGATGGCCAATTAATTACAGTTACATTTTCTTGGGAGTTTAACCAACTATGAACCATGCGTGCACGATGCACAGTCGTGTTGCCATGAACGAAATAAACATGCTCGTTTGGGTATGTGATCCGTATGGTTGGAAGCATCACATCTTTTAATACATCCAAGTAATCGTTACAGGAATATAAACCTACTTCGACTAATTCACCAGGGCCCATCGTCGACATCCAGCCACAGTATTCTAACTCTATATTATCAATAGATTTATTTGGTAAAACAATAGTTTTTCCTAATTTCCCACCACCTTTCCGCCACAAAATTTTACGCCCATCCTTATCTGACTTAAAACACTTTTCGTGACTAAATATTACAACACTATTGGACCAATCAAAATCTATATAATGTTTTGCAAATTTTAATCTATTTTCTCGCTGAACATCAGAGATCGAAACGTCTTTTTTATATCTTTGACATTGCATGCCTGCCGCCCGTAAATGGTTTCGTACTGTCTGTAAAGTAACGCCATATGTGGCAGCTGTAGTACGGGTGGATGCGAAAGGGTCCGTTGTATGTGCTGCTACTATCTTTTTATGGAAAGTAGAGGTATCCGTATAAATGGAACTCTTAGGCCCAGGTCGAAGGCGGTCTAAAACTCCAGATTTGGCATAACGTCGGATCCAGCGCTGAACCATTTGCCGCTATAATCGAAGACAGTATCATTAAAAATATGGATATTAAAGCATCAATGACTTCCGTATATACCTTCTAATAGACTGATCATCAATCAATAATATGTCATCTTTTGTAGTAATCATGTAAATTATAGGGGAAACTGGGGACACTTGATCCCTATGGGAGACAAGGTACACCAATATTTTTTGAATTACTAAGTGTATTAGAGTATTTTTTAGTGTGGCAACACTAAGTAAACATTATTACCCTTAGTGTTACCACATTAAAAATAGTCTAATACGCTTAGTAATTCCAAAAATATTGGTGTACCTTGTCTCCCATAGGGATCAAGTGTCCCCAGTTTCCCCTACTATTAAAAATGACTCAAAAACATTAATTATAATTGTACCAATAAATCTGTGAACTAAAGGATAATGCTACCGTCGCGATGTTGTCAAAATTTAATCAAAGTAACAAGTCGTCGACACTGTCGTCCAAATAATGTTTAATTTTACGACAGTCCTTTCGACAAAGTTTGCTAGAGGGGTTAGATGAAATATTAGTACTTTCTTTCTTATTCTTTATTTAAAAAAGTATACAGATAAATCGTTGAATTCATTATTGAAAGCTTCATTATTGGGGTTTTATTGCAACGTATACAGTTACCCTGCAAGGAATGACTATTATATAGAGCCTATTATCACAGACTACAAGATGGTTTTGGTGTCTGGTATTTATATCAATGACTTTGAATTCATTCCAAACAGTATGCACGTGACAGTGACATGACAACCATAGTTCCGATTTTAGCCGTTCCGTTGGTACATCAATAACGTATTAAGTTGTTGCGTCCAGTTTGAAATAAAAAAAATAGGCTCACTTTACCCAGAACTCGTAGACACGTTTTTTCTTCTGAACAGAGGGTCTAGCTAGACTGCCTAGCGTTTTGTAGAATGGAATAAAATAGATTGATCAATGTAAAAAAAAAATAGATTGACATTCGTTCACGTCTGTCATAAATGTCAAAAACGTCAGTTGAACATAATATTCTATTCCATTCTACGAAACGACTACCAACCAATTGCCTCCTGTCTAGGCCCCCAACTAGTCTAGCAATAGGTATATATAGAAGTCAAAGCTAAAATCACTTTCATAAAAAATATTTATAAAAAAAAACAACTTACCGAGACCTTCAATCTTCTCGAAATTTCCCAGATCGAAACGTTTTGCTTGTGCAAAAATACTATTGCCGCTCGCACTGAAGTAGTAAGATGATTCATTTTGTGATATAAAACAAATAAAATTATTTGATAATAAATGTCATTACATTATTAAAAAAAATGTTATACTAAGACGAAATTAATATTTTTTTGCTTCTTTATTGATGAGATTTGCAAGGTAATTCTTCGTAGATTTTTTTTTATGATATTTTACACAACACTTAGCATAAGTCAAATTTAAATCGGAATTTAAAATTTTATTACTTCGCTTAAGATTTAGATAAAAGTAAGAATATCTATAATACAGTTAAACTAGCCTGTATTATGGAATCAAGAAAGCGGATTAACATATTTCAAAACATTTTATACACGCTCAAGCTACGAAATGATCTCCCTGCTGTGATTTTTCCAAGTGAGCACAATATGGCGATGCATTACAAGGCTCTAAAAGGGTTAGCAGCATGATTGTGAGGTCCCTTATAAGTAAGTTATAGTATAATTATTCCTTTGACATTGTAATTTGAATACATAATAATAATTATTCTTAAAATATCTTTAGGACCATTTATATATTATTTCCCCAAATTTTGGAAAAAAAAGGTATACTGGTATACATGATTTTAAAACTACCCACATATAAGTACGGCTGACTGCCGTAATGTTTATAAGGGAATAGGCTTGTATGTCATTGTAAACCTTTGAGGATGCCGTAAGGCGAAACCGGTCAGGTCTATTAAAAAATAAAAATACTGTGGAAAAGTACAAGTGAGTTCTCAATATGTGTAACAACAAATTCCACCAAGTGCCATCAATCAACAGTATAAATAGTCTGAGGTCCCTGCTGTTGCAAATGTTAATAGGCTACAGGAACCACTTCCCATGAGGAGTTATTTATCTTATTTTTCTTAATTTCTCTTATTTTTTTTTATCCCACTTAGGTGTCAGACACGGCCCACCTGATGGGAAGTGGTCACTGTGGCCTATGGACGTTTGCAACACCAGGGGCGTCACACACGTGCTGCCTACCCTGTAGAAACATTATAATGCCCTTCTTGAAGAACCCCATATTGTAGTCGCTTTGGAAAACCACGGCAGAGAGTTAATTCCACAGCTTGAGCGTGCGCGGGATGAAATTCCTTTCATACCGCACAGTGCGCACCGTTTCCGGTCGTAGTGTGTGAGGATGAACTCACTCTCTATGACGAGCGGTGCGATGATAGTAATCTCTCAAAATTTTAATTATGTCCATTCAAACTTCACTAACTTTCACATTTATTACATTAATTAGAATCTTACCATTAGGATTTTTGTGCCCATTTGCAACTGCTTCTGTCGATGTATCCGAATCTATATAAGCATCTTCAACCTCCTCTGGTTCAAATTTTATTGCATCTGGCAACACAGCTGTGCCATAAGCACTGACAATACTAACATCTTCAGTTCCCTCTTTAATCTCTGGTTTTACAAAATTTTCTTCATGATAATTGTCATTGGTTGTACTAAGTGAGTCTGAGGTATCCGGTTCTTTCTTAATATTTATGGGTGATGAAGTAGTTTTGTCTTCAAAATGTATTGAGATTACTGCTTCCCTATTACTAACAGGCTTTCTGAACTTCTCATGAACAATCTCTAAGTCAGGTTCATTTTTTATTTCTTCGATTTCCATTTCAATATTTTCAGACTTAATTTTATGTTTATCTAAGATAACATCAGTATCTGACAATATATTGTTATCTTTGACTAACACAGTATTTGAGTTTCCCATTTCTTGTGCTTTACTTTTATCTACTGACAGCCCATGACCTTCATCATCTTTTTTAAGACCTACACTATTACATACAGTTTTATAAACAACCTCTAGAACAGATTCATTTTTCGTTTTTTTTAGGACTTTCATATTATTATTTTCGGGACTATTATTAGATTTGTATAAATTCACTTGCTTTTCTACATCTTTATTCGCGTCTACTGGTATCATATCACTAGTGTTATTCACTGTCAATGTTGCTGTACTATTATGTCTATTCACTGCTGGTAATACCATTTCTCTCATTAACGGCAAATTTAAACCTAAAGTAGTAGCTTGGATCAGAGTTTCCGTTAAACCTATGAAATTCTGAGAGGAAGTCAGTGCTGCCATTGATGCAGCATTTGAATTGATAATACCTAGGGCCGTTGATATGTTTTTATACTTTCTCGAGCTGTCCGATACATTCTCTGTGTTATCAAATTGATCTATTCTTTCTACATTACAATGTAGTGTGTCTGATATTTCTAGTTTTGGTTTTGAACTTTCAATTTTTTCTGAACTGTTGTAGGCCTAAAAAAATAAAAAGTTAGATAGTTATATAGTATAGTAGTATTTACATCTTCAGTTTCACCTGTTAAATGCTCCAAAAGAGTACAGTCAGCAAAAGAGACACGGACACATTTAGATACAGCATTATGAAAATGTTTTACCATATCACTTTTGTAGACTGTACCTACAGAGGAAGCCATGGAAATTCAGGTTAAGTGGTCAGAATAAATTCAAATAAATAGTGGGTAGCCTACCTCAGGCTTTCTTTATCTATTTTTTATATAAAAATGCATGCAATCTGGTGGTTGATGATGTAGAGGAATGTTAACAATGTATTATATACGTAAATATTTTATTTGCTTTTTTTGTGTAGATTATTATGAGTACTTACTTTTTTCAGATATATATCGAAGCTGTTCTGCACTTGTTTTTTGAACTGGGTAACTGTTTTTAGTACGTCGTGACATTTGGAGCACACTACTACCGGTATGTCAAGGTTGAGCTGAAAATTACAGATATAAATATAAGTACTTGCTTATGTGCTGCTTAGCTTATTCCCGAAAGGGTAGACCGAGGTGCTAGCATCCACATTTCGCCAGTTTATGTTTAGGTCCCAATGTAATAGATGGGGAGCCTATTGCCATTAACCAGACATTTATACACCCGAGACCTCGTCTCAGCAGTCCATTACCCATACCACTACCCTATAAAATATAATACACATAATTTTCTATATGTTTTATGTGAAACAGAAACAGTTCCATCCATCATTACAGGTAATTCCCAATGCGACAGACTGAGTTCATAGATGTACATGCCTCTATCCCTACATACATCCTTTTCTTTTATGTAAGCCTGGTAATTTAAAGCCCGCCTTTATTATTTTTATCTAGGTTTACCCAAGCGACTAGAATATGGGGTTCTTCAAGAAGGGCACTAGAAGGTTTCTACAGGGTAGGCAGCACGTATGTGACGCCCCTGGTGTTGCAAACGGCCATAGGCCATGGTGACCGTTTCCGATCAGGTGGGGCGTGTGCTTGTCTACCACCTAAGTGGTATAAAAAAAATTCTTTATGTCACATTAATTTGGTCAGAGTTTGTTGTGTGCAGTGAACGGCTGGCCTCCCCATAACAAAATGAGAGATATAGTATGATAAGAAAATAAATATTTCACCTAACTATACATAAATGAACTTAGGAAACTAGTGTAAACATTATTTTCATTATTATGATACGCATTCCACAATAAACTTACATCGGATATCGGAAAAGATTCCAAATATTCTTTATGTGTACAGCTTGCAAGTCTAATGAGTGTACCGGATCGTTCCATACAACAAATACAAAATAATGATTCATTTGTAACACCTTGTTTTACTAAATCTTCGGGAACAGTACGCGAAGTCTGAGACATTCTCAGAAATTAGCCACTTAGGCCATTAAAGCTAAATCCTATAACATTCAATTAAATCATTATTAACAAATGAAAACGTTTAGACTTCAGGATTATCTCAACAACACAATATTATTACAAAATGCCGTGCCCGGATGACGCTGACGGCTGATTGTAAAATGTGGTAAAATGTAAATTGTAAGTAAATTGTCAATGTCTTTATACTCTGTCTAATATAGGATGATAATTTTGACAGTTCACGTCTATGAAGTAACATATTTTTTGGTATTTTTACAAACAAATAATACCTCTAAAATTATCGTAATTCATAGACAAGTACCGCCCACTTCTCGTAGAGTAGTGCCTTGCAAGAATACAGCATAATTGACTGTAGACAAACGAATCGAATAAATCGAACATAATCTATTAATTTATGAAAATAATTTTATGTTTAAGTACTTATCTACTACAATTTTGGTAATAGAATTAACTACATATATAATATATACATAAATATTATATTACAAATGGCAGTAACTGTAGCGATTATCAATCTATATTTGCAGTACAGTGCGATTAGGTAATGCCGCGCCTCACTAATGAAGTGTCACCTTAAGTAAACAAATATTTATAAAACTATAATACCCTAAGTACATAAAATAATAAGTAATAAATGTTTTACTATTTATGTAACATCGATACCATATTCTACGGGAACGATAATCGAATATCGAATAGATTCATTTACGATTGTACTGTATGGGGTACCCTACTTAGACCTGTCAAAATTATCATCCTATATTTGACAAAGTATAATAATAAAAATCTGTCAATGAACATAAGGCAGCGGACACAAGGGATAGGTCAATGAACTTTTCGCACTATCAACAATTTGTGTTATCTGTGGTGTAATAATAAGTACTTTTACTATTTACGCGACACGATATAATGTATCCATATATCTGAGGGACCGACCAATTAATGTTCTCAAAAAAAAAACACGAGCCCTTACAGAAATCAGGGAGGCCGGAGGACTCCCCTACATTTAAAATAGTAAGGTAAAAATTTCGTTTTATTTATGCTTAATTCTTACAATCGTCGAACCTGAAATACTAAAAATAAAAATAAATAATGTTCTTTTCGTTCCTTTAATTTAAATATAATTATTATCTTGTAAATCTCTTACAAAGTTATAATAATGATATCACTCGAAAAGGTGAAAGGTGGACCCACGCTTGGGAGCACATGCACAATATAATTTTAAAACTCGCTCAAACAAACTACTACATAATGAACGAAACGGAACGAAATGTGAAATAAACGTCAAATATTATTATTCTAATAATTTTTGTACACAAGTGCATCGAATGTCGACATCGTTAAACTTTAAAACTATTGTTTAATACAGTAGTCTTGATGAGACTTGCATAAAAATATAAATCTTACATTAAACATTGCTCACTTAGAGTTCATACAAAGTGTGGCGCTATAGTTGGACAACAATATTTATAAAGTTTAGTGTTGACAATATGCTCTAAGCATTGTGGGATACATAATTACTTCAATTTACGTCAAACGATGTAAGTTATTGAATTCTAATTGGCTTGAAGGCTATCTCCGTCTGTTGTGTGTATGGAGTACAGTACATCTATGTCCTAATACAATGTTAAGGTTTTCTGCTATTTCTATTCAGCATTTCCATTTTGTTTCCATTGTTTTTACTTTTTTTTTGCTAAACATCCGCTAAATTGAAACAGAAAGTCATAATTAGCTAAGAATTTAAGTACTATGGTATAAGTACCAATATACACCAATAAGTCCAACATTAAATATAAGATTATGAAAATAATTACCATATTGCATCTAAATTTTGGTAAAAATTCATTATTCAATTTATTCAACTTTTTACTTAGAGAGCCATCCTTTTTTTTTTTCTTTAATATTGCTCACTCATTGAGTATTTGCTAGAGTCAAGTAATTCTATATCAAGTCCCAGTCATAACTAAAGTAAACTTTAGAGACTTCTGTGGATTTTTGGAACCATAACAAAAAAATATTTATTCTCCTCCATACATTCATGTCCGATATCATCTCCTCAGTCATTATCCTTGCTAAATCCTCTTTCGCGCGCTCTATGTCTAGATAAATAAAATATTTTTTTTTAATGACATAATACCAAAACCCTCTCATGAGGTATAGGCCTCTTCTAGGGACTGCAAATTTTTTCTTGGACCCTTCAATCCAGCCATGCTAAATATCGTATGTCCAGCATGCCAATGGTAAACCTTTCCTCGTTTTGCCTATTGGACCCCTTCCACTTGTAGCCAATGTCTTGATGCGACTTGCTGATTTACAATCTCCACTCTAAGACTAATTTCGTTGCTGCTACCTCCTTCGGCAGTCCTTTAGTTGATGTGGCCAGCCAGCTAGATGTGAAACCATGGTTTATTTACACAATTGCTAGACGATAACATTGACATCGACATTGCAATGTATTTTACAATTGATAAAGGTCACTTGTTAGCACACAAATGGATGAATACTATTGCTCAATAGATTAAATTATTTTATTTGTATTGTTGATAGTATTGTGTTGCAGAAGCCATATATTATCAATTCATGCATGTATATAACTTTGAAATTCCATACATAATATAGAATAGGTAAAATAGAGAAAAAGCAAAATAAGGCTGGCCAAATCTTTCTTTGGGTGTTGTAAGAGCTGACTAAGTGATAGAACTGTTTTCCTCCTGACAGTTAACATACAGCCCAATGGCGGTAATAGGCTCCCTTGCATGGCAGTAATAGGCTCTCCCTACACTGAAAGTTTTTAGAACTGAATACTTGTAAACAATATAATAGTAATGTTAGTTCAAATTTTAAAAAAGCAATTTTTTACTAATATTATTGTACATATCTGTATTTCATTTTTTTGTCAATTGTTTTACGATTTGGCGGTAAATTGAAAATGGTCTGTGTTCACATCATCATGAATTTCATGCGAGAAGTATTATTTATGAATCAAATTTTTATTTCAATAATCATTGTACTGATAATGTCGCCTCTTTGCTTCTATAATGTGTTATCTCGAAAACTGTGATTTTACAGGAGAGTGATTTTAAACTTACAAAATAAAACTGTGACAAAACTAATAACTTTTTTACTGTCGATCCTTAATTTATTATTTGATATAGTAAATAAACTATCGGAGTAGTTCTTAAAACCCTAGCAATTTGAAATTTTAACGTGGAATTAGCATCAATTTAAAAAAAGGGGAACATATATCACGTTTTTCTTGCAAATAGTGAGTATTATGAGTGTTACAACCTGAGTTGTCACGTTGTTGATGATATTACGTTTCTTATGACATTGAGTTTTGCCACAAACAATCATTGTTGAAATAAAAACTTTTGGTTTCGAGAATATTTTTTTATTAGAAAGAGGGAAACTACAACCACACTTAATAATTAATTCTATAAAAATTAAAAACCAGAAACAAATTATTACTATAAATAATCACAATTGCTAGGCCTAATGAAAATCGCATTTGACTTCTATATTACAGCATATTTAGGTTAATATAAAATAGTTATACCTAAAAACAATCAGTCTTCGGCGATTGGCCACATTATTATTTTTATTATATTTAGTACCTATATAATACTGAAACAATAGACGGAACAATCTTGACTATTCAATAGTTTCTAAAAAATCTAACAATTATAACATTCATCATCATCATCCTTGCGTTAGTCCCGGTCGCATCCGAAGCCTTCGCCTCGGCGTCCGGGGTCTGCTTTCCGGCTTTTTCTCATCCACTTCGCACGGTCTTGCGCATCCATGGTGATGAGTCCATTGGCACGCATGTCATCCTCTACGACGCCAAGCCGAACAAGCTTTTTTTTAGCTTGGGTCTATTCCTCCTACCGGGACCCGGTAGAGGTGTCATGGCCAGACATCTGTTACCCACGTAGCCGGGTGGTCGTCGCTGAACATGGCCGTACCAGCGAAGGCGACTCTCCTGCATTTTGTCTGCAATGTCATGGAAATGGAGGCGGCCCCGGATGCGAGATGCGAATCCACCAGGGCGATGTCATCAGCATACATGAATACCCACGGGGGCTGCTCATATGAGTTTCTGATGCTATCCGACACACCACGCTGAGCAGATACAGGCTAAGAACAGATCCTTGGTGTACTCCGAGGTTGATGGAGAGGGGGTTTGGGTCGCCAACAGCGGTCTGGACCGGAATTGTAGTACATTTTTCGGATAGTGTCAATATAGAACTCTGGAACCCGCAGTACCCACCAGATCACCGCGTGAGGAACACAGTCGAAATCCTTCTGCATGTCTACAAACAGACAGTGCAGTGGCGTATTCTTCGTTCTGTTTTTCTCCGCGACAATTATATCCTGTGCCGCTTTGACCCTGGAACGCGCCAACTTATAGATAAGCTTGCGCCCCTCAGGCGATTCCAACTTATCATAGAGGTTGTAAGTGGTCTCGTCTGGCTCTGGCTACAGCTTTCTTAGTGGCGCGCTTTGCTTCATTGTACGCGTCGCGGTGTTAGGGAGACCTGGACACTTGCTACTTTTTAAAGAGGGCTTGACAATAGCATTATAAGTGTTAGCAATTTCAAACAAAATACAAAATTAAAAAAATACTTAACCAACCAATATTGTAATACAAATGTAACGGACTAGACTTAGTCAAAACATGAATACAAAATAGTCCTTTGAAAATAAGTAATCAAATTAGAATAAATCTACTTTTAAGTTAAGACAAAATTACAAAATTAAAAATCAATTATGATCTTACACAGTAATCAGAGATAGTCTTGGTATTATTTGGCGCAAATATTAATAATCAGTTTTCATAGCAGCCTATATTTTTATAAAATCACCCCCGCTACGCTTAATGAAGAGTCGTTTTCTAAAAATAAGTTTTATTATTTTAAATATTTGCTAAGATTAGTAGTTTCTTATTAAACTAAGATACGGCAAATACACCACAAAGTATGATATTCACATAATATAGTTACCTGCACTTGTCACTTGTCTTACATCTAGATTCCATCTGAAAAATTTAAGTACCAACGGCTATTACTTTTAGCATTTACAACGGACTATATTAGAATATTCCTAAATAAATACATTTGTTTTTGTTCAAAAACGAAACATCTATAATTATCCATCGCTTGAATTTTAATTTGGAAAAAGTTTCATCACCTACAACATTACATCTTAAGTTAACTCCAAATAAAACATTCATACTTTCGACAGCAATGTGACATGTACGGTATATAACAATTAACATTCCACACTATTTTTCAGTATTAATGTGTCACATCCATATATCACATTATAACATTTAAAATCATAATTGAATTAAGACTTATCTTTACAATCAAAACGTGATAAACACATTATGTCACGTTTTCGCAGAAAATCAAGAGCTCCTTCCGCTGTAAGTGCGTAGTGGTTACTGTTATGTTACGTTCTCGCAAAAATTCTTGATGCAGTAAGAGACAGTGCCATATTGTGATCTGACACAATGACGCTATCTCTTTCGCCCACAGATTCGCTATTTACCGCGTAAAAAATACCACGTTTTTTGAGAAAATAAAATCGATCACGGCGGTTTTAATTATCAAATAATAAAAAAAACGAAATTTCGGATATGTCACATTATAGAAGCAAAGAGGCGATGTGTATTGAATGTAATGTAATGCCCGAAGCATCATTACATAGTCTTATCAAAGTTAGGCCAAAGACATGCAAATGACAGACCAATATAAAACTAAATGAATATTGTCCATGCTGTGCCTTTGAAGGCGGAACATTTGAGATGATTCATAATATTTTGTAACTAACATTATGTACAAATATTTTAATTCTTTTTGTTTAGTACACATTAATTAAAAAGCACTTTCTAATGAAAGTGTTCATTGTTTATCTTAATGAAGAAAGTAGAACAGTGTTCATAATATTACACTGAATATTATTTGTACTTTTTACCCGACTGCGCTACGCAAAGGAGAGTATTGTGTTTATCAGTCTATGTATGGACTTATGTATGTTTGTTTCTATGTGGCATTCTAGAGGCTAAACGCATCGTCCGATTTTGATAATTCTTACGTCAATCGATTCGTCTTAACCTTGCGAGTGACAGGAATCAAAACCACCACAGCGACAACCAGACGCCATATTGTCAAAATGAAAAAAAAAGGTCGATGAACTATGTCAAGTGGGGTATCATTGAATAGGTATTTTAAAATCATCTTTAGGTTCCTCTGACCATTTTTATTTTAAATAATACTTTAGGATATATAACGATTTAAAGTTGTTTGTGATTTAAAGTTGTTTGTTGTCGGGTTTTTTGTTTTTCTTTAAATTATTTTTTAAGTTATAGTAGGTACTTAATTTCTTGATCAAAAGTCAAAGTCCAGATTCATTTATTCTATCTAGCCATATGGACTGATGACCTGAAAAAGCCAGTTGAGACAGACTGCATGCGGAGATCGGTGGATAGGGAGCAGTGGCACACATTGGGAGAAGCTCATGTCCAGCAGTGGACGGCAATAGGCTAATTGATATTTTTTAATATTTTTTGCTTAAATAGTAACCAAATTAGTGAGTGTGCGGCATAAAATTCCTAAAGCCCCTGGAATACATTATGTAGAAGCTTACCAGTCATTATAAAAAAAATGTTAATTTCCTTCTATTATTAAAATTTAAATACTGGTAGTGTTATTTGCAGAAGGTCAATCAACATTCTTTAATATTGTTTCGGTTAACCATGAAGGTTACTGGCGCTGTTATTATTATTATTATTATTGACATGTATATTATATTTCAAATAACGTGCTAAACGTAATAGACCCATCTTTATTTGTACAACTCATAATTATTTCAAATAATTAAAAATATTATGTCTCGTTCATTTCAGAAACTTAGTACAAAAATGGACATGGTACAAAATTCGAAGAAAACCAGGGACGGTATGAATAATGAGGTTTCCTCTACATCGAGCGAAGACAACCACGAGCCCGTAAAACGCTACGCGAAATATAAGAAACACTACAACGACACAGCAATGTCAGACACAGAATTTGAACCGAGATCTAGGAACATGCAACCGAGAAACCACTACAAGAGCATGGGAAATTTGAACGACAATTACCGTGATTTTACTACAATACAAAACAGTATTAGCAATATCGATTTGAGTTTGCATTCACATGATATTAAAAAATTCGAAGCACTACAAATTCCTATAGTTGGATACGAAATTATGGAAGAAAGAGCCAGGTTTACGATATACAAACTAAAAGTAGAAGACGACAACCGAGATCAATCATGGCTAGTATTCCGAAGGTATACAGACTTCGTTAGACTGTATTCAAGGATAAAAGCTGAACAGCCAAACGTGAATTTACCATTACCTGGCAAAAGATGGTTCAGGGATAACTTTGAGCCAGCATTTTTGGAAGACAGAGTTCGGGGACTACAGATTTTCGTCAACGCAATACTGAGTAAGTTGCCAAACCATCCAGTTATTAGAGAGTTTTTCTGTTTAGATGAACCTCCTCAGGTCTTTAGTTATCAGCCTGAAGTTCAAGCTGTGTATGGAGCTTTAGAAGATTCTATAACTACCCTTAAAATGCAGCTAAAACAGAAAGATGCAACTATAATGCATTTGCAAAAGAGACTGGCGGAATTAGAAACAAAAGCTAAGAATTGTAATAACTGCAGTACAAATTTTAATATTTCGTAGATTTTTTGTACAAATTTTGGAATCTTTTATCGTAGTTTAGTTAAGATATTTGACGTCGTAAAAGCAAAGCTCTTGCTCAAATTGGAGCCATCCTATAAGTACGGTCAGCAATATAGTAGATGAAATATTTACCTCTGCCTACCCTTTCGGGGATATAGGCGTGATATTATAAAATAAAAAATAAAATAAAAAATATTTACATGATTTTGACAGAGTTTTGAATATCTTTCAGATTTTAACAGAAGGTTATTTTCTGTCTGTTGTATACCGTGTTTAATTGTTATAAGGCGAGTATGTCAACTCTTAAACCTTTTAGATTACTCCAAGGTTTTGAACAAGTCAATTTTATTATCCCCATCGTTGTAAACGTGTCTTAAACCGGTCGCATACTATACATACTTACAATCTCAATTGTATCTAAAACCAGTACCTGATTTCTCAATTATTATAAAAATTCACAAAATTATCTCAGTATTATATGGTACTGTCTTAAACGCAGAATATGAATTAGAAAAGTTGATATTATTTCTATCGCAAAGCGAGACTAGTACTGACATATACTTGTACTTTTTTTTAAATCATAACTCAAAAGCGAACACAGAGAAGAGGTGGTGAAAGTAAAACCGAATACTCGTTTACAAACGCTTACTAAGGCGTCACACACATAGTTTTTAAAACATCGCCGTCGCATTAAAAAAAGCGAGTTTCTAAGTTTGTAGACCTTACGTCCAACGCCTAGAGCTCAAAATGCAAAACAGCTCGAAAAAAAGTCGCGTTTTAAAAGTGCAGACGTATGAACATCTACTTCGTAATGCATTTGTTTTATTTGAATGCTGTATGAGGCCTAAATAACCTTCAAAAGACACATTAGCCCACTTGAGATACATATCTATACATAATTCAAATAATCTGTATTGTTCACTGATTGCATTACTTGTCAATGTAATCGAAAATCTTTGTTTTGATAATAACTGGCAATGTTAGATAAATGTAAACACCTGGTATTAATTATTTTAGATTGACGTGGTCATTTACACATTCATTGTTAAATTCATTGAGATATTTACCATGTTTGTTTATTTTGTTGTAAGAGAAAGAGGGTAGACCGATACGGTTGGCCTCAATAAGAACTAACTCGCCGGTCGTCAGTACACCGTGATCATGGCGCTTGCAACAGTGCCGAAATATCGGTTATTCAACAAAATAAACAAACATGGTAAATATCCCGATCAATTTAACAGTGAACCTGGTATTAAGTTTAAAAGAATGAAAGGGACACACAATCTATATAAGGAATAAAATCTTTCTCTCTTTCCAATCTACGAGATATGATATAACTTATTCTGTTCTTACCCGTCGTTGATCGTTCCAAATATTTTATTGGTGCACATGAATTTAGAATTAATAACCAAGATGTATTGTTTCATTGTATTCTCATTTAGTCTTTAGTTATTTTGTATTCAAAGGTGCTTTTTGTCACTAAATGTAATTTTGCATTTAAACATTATAATAAGGTACAAAGTTGATTACCTAAATGACAATTTAGGAGTAAAGTGTACAATGGGCATTGAGATCGGTTACAAAACAACTTTGCCCACAGCTGAATATCATAACGAAATCCGTTCATTAGAATTAAATAAGTGAAATGTAGTTAATATATAAGAAAAATATATCTTTGTCAACTAACATAGTACAAATATTATAATACAATAGCTTTATATCAATTTAATAAAATGTATTGTGTGTCCAAGACTCAATCGGCTGCTCTTGCTAGGGCCACATTAACCGAAAATGTCGTTAATTTCAGTCATTATGGGAATTAGTCATTCTGAAAATGTACCAATCAGAGATTCGGGTTTTCTGATATTTGTGCTTTATGAACCGGAGGGTCAATAGTGAACGTTTAACATAGTTGTAGCTTAAAATAAATGCGATAATTTAAAAAAAAACTATTTGAAATCGAATTTTAACTTTACGAATTTCTGTTGAGTGTTAATACACGACATATTTTTTGACAATATATAATAACCCCTAGCATAATATTAAATTATCTTAAAATGGCGTCTCTGTCTTGGCTTCGTCCTGACTCGACGCACGCCTTCCAAAGACCCGGGACTCTATAGGCTCGAGAGTTATGAATAAAGATATTAATTTCGGACGTGAATCCATAAAGCTGTTATAAAATTACAGAAAATACGAAGACACAGACAGATTCACAGTTTTATGACGTAAATTTGTATCCACCTCTAAAACAGTTTCACTTCGCCGCAAATTCTTTCAGGAGCGTGTTAGGGCTGCCGCGCAGACGTTCGCGTAATGTAAAGCTCCGTTCTCTCGATATCTTTACATTACCAATTCGATAGTTAGCCGTGAACCGCGAAGTTTGCAATTTTTATTTTCAAGAGCAGCCGACACGCAAGGAATCTTATTAATTAAATATTGTGGATGTAAGAATAGGTCATGGATTTCTGTGATAAAAACTAACACTGTTGTTTATTTTAGTGTGTTGAAACTATAAGCAATATAATGTACACAAGACAACAACGATAGCCTGTCTAGTGATATAAGTATTATACAGATCTTTATATTGATTTTGGCAAGCAGAAAAGGTCACCAGTGTTCGACATGTATGTGTGTGTAACAATAACTCGTTTCCTCACTCACACACACCTACACACTTGCAAATTACAATTGATTCAAAACCATTCGTATTTATTTATCTTCAATCATCAGTTTACATTTTCTTCAATAATAGTACTCATAAAATTCTTATTACTACTATATGAACGTGGTTTTTGATATCTTGTTAGTAAGCCTTTGTGACCCCGGGGTTTACAGATACGCTTTTGTAAAGTTTAAACATCGTAAGGTTTTGAGTTCGATTCCCAGTCGAATTTTACTTTTTGAACTTTTAATATTTGTTTTTGTATATCTTTATGTTAATTATTTACCTATTAAGGGAATGTTTAGGTAACATCACAAAAGTATCTTTATATTTTAGTTATAATTTTATAGCAACTTAAATCAGTAGTATTTTTATTATTACTGAGCGAGTATTGTTGCACACACATGATTGCATGAATGTTTCTCGTATGTATTGGAATTTATGCTACCCTCATTCTCATGATTAAAATAACATGATAATTTTAATTTTATCTGTCAACAATTGGATTCGTTGTGCTTTCCACACGGTTAATAACAACTTTTTTATTTATATAAATGAATCAACAACTTACAACTATTATGAGAGCGCATATTATTACTTTGCATGAGTAAAATATTTCAATACATGAAATATCTCGAAAATTGAACATATCGGTAAGTAGTATTTTCTGCAATTTATTATTATGAAAGTTATTTGATTTTATAATCCTGGATAATCTATTATTTCTTCCAATATTAATAATGAACAAAAATATATAAGTAGATAAATTTTACAGAATTTTAACAAGGAATTTTATTACTTTATTTTCATTACAGATGGAAGCTGTGCAGCAGTGGGTGCGCCGATATGGCGATTCAGGCACCATAGACCGTCTTCAGCCTGGCCTCAAAGCCTTTGCCTACACCGATGCGTGTTCTTTGCATAAAGAGGTGGTGGAAAAACATATAGGTAGAAAACCCCTTTATGTCCACCCGTGTTATGACCACCAAACACCATGTTACATTGCAAACCGTAAGGAACCATCTTCGGGCGGCTGGGATCAAATGTCGCAGACCGGCAAGAAAAATTTTGATGTCGGATCTTCATCGTCGAAGTAGGTTAAGTTTTGTCAGGGACTATTTAAATTTTGACTGGTGCAACAATATAGTAATATTTAGTGACGAAAAATGTTTTAAATCAGACAAGGATAGACTCAAAATTTTATGGAGAAAAGCAGGTGAGCGATATTGCCAAAAAATATTCTACCGTGCAGGTCTAGTGGTCATATTACTTTAGGGTACTGGAGTTGGATGTCCTCTTATTATTATTATCTCTGTTTAATTACATTGTAAGTCTGTATTTTAGTGGTTTCAATTATACTTAGGTATATATACTCCGGGATAGATAACTTGGAATAATTAAAACCTATATACTTATACCTATATACCTATTATATACTATATACTTATACCTATATACTTACTATCTAATATATAGGCAAATTTAAGCAAATAAATGACTATTATTACTATTTATAATAAAAGTTGGAATATGTTGCGCCATTTCTTCGCACTAGTGCCTAGGAACTAAAAGATGTAGGTAATTATGTGGCATCATTTTGACAAATAAAGAAATTGAACTGTAAATAAGTGAGTGATGTTATTGTTAACGAAATGAGAAGTTATTATATTTGCATATAGTATAATTTCTAAACGTTAACATGGTGATTCACTACACTTTAGTTACTGAAAGTTAATTAGTTTACCTGCGTCCATACTTGTCTGATTTAAACATCCAGAAGGATAATATTGAATAACCTATTCATTATATAAAGAATGTTTAATGTATAAACCTAAACGTATTGCACTCGGCTACGCCCGCTTCGATTTCAATTATCCCGCACAATAGTATATGACTATTCTTAGATCTACTAAATAAATAAATAACTAAATAAATAAATAAATAAATGATGTTGTTTTATTTTCCATATTATTATTATTTTTGAGATTACGGAACACTTAGTATAAAAGTCGACTGTATGGTTCTTGAATATCACAAACAAAATAAAGAACTAAAATAAAACTATTAATTAATCAGACCGCCTATGTCAATATAGCTGAGGTTCGAACTCGCAAC
The DNA here is from genome assembly GCA_963691645.1 of Pelosia muscerda. Classification (NCBI taxonomy): domain Eukaryota; kingdom Metazoa; phylum Arthropoda; class Insecta; order Lepidoptera; family Erebidae; genus Pelosia; species Pelosia muscerda. The sequence continues at coordinate 4,013,832 of OY829125.1, forward strand.
CTTCGCATTGCCATTACGCCTATAATACCACTCAACTACGTGAGCCTGTGCTGAATTGGTGAAATTTACCTTCTCATTCGATGGCAGGCAAATCACTCACTAACACATATTCAATCGTTCACAATTCACTGGCACACATAAACACAAAAACGCACACATATGTGACTTCAAAGAAATGAGTTATTGTTATTGATATTGACTGTTCTCACACATATGTAAAACATACGGGTGCTTCTTCCACTTGACTCAAATCATAAATAGATTGTATTAGATGGTTAGGCTATCATTTTTGCTTTGTGTACTAAGTGCCTTCGTTATGAACAATTGACCACTTTTATGTAGAACTAATATTTAACTATGTATACAGATTGTGGTTTAAAATGTATTTTTGAGAAACAGTAGGGGTAGCTATGAATTGGATGAGTTGATATTGATAAGTGACAATAAATATACACTTTATATATAAATATTGAAACGCTATACCTGTGTCCGGGACCAAAATTAGTATTTAACTTCTTGGTGAGCGGTTACAAGTGCTATTTTGTGTAGAATCAAATGTCTAAAAAGTAAAATCAGTCACAATTATGTCAATCTTTTGAGTGGGCAACACTTGAAATTACTGATTAATTGGCTGGACTTGATTCTATTTCATTCTACAATTTCTGTAGAAGAAGTTAATCAATTTTGACAGTAGTTACATTTTGCGAAACATTCAACCAACCAACCAGCCAACCGTTTCAAAATAGACGAATCACATTGGATACAAATAATATGGGCTTGTGGCGATACCACATGTACCCAGCGCCATCTAACGACAGCAGGAGTAACTACTACGACACTCCGGATCCTGCATCGCGAAAGCGAAGTTCTCGCGCTGGTACAATATATATACAACAACCCAACGACAACCGTTGGGCTGCGGTCCACCAGGCGTGATCACCTTGCCTGGTCGGAGGATCCTCCCTTTGTGTTGGAGGGACATCACATCCCGTTCCTACACAGGCTGTTATTTAAAAGGAAAAAATAACGTTTTATCAATTTTTATTATACAGATTCGCACACGCAACTCAAAAAACTTTCTTTCTAAACTCATATATATATATAAGGCGGTGCGCTATGGGCGCGGGAAAACGTGGTCGTGGTGGTGGTCCACAGAGTTATTTTTGTATAGAAAACACGCGTGGTCAAACACAATCATGCATAGTGTCAATCGTCTTAAAAGATGATAAAAGAAGAGACAAAAGAACAGCAAAATGTAATTTAACATCCAAAATATAATTTTTTATTCCCCATTAAAATAGCAGTATTACCACATAATGAAAAAAAATGTCTATATTGTACACCAAGGAGGTAACAACATATTATGAAATACAGTATATGAGGTACATACAATTGGCAGCATTATCGCTATGTGGCAATCTCTTACGAAGTATTTATAGAAAAAAAAATTAGGGAGGTTTGGTTTACTTAAAAATATAGTTAGAGTATTTTTAAACCACAATCTGTTGTAACTATGGATATTATTTATGTGTAAATAGTATTACTAATGCGCTAGACATAGTATTGTTCAATATACCTTGTACCTATGTAACCAGTTTGCATGTTAAAACAAAATATTAAAATACATTAATTATTACATTCGTATTTTATTTAATTCATCCTGTTTTATGAGGCGCCTCAAACCTAGAATTTTTACGAATTAATAAGGTGCGTCCAGATTTGTGACATGAACAGCGGACCGGACAGCGTAGCATCAAGACACACAAACTAGAGTTGTGCTGACACGGCCACCAGTCGATCGATGGTTTCATTTAAGCTCAGCTATCACACAGCTGAATACGCGACGGACACGCACTTCTGATACGGTCACGATAAAATGTTAAGTGAATGTAGACGCGGCATTACAGGGGCTCGTAGCTAAGTAGTCGAGTAGGTTAACACAGCAACAATAAGCTTCATTAACAAAGTTGGACATTTTCATTGGACATTGTATTTTACTATTACTATTATACATCTGGATATAATTTATTTATTCTGATTAAGCATTTTTTAGTAAGCTCTTAGCGGAACATAACTTCTTTATTATTTCTTTTAAAATCTATTCTGTAACCCATATTACACAAAATAAACAATTTGAATTTGAATTCGGTCTTAGGATGAGTGATTTGAAACCTCTCCTTGCCTCTTCGCTTCACGGATTAAAATTAAAAAAAATCCCCTACACAAAAATACCTTCAAAATTAAAAATAATTAATTCATGCGTTGTCGTGTCGGGGGACCTTTAACTAGTGAATCACTTTCGTGTTTTCGAAACGATCCAAGGTCTCCCTACACGTTACAGTTAGTACTGTGAAAATTGGGTTTACTCAAATTTCTTTAAACAAAACGGCAATTTCATATGTAACGACCTAATATAACTAAGAAAGAAGCCATATCAAATCAAGCTACAGTCTACCGAACTACGATAACTGAGAATTATTATTTTAATTTTTAGGGACAATTCATCGAAGTGAATTGTATGAAAAAGATTGGAAATAATTTTTTTCATCATTATATTTATTTTATTTGTAAATAAAATATATCTAATCTCATACACATTGTCATAAGTTGCACTTGTTTCGTTTTATTACACAATATAGGTACTTACAATATTAATATACTACCAATCCGGTGCACATAATTTGAGAGTACATTAGTTTCACAAATATGTAATTATTTTGAGAGTACATATTTCTCAAATATGTTACAGTTTAGGAGTACATATTTTGAGAGTACATAATTTCTCAAAATGTTAAATTTTAGGGGCACATTTTAGTTTTTCAATCTATTTCATAAATAGATTTCATGACAAATGCATCGCTTGGTCACCCTATAATACTTGTTAAATAGTCGCATTATGGTTTTAAAAAGCAACAGATTATTTAATAATAATCTTAATTTTATGTATCATCTTATAATTCGCTCTTTTTGTAATAATTCTAATAATTATATAATACATTTGCATGTTCCAAGTTGGAATGTGGAAGACTAAAATATTATGTAGGAGTTCTATTCCCGCTGAATGCAAATATTTGAATTTTATCTTGCGAAAAATCTTCACCCCTTCGCCAGAGTCGGTTGGAGAGGTTATGTCGGACTCGAACCGACTAAAACGCACGCCGTCTTTGGGTCTTTAGTTGCTGGAGGTGAGATAGTAGCCAACATATCCATTACACTCCGGTAGCCTCCGAAATATAAGAGTCATACCTCTCAGAACATACACTGACAATAATGACCTATTACGTACAAAAAATACTATTAAAAGTAGGTATTTGACATGCGACACCTCTATAAAATCAATTTTTTTTTGTCTCGTTGAACACTTTATAAGAAGTAAAAACTTTTTACTTTTTATACAGACTGTTTTCACTTGGTCGGCACTGCCGCTGTGGCACATTTTTTTTCATATTTTTGACGATGGGTGAAATGAATTTGATTTGATTTGTAACATCGTTCATTGCTACCGTCGCTTCGTAAGATGATCGGTAGATGGCCCCACCGTCACACCAAGACGGTTATATAGGAGAAAACGTCTCCAATAAGAGAAAACGTCTCCAATAGGAGAAAACGTCTCCAAGCAGCAAGCCAGCAGTATGCCAGAAGTCAAATTAACATACTAATTGCTTTGAAATGTCATTAAATTAACGTAGAAGTACAAGTGTCTTATCAATTATGCATTAAATTAACCTTTGTATGATGAATGGTGATGAATGATGATAACATGATGATGAATGGTGTCATTTGTCAACTTAGGGAGTGTTAAGCTTTAGAGTCCATATACTCGACGAGCCGTTTGGCTGGGAAGACCTTATGGACTCTCTTCTTATGTGTGTATAAGGACGCTTTTTGTTTGAACGTCTGTGCACATATGTCGCAGGCCAACGGTCTCTCGCCGGAGTGGATCACTTCGTGCTGTTGTAGAGCTTTTCTGTCCTGAAATATTAATATTGAAGTTTATAACGCGTTGAGCACTGTTGATGTGAAAACTTTTTGTGCAAAATTCGTAAGTTTTCATTTCTATCGGCAGTCGGAATGGTGTAAATAAGCATAGTTAAATGCGTCGGTAGTTTAGTGATGTTGCTCCCAAATAAACATACTTTAAGAGTCGGCCCTTTAAGGTAAGGTACTGGTTTCGGATCGTGTAATTCTGTTGACTAATACATACAAAAAAAAGTGTGTCAATAATTGCGTGATTGTATCACGCAATTATTGACACTTTTTTTTCTCTTTATATAATTCTCAAAATCCCCACGGGTACATCATAAGGTTTGCAAAATTTATAAATTTTGCAGAGTTCAAAAAAAATTAGAACGGGCTACCGACTCAAAAGTACAAAATTTGAAACACACACACACACGTACGCACGCACGCACGCACGCACACACGTACGAACGCACGCACGCACGCACACACACATGATACTCACAGTGAACGCCTTCCGACACAATTGGCACACGTGGTTTCTCGGTTTCTCCTTCTTCTCGCCGTGCACTCGCATCATGTGCTTCTCTACGTTTGCCCGAGACGCTATGGGCTGCAACAAGGCAATGTCTCAGCTTTAGCCAGACCGAAGGCAAGAAATATGGCCCTTTGGTAGCAGACTGGGGCATGGAGATCATGATTATTATGTGTACTGCTGGAGGCCTAGCCAAAATGCATTGTGTCCAAATGTCATGTGATCCGATTCCGACAACAAATGTCACTCCCATACATTTTCAAAGCGATGACGAATGTAGCAACGGAGAGAATGCATTTTGGCTAGGCCCCCTGAGGGGTTATCTTGAAACAACCGAATCTTCGGGTCCACGAAAATACGAACGTAATATTTAATTAGCGCTCAGCTTGACGGCCTCATCAGATGCTTTTTCACGCCCCGCTTAAAGGACCCAGGACTGTAGGCAGAAGGAAACACATGCGCCGGTAATGATTTAAACTCGTCCACTATTTTAACGCCCCATAACTATCCTCAACAGACACCCAAATACGCGTACGTAGGTACTATAAGAGTACATTTTGTGTCGTCACAGTGGTCAAGATATATGCCGGTAACTTGTATAATGAACACATTACCTTATCACAAACGGGGCACTTGTGAGATGTCTTGCCGAGGTGCTGGTAGTTGAAATGGTCTTGCATCGCCTGCTTAGTGGGGTAACCTTTATTGCACATTGGACAAGGAAATCTATAAAAACCAAATAATATTACGTTTTCTAATGAATCTGTATCACACTTAACAAATGAGGAACAATATCTACAGATTATACAAACTGTATAAAGGGTGTAAGGGCCGAACTCCTGAAGCCAAAGGACCTGGTAAGTACTACTTAGTATTTTTTTAATGCCAATAAGTTGCGTACCTACACAACATATTAGCATTTAAAAAAATAACGGCAAGGCAATTTTTTTTCGCATTATTTACTCTCCATCGTAATGAAAAGAAAATTTCATAAAAAAACGTCACTGCAAAAAAAAAAAAGTGGCGCCATCTTGCGAGTTCTTGTTTTTTCTTAGCTTTACTAACAAGATGGAGAGTGAATAATGCAAGTTAAACGGGATAAAAAAAAATGCCGTGCCGTAATATTAATAATGCCAATATGTTGTGTACCATGAGTACTACCAGAAGTTAGGGGGCTTCGGGAGTGTTCCCCTTGTACCCTGTATAGTTTATAATACGAAAGAAAAGTGTTCACACCAATTTTATTTATTTGTATAGATAGATAGATCGGATATACAGGTGTGTACGAATGTCAATCCCATACACTGTACTTTAATATAAAAACTGACAGTAATATAAATTTGACATCAATATAAATCTGACAGTATAAATCTGACATTAAATAAATGTATAATGATTGGGTACATGCATGCTGTAAGATGATAGCACTTAGATTCAAATCACTGAAATATTTGCACACCGTAATGGTAGGATGTAAATGGGCCATTGTAACAAAAAAAAATCAACACCTTGTTTACCTGCATTCTGGCAAATAAATTATTTCATTTCATTTCATTACATTGATCAATCTATTCTACTTCATTTTACAAAACGATTGCCACCAGGGCCCCAGGGGGCTTAGCCAAAATGCATTCGTACCGAATCTACATTCGTCAACGCTCTGAAAATGTATGGGAGTGACATTTGTTGTCGGAATCGGATCATATGACATCTGACAACAAATGTCACTCCCATAAATTTTCAGAGCGGTGACGAATGTAGATTCGGTACGAATGCATTTTGGCGCCTGCCCTGTTCTAGCTGTTATCTTTCGATATCGCCAGTGGGTCTTGGGGATCACACTTTCCTTAAGTCCCCAGTAATGTTATCAACTTACTTAAAAACTTGTTCAGACGCGTGTGCCCTGGAGTACTTCAGATGCGCCTGGTAAGTCGTCCAGTGCGAGAATATTTTATTGCAGTCCACGCACTCGATACGATTCTTGTTCTCGTGCCTCTGAATGTGGTACTTCAGTTGGATGAGACGCACCATTTTGTGGCAGATAGGACATTCTTCGCGGGGTAAAGGGCCTTCGTGGAGTCTGGAACAAAGAAATATTAATAAATATATTTTGTTTAAATCAAATTTAGATAGGAGAAAGTAAAGTCCTGGAATTCCTTGCCGGCGCACGTGTTTCCATCTTCCTACAGTCCCGGGTCCTTTAAGCGGGGCGTGAAAAAGCATCTGATGAGGCCGTCAAGCTGAGCGCCACCATTGTAGCACTGAACGTGTTTGCAATGGTGACCCTCTTTTATGAGACTTTGCCTTCAGCTTAACATCAGGCGAGGTGAAGTCAAATTGACGTGCCATAAATTAAAAAAAAAATGCTTCGATGGGATTCGAACCGAAATCAAAATTATATAGTCCGACTGAATCATTCGAAATTTTCCTCATCATCTTTTTCGAATGGTTCAGACGAGGTTTCGCGGCTTAAGAGGTTAGAGCGTTCAACGCGGGTTCAAATCCCGCCGAAGCATTCACTTTTTCCTATATATGATTTAAACAGTCAGCATACTAATTGGGGAGTTTCAAGATTTTCAGTACATAAGAATATATTTTGTACCATTTCATAAGTTGTCAAAACCAAATGTTTATTTTGAGTCAGTATAATATCATTTTGAGTTTGTATAATAGCAACAAGGTGTTTAAAACTACGAGTATCATGGACATTAATATAATATCTAAGTTAACTGCATATGTATATCACAGCAATTTTGTCGCATTTTAACTTTGACATTGTATGATTTTAGATGGACATGGTCATTTATATAATATATAATATCCCGATGAATTTAACATATTATGCGTTCCGATTGACGTCCGAAGTCCATTATGAGAGTACGTCACTTCCTTCACCTCGCTTGGTCGCTAAAAGTAGTTCACTTCCGTTTTCTTGCCGCGCTTTTAGCGCCACCTATCGTTTCCGCTAAACAACTAAGCTCCTTACCAAAGCAAGCCGCCATCTTAGTCATTGTTGCGTCGTTTTTCGAACCGAGCACATGGTCGCTACGAAAAAATTCAATATTTTAAAATTATATAAAGGAGACGGAAATCGGTGGGCCCAAAATGGAATAAGTTGAGATATGATCTAAAAAATCAGTCATATTTTTGTGTCTTAGAATATGAAAAATCACCTCAACTCTCAGTCTGGAAGCGGAGAAATATGAGAAAATAGTTTTCGGTAGTTTATCGATTAAGTAATCGATTACACATTTGCAGTAAATAATTAACTCAAAGTAATTAAATGCACTATATATACTTACATGCAATATAGTGCATATAATTACAGTCATATTATTAAACCAAATATCAATTAATTACTGAAAAACCAATATTAAAGATTATCGATTTAATATCGATTCAAATCTCTCTTATATTTTTAGGCTGTCACTGGCATGACAGTAAAAAAAATAAAAATATAATAATAGCATTGACACTGACAGTTGCCGTTTTGTTTGCTCATTCGTTTCGTGTAGAGATGGGTTAGTACCGATATTCCTTGGTATTAGCTAATCTTAATATATTAGTTTCATGACATTATAATATCTTAACTAATATTTGAATATTAGTAATATTTTACCGACAACCAATCCTCAAATACCGCGGTGATTTATTAATATTGACATATTATTGCACTAATAAATATAGGTCAATCTTCTTGCGCTGAATAGACTGATTAGGTAGGTACCTATTATTATCGCTGAAGATATGAAAGATTGATATATTTTTAATAATGATTTTGATTTATGTATGATAGTAGGTACAGCATACTTTAACACATCGTGATTGAGGACTGGAATAATAATAATAACAAATATAGTTACAGTACCTACTTGAAGTCGGTGGCACATTTTTCTTATATTTTAAATACTAATAGGTAGGTTAGGACCAGTTGTGTTTCTTTTTGTAAGTAAGTAAATTAGTTTCTAGTAGCTGTTGCCCTCGGCTTCCAATATAAGACTTGCTTGATACTTAGAATACAAGTTATGTCTGTGTATAAGAATAGTCTAACCAACATGGTTTGCGATGGCAAGTTTCAAATTATTGTTTATAAAAATGGTACCAAGTAGTGAATATTTATTCTCAGTCAGCAACCAATCAGCAACGAAGTTAATACGATCCGAGCGAATACATCACACACTAATCCATTCCATAGACTAATATTCACCAATCGAAAACAGAATGATATTACACGGCCATGTCAGATAGTAAACAAGATCTGAAATATTACTGATATCAGCAATATTACCATATCATAGTCGGTCGGATTACTAATACCTGAATCTTGAAAGTAATCTTTTAACTAATATTAATATATTCACTTCATCTCTAGTTTCGTATTTTCCAATGCGTTTTGATTGCTTTCCCGATTATTTGTAATTTTTTACGACCACTGCTTTGTATTTTACGGATTCTGACCCTGCCTACCTTATAATACGTTGGACACCGAAGATCGCTCACACGTTTGACTTGATTTAATTTTGATTGTTAATTTGGATTTTACCGCCGGCTTGTGAATTGGATATTATTGAAACTATGGATTTCTGTGTGAATTGTGGGATATCCACTGGTCATTGCAATACACTGGGTAGACCACGCTTACACGATGAAACAATTCTGTCAGTGATCCGGCAATGGCTTGCACCTCAGTCTGTGAGTAAATATAACCTCATCTAACCAGCTACCATCCTGGCAGGTGTAAAATACATACATATATATTTAGAAGGCCTATGGAGATTGTTTACAGTTATGGCAAAGAATTATTTATTTATCAAACAATGTTTTATTACCCTAATACGGAACAGTTAATTATGTATTGTTTAATGTAGCTGAAGATTAATAAAACTTATTTTATTAATATTTTAGTCGACGGCTCTCGTAGAAGAAGGGAGGCTATAGTAATGCGTTACTGGTACTGCAATTGTATTGTAGGGAAACGACCTATAGGCTGCTGCGCTCATATTCTAGACGACATTTTAATTATAATATAAGGCGAATAAAACACTATATTAAATGATTTTTTATTTTATTTTAGACATCCTTTCCCTATCTTTTCACCTGTTACCTACCTATAGCTTGAAGTTCATATGATTTTTCAAACATTTTCTAGTAAATATAATAATTATGAGTGCAAAAGAACACATTTCGCACTTCAGGAATCAGCTGTTGGTTAAAGATTGTAACATAACGTCACTTTTACATAATCTCTTATATCTCTGTTCTCAGACTGACAAAATCCGCAGAATATTCAGTAAAAGGTTGATAATATATATAAGCTATTAATTGACACCACTTTCATCTTCTTACACCCTGGGCCCAAGATTGTATGAAATGATTTCAGTCTCCTTTAATATTAATATTTGAATTAATTTTAAATTAACTTTCGAGATTTAAGTAGAAAGTAACTTCAAACAGTGTAGTTTGTCTTCCGTTACCTTTAAGTGTTAAAAAATGTAAAGAGGGTATCCCGCGTAGTGAAAAAACTTTTCCAAGTGATGATAGTTCCTCGGATTGATCGTCGGATCAAGAGGAACCACCTAGGAAACGACAAAAGCGTTCCCGTTCGCGGGACCTGGATGAGAGGTTTGACTTATTGTCACAGCAATTGGTAAGTCAATTGAACAAATTTTTGGCTACCTCATTTTCAAATGTGCAAGTACCCGTATCTAATATCATGCCACATACATCAAAAATGTTGAATACTTCACCACCAGCCAGTGAACAATTTCTATATCCACCTAAATTAAATGCGGGTATCGTAGATTTAAACGTTTCGATTAAAGAACCACCGTATCAAAGGCAAAGCAATCACGTGTTGATAAAATTAAGTATATGCAAAGATTTAACTCGTCTGAATGGAACGCAGTTCGATATACGGCAGTTCAGAAAAAGTACATTGCGTCTCCTGCCTTTACCGAGCTTAGAGTGAACGAAGAGTTACGTTGTCTCGAGGACCCCTTTACACCTTTACGATGGTTTCATAGTTTTGCCGCGCTATCCAACGCGTTCTTGGCTAAAAATGAAGCTATAAATTCAGCGTTACAGTCTTGTTGATTGGTCTGCCACGGCTGACATTTCAGTTAATGCATCAACTATTTATGAGAAGTTAAACCAGTTATTTGGTAAGGATTCTGAATACAAAACTGTGTCGCATGATATACTTCAGATAGTTTGCGGGAAACGAGCCGAAGTGTTAGAATTACGCCGTAAGGATATCACTAAAAAAAATTGAAATATAAGTATATGAAAGACGATTTGGCTAAAATACCTCCTTCTTGCGAATACATGTTTGACCCCGGTCAGTTATCATTATATTTACAGAAAATTGGGGTGAGGGGGTAGATAAATTACAAAAGTAGACCCAATCTTCTACTCGCACCCGCGCAAAATCGCCAGAACCCTCGACTTCTTCTGCTAACACTAAGCCATTTCAAAGCCGCCCCAATAGCTATAAGACAAAACAAGCCGAAAGCAAAGACTCCGAGCGAATCTTGTCGGCTAGAAATAAGGGGGGGGGGGAGAAAATATAAAACAGAGGGTAAAAGAGCGGGATATAAAAATAAATGACTACACAGGGTTTTCAGCTGGTTGTCTGAGACGCTTTCAAAACACTTGGGCTCTTTTCAATCCACCCAGATCAATTCGGAAATTAATAACAGGTCTCAGAATACCATTCAACAAGACTCCTCCATTGGTTCTACCGACTCTAGATGTTTTAACAAAGTATCAGACCCCAACATCGCAATTAATGTCAACAGAAATTCAAAATCTCATTCAATTAAAAAGTCTTGGAGCCAGCTCCCCTTACACCGTCTTTTATATCCCCTCTATTTATAATTCCAAATCCAACGGAAAAAGTCGAACCATTTTTAATCTCAAGGCTCTAAATCAGTACATGAAGCCGAAGCACTTTCATCTAGTCAATCATCATCAAGTGCCCAATTTTCTACAACGAGGAGATTGGATGGTGAAGTTAGACCTAAGCCAGACTTATTATCACCTGCCTGTAAGAAAGCAACACAGAAGGTTCCTCAGAATCAGCTATCAAGGTCAACTGCTTCAGATGACGTGTCTACCGTTCGGCCTAGCTGCAGCACCTCGAATATTCGCCTCTGTAACAAATTGGACGGCAGAAATACTTCGCAAGAAAGGCCTAAGGTTAGTGGTCTACTTGGACGATTATTTTATAGTACATCAGAAGCGAGATACACTAACAGCTCAAGTAGAAATTGCAATACAGTTTCTGACCAGCTTGGGTTTCTGTATCAATATGGAGAAATCGATAACTACACCAACGAGGTTTATCGAATTTCTAGGAGTGGCATGGGACACCAAATCCAACACGAAGTCCTTACCTTCCGACAAGATACAGCGAATGCAGCAGATGTTGCGAGTACGACTCGCGACCGGCAGTTGGAACCTAAAACAGGCGCAACGCCTTATAGGTCATCTCAACTTTGCAACCTTCATCACCCACCGGGGAAGGTTGCATTGCCGTTCTCTACAACGTCACAGCAACAAACTCAATTGCAGATTCGGTATCCAGAAGAGGTACGGTCAGAACTGAACTGGTGGCTGGAAAATGTCAGTCAGAAATCGGCAATCCATCCCCAGAGAACGTCCACGAATCACGTCATCACAGACGCGTCGAACATTCAATGGGGGGCTTTGGTGAACAACGAAATGATAACGGGCCAATGGGAAGAACATCAGACCAAGTGGCATTGCAATCTAAAGGAGATGTTTGCTGTGATAGCCGTCATATCAGCAAAGCAGTGCAGCTCCAGAATTCGACAGTGATTCTTAGAGCGACAACAAGACAGTCGTAGCTTACATAAAAAACGAAGGCGGAACGCGATCGCGTCTTCTGCTGAACTTGACCCGTCAGTTGCTGAGCCTGGCGGATCGTCTCAACATTGTGCTTTGCCCTCATCACCTACCAGGGCTTTTGAACACAGAAGCCGATCATCTATCAAGGAATCGTGCCGCCGCCGAGTGGCACCTAACAGACGTAGAAACATCGAGGCTGTTCAGTATGTGGGGCACACCAGACTTGGACCTGTTCGCATCACAGACAGCACATGTCGTAGCAAACTATGTTACGCTAGACTTGTCAGACTCGAACGCCTACTTTCACGACGCGTTCAGCAGATTCTGGCATTACAGACTTGCATGGCTATTCCCGCCACCCAGCCTAATGCCCAGGGTACTACATCATCTAAATTCAGCCTCCGGCCGGTACATCCTAATAGCACCCAAGTGGAGGAAGTTCTTTCTGGAGGCCAGACCTGAAAAGTCGCGCTTTGAAGCGTCCTATGAAGTTCAGAGATCTGGACAAGAATTTGGTGGACACGGTAACAATGCTAGCACCCACGCAAGTCAGCAAGGTATGCCCCCATTTGAAGTAGATGGGTGAGGTTTTGCCAAGAGAAGAGTAGTATTCCGAATCCACCAGACGTAGCTAGATACCTCAGTTATTTATTTTTAACGGATCGTCTCTCTTACAGAACAAGTCTCGTTCATAAATCGGTTATTGCCGCCATTTGCGAAACTATATCCGATATTAAAATTTCATCTAATCCTACTGTCAAACATATACTGAAAGCTATTTCCTTAGCAAAACCTGTACCGCCTAAATTACCGATTTGGGACGCCAGGATTTTGATTAATTTGTTAAAAAAGCAAGAGATAGATTTGAATAGTTTATATCAAGTGTCTAGACGCACTGCGGCTATTTTATTATTATCTTCGGGTCGTAGAGTACACGACCTTACTCTGTTGCACACTGATAGGCAACATTTTATAGATAACACTAATTCTATTACCTTGCATCCCGTTTTCGGGTCGAAAACTGACTCGTCCTCATATCAACAATCATTTATATCCGCCCCTGATAAAGGCATCGATGCAGTATATTGGTTACGCACTCTTGTAAATATGACACAGGCAACTCGAGGCAATATTACTAATTTGTTTTTAGTAACTAAAGGCCCTACGAGACCGGCTACTGCAGCGATCATCGGGGGTTGGATGAAGCGTATTCTGGCTTATGCCGGAATTCATGCATCAGCTTTAAGTTGTAGATCAGCTGTTTCATCCTTAAATTGGGTAGAAAATTATCATATAATTAATGATATTCTAGATAAAGCTAATTGGCAACATGAAAGTATCTTAAGAAAGGTTTACTTGAAAGAAATTAATAATGTAAACAGAGAAATAATGTTAGAAAAATCTCTTTCACAATATTTTCAACCCAATAATTAACGTTAGTTGTGTAATAAATTGATTGATACGCACTTTATTCAATGTACATTTAGGTTTATAATCATTCATAAATATTCAATCACATTGTTGCGTTTCAGTTGTACACTTACTATATTACCAAAAATACAAGCCACCAGGAGATAACAAACAGTCTCTCATAATGGACTTCGGACGTCAATCGGAACGCATAATATTAACATTTTACCTTCAAATAAAATTTGTATTATGCTTCCATGGACGTCCGAAGTCCCAGTAATTTCTTCCTGGTGCTAAGCCATTATGAGCCGAACAATGACTAAGATGGCGGCTTGCTTTGGTAAGGAGCTTAGTTGTTTAGCGGAAACGATAGGTGGCGCTAAAAGCGCGGCAAGAAAACGGAAGTGAACTACTTTTAGCGACCAAGCGAGGTGAAGGAAGTGACGTACTCTCATAATGGACTTCGGACGTCCATGGAAGCATAATACAAATTTTATTTGAAGGTAAAATTTTAATATTTTTTTTGAGTTTGTATAATAACATGTTAATATTGAATTTATACAACACATTTTGATTTAGTATTATAGCATGTTATATTTGAGTTTGTATCATATCTGCAAAACTGGGGATATTTATGAGTGTTGGATATACACTTTCCAGAATATACATAAAAATTATATGTAAAAAAAAACACAAAAATTACCTGAGATGTGTTGTCAGCGTAGTTTTATTCACAAATCTTTTTTTACAGTGGTCACACTGCAGCCCCTCTCTGTGATACCTGTCCACATGGTTCTTTCGAGAGCGCGAGTTCCTAAAACAAATAAAATATACTTATTTGACGATATTAGAAAGCGGAATAGGGCTAAACCAATTTAGAAGTAAGTCCATGTGTGTTGACTTATCTATACTAATATTATAAAGAGGAAAGATTTGTACCTATTTTTGTATGTTTGTATGTTTGTAATGAATAGGCTCAAAAAGTACTGGGCCGATTTAAACAATTCACCTCTAAAAGGCTACAATATCTAGGAGTAACATAGGCTATGTATCATCACGCTACCATACAAGGGAGCGGAGTAATAATCATAAATCTCAATTGATCCGGTAAATTTCTATACATTGGCGCTAATATCGCTAACAATTTCCGTTGTCATGACAGCAAGGAAAAGTAGTATAGAGAGGCAAGTAGTGAATCGAGTAGAGTCGTACAACGCGATAATCGACATCCACGCGGGCGGAGCCGCGGGCAACAGCTAGTTATACATATACTGACATAATATTTAGTGCTTGATTGATTTTTATTTTTTTGGATAATGCAGTTGATATAATACTTGCACGCTGAGTATTAATTTAAATTTTCATTTAGTATAATAATCTGTAAACCACATGTGGTAGGACATAGCGTACGTAATATAGCTTATAAGACCTTTATAACTAACCTATGATCCACAGAATAAATATTATGATTATGATTATGATTATGTATATGTGAATAACTCACTTGAAGAACATATCACACTCTAGACACTGATATCCTTCGATGGTGGTCTTCGAGAGCAGCTTCCGAAGGTCTCCGGGCTTCGCAGCTATCGGCTGTGGTGGTTTTCTGTCCTTTTTCTTCCTACCCTGAAGAAGAGATATGCACATATTACTTGTGTAAACTCTAGAAGACACTTGCATTCAGTCTGTCTTAAATTCAAAATGTCTTGTAATATTACGTATTAACTGTACTGTGTAATTTTTTAAGCAATTTAGTATGTCAACTGTTACAAATCAAATTGAAATCGGAAAAAGTGATAGCTTCGACGGAATGCGATTCCCCAATCTTTCCCTTATAGGTGAAGTAAGGTTTGCATTAATTGGGCGGAATTAGCAAGAAACAATGTACAAAACTGTTGTTGTGACCGATAGTTCGTATGATTGTAGGTAGATGGCTCCGACCATCGCTCCAAAAATGGTTGTAAAGGAGAATTTTGAATGCCTCAGACGTGGCTTCATGGCTGAGCGGTCGGAGCATACCCACTTTATCTGTATTTGTAACAAACTTGCTTTCAATCACATAGCTGAAGTACAACTTGCCCTCGCTCTCAGAGCAATAATTCACACCCTTACGCAGGCGCATCCTGATATTTTTTGTCGGATTTGGAGGTGTGGTCCGTTCACTAAAAGAGGTACAAAATGATATCGCTGATATTTGATTGAGGGGGGCGTGCTGCTGGATGAGCTTGTGGCTGTACTCCACAGCACTAGCGGCGGGTGGGTACTCACCTTGTGCGCGGCGGGCCCCACGTCGCCGATGTTGAACACGGCGCTGGGCGGCGCGCGCGCCAGGTGGCGCTTGGCGTGCTGCTGGATGAGCTTGTGGCTGTACTCCACAGCACTAGCGGCGGGTGGGTACTCACCTTGTGCGCGGCGGGCCCCACGTCGCCGATGTTGAACACGGCGCTGGGCGGCGCGCGCGCCAGGTGGCGCTTGGCGTGCTGCTGGATGAGCTTGTGGCTGTACTCCACAGCACTAGCGGCGGGTGGGTACTCACCTTGTGCGCGGCGGGCCCCACGTCGCCGATGTTGAACACGGCGCTGGGCGGCGCGCGCGCCAGGTGGCGCTTGGCGTGCTGCTGGATGAGCTTGTGGCTGTACTCCACAGCACTAGCGGCGGGTGGGTACTCACCTTGTGCGCGGCGGGCCCCACGTCGCCGATGTTGAACACGGCGCTGGGCGGCGCGCGCGCCAGGTGGCGCTTGGCGTGCTGCTGGATGAGCTTGTGGCTGTACTCCACAGCACTAGCGGCGGGTGGGTACTCACCTTGTGCGCGGCGGGCCCCACGTCGCCGATGTTGAACACGGCGCTGGGCGGCGCGCGCGCCAGGTGGCGCTTGGCGTGCTGCTGGATGAGCTTGTGGCTGTACTCCACAGCACTAGCGGCGGGTGGGTACTCACCTTGTGCGCGGCGGGCCCCACGTCGCCGATGTTGAACACGGCGCTGGGCGGCGCGCGCGCCAGGTGGCGCTTGGCGTGCTGCTGGATGAGCTTGTGGCTGTACTCCACAGCACTAGCGGCGGGTGGGTACTCACCTTGTGCGCGGCGGGCCCCACGTCGCCGATGTTGAACACGGCGCTGGGCGGCGCGCGCGCCAGGTGGCGCTTGGCGTGCTGCTGGATGAGCTTGTGGCTGTACTCCACAGCACTAGCGGCGGGTGGGTACTCACCTTGTGCGCGGCGGGCCCCACGTCGCCGATGTTGAACACGGCGCTGGGCGGCGCGCGCGCCAGGTGGCGCTTGGCGTGCTGCTGGATGAGCTTGTGGCTGTACTCCACAGCACTAGCGGCGGGTGGGTACTCACCTTGTGCGCGGCGGGCCCCACGTCGCCGATGTTGAACACGGCGCTGGGCGGCGCGCGCGCCAGGTGGCGCTTGGCGTGCTGCTGGATGAGCTTGTGCTGTACTCCACAGCACTAGCGGCGGGTGGGTACTCACCTTGTGCGCGGCGGGCCCCACGTCGCCGATGTTGAACACGGCGCTGGGCGGCGCGCGCGCCAGGTGGCGCTTGGCGTGCTGCTGGATGAGCTTGTGGCTGTACTCCACAGCACTAGCGGCGGGTGGGTACTCACCTTGTGCGCGGCGGGCCCCACGTCGCCGATGTTGAACACGGCGCTGGGCGGCGCGCGCGCCAGGTGGCGCTTGGCGTGCTGCTGGATGAGCTTGTGCTGTACTCCACAGCACTAGCGGCGGGTGGGTACTCACCTTGTGCGCGGCGGGCCCCACGTCGCCGATGTTGAACACGGCGCTGGGCGGCGCGCGCGCCAGGTGGCGCTTGGCGTGCTGCTGGATGAGCTTGTGGCTGTACTCCACGTGCGCGCACAGCTTGCACGAGTAGCGCAGGTAGTGCGCGTCCACGTGCGCCGCCATCTTGCCCTCGCCCACGTAGCAGTAGCACACCTTGCATGCCACCTGGCCCGGTTTCTACAAAGTTCAAATAACAGATGCATTCCACGAGGCTTTTCGATTAAATGTTTACAGTTCGAGTTGTACACTTGTGGAATGCGTTACATAAATACGATGGTGCAAAAAAAAAAAAAGAATTTCAAGTCGTCTATTTATAACGTTTTCGGTAGTTTGTATAAATACAAGGTGCAGGTGTAGTATTTATATTTTTCTGCGCGTAGCACTTTGCAGAGATGAGGGTGCGGTAGCAGTGGAGAGGAGTCGTCAATAGCAAAACTACTCAATTTATTTTATGTCCAGAACTTAATAGAAACGTACGCAGATATAGTGTCGATATCTAACGTCGAGCAGGATAGTAAAAACTCGGAAATACTGAGGCTAAGAGACCTATGCACAGAACTAAGGCCGCGACTACTAATGACGTCACACTAGACCTAAATGTCCGCAGTTCCTGAGGCCTTCTCCTCTCTACATTTGCTATGTGGGCATTACTATTTAGCTCTGCGGTCAAAATACGAAGAATTATTTTCTATACTAATAGCATATAGAGGAATTATTTGATTGCTTTTTTTCGTATTATATAAGCTCCGAAAAATAATTTCAGCAATAGATGGTCCTTATCACATTATAAGGGAGTCAACGACTACGGCTATATTATCAAAGCGTTATCTGATGATAGGTGCAGCGGAACGGGATCGCAATTTCACGGCGATCTAGCCGTTAGCTGTAGTTAGTAAGTGATATTGTAGCAGCTCACCGCTCTATGAGCCGCTTCGAAATGGTCTTCGACTTGCTGTTGCGTGTAGAACCCAATCACACATAGCTCACATTTGTACGCCGAGCCAGCGTACTGCACCTTGTTTTTAGCCATTTCTCTGAAACAACACAACGTTTAATATAGAAATAGACTAATTAAACTTACTTTCATCATTCTCTGAACCTTTTCCCAACTCAGTTTGGGGTCGGTTTTTCAGTCTAACTGTGATGCGGCTGAACTTAGATATTTTCTGTGGAGCGACTGCCATCTGACCTCCACAACCAATGGTTCAATGACTAACGGCGATATCGAAGTTCCAAGTTAGACTGGTTGGACTTTTGAGGGCTCCAACTACCCGTAACGACTGCCACAGATGTTTGTATGACAACCGGGACCGACGGCTTAACGTGCTCTCCGAGGCACGACCAGACCAGTGCAAACAGCTATATTCATGCATACAATTTTTGCACTGAGCGGGGATCGAACCCGCGCCCCGTTCGTAGCAGTCGCTTGTACTACCGCCGCGGCACGGAAGCTGTCTTTTTTTTATTATTTTATATTCAAATATATAGATATAAACAATTCCATCATCAGAAGAGGGTCATCTCAACAGAGATGTCCCCGGGTCTGCCGGGGTGCGAGAGATATGTCTTGTATAATCTCACCTCCGGCAATCAAGGACCCATGGACGGCGTGCGTTTTGGTCGGTTCGAGTCCGACATAATCACCTCCATCGGTTTTTGGTGGAGGTGGTATCCGTGGGGATTTTGCGCACGATAAAAAAAAAGGTATAAACAATTCCAATTCGGTAAGTGTTTACTCTGCCGCACCAGTAAGTCGTGGAATTCCTTGCCGGCGCACGTGTTTCCTTCTTCCTACCGTCCCGGGTCCTTTAAGCGGGGCGTGAAAAAGCATCTGATGAGGCCGTCCAACTGAGCGCCACCATTGTAACAATCACTCTACCTTGGGACCTAAACATAAACTGGCGAAATGTGGGTGCTAGTACCTCTGCGTACCGTATAAACGCGTGAGTTTATGTTATGTTACGTTGATTTTGACAACAGCCACTTGACAACAAGAGGGTAACTCCTAATATCACCACATACTAAGCTTACCTTGAAGCCAACATCTCCGCGTCGGTCATGTACTCGGTGACGAAGGAGGCCTTCGGTTCATCCTTCTCTCTCTTTTCTTGACAAATTAGTACGGTCTCCAATTTCGGAGTATGGATAGGCCTTAAGACAACATCAATAAATTAGATACACAATATTTTGTCAGAAAATTTTATATTTAATTATCAAATTAAATAATAATAAATAATAACAATAAATATTTATTATAGTGAATTGGCATCTTTCGTGTTGGTGTAAAAATCTCAAAGAATCAAATCAAAGAATCAATTTCATTTATTCAGTTTAGGCACATAAAGAGCACTTATGAATGTCAATGTTTTACAATAATTATGTACCTACATTTGTCAAAAATATAATAATTTATAATAAATAAAATACTTAGTAAATAAATCATTAGAAAATGATTCTTTCGCTGGTTCGGTAGTTAAATCTCCTGAGAAGAGACCAGCAAGAAAGTCAGGTAGATTATCGTTATTCTTCATTTTCCTTTTTAAGATCTCCCTAAGTAAAGCTTCTAGTAAAGTCTCCACTACTTTACTGAGGCAACTATCATCCTTCACCGTCATCGTCATCATCAACAATCTTCCAACTAAATTAACTGAAGACTTGGCAGAAATTCCCAACTCGACACTGGCAAGATTGGCCCCTAAATGGGGTTAATGTGTTGCCATCTATTGTATTGGGACTCCTTTTTTTCGCACCTAGCCTCCCTTTTTGAACCATTGTGCGTGCAGGGTTACTGGCTAGAGCAGCCAGCCCAGCTCCGCCCAGAAACGCAGAAGCTTACTGGGGGCTTCACAGGCTTCGCGGAGAGACCTCACTGTGCCGAGGATTTATTTATTCTTCATGTACACATATATTATATTTATACAAGATAGTGAGACGAGATATACAAAGGCGAGCTTAACTCAAAGTTGAGTTTTCTTCCAGCAAACCTGGGAGTGCACAGAGGAATTGCTATATGAGTGGTTAAGTCTAATGTACATAAAGCATCGAATTTGATGTAGAAGGTATACGAGACGTATACCCCAGGTAAAAGGCATAGATATACATAGATAGAACATATACATACTTACAACATGCATTTATACATACATAAATACATACCTACATACATACATATATACATACATACATACATACATACATACATACATACATACATAAATACATAAATAAATAAATACATACATACTTTATATAGGGATTGTGATCGTTGGGGGACTACTGCCTCGCATTCCAATATATATATATATATATATATATATATATATATATATATATATATATTATACAACTTAGGTCGCAGACAAGCACGTGGCCCACCTGATGGTAAGTGGTTACCGTGGCCTATAATTACAATATTTTTGACAAATATAGGTACATAATTATTGTAAAACTTTGACATTCTACATTTGACAGTGCTCTTTATGTGCCTAAAATGAATAAATGAAATTGATTCTTTGATTCTATGGGCGAGTGTAACACCAGAGGAATAACACTCGTGCCGCAACCCCTGTAAGAACAGAGACATTCTGTGTCGTCAGCGCAAAAGATGTTGGATAAGCCTTTTGTTTTTCCCACGGACAACACAAAACCTCTAGTGAGCTCTGGCTACCCTACTCACCACCGAAAACACAACAATATATACAATAGACAATAGAATGTTGCCATCTAAGAAAAAAAGAAGAATAAGATAAACTTACTCTATGGTGAGGTGTGGCATGTCGCTCGTCGTCATATTATCAGAAGACACAAGCGCATCCGCTCCGACCACGATGTGGGACATAACCCCCGTCACTGGGTTCTTTAACACTATCTCTGGCACTGAAATATTACAATAACATCACTCCTATGAACCTTTTTCCAACTCCGTTTACCGTCTCTACCATGGTGAATGTTCTGATGAGCTCTTCCAATTAATCCCACCCTCCCCTTTCCGACACAGGACAACACGTGCAGGGCTTAGGTGTCCATCAAGAACCAAGCGGTTCGGTGAGTCTTTTCTCTGCCGCGCCATTAAGTCCTGGAATTCCTTGCCGGCGCACGTGTTTCCTTCTTCCTAGAGTCCCGGGTCCTTTAAGCGAGGCGTGAAAAAACATCTGATGAGGCCGTCAAGCTGAGCGCCACCATTGTAGCACTGAACGTGTTTGCAATGGTGACCCTCTTTCATGAGACTTTGCCTTCAGCTTAACATCAGGCGAGGTGAAGTCAAATTGACGTGAAATAAAAAAAAAACTCAGTTGGGGTCGGGTTTCCAGTCTAACTGTTAACGGCTAAACAGAAGTACGATATATACGATAGATAACCTTATCGAGAGGCCCTAGGTTCCAATACTGGCCATGACAAAAAAAATCTCTAAATTTTACGTTGATTTTAAAACTAACTCTGTGGTCATTTTTATTATTAAATTGACAAAAATGAACCGATGCAAGCCGTAATACTATTGAATAGTTTAAAGACGACATGAAATTTTGAAACAAGCATGACGAGAAGACGACGAGATATTTTAGTGAATATTTTAGTTACAGATTTCAGTCAGGGGGAAAATCATCATCAATCTCTGAACCTTTTCCCAACTCAGTTGGGGTCGGCTTGCCAGTCTAACTGTGCTACGGCTGAACTATTTTCCGTGAAGCGACTGCCATCTGACATCCACAACCAATGGTCCAATGACCAATGGCGATATCGAAATTCCAAGTTAGACTGGTTGGACTTTTGCGCGCTCCAACTACTCGTAACGACTGTATTAGATGTTTGTATGGCAACCGGGACTGACGGCGTCGGGGTTTGATCCCAGGTTCTTCTACTATGGCACACACCAATGACTTTTCGATGCTTTTCGAAGTTATGTGTATATTTATCGCAGGTTTATAAGTGCCCAGTTAATGGCAATAGGCTCGCCACCTATTACATTGGGACCTAAACATAAACTGGCCAATTGTGGGTTCTAGCTTCTGGGATATAAGCGTGAGTTTATGTTATGTTTTAGAGTTCTAAACATTATCTTACCTTCTAACATACTTTCATCAATATCCAAACTAATGTTATCTCTCACAACCTGAGCCACGTCATAATGTTCATTCTTAATACATTCTGCCGTACTAATTGTTATATACTGATGTTCCTCGGGAGCACTCGAGTAGTCAAAATAGATCTTATCGTACTCCGACTTAGTCTCCATTTCTAGAGTAGAGAGAGACTGCGACATGTATGTGTGGTCCATCGTCTGGAAATTAAAAATATAGAAATAGGTTTGGATAGGAAAAATAAATAAAATAAATAAATGTTCTAAGACAATCTACACAACACCACCAGACCCATGGTAAGCATAGTTTAACGAGCTTGTGTTATGGGTTCTTGAATGTGGATAAACATACTAAGATATTTTTTTTTGTAAATACATACATATTATACATAGAAACACCCAGACCAATGCAAATATTCATATTTATGTACACAAATATTTGCACTGAGCGGGAATCGAACCCACGCCTCCTGCGTAGCAGTCGCGTTTACCACCGCCACACCACGGAGGTCGTCAAAAGTGGGGACTTGGACATCTAAATAGATAGGTTGTCTGATACTCTCCAAGACGTTAATTAGTAGTGCTTGTGCGGCTAAGCACATAATTAATTTCCTTGCGATTTACACCGCATAGCTAGGAATCGGGTCTAATTTTTTTCCAAATTTATTTAGCTGCTACATTTTAGGTTAGGAATACCCATTTATTTTTCAAAGTGCCCGATTGATGGCAATAGGCTCGCTCTCTATTACGTGGGACCGAAAATCATAGTTGGCGAAATGTGCCATAAATAAAAAAAAAGTATGAGGTAACGGCTTCTTTTTTTTTAATTCTATCTAGTTTAAGCATGTACAGCATACCTCCTGTGATCTGCTAAGAGCGAGGACCCTCAAGTGTTCCTGAGCGCTCTGCACTTGCCACTTGAACTTGAAGAACCTCTTCATCAAAGCCAGGCACTCCCAGCACACAAAGTGCTCCATGTCCAAAGAAGTATCGCCCAACTGAAATGACATCTGGTTTGATTAATGACATCTATACTAATATTATAAAGAGGAAAGATTTCTTTGTTTGTTTGTTTGTTGAATGTTCTGATGAGCTCTTCCAATTAATCCCACCCTCCCCTTTCCTACACAGGACAACGCGTGCAGGGCTTAGGTGTCACTCGCATACGGTACAGAGTATTCCATCAAGAACCAAGCGGTTCGGTTAGTCTTTTCTCTGCCGTACCATTAAGTCCTTGTTTCCTTCTTCCTACAGTCCCGGGTCCTTTAAGCGGGGCGTGAAAAAGCATCTGATGAGGCCGTCAAGCTGAGCGCCACCATTGTAGCACTGAACGTGTTTGCAATGGTGACCCTCTTTCATGGGACTTTGCCTTCAGCTCAACATCAGGCGAGGTGAAGTCAAATTGACGTGCCATAGATAAAAAAAAAAAAAAAGAATAGGCTCCAAAACTACTGGACCGATTTCAATAATTCTTTTAACTCTAACAAGCTACATTATCTAGGAGTAACATAGGCTATGTATCATCACGCTACCATCCAAGGGAGCAGAGTAATAATCATAAATATCAATCGATCCAGTAAATTTCTATAAATTGAGGCTAATATTGACAGCAAGGATAAGTAGTATAGAGAGGCAAGTAGAGAATCAAGTAGAGTCATAAAACGTGATAATCAACATCCACGTAGGTGGAGCCGCAGGCAACGTGGTAATAAAATGCAGCAGATGGTCTGACAACCTGAAAAGAGGGGATAGTCAGGATGCGGAAGGCGGATGATGGAGAGAAATGGTGGACATTGGAAGAGGCTTATGTCCAGCAGTGAACAGTGGATTGTGATACACTAATTGATTGTTTATTTGTCTTGTAAGTAAAAAGTGCTGGATGGATTTGGGTGAAATCTAGCAAAGAGGTAGATTGACTAGATTAGGGTCTAAAATAGCAACAATTTAAAATAAGGAAGTAAACTGTGGGTCAAAGGAAAGGGAAATCTAATAGGTGAATCTTTTTCAATATTATTTTAAGTATTGATTAATTTAGATTTTTTTACAAGTTATATAAATATGTATATACCCTACAGTACACAAAAAAAAAATATAATGCACTGAATTCTTGTTAGACTTTTTTTAGACATTCCTGAAAATGATATTACTTTTGCTTCTACTATTCTTTACTACATCTAAAGCTCTAGCCATATTTACGTAACTAAACTTAAGTACATATTTAAGTTTATCATCAAACTTATATAGTACTAAGTTGTCATAAAATTAAACTCACCCGATCACCCGCGAAATCGTACATCAGTAATTTAAATATTTGATTTATTTGTGTCATATTATTGAGTAGAAATAAGTTCCTATCCGTACTCAGACAAGTACTGCACATCGTTCTATATCCAGTATCAACGTCTTCCTCCATCGTATCAGACACAAAACTCTCTAATAAAGCAATAACTTATTCAAAACAAATAATTTGTTATGATTAATTTTCGTATCACAACAAAAAGTAATACTCCCATGTAAAATAGACGAAAATTGATGAAGAACGTTTCACCGCACTGCGACACCACAAAATGGCTTCTTTATCAAGTGTTGCAAACTTAAAATTTCTAAATGTATTTTTGACCATGGTTGCTAAAAAAATAGCCGAAACGTCGGGATAAACGTAAGTAATATGAAATAAATGCTTAGACAATAGAAACAAGAATAAATGGCGATTTAATTCGTCAAGGAGTAGTTTTATTTCAATGAATGTGTCTCATTCAAAATTTTCACACTTATAGACACAACACATAAAAATGTCGTGTTCTTGGATATTATAATAACGCCTACTAACATCATCTAGATAGCATAAACTAATATAAAGGGATATTCACATCGATTGACGCACTTGATTGATTGAATGAAAAACCTTACTTATTCTGTGTAATCGATAATATCCCATCACTATATTACATATGGTGGTGATTTGTTTTGTTTATGTTTTGCGATGATAATCCTGATTATTGCTATAATTCAAATATATCTAAATAGATACGACTAATAATTATAATGTATACAGACAAGACCGCACTTTTATTATATATATAAGTCAGTAGGAACCAATTTATACAGCTTTTTCAGTGACTGTTTGTAAATAAACCTAAGATGAAAATGTTGAGGATCATGAAATATTCCTAAAATTAGAATAATATTGAAATTCATGAGATACAGTTCAGTCAAGATGGACGTGAAGGAAGAAAACGAATTTAAAGAATTGTTGTGCCATGCATGTTTGTGCGTAGGCAGGTGTGTCTTCCAGATTACGGATGAGAATCTGATAAAATATTATCTAGATGCATTGGACGAAATCGATGTGAGTGTATAACAATCTTATTAGATTTGTTTCCGGTCAACGGCGTGCCCAATAGTAGTAGTAGTAGTTTTTTTTTATGGCACGTCAATTTGACTTCACCTCGCCTGATGTTAAGCTGAAGGCAAAGTCTCATGAAAGAGGGTCACCATTGCAAACACGTTCAGTGCTACAATGGTGGCGCTCAGCTTGACGGCCTCATCAGATGCTTTTTCACGCCCCGCTTAAAAGACCCGGGACTGTAGGAAACAGTACAGTAGTATTAAATCTATATTTCGTTTGTTCCAGCTGGGTGAATCAACGCGGTCTCCGAATGTCACAGTCTGTTGGGAGTGTAGAGCTCTGCTGCAGAAATCTGTGGCATTCAGAGAACAAGCTAAGGATTGCTACAGAATATTGTTAGCATATACTAATGAGGTAAGCATTCAATATACTGGGGAAATGGATCAAGTGTCAGGTTGATAAGCCGACTGACCTCCAGAGCCCCTTTTTTGTCACAAGCAACAAGAGTTTAATAAGATACCCACTAGATAAATATTTAATAAAATTACTTTTAACAGATTCAATTCATCAATTGCTTAATTAATTATGATATTAGAAGTGAGCACCCTCAGAACGCTTAAGGGCCGACTACTGATAGAGTGAGGTCACCCATGGCTGTAGACCTCGGTCTAGATAACGACAACCGACTACCAGCAGACAAACTTTTAACATGTCCTCTGATGTAAAGTTATGCATAAGCCTGCAAAATATATACTTAACATTTAAACCTCTGCAGAACCTTGATGAGTGCCTCCTCACCGATGTCTCCCGTCCACCGCACCTGCATTTCCAGAAGCTGGAGTCTATTAACATTCATCCGTCACAGATTGAGATCAACATACCTGTTAGTGTGGTCAAGGCAGATGAAATAAAGGAGGAGGTTGAGTATGCTGATATCAAGGATGAGCTCGGTCACAACAGTGTAGTCGTTGAGACTGATTTGACTGGACGTTTGAAGTTTGTTAGAGGTAAAACACTTCAAGAATTTTTTTATTTTCTGTTATTTTAGTCTTTCTTACCAAGAGGGTATTTTTTTTATGGCTAATATTGTCCATCAGTCTATTCTCCTACGTGCCACCGTGGCGTGGCGGTAGTGCACGCGACTGCTACGCACGGGGCGCGGGTTAGATCCCCGCTCAGTGCAAAATGTTGTATGCATGAATATGGTTGTTTAGTTTGGTCTGGTTGTGCCTCAGATAGCACATTAAGCCGTCGGTCCCAGTTGCCATACAATCATCTATGGCAGTTGCTTCACAGAAAATATTGAAGCTCAGCTGCATCACAGTTAGACTGGGAAGCCGACCCCAACTGAGTTGGGAAAATGTTCAGAGAATGATGATTGTTTGTCTGTCTATTATCAGGCACTATCTCATGAACTGTGATAGCTAGACAGCTGAAATATTCACAGATTATGTTAAACAGAATAAAACAAAAATTTAAGAGGGGGTTAAATAATTGCCTCCGAATCAGAAGGTCCATAAGGGAAAAATGTCCTTAATGCCTTTACCATACAAAAGGCATTTCTTTTCTGTTTTCAGGAATGGGTTAAAACTAATATATTTTCTTTAAAAACAGTTATCGTGCACTACCATATAACCATTATGTGTAGGTAATCATGAATATGTAGTAACCATAGAGGCATCTTATCTTAGGACTCTATAGAATATCACTCTAAATTGTATTGTCATGCAAACTAAATTTTTATAACTATACATATTTCATGTCACGTTGAGAATAACTGCTTTAAAATTCAAATACAAGATTTGACCTGAACATAAATACATAAATTACAAGTAAATTGAAAGCTTTGTTATAAACATGAGCTCATTGGTGGCATGGCATGGAAAATTTAGGATCAATTTCCATTAAAATCATGCGCCCCTGGTTTGAGAAAATTCCGGCAGAATACTCGGATTTATTTGAGTAGCAATTTGAAACATCGGCTCATTTCTAAGATTGTTTAAAATCTAAATAATACTAGATTTTATAGAAGACTTTTTCCTTTTTAGACTTTTTAAATTTATTCACGGGTAAATCCCTAATTTCCATAGGTGCTTGTTAAAAAGCGTATACAACGGTGCAGTTTAATCGATATATTGCGATCGTAACGATTTCAAAACAAAGCCTACGCCAGAAGCCTTAGGCAAGTCAAAATGAAAGTAAATAAAGAAGAGGAAAAAAGAAGAAATAAAAAGAAGTGGCAATCGTTTTATGGAATGGAATAGAATAGATTGATCAATGTATGGGATTGACATTCGTTCACGCCTGTCACAAATGTAATAAACGTCAAAATACGTGTCAACCCCATGCATTAAACATTTTCTATTCTATTCTACAAATCGACTACTAACAAATTACCACTAGTCTAGGGCCCCTGTGCTCTCCCCTTAATCAACAAGTCACATCTTGGTTTGATAGCCTAAATAACATCTTGTCGATATTTGTAGATAAAACCTCGAAGGAATTAAAAGAAGACTGTTTAGTAGATACCTTTGATGATGACCATCTCTCAGATACACAAGCAAATGATGATGACGAAGAAGTGAAAGAAGAAGTAGAAACAGTTATTTGTTCTAGTGAAAGAGATGTTAAGAAAAGCAGAAGAGAAGTAAAACAGAAAGCTAGGACGAGTAAGAAGATTGTCAAACGGGAGGACAAAAAAGTAAGTTTCCACTAACATTTATCTTTTGAGTGCTTTCCTAACCCAGCTAGGTCGAAGCTAGGCTAAGCTAGGTATGCCGAAAATAAATTTCAAACCGAAAATGTAGCAGCTAAATAAATTTGGAAAAAAAAATGATCCGATTCCTTGCTATGCGGTGTAAATCGCATGGAAATTAATTACGTGCTTAGCCGCAAAAGCACTACCAAACTAAAACCTTTGAGAATGCCGCAGGGCGAAACCTGTTAGGTATATTAATAAATACAGTGGAGAAGTACAAGTGTATTATCAATTACTCGCATACGGTACAGAATATTTCATCAAGAACCAAGCGGTTCGGTGAGTCTTTCCTCTGCCGCACCATTAAGTCCTGGAATTCCTTGCCGGCGCACGTGTTTCCTTCTTCCTACAGTCCCGGGTCCTTTAAGCGGGGCGTGAAAAAGCATCTGATGAGGCCGTCAAGCTGAGCGCCACCATTGTAGCACTGAACGTGTTTGTAATGGTGACCCTCTTTCATGGGACTTTGCCTTCAGCTTAACATCAGGCGAGGTGAAGTCAAATTGAAGTGCCATAAAAAAAAAAATATGGACTACCAATTAACGTCTTGGAGAGTATCACTACCACGGAGGACCGAACTATATAGATGACGGAGATGTAACAGTTAGATTTCTCTATACAAAAATGCGTGGCCAGTTGCGGGTGTGAAGGGAGACGCGCGGGGACATGTAATCACACCCCTCCACCCGCGTGTTTGTACCCCTCTGTTTAAACCCCTCCTACTTTCAAGAAATCCATCTACCAGAACATAGCGAAACTGGAAACAAACGTGACATGCAATTTTCATTGTAGTTTGACTACTGGCCACTAAGCGCTACAAAGAATTCTAGAACTATCTATGTTATGAATGTTTATTTCCTTAAACTTATCTCGGAGGAAGATTCTTGGGCCCAAATTATAAATTACTCGCTCAGCCCATTTTTGAAGAATAAATATTGCATTTAGAAGTAAATATAGAAGTGGTCTCGCTATAATAATAAACAACACTTATTTTAAATAGGGGTATTGTTTTTGAAAATTGGAACATCTGTTGGTATAAGGGCAAATCATTTAGTTTCTCTACATGGTTTTGTCATAGCCCGGTAGATGGCCTAGTTAACTTTATTTAAAATTTTAAATTTCAGTTAAATTAACTATTTATAAATAAAACGACATTTTTGAAATCATTAATGAACTAAGACAAAATGATTGTGCAGAAAATTTCACAGTATGCATTGAGTATTATTACAACTACGATACATGAAAGACAAGATTACTTACATCTATTCTCCACTAGATGGTTCTATTAGGGTATTTTTTTTATAAAAATTAAAATATAAATCCAGGGGACTTACAGATGAAATGTTATACCATCAGTATGTTTAGACAGTTTTCCTGTACAATTTTTACACCCTGACACCACACACTTCATGACGGAACACGATGAAAACTATTTTATTCTGCATTTTTTTTAAGAAAAATGACATCCGTACCCAATGCCGTGACACGAGAACTGATGAGTGACGTCAGAGCCTAAACTTCGTCCCTTTCTAACATTACCCCGCCCGTTCGACTCGACTGAAAGCTTAGGACTCAATTGCCTTTGCAACAACTCCGCTTACTTCAATTCTCCATGATCACTACTCATAATAGCGTAGGTATTTTTGCTTTTAGGAACTTTATTATTTTGTTTGATTGCCATTTGAGCTCCCGATCCCGAGACAAGTCTGCGACAGACATAACCACACCAGTGGGAAGATTATCCGCGAAATACGCGTTTAAAAAAAAAAAAAAATTTTTTATACTACGTAGGTGGCAGACAAGCACACGGCCCACCTGATGGAAAGCGGCCACCTTGGCCTATGAACATGTGCAACACTAAGGGTGTCACACACGCGCTGCCCATCCTGAAGGGAAAGGGGGAGAGTTGGCAAGGAAGGGGAGGGGAAGGAGGGGTACAGTGAGCTCTGGCTACCCTACTTACCGGCGGGAACACAACACGATGGTTATTATGACCGCGGTCTTCTGTAGGGCGGAGGTACTTCCCCAGTTGGACAGCTCATTTCGGACGGGAGATACCGTCGTGTCCTACCTCCGATATACATATATATATAAGATAATAGTCATCCTTCAGATAGCAGTTGTACCGTTTTGTTGGCAAGGTTGCTTGGCAAAGGTTGGCGTAATAGTACCTATAGATATATTTTTTTCAGGTAAAAAGTTCAAAACTGGACAAAAAAGTGTTGACCATAGAGTTGACATACGACGAAATGTTAGAAGAGAGGAAGAGAGAAGAAGAAAGAGAGTCGTATCTTAAGGCGGAGTATAAATGTGAGACTTGTATCATGGGGTTTCATTACAAAAAAAGTCATCAAGCACATTTCAATAATAAACATGCACCAGTAAGATACTTATCCTATTTTTTTTATGGCACTTATGGCCTAGTGGTATGGGTAATGGACTGCTGAGACGAGGTCTCGGGTTCGATCCCAGGTTTGGATGGCACACACCAATGACTGCGATGCTTTTCGAAGTTATGTGTGTATTTATCGCAGGTTTATAAGTGCCCGGTTAATGGCAATAGGCTCGCCACCTATTACATTGGGACCTACTCGTAAATATAAACTGGCGAAATGTGGATGCTAGCTTCGGGGATGCCACGTCAATTTGACTTCACCTCGCCTGATGTTAAGCTGAAGGCTAAGTCTCAGTACAGAGGGTCACCATTGCAAACAAAGTTATCGTAGGGCCTCTGATGTGGCACTAAACAAAATCGGGGAGGGTTCTCTGAACTGAAAATACAGCGTGAACGGGATCAAAATTTTACACACTTTAAAAATTCTAAAAAAAAAAACATTTATTCTGTATAGACCATTAAACAGCACTCACGAAACGTCAATATCAACAATATTTCTCTGTGATGGACGAGCATCGGAGTTCCTGCAGGTAAATGCTGGTGTGCCGCAGGGGTCCGTCTTATCACCCACTCTCTTTCTTCTGCATATCAATGACATGCTGTCCACCGGCAGCATCCACTGCTATGCAGACGATAGCACTGTACACGGGAGCTACCACGGACATTCTGCGGCCAAGCAGTCCGATATAGCGGAAAAGAGGCGACTTCTTGTCACTGGGCTTGACCGGATCCTCAATCACGTTTCCCAATGGGGATCTGAGAACCTGGTCGAGTTCAATGCCAAGAAGACGCAGGCATGCGCGTTTTCAGCAAAGACATCTCCTTTCCTTCTTCCTCCCACTCTTCAGAGCACACCACTGCCATTACAGGATAACCTCAATATACTCGGTATGGACGTGCGCTGCAAACTGAACAACAAGAACTATATCGAGAGCATCATCAAAACAGCTTCGCGTAAACTCGGGAGTCCTGAACAGAGTGAGACGTTTTTTCACGCCGGAGCAGCGGTGTCTTCTTTATAAGACACAAATTCGCTCCTGCGTGGAATACTGCTCGCATCTCTGGGATGGCTCCGCAAAGTACTTATTAGATGCTCTCGACAGGTTGCAGCGACGTGCGGTCCGCATTATTGGGAGTCCTGAGGTCACAGAGTCCCTCGAGCCTTTGCAGATGCGTAGAGATGTTGCGTCCTTGGCAGTATTTTACCGTCTCTACCATGGTGAATGTTCTGATGAGCTCTTCCAACTAATCCCACCCTCCCCTTTCCTACACAGGACAACGCGTGCAGGGCTTAGGTGTCACTCGCATACGGTACAGAATATTCCATCAAGAACCAAGCGGTTCGGTGAGTCTTTTCTCTGCCGTACCATTAAGTCCTGGAATTCCTTGCCGGCGCACGTGTTTCCTTCTTCCTACAGTCCCGGGTCCTTTAAGCGGGGCGTGAAAAAGCATCTGATGAGGCCGTCAAGCTGAGCGCCACCATTGTAGCACTGTTGTGTTTGCAATGGTGACCCTCTTTCATGGGACTTTGCCTTCAGCTTAACATCAGGCGAGGTGAAGTCAAATTGACGTGCCATAGATAAAAAAAAAAAAAAAAAAAAAAATTTTATAAATCAATTAGTGACCAATGGATCACCAGTTCGAAACGCGGCTCCGGCCCAAGAAGACTCCGGCAAGAAACTCAGCGGGCTTTTTTTTTTGGTTTATTTACTGATTATTGCCAGTAAAAAGTATTTTATTAAATTGCATAAAAA
This sequence comes from Pelosia muscerda, assembly GCA_963691645.1. Lineage (NCBI taxonomy): Eukaryota > Metazoa > Arthropoda > Insecta > Lepidoptera > Erebidae > Pelosia > Pelosia muscerda. Next base: position 4,046,721 of record OY829125.1, read on the forward strand.
ATGTATGTAAATTGATTTATATTATTTTCAGGAATTAGGAAATTATACCTCTCCAATATGTAAGGTCGTGATACCTTCGGTGGACTCGTTCACGTCACATTATAAGAGGCACATGCGAAGGTACGTTTTCAAACATAAAAGATAATAATTGCATAATATTGGTGGGCTCCCAGAAGGTGATTGAGTGCCCATGAGCTGAGTCAGAACCTCGTCCTTCTGAAGTCAGAGATGTCATGGATTGAACTGACTGAAGACGGCGCACCGTAAAACGGGGTGAATAGGGATCCAAGGGTGAATAGGGATTAAATGGTCAGCTAAATTCTGTACTTATTTTCTTTCAACCGTAATTTTGGACTAGTTAATTGTAATAACAGAATCATCAAATATCTGATAAGAGGCTTATTTGAGATCTAGTAAAATGTGAGGTCACAAAGTCCCTCGAGCCTTTGCAGATGCGTAGAGATGTTGCGTCCTTGGCAGTATTTTACCGTCTCTACCATGGTGAATGTTCTGATGAGCTCCTCCAATTAATCCCACCCTCCCCTTTCCTACACAGGACAACATGTGCAGGGCTTAGATGTCACTCGCATACGGTACAGAGTATTCCATCAAGAACCAAGCGGTTCGGTGAGTCTTTTCTCTGCCGTACCATTAAGTCGTGGAATTCCTTGCCAGCGCACGTGTTTCCTTCTTCCTACAGTCCCGGGTCCTTTAAGCGGGGCGTGAAAAAGCATCTGATGAGGCCGTCAAGCTGAGCGCCACCATTGTAGCACTGAACGTGTTTGCAATGGTGACCCTCTTTCATGGGACTTTGCTTTCAGCTCAACATCAGGCGAGGTGAAGTCAAATTGACGTGCCATAGATAAAAAAAAAAAGAAAAAAAAAAAAGAAATTATATAAAATATTCCATTGACCATTTTGTCCCTATTCACCCTTGCATCCCTATTCACCCCGTTATACCGGTACGAATTTAGTCGGTTCAAGTTTGTATCCGAGGGGGCCTATGACCCTGGGATCAACCGGGACGTGAGAAATATGCCAGATGTTAAACCCCCTTCGGAAACTGATGGCCCGAGACGGCCGTGTGGATTTGTTTGGTTTGAGTTTAACATAACTAGCCATCCCCACTGGCTTCGGCCGAAAAGAGAGAGGTGTGCTTGTGTTCGACTTTAGTGGTACAAAAAAAATTCTCAATAGTTACTTCGAACAAATGTGGTACGAGTGTGAATCTATACTAATATTATAAAGAAGAAAGATTTGTACCTATTTTTGTATGTTTGTATGTTTGTAATGAATAGACTCAAAAAGTACTGGGCCGATTTAAACAATTCTTTCACCTCTAAAAGGCTACAATATCTAGGAGTAACATAGGCTATATATCATCACGCTACCATACAAGGGAGCGGAGTAATAATCATAAATCTCAATTGATACGGTAAATTTCTATACATTGGCGCTAATATCGCTAACAATTTCCGTTGTCATGACAGCAAGGAAAAGTAGTATAGAGAGGCAAGTAGTGAATCGAGTGAAGTCGTACAACGCGATAATCGACATCCACGCGGGCGGAGCCGCGGGCAACAGCTAGTCGACAATAAACTTTTGTAAATTGAAATTCAATAAAAGTCAATTGCGATCAAACATTCCTTTTTTAAACTTTTCAGATACGAATGTCTGATGTGTCGCAAACGAACTACCGACTATAAGGTAATGGAACAACACTACTACGCGACTCATGAAATCTCTTTGAAGGAGTACACCTGCGATGTATGTGGGAAAGTATCCAAGTAAGTCACGAATATGATATTGTGGTAATGTTCCGTGGTATGTAGTTCGGTGACCAAAAATAAAAGTCTACTCACGATTACAATCGGTCCATATATTGAGGTCACACACACAGTAAGTACATACACAGAAAAGAATAATGTTCACACGGAGAAAGTTTATACAGCACAGCACAGAAGAGTTTATATGTAGCACTTAGGTAGCACAGAAATAGGAAGACAGAAAGATAGAACATTAAATCGTAAACTATGGAATTTACAATGTTTCACAAAAGTACTAATTCTTTTCTTATAATTGCGGGTCAATCAATCACAACGAACGCCGAACTAAGAGTGTCCGTATGAAGTAGTATTTAGGTAGTAGTTACTCTTGCTGTCGCTAGCCACAATATATATAAATCTAATATCGATTATTTAGATTGGAAAAAGTGAAAATCTAAAAAGAAACTTGAACTTACGAATAGTCCCTTGAGGTGCGTCCAGATTTGTGACTTGAACAGCGGACCGGACAGCGTGGCATCAAGACAAAACGTTGAGTGTGGACGTAACAACTTGTGGCACATTGGCACATGACTAGAGTTACACACGTCCATCAGTCGATCAATGGTTTCATTTATTCTCAGCTATCATGCAGCTGAATACGCGACGGACACGCACTTCTTGCCACGGTCACGTAAAATGTTACGTAAATGTAGACGAAGCATTACAGGGAGAATGTTTTGGGGCTCTAGACAAAGGGACATTCTATTGCTAGAATCACGTCGACGCGAACCGTTTTCTATGGATAGCTGGAGACCTCTGTTTATACCACTTATGTGGTAGACAAGCACGCGGCCCACCTGATGGAAAGTGGTGACCGTGGCCTATGAACGTTTGCAACACCAGGTGCGTCACATTCGTGCTGACGACCATATAGAGAAGAGAGAGAAGGGAAAGGGGGTGGGATAATACAAATATGTGAAATAATTTTTTTGTAGTTACAGATTTATGTCAATCCCATACTTTACTAAGCGATTCCACTGCGAAATTGCAATCGAAATAATGATATTTTCTCTCTGTTTACAGTTCAGTGGACACCCACCGTTACCACAAGGACACGCACAAAGCGAGAGTGCAGTGCTCCGAATGCGACAAGAGCTTTAGGCATAGAGCGGGACTCCTGAACCATAGACTGTGAGTACATCACTTATGTATACCTATCGCTATATCTTGGACCCAAAATATTCTCTATTAGCTGTTGCCCGCAGCTCCGCCCGCGGTTATCACGTAGTGCAATATAGCAGCACAGCGCCATTGGCTTAACTAAACTGATATATGTTTTTAATTTTGACGTTTTGTATACAGAATAGAAGGTATCAACAAGGTAGACAGCACGTGTGTGACGCAACTGGTATTGCAATCGTCCATAGGCCAAAGTGACCGCTTCCCATCAGGTGGGCCGTGTGCTTGTCTGCCACCTAAGTGGTATAAAAAAAAGAAAAAATGAATTTTGAATAGCACGCAGGAGCTCAAGTTCACCAATTTATAGATTACTAGCTGTTGCCCGCGGTTCCGCCCGCGTGGATGTCGATTATCGTGTTGTAGGACTCTACTCGATTCTCTACTTGCCTCTCTATACTACTTCTCCTTGCTGTCATGGCAACGGAAATAGTTAGCGATATTAGCGCCAATGTATAGAAATCTACCGGATCTATTGAGATTTATGATTATTGCTCCGCTACCTTGGATGTTACTCTTAGATATTGTAGCTTTTTACATGTGAAAGAATTATTGAAATCGGTCCAGTAGTTTTCGGAACGTACTTACTTGTTACAAACAAACAAAAAACAAATCTTTCCTCTTTATAATAGTGTAGATATCAATCCAATCCGCGCGCACGGTGTTTCTCGCTACCTGGGTTCCAAATATATGCCGGGAACTGTAACTCGTAGTGTAACGTTTTGATTTCAGCGCGGTGCACGAGTGCCACAACGCATTTCCTTGCACTATGTGCGATAAAGTGTTTAGATGGAAAACTAGCTTGAAGAGACATCTGCAGACGCACGAAGCCAAGGTATTTAACTAGTTTCATCACTACATAGTATAAAATAAAGTCGCGTTCTCTGTCCCTATTTTTCTTGTCCCTTTGTATGCTTAAATCTTCAAAACTATGCAACGGATTTTGATGCGGTTTGTTTTAATAGATAGAATGGTTAAAGAGGAAGGTTTATATGCATATAACATCATGCTACAACAAACAGGTGCGGAGCAGGAATGAAAAATGTTGCAAAAACGGGGTGACGCAGACGAAGTTGCGCGGGTCAGCTAGTATATTATAATAGAATAAATATTCTAGGTGCGTCCAGATTTGTGACATGAACAGCGGACCGGACAGCGTGACATCAAGACATCGAAAGAATAATTTTAAAATGATTTTTAAAAAAAAATTGACATCTGTAATTGTAAAACTAATATTCATAAGTCAAAATCAAAATCAAAAATCATTTATTTTGTATAGACCATTAAACGGCACTTACAAAACGTCAATATCAACAATATTTTTAAATTAGTGAGCAAATGGACCACCGACCGATTCGAAACGCGGCCCCGGCCTGAGAAGACTCCGGCAAGAAACTCAGCGGTCTTTCCTTTTTTTGGTCTATTTAAAATCATTTACTTAGTCTAGATACAGAAACAGTCAGTAATATGTAGTGCTCTTTATGTACAGTAGAACTCAAAAGTGCAGTAACAATCCTACGCAACTATAGCGTCAACATTCTAACGCTACTTGTGACCTTTTTCTTTTAAGACAAGCCAGCGTCGCCTCGTATTGCATAGTAACATTACACACACATATAAGCGCGCCGGCCGCACGCTAAACCATTTTGAGCCTTGATGTGCTACTGCACTTATGAGCTCTGACTGTACCTAAACTGAATAAACGAAATTGTTTGTTTGTTTGTCTGACGTGGTGACGTGACGTTAGAACAAGCCGCTGACGCCGGCGGCGCCGTTCTGCTCGGCGTGCAACATCAGCTTCTCGTCCGTGTGCTCGTACCAGCGGCACATGAAGAACAGCCTCAAGCACGTGTCGCAGGACCAGCTCAAGTCAGTACTATCATCATCATTATCATCATCATCATCACCATCATCATTAGCATCATCATCATCATCATCATCATCATCATCTTAGCGTTATTTCTTACATTTTCCTGAATCGACGGGACTTACACGGGGAATGCTCTAACCGCTGTGCCAATAGAGCCACGTCCATTGCCCCAAGATGGTTGTATATGAGAATTTCGATTAGATTGTTCCTCCTGTAAGGAAAAGATTGCGGGTTCGAGGCCAGTTGGACCATTCACTTTCTTCGATGTAATCAATCAATCCGTAATCGAATTAATCAAAATATCAGTGCCCTTAGCACTGATATTTGAAAAACCATAAATATTATCATAATCATGCAAAAACTACCAATGTCTGTCCAATGTACTTTTCCGATCTGAATTTGATTTGAATAGCAATTGTTTTAGAAAATGTTCAGAATATTTGTTTTATAAAATGAGATAGAATAGAAACTTTTTTTTCTATCAAAGAGTGTAGAAGTTTAAAAAAAAAAAAATATGCCCAGGTTCATCTGCGACCACTGCGACCGTCGCTTCTCCGATAAGACGAAACTTCGCGACCACATCGAGGAGAAACACCTCAACAGGACGTACCAGTGCCACATATGCGCTAAGGTAAAGATGGCTCCCGGTGGAATACATCACGAAATTTACATTAGGGGGGAGGGGGGACCCACCACTCACCCACTGTTTAACAATTTCAATGATAACAATATCAATTATCACTACATAGTATAAAATAAGTCGCGTTCTCTGTCCCTATGTCCCTTTGTATGCTTAAATCTTTAAAACTACGCAACGGATTTTGTTTCGATTTGTTTTAATAGATAGAGTGATTGAAGATGAAGGTTTATATGTATGTGACATCATGCTACAACCAACATGTGCGGAGCAGGAATGAAAAATGTTGCAAAAACGGGGTGACGCAGACGAAGTTGCGCGGGTCAGCTAGTATTATATAAATAACTAGCTGACCCGCGCGACTTCGTCTGCGTCATCCCGTTTTTGTAACATCGTTTTTAAATCACACGATCCTTAGGAGAAATAATATGAAAACGTCATATGTGTTACTAAAAGTTCCTAAATATAAGTCCTTTTGTACTTTGCAGCCGTCTAAGAACCGCGTGGGATTGGATCAACACATTCGCAACGTGCACAAGGGCCGGCCCAAGAACAAGATGTGCCATCATTGCGGCAGGGGATTCCCCGTAAGTCTTACAGCCTTTTCAGCGAAAGTAACTTTTTTTTTTTTAATATTAGCATTAGCATAATATTAGCAACCGAAGTTACTAATATTCCCTTTAACCTCTCCAGCTAAGCTCAACGACTGGTGTTAGGAGTGGGTTCACGTCGGTAGTGTAATGGTCAGGATTCGAACCCGGGACCTCTCGATCGTAAGGCCGACTCCTTAACCACTAAGCTACCGACTCTGTCTGTATGACTGGTTGACGCCTAAACTAATGGACCTTTTTTGATGAAATTTGGTTTAGATAGACCAACTTGGGAAAGGAGGCTACGTTATGTCCGCTTGGCTATGTATGGTTGGTCGCGATAATCGATACATACGGGCGGAGCTGCGGGTGCCAGCTAGTTAATCACTATCATCATCACTACATAGTATAAAATAAAGTCGCGTTCTCTGTCCCTATTTTTCTTGTCCCTTTGTATGCTTAAATCTTCAAAACTATGCAACGGATTTTGATGCGGTTTGTTTTAATAGATAGAATGGTTAAAGAGGAAGGTTTATATGTATATAACATCATGCTACAACAAACAGGTGCGGAGCAGGAATGAAAAATGTTGCAAAAACGGGGTGACGCAGACGAAGTTGCGCGGGTCAGTAGTTAAATAAATATTCCAAGACACTTTACAGTGCTACCTAAACCGAACGTATGCATAGATTAACTATTTTATACCACCACCATCATCATCATTCCCTGAACCTTTTCCCAACTCAGTTGGGGTCGGCTTTCCAGTCTAACTGTGATGCGGCTGAACTTCGATATTTTCCGTGAAGCGACTGCCATCTGACCTCCACAACCAATGGTCCAATGATCAATGCCGATATCGAAGTTCCAAGTGGTTGAACTTTTGAGGGCTCCAACTACCCGTAACGACTGCCATAGATGTTTGTATGGCAACAACTACTTTATATCATAGGTTCTAGAATACGGATGAACATACGCTATTTGTCTTTCTAAATGTAGGTGTATCTGTATCGTCCACAGACTAAAATGCAGTTGGATTCCCATATAAGGACGCACACGGGCGAAAGGCCGTTCATATGCGAGTACTGCCCCACTACCTTCTCGCAGCAGAGCAACCTGTACAAACACAATAGGCAGGTGAGTACACACACACGCACACACACACACACACACACACACACACACACACACACATACATACACACACATACACACACACACACACACACGCACGCACGCACGCACGCACGCACGCACGCACGCACGCGCACACACACACACATTGATACGTCTTAATTTATATCCTAGAACTAACATTCCTATAATACTGAATGAATTGTTTCCAATAAATATACAGCCCGTTACAAAGTGCTCACTTTTTTTTTTTTTTTTTTTTTTTATCTATGGCACGTCAATTTGACTTCACCTCGCCTGATGTTAAGCTGAAGGCAAAGTCCCATGAAAGAGGGTCACCATTGCAAACACGTTCAGTGCTACAATGGTGGCGCTCAGCTTGACGGCCTCATCAGATGCTTTTTCACGCCCCGCTTGGCGGCAATAGGTTCTCTTTCTATTACATCATTAATAATTTCAGCCATAGGACGACTGCTCTGATGAACATAGGCCTCCCCCATAGACCTCCAATCCGACCGGTTGGAGGCGATCTCCATTTTCTGAATGAATAAATAACCTTGTACTCTCCCAATAGGTCCATTTAAACATTAAAACGAAGCGCTACCCAATATGCAAGAAGGGGACAGAAGACGAGCCCGACCAATCAAAAGTTCCTGTTGACGACAATCGGGCGCCAGTCGAGGAGCCATACAGGGCTATAGTACTACAGTATTCTCCTGAGAGGGGGTTCGTTATGTGAACTTTTAACTAACAGCCAATTTCACAATGAATTCTATACAACCATCGTCCCAAAGATGGTTGTATGAGATTTTCGAATGATTTAGACAAGGCGTCTTGGCTTAGCGGTCAGAGCGTTCTAGGGAAGGGAAAAATCGCGGGTTCGAATCCCGTCGAAGCATTCAATTTTTCCTATCAAAATTTGATTTGTATAACGGTATAAATATTCTATACTGTTGTTGTAACTATGTACGTATAATATAATAGAAATGTTATAATTGTGTGTACCTATTTTAAAATTAGTGACTGAATTTTTGTATTGTGCAATAAATTACACTGGCCGAACAGTGAAATATTATTCTGGGCATTTTCATTTGTTTCTGTTTCAATTAAATTTAGTTCTGAACAAAAAAAACATTGTGTTGAAATATTAATCTATACCGGTTGATTTTATAGTGGTTCCGAAAAAAAGATTTTGGCCACAATTTCGATAGTAAAATCGTAAGGAAGTTCTAATTTGGCGAATTTTTTTTTTACACGTCCCATAAATTTTTCTGTTCACCTGCCATACATAAAGTAACTGTTTTTTCAAAATTAAAACTTCCAGTCAATTTTGCTACCGAAACTGTGTGTGAAACAAAATATTCTTTTTCCGAAACCATTATAAAATCACCGTGTATATAAAAACGAATTGCTGTTCATTAGTCTCGTTAAAACTCGAGAACGTCTGGACCGATTTGGCTAATTATGGTCTTGAATTATTTGTGGAAGTCCAGAGAAGGTTTAAAAGGTGAATAAATATGAAAATGCTCGACAGCGGGAACGGGATCAGAAGTTCACGCGGGCGAAGCCGCGGGCCACAGCTAGTTTAAAATAAATACATGTAATTATAAATATCAATTAAAAATCAGGTCAAATAGATTAATTTAGCCGTGTTCGTTACGAAAATAACACTGGCTTTTGTCTAGTTTTTAATTTCACACGTAAATTCAAAATTAAATTACAAAAGTAACCACTTTATTTGAAATAGTGATTGAAGTTTGAATAATAAAATACTTTTTATAAAAAAATTCGAATGATATACCTTAATAAAACAGCCGTCAATTAAATAGATTTAATTAAATTACTCAGAATTAACTCTAAGTTACTTAATTTCAATGTGGTTTTCTGCCTCTTCACATTCCTATATCTCTTCGCTAACTCCGCTTTGCTCACATGTCTGTGGTTCATATTCCTTCTGAGCACCGAATGTTTATGATGCGTGTGAACATCTTCCCCCACACTACCTGACACATCTTCTGTGTGTTGAGACCACATTGAAGCGTCGGCCTCGTCTTGAGCCCTAAAAGTGCTCTCCCCAGTAAAATAATCCAAAAGCAGTCTCATACTGTTAATTATTTTGACTTTCGACGTCGCATTCAACTTCGCATACCTATCAAATATACTAAAATCCAACCATTTTTTAATCAAATAACTCACATTTCTATTTTTACGTAAATATTTATGTAGTTTTCTTGTCACTTTGTAGAATTTTTTAAAATCTTTCTGTGTATAAAAGATGTTTAATCGTTTAGTCAAACTTTTTAATTCAGGGTTGCCATCTCGCATTAATTTTTGTAATTTCTTTTTCAATTTATTTCCATCGGTATTGGACCAGTGGCGTATCGTTTTCTTTATATATTTTTTTAACATTGGATCTGTGAAAATGTTGTGAAATGTTGATTTTGGGTTAGCTCTGTATTCATTGAACTGTTTTTCCAATATCCTAGTAATGTTTTGGATACTGTTGTCTGTTAAATTTAGTAGCGTATCACCTAAATCTGTTAAGAAGATTGATAAAGTGATTGCTTCAACATTTTCGCGGAAGCTTGGTTGTGGCGGAGGCTGAGTTTGCGTTGAAGGTGGCGGAGATTGCGTTGAACGGGGCGGAGTTGTCGTTGAAGGAGGCGGAGTTGTCGTTGAGGGTGGCGGAGGTGGTGTTGTCGGAGGTGTATCGAGCGAGCGGTATATAGTGTCTATAAATGATTTGATGTTGCTCACGATGCCCGCCTTATCCTCGATGTCCTTCGGTTCGAACTGAAATGACGTCTCTATAGCTACATTGACTGTGCGATCGTCTGGGTCTAGTTCGGCTGAAACTATGGAATCTTTCGTTAGAACTAAATTACGTATAGTACAGAGGCGAAGGGTGAACATTTTCAAAAGAGAAGTCAGTGGAGTCGAACTTCGATCTACTTTGTCAAATTGTCTTCCATCTCTGCAAAACGAAGCAGACAGGAATCGGGTTGTAGGGACTCTTCGCCACTCTTATGCAGGCTGAATGCGAAGCAATCATCTTTTTAGTGTGATTAACAAACAGTCAAAGATTGTCACATTAAAATACTCCTTTTTAATTGTATATAGGTACTCATTTTAAAGAAATCCTTTTAGGTAAAGGTAGAACATGCATGACAGTATTTCCTTTCGAACTGTGCACTGAGCAGTGCAACTGGAGAAATATCTCCGCCTTACAGAATACCGCGGCTAATAATAACCTTGTGTTGTGTTTCTGGCGGTGAATAGGATTTCTATAGTGTCGGCAGCACGAGTGTGATGCTTCTGGTGTTAAAAACGTCCATCCATCACGGCATCAACAACAAGTGTTATAAAAAAACTATCTTGGGAGGTAGTGTCTTAATAGGAGATTGGGGGAAAATTTAAAAAGATATATTATACGAAGGTGGTTTAGGCATATTGATGTTATTCATGAAAATATTATTTTCTTTAGCTTTATTAACACAATGGAGAGTGAATAACGCTAGTTAAAGAGTATAAAAGAAAACATAATAATAAAAAAGTTCCCAAAACATATTTTTAAGCCAATATGTAGTGTACCAGCAGTACTACCAGGGGCCTTCAGTTTCGGAAGTGTTCCCCTTACACCTTGTATATGTATGTAGAAACATCATCATCAACATTTCAGCCATAGGACATCCACTGCTGAACATAGGTCTCCCCCATCGACCTCCAATCTGTTCACCTCGCAGGAGGCCACCGCCACTTCAGCTTGCTAACCCTGTAGGCTATGTTAGCTATGTAAAAACATAGACCATCGAATCGAAATTAGGTTTTGAATCTAAAAACATACACGGTGATTTTATAGTTGTTTCGGAAAAAGAATATTTTGTTTCACACACAGTTTCGATAGCAAAATCGTCTGGAAGTTTTAATTTTGGTAAAAAAAAAATACTTTTTGTATGGCAATAATGTACATGTGAACAGAAAAATGTACGGGACTTGTAAAAAAAATTTTTTTTCGCCAAATTAGGACTTCCTTACGATTTTACTATCGAAATTGTGGCCAAAATCTTTTTTCCGAAACGACTATAAAATCAACCGGTATATTTAAAAAAGCATCAAAATAACCTCCTTTCGCACTCGGGTAGTAATTAAGTACTTACTTATAACAATTGAACAAAATAGCAGGTATTTTTTCATATTTCTTCAATATATATAGCGATTCATTCGTAATGATACGTTTCGTACGCGTATCAAATATTGTATACGTTTATTGCATATTTTTATGTCACACTTCGTGGCGGGTTTATTGTTTCAATTATGGGAGTAAGTAATAAAATGTCGTTCGGCTACGGAATATAATATCATGAACTACTATTGGAAATAAGGGACGCCCGAGTTAATGTACTTTCCAAGGCACGGTTAAAAATATACTAATGTAATTAGACATATTCACGCAAATGAATACGCTTCCTGCATAGTAGACGAATGCAATACCGCCACGCCACAGAAGCTGCGTGGCTGCGTGGTCAAAGTCTTGCTACGAGTTTGGTTTTAACCTTGACGTGTTAAGTAGGTATAAGGTTTTTTACCCAAATGAGTCCACCGTCTCATAACTTTCAATTGTTGTCCAAAAATATAGCCAACGACATGTCTGTGTGCGTGTGTGTGTGTGTGTGTGTGTGTGTGTGTGTGTGTGTTTGTGCGTGTGTGTGTGTGTTTGTGTGTGCTTTTGATGTAGTTTTTACTATTTCAAAGGTGAATTAGTCGGCAGGGATCTTAGCTACGTTTAATGAAAATAGGTTCAAGATGGCCGCTGACACAAAATGGCGGATTACATATGTTTTCACAACTGAAAGACATATCAAATGAAAGGGCTCGACTAGTAATAGTCGAGCCCTTTCATTTGATATTCTACAATTATCCATATTATTACCTCACTAAGGGTATAAATGAAGGGGATCGAATAGGAGACCAATTTAAAAATTATAAAACACATATTACATTCGAAATAAAAGCGAAATAAATATTTAGGTAGGGTCTTACCTATTGATGGACTCTTTTGCCCAAAATGAGGTATTTATTGAGGTACTTACATAAAAATATCCATAATTTTTATGGTATTTTATTAGCAGTGTATAAAATATTAATATCACAATATCGTTAATGTTTTATATTTAAATTCTCACTCTAATATTTACTATTTCATATAATTTAATTGCTGTGTAAAATATTGCTGTTGTAGTTCATGAAAAAAGTTTCAAACACACCCAGTACGGCGGTGGCCCCAGGCCATAGGGCCCGGCCCGGGCCCTAGGGGGCGGCGGGGCCCCCCTGGGCGTGCGCCTTCCTGGCGTGGCGCGACAGGCACGAGTGCCAGCTGAACGTGGCGCCACACGTGGCGCAGCGGTACGCCGACGAACCGCTGTGTAGCGCCACGATGTGCGAGCGGAGCTTCGCGTGGTTCTGAAATACAACATTATTTGTTCTGTATTACCACTAAATGGTACTTATAAAACGACAATATTCTGCCGTATTATAGAAATATAGAAAGAAAGAATCATTTATTATACACACACTAAAAAAACAATTATCACAACAAAATTAAACAAATAGATATAAACAATAAGATTTTAAAAAAAATAACAGCCATTTAAACGGTATAAAAAAAAATAAAATGCGTTGCCGTAATATGTTGTGCACCGGGAGTACAACCAGGGGCCAGGAACATGCAAATATTCTTACCGGGAAAGGTTTCCCGCAGTGGTCGCACAAATGTTCGGCGTTGTCTTTCTTGTGAACCACTTGTCTATGGAGATACAGCGACGTGTGGCTCTTAAACACCTGTACACGAGAGACAAATACTGTAGGACATATTGTACAGCGCCATCTAGAGTAGACTAATCACTACATAGTATAAAACAAAGTCGCGTTCTCTGTCCCTATTTTTCATGTCCTTATGTCCCTTTGTATGCTTAAATCTTTTAAAGTACGCAACGAATTTTAATGCGATTTTTTTAATAGATAGAATGGTTAATGAGGAAAGTTTATATGTATATAATTATATGTCATGCTACGACGCAGGAATGAAAAATGTTGCAAAAACGGGGTGACGCAGACGAAGTCGCGCGGGTCAGCTAGTTAAGTATAATATTCTGCACCGTATGCGGGGGACATCTAATCCCTGCACGTGTTGTCTTGTGTAAACTAGAAAAAAGCGAACTCCGGACTCCGAAGTGACAACACCGCATGCGGCCGAGGCTAACGCAAGAGTGATGATGATAATATTAGTCGTTAAAATACGTGTAACAGTAACACTGCCCACCTTTTGGCACACGGCGCAGGTATGCACGAAGTTCTTGAGATGTTCCCAGTCGACGTGGTCCTTGAGGCGGGTCTTGTTCGCGAACCGTTTGCCGCACTCGGTACACATATACCTGCCATTTACAAAACGTCACTCGTTTAATAGATAACACTAAACTTAGCCTGCGTTGCACGATCGTACTTTAACATTAACAGTGTAGTTAAAGTACCGGTCAGGTATAAAACAGGTTGCACCATTTAACAATTGTTGAAAGCCATAGAGAGGGAGTTCATCCTCACACACTACGACCGGAAACGGTACGCACTGTGCAGTGTGAAAGGACGGTCAAGCTGTGGAATGAGCTCCCTGCCGTGGTTTTCCCAAGCGACTACAATATGGGGTTCTTCAAGAAGGGCATTAGAAGGTTTCTACAGGGTAGGCAGCACGTGTGTGACGCCTCTGGTGTTGCAAACGTCCATAAGCCACGGTGACCGCTTCCTATCAGGTGCTGCCGTATGCTTGTCTTTTTTTTTTATACTACGTAGGTGGCAGACAAGCACACGGCCCACCTGATGGAAAGCGGCCACCGTGGCCTATGAATGTGTGCAACACTAAGAGTGTCACACACGCGCTGCCCACCCTGAAGGGAAAGGGGGAGAGTTGGGAAGGGGTGGGGAGGCTAGGAAGGGGAGGGGAAGGAGGGGTACAGTGAGCTCTGGCTACCCTACTTACCGGCGGGAACACAACACGATGGTTATTATGACCGCGGTCTTCTGTAGGGCGGAGGTACTTCCCCAGTTGGACAGCTCATTTCGGACGGGAGATACCGTCGTGTCCTACCTCCGTTAAATTGTCTGCCACCTAAGTGGTAAAAAAAAAAAACTACAAGTACTCACTTGAATTCGTTTTCGCTGACGTGTTTCTTGCTTATTTTCATATGTTGTTTGTACGTCGCTATCGAAGAGAACGTCCTGTTGCAAGGTTTGCAGACCAGCTCGCCGTTTGCTCTGCGGAAAGAGGAATAAGTCTTGACAACTCAGCACAGAACAGAACAGATTATTAGAAATGTAATTTGACAGATTCAGTAGCAGAACTGACGTCGCCAAACTCACACATACAACCGGTAATATTACGTTGCGTTACTAGTAAAGAACTTTATTGTCGTATACTACCGCATGACGGGGTGAATAGAGATCCAAGGGTGAATAGAAATAAAATGGTCAATGGAATATCTTAATATATATAAATCTCGTGTCACAATGTTTGTCCTCAATGGACTCCTAAACCACTTAACCGATTATAATAAAATTCGCACACCATGTGCAGTTCGATCCAACTTGAGAGATAGGATAGTTTAAATCTCAAATTATAGTCGCAATTTTAATTTATTGCTAATTATTTGTCTGTTATTATTTGACAGTCACAATTATCTGTTAACTCCAAATGATTCTAACAGATGTCGATACCTTTCGACTGGGTTGAGTAAGTAATCAATAGATGGCGCTGCTATGGTAAATCTACGAACGTCTCATATAAGCTACATTTTAACAGCATAATTTATCACGTGTTGTTGACGTTATAAAACGCAGACGAAGTTGCACGGGTCAGCTAGTTTTAAATAATTTCTTTCACAAATTTCTGAAAATGTATGGGCGTGACATTTGTTGTCGCATGACATGTGATCCGATTCCGACAACAAATGTCACTCCCATACATTTTCAGAGCGATGACGAATGTAGATTCGGAACGAATGCATTTTTGCTAGACCCCCAGGAGTACACATAATAATCTTGATCTCCATGCTTCATTCTGCTACCAAAGGGCCATATTTTTGCCTTCGGTCTGGCTAAAGCTCTGAAAATGTATGGGAGTGACATTTGCTGTCGGAATCGACAACAAATGTTTAACGGAGGTAGGACACGACGGTATCTCCCGTCCGAAATGAGCTGTCCAACTGGGGAAGTACCTCCGCACTACAGAAGACCGCGGTCATAATAACCATCGTGTTGCGTTCCCGCCGGTAAGTAGGGTAGCCAGAGCTCACTATACCCCTCCTTCCCCTCCCCTTCCTAGCCTCCCCAACCCTTCCCAGCTCTCCCCCTTTTCCTTCAGGGTGGGCAGCGCGTGTGTGACACCCTTGTTGCACACGTTCATAGGCCACGGTGGCCGCTTTCCATCGGGTGGGCCGTGTGCTTGTCTGCCACCTACGTAGTATAATAAAAAAAATATGTTGGCTACCACCTCACCTTCGGCAACTGAAGACCCAAAGACGGCGTGCGTTTTAGTCGGTTTGAGTCCGACATAACCTACCCAACCGGCTCCGGTGGGGGAGTGGATGAATGGATTTTTCGCACGATAAAAAAATAAAAGATACCTGGCCAATTGGCTGTCGGCGCGCCGCAGTAGATTTCCCTTCCACTTGATACCTCTCAAGGTTCGAGGGGCCTTTTATAAGACTATAATAAAATTCCACATGTGCAGTTCGATCCAACTTGAGAGATAGGATAGTTTAAATCTCAAATTATAGTCGCAATTTTAATTTATTGCTAATTATTTGTCTGTTATTATTTGACAGTCACAATTATCTGTTAACTACAAATGTTTCTAACAGATGTCGATACCTTTCGACTGGGTTGAGTAAGTAATCAATAGATGGCGCTGCTATGGTATGGTATGGTATATACCTGGAGGAGGAATATCCAGGTACGGTACCTGGATACATGGCTTATGACGTGCTACAGTAAGTTGCCCTTCCCCTTGACGTTTCTCACAGTTCAAGGACGCTTCGGGAAGATTCCTGTCAGTTACACAGCCACCACTTCCCGCATTCAGGTAGCCCCATTTTACCAGTTTCGTTTAACAGCAGCCGACCTGAGACCTGGGGGGCTCTAGCCAAAATGCATTCGTTCCGAATCTACATTCTTCATCGCTATGAAAATGTATAGGAGTGACATGTGTTGTCGAATGTCATGTGAATCAATTCCGACAACAAATGTCAGTCATTTTTGCTAGACCCCCAGGAGTACACATAATAATCTTGATCTCCATGCTTGAGTCTGCTACCAAAGGGCCATATGTCTTGCCTTCGGTCTGGCTAAAGCTTTGAAAATGTATGGGAGTAACATTTGCTGTCGGAATCGACAACAAATGTTTAACGGAGGTGGGACACGACGGTATCTCCCGTCCGAAATGAGCTGTCCAACTGGGGAAGTACCTCCGCCCTACAGAAGACCGCGGTCATAATAACCATCGTGTTGTGTTCCCGCCGGTAAGTAGGGTAGCCAGAGCTCACTATACCCCTCCTTCCCGTCCCCTTCCTAGCCTCCCCACCCCTTCCCAGCTCTCCCCCTTTCCCTTCAAGGTGGGCAGCGCGTATGTGACACCCTTAGTGTTGCACACGTTCATAGGCCACGGTGGCCGCTTTCCATCAGGTGGGCCGTGTGCTTGTCTGCCACCTACGTAGTATAAAAAAAAAATCGGATCACATGACATTCGACAACAAAATGTCACTCCCATACATTTTCAGAGCGATGACGAATGTAGTTTCGGAACGAATGCATTTTGGCTAGAGCCCCTGGTGGAGTAATATCCAGTGCAGTACCTGGCCACGTGGCTGTTGACGTGTCGCAGCAGGTTGCCCCTCCACTGGAACTTCTTGTCGCACTGGGGGCACGGGTACTGCAGGCGCGCGTTGTTGACGGAAGAACGGATGGCTTCCACGTGCGCCTGATGCTTCTCGGGGTTCGAGGAGTCTTCCGGAAGACTCTCGGTTAGTTTCCTGGAGAAGGAATTGGTATTGTTAGAAAAAAATACTATTTGATGAGTTTTTGCCAATAAGTTACGCAATACCATGTGAAGTGACAGAGAAAAAGTCGGAGAGCGAACACCGAGCTCCAAGGTAAAAGTTTCGGATGCGTCAGTGACTATCGCAAGGATTTTATACAGCACAAGGCCCACCTGATGGAAAGCGATAATCGTGGCCTATGGATGATTACAACATCAGGCGCGCTACACTCGTGCCGCCTACCCTGTAGAAACCTTCTGATTGATGATGATGATCCTCAGAAGATTTCACATTATAAAATAAAGCAATGACCCATGTGCTATTCCAAATCATAACATCTCTGTACCAAATTTTATTCAAATCTGTTAAGCAGTTTTTGTATTAAGGACTAACAAACCTGCAGTAATTTACGCGATGACGATGAAAGTAGTACTTTTTTATACCAATTAGGTGGTAGGCTAGCACACGGTCCACCGGATGGAAAGTGGTTACCGTGGCCGAGGCCGACAATGAAGAGGTCCTTCCTCCTCCTCTCCAGAAGGTTGAAGAGTTGAAGGATAGGAGTTTCTATGCTGTCAGTGCAGAAGACAACGCAAAGTTTCTCGGCCTTCCCACTGACAACACAAAACCTCTCCGGTGAGGTCTGGCTACCTTTGGCTTATTAGCCGCGGTTGAAATGTGGACTAACCTAAGTTTCAACTGTATTTGGTGTTTTGAGCTGGTCTTCACGTGCTTCTGAAGATTGGATGTCGTAGTGAACGATAGCCTGGAACAGAATAAATAATACCATTGTAGTGGTAGCGTTAAAAAACCGCGGCAGCCTTGTGGTATGGGTAATGGACTGCTGAGACGAGGTCTCGGGTTCGATTTCAGGTTTTACCATGGTACACACCAATAACTTTTCGATGCTTTTCGAAGTTATGTGTGTATTTATCGCAGGTTTATAATTTGTTCTCTCTGCCTACTCCACTGGGAAAGAAGCGTTGTTTACATATATGAGCTCACCTGCAAGGCTCACAATATGGCTTCCTCTTCTGGCCGGTCTCGATGCGGTGCGTCTCCGCGTGTTTCCTCAGCGACGTCTTCCATCTGAAGATTTTGTCGCAAAACTCGCACGGAAATGTGGCCGCCGGTTGAACAGCACTGTGGCGTTGGAAATTATAATTGCTAGTCAGGTTTTTAACAATTTCGATTCGAGTTCGATCCCCGCTCAGTGCAAAAAGTTGTATGCATGAATATGGCTGTTTGCACTGGTCTGGTCGTGCCTCAGAAAGCACGTTAAGCCGTCGGTCCCGGTTGTCATACAAACATCTATGGCAGTCGTTACGGGTAGTTGGAGCCCTCAAAAGTCCAACCAGTCTAACTTGGAACTTCGATATCGCCATTTGTCATTAGACCATTGGTTGTGGAGGTCAGATGGCAGTCGCTTCACGGAAAATATCGAAGTTCAGCCGCATCTCAGTTAGACTGGAAAGCCGACCCCAACCGAGTTGGGAAAAGGTTCAGATAATGAGTCAGGTTTTTAACAAAAATATTACGAGGTGTGACCGGGACTTCGTCCGCTTCGGCTTAGTTTGTATGATTGTCGCTAGATGGCTCCCACCGACACCCCAAAGATGGTTTTATTAATTGAATTTCGAATGCAACAGACGTGACTTCGTGCCTTAGCGGTCCGAGCGTTCCCGCTGTAAGCGAAAGTTCGGGGCTTCGAATCCCGTCAAAGCATTAACTTTTCCGATCTAAATTTGATCTATGCCGTGTCTGTTTGTTACTACCGGTACACAACATTTTGGCATTAAAAAAAATTACGGCAGCTAAATGAAACAAAAATTTCATGAAAAAACATGAACTCACATTATGGCAACACTTGATTTTTTCTAGCAGTGACGTTTTTTAACTTAAGTGATACATGTAGATTAAGTTGCAGCTTGTATGTTTTGTTAAATAAATAATAATAATAAAAATCTAATTAAAAAGACAAATAAATACCTGTCGCCCTTTGCCTCTTTGCCATCGTTGGTTTTCAACCCATTCTCGTGTGGCCGGCTCTGTATTTCAAATCCTATTGGCGGTCTGTGAAACAATATGGTTGAAAAAATATTTTGAACAGATTTTTTATGTGTTTCATACAAAAGTTCGGGTGATAAACAAATTAGGTGAATTAGGTGAAAAAAAAAATATTAGGGTGATAGGGTGATAGGCACTTATGGTGGACGGAGGTCATTCAGTCCAACTTCCGAGTCGCCTCCCTGGCATATTTTTTTTTTATGTGGCACGTCAATTTGACTTCACCTCGCCTGATGTTAAGCTGAAGGCAAAGTCTCATGAAAGAGGGTCACCATTGCAAACACGTTCAGTGTTACAATGTTGACGGCCTCATCAGATGCTTTTTCACGCCCCGCTTAAAGGACCCGGGACTGTAGGAAGAAGGAAACACGTGCGCCGGCAAGGAATTCCACGACTTACTGGTGCGGCAGAGAAAAGACTCACCGAACCGCTTGGTTCTTGATGGAATATTCTGTACCGTATGCGGGTGACATCTAAGCCCTGCACGTGTTGTTCTGTGTAGGCATATTGTTTACTAGCTGTAGCCCGCGGCTCCGCCCGCGTGGATGTCGATTATCGCGTTGTACGACTCTACTCGATTCACTACTTGCCTCTCTATACTACTTTTCCTTGCTGTCATGACAACGGAAATTGTTAGCGATATTATGTATAGAAATTTACCGGATCAATTGAGAATTATGATTATTACTCCGCTCCCTTGTATGGTAGCGTGATGATATATAGCCTATGTTACTCCTAGATACTGCCTTTTAGAGGTGAAAGAATTGTTTAAATCGGCCCAGTACTTTTTGAGCCTATTCATTACAAACATACAAACATACAAAAATAGGTACAAATCTTTCCTCTTTATAATAGTATTAGTATTAGTATAGATTACGAGAATTGACCGTCTACTAGCAAGACACTCACCCATGGTAGTGGGTCTGCTCGAAGTGCTTGACGACGCCCCTCTTGCTCTTGTAGCGCTCCTTGCACACGACGCACTGGTACCGCCGCGCGTGTTTGTTCGCGTGGTAGTTGTACGACACCTCGGTACTGAACGAGCACTCGCATATCGCGCACTTGTAGTGGGAGGCGTTCTGTGGACAGACTTACTTTCATCATACTATCTTTATATTTAACTAGCTGACCCGGCGAACTTCGTACCGCCTTAGCGTAGCTTTGATGTATATTTTTCAATCTTTCTGAGAGATTTTCTTTATATTTTTTTCCGTAAGAACCTTGTACAGAGTATTAGAAAACTACCAAAAAAAATTAGCCAAATCGGTCAAGCCGTTTTCATGTTATGTCGTGACCGTTGTCGGTTTCATTTTTATATACTAGTATATAGACTAGCTGACCCGCGCAACTTCGACTATGTCACCCCGTTTTTGCAACATTTTCCATTCTTGCTCCGCACCTGTTGGTCGTAGCATGATGTTATATAAATATAAACCTTCCTATTTAACCATTCTATCTATCTATAAAAAACCACATCAAAATTCGTTGCGTAACTTTAAAGATTTTAGCATACAAAGGGATATAAGGAATATAAGTAAGTACTTTGGATCCAAAATCTCCCTAAAATGGAGAAAAGAACTTCTTTACTTACCAGTTCATGTTTAATACTCAAATGATCAGACAAATCTTCTGCATTAGGAAAAGAAACGATACACCGCTCACATCTAAACATTGCATTCACATAATCTTCTTTCAACATAGCCAGTTTTCTCTCTGCATCCAACTCCTCTCTTCTCAACTCTATCTCTTTATATATAACTAATTTCTTCTTCTTCTTTTTCTTTTTAACTTTGGCTATCTTTCGTGATATATCTATGAGTTTTTCATCATCAGAATTTGTGTCTGGACATGTGTTGTCGTATTCTTGTTTTATGCTTGGATCGGGTGATGGTTGTCTCTGTTTAATGGTGTCAATTATTTCGAAAGTTGTACCAGAAGACTCTGTGTCTTCTGTGACTTCTATACTAATGTTGTACAATGTCTGTGAGGTTAGTCTTGAGGTTGAATGTAAATTTAACATTGATTTGTCTTTGCTCTGAAATGAGATTAAAAACACTTATAAGATTAGATTATTTAATTTAAAAATCATTAACACCGATTAACTTGATGCAGTCAGTCTGTGACCTTGATTGCATTTTAACATTTGTGCCACTTGTGAGGTCATGTCGGACTCGAACCGAATAAAACACCGTGTTTGGGTCTTTAGTTGCCAGAGGTGTGTTAATAGCCAACATATCCCTCGCACTCTGGCAGACCAACGCCATCTCTGTGCAGATTGCCTCCTTTGGGTGTCCCCACCCTCTCCTCTAGGTACTACCCCAACGGGGTCTGCTTCTGCTAAGGTTCATCATTGTCTGAGACTCTTCCCAACTCAGTGTTAGGGTTGACTTTTCAATCTAAATGAGACACAGCTGAACTTCAATATTTTCCAAAACAAAACCTCTACAACAAAATGGCGATATCGAAGTTCCATAGCTAGATTAATCATATGTTTTTAAGGCTTCAACTAACCATAAGACTGCCATATTGTTTGCATAGCCCAAACAGTGAATCTCGAGAGGGGACTCGAACCCGTGCCCAGTCCTTTACAGGTGTATACTATGACCACTGAGCCGGGTGAGTAAAATTAATTTTAATAGTTATTTATTTATTTATTCAATCAATGAATCGTGGTCCATTGATGGATATAGGCCTCTCCCAATGCCACTGATCCCTATCTTCCCCCCTCCGCATCCAATCCCTCCCAGCTGCTTTTCTCAGGTCATCAGTCCATCTAGCTAGAGAGGGTTCTACCTGCCGTTTGCATTCTCTCTGTCTCCACTCAAGGACTCATTTGCTCCATTTATTTATGAAAGGTACGCTATTAGATTACTGCGATACAAAATCACTTAGTGCCTTACAGTTATATATCTGGTCTGGAAGTACTATAGTTTAGCTATTTTTAATTAGCAGATGGTGAGTGTCTGGCAGTTTTAAAACACATACTACCCATACTACCCTAACTTGTAAGACCCAATATTTATCATAAGGACTTTTAATTTGTATGCTATGTAAGTGGTAGGACATAGTGCACTGCACTTATATTATTTATAATTTTAAGGTCTCTGTAAAACATAATTGTGTTCCACAAATTAATAAATATATAAATAAAAAATAAAGAAAATTCAATACTTACCTCCTTAAGATATTCATTAAAAATACTGTATGAGTTCTTGACTTGCTTCTTAAATGTTGTAAAGCTATTGATCTGAGCACCGCACTCCCAACAAAGCCATATTGGTAACTCATATGATTCTCCTGCTTGTGGCATCTAGAAATTATTATTTTTTATTTTCTTTTATAGGCAGTCAAAACATTTATTAAATATTCATACACAATGAATGGTAACATTACAACATTAGTAAACGTTTAACCCACACTTATGTCTGCAAAATAATGTAGTAGGTGAAATAATTCAAATTGTGATAATCCAGTGCCATAAATATCTTAAATCAAATCAAATCAAAAATCATTTATTCTCCATAGACCAGTAAACGGCACTTACAAAACGTCAATATTAACAACATTTTATTATCAAATGCAAATGGACCACCGGTTCGAAACGCGGCCCCGACCTGAGAAGACTCCGGCAAGAAACTCAGTCAAAGAAAGATATGCTTGCATTTCAAATTCATTAGGTATTCACCAGATGCCTAAAGTTTAAGGGTTCCATGAGGACAGTCTGCCCCAGAACTGCTAATATTTGTATGTATCCGTTTATCAGGGTAATCTCCGAAGTAGCTACGCCTATTTGGACAGGCTTTTTACTGCAGATAGCTGGTATTATAACCCGTTATTGAGGCCACTTTTATTTGAGAAAAAATATTAGTGTTCCACTGAACAAAAGTGCTATAACTTTGACCTATATCTACGCCGACAGTGTCGCAAGCACATCTTGTACGTTGTGAACCATTGCTTGCTTGGGAAAGCTAACAAAAAGCCGGTGACCTATAGTTTACTGAATATTTATTATGCGCTGAATTATTACTATAGCGACTGAAAGAAAATAGTTATGGAGTCATAAAATTATACTAAAACAAGTGTAAATACGTTTTGTCTGGACATACTTACGGATATTTCGTTTACAATCTGCATAAAACATTCTTTTATAAGGCGGTCTTTTAACTGTATCATTTTACGCCCGAAACACAGACAACCACAGCATAAATTGTTGTCTTCTGTATCCATATTGGTTACTACAAACTTCCAGATAGAATATGATATGAAGTTAATTCAGAAAACGTAAATAAACAATAGAAAAAAACAATGTTTTGCGCGAAAGGAACGCTAACGCCATGATTGTTATTGAAAACAACGTCAATGTCAAACAAAAACGTTTTGTTATTGGTCTCTTGAGAATTCTGAAGTTTGTGTTGTGAATTATAATAATTGATTACGATTATGATACATTACTTACGATGACTTACGCCACATTGGAACCTAAACATAAACTGGCGAAATGTGGGTGCCAGCACCTCTGCCTACCCCTTCGGGGATATAGGCGTGGCTTTATGTTTATGTTTTACTTACGACATTAAACATAAAAGTTACTTTAAATTCATCTCCTTGAATTATTTTTATAAATAAGATTTTACCTATTTGTAACGCATCCTTTATTAGGTTTTAATTTAGTAAGTCTCACAACGCCCATGGCTCTCAATCTTGCACGAGAGAACACTTCGAGATGGCGCAATATTGCACATTTTCATGTTTCGCATAACTTACCTTCCTCTAGTTCAGAATAGAAGACACAACGAACCTACCTGAGAGCTACAGGTCACGTCAATATTTCTGCACCGCGTCTAAAGGTAAAATCTCATGCATGAGGGTCATCATTACAAATAGTAATTATGTTACAACGGTGACCCTTAGCTTGATGACCTCATCAGATTTTTTCACGACCCGCTTAAAGTACCGGGTCTGTAGGAAAAAGGAAAGAAGTGTGTTGATTAAGAATTCCAAGATCTTATGAGCGTCGGAAGTAGTAATAACAGTTTTCTATTATTCAAGTATTTCTTTATTTATTCAGTGCCAGAGTATTTAAGGTACAAATGGGCTTTATGAGAAAGGTCGGCCCTAGAAAATATGGATGGATTGTGTGAAAGGAGGTGTGGAAGAGAATGACATGTTGGGCCGACCCCCATTACTTAGGACAAGGGCAGGGAGATGATGTCTTTATTTATTAAGTGCAGCGTGTTTAAGCTTCATGTGCGTGTACAATGCGCCGGAGTGTGCGAACGTGGCGCGGCAATGTTGGCACTGAAGTGGCCGCTCGCCCGTGTGTGTACGCAGGTGCGATTGCAAGATAGTCTGCGTCTGAAATAAAACATATATAATCACTACATAGTATAAAATAAAGTCGCGTTCTTTGTCCTTATTTTTCTTGACCCTTTGTATGCTTAAATCTTCAAAACTATGCAACGGATTTTGATGCGGTTTGTTTTAATAGATAGAATGGTTGAAGAGGAAGGTTTATATGTATATAACATCATGCTATAACAAACAGGTGCGGAGCAGGAATGAAAAATGTTGCAAAAACGGGGTGACGCAGACGAAGTTGAGTGGGTCAGCTAGTAATAAATAAATAAATATTCTAGGACAATCTACACTACGCCACCTAGACCCATGGTAAGCATAGTTTAACCAGCTTGTTTTATGGGTTCTAGAATGTGAATAAACATCCATCTCCATCCATCCATCAAGTAGCTATCACGTCTGGGGGAGGACAGGTGTAACCGCCTGTCACACCGGGGTGACCTATCACCCTCCCTGGCAAGATGGGTTGGGTGAAGACATCATGGTTCCAACTCCCCACGGTCCCTAATTACCGAAGATGGCTTTGATTCAGCCGGGGTAAGAGGTATATGTTTTAGGCAATAAGTTTTACACCCTGGCGACTAAGGATCCGTGACTGTGTGCGGTTTTAGTAAGTTTGAGTTTGTCCGACGACATAACCGCTTCCACCTTATTCAAAGGGGATATCGGAATGTAAATAAAATTATTCATATTAATGATATCATGGATAAACTGCAGCAGAATTCAATCAGCCTTCACAGATGCGGTCGAATTCAGCGGCGTTCTGTTGGTCAGACTTGTGATGTGACTAGTCGTGGACAGGATTCCTGTCTTCACACGCACACAGGTTCACAAGAGGCAGACTGCCAATCACAATGCTCCGTTCTCTCGAAACCTTTACATTACGAATTCGAGAGTTCATGCTAGTGCTACAGTAGTGTGAATAGCCTATTGGCATTTTTCGACGAGCTAAGGTGGATTGAATAAATTTCCCAAGCCAAAACCACGCCATGATGTGTAATTGTGGAAACTGGTACATACGATTTTCTTACGATTGGCCCCTTTTGGTGCCAACACTATCATGTTGTCATACTTACAGTGAAGCCCCGTCCGCAGTAATGGCATATTTTGTTCCGCGGCGGTCGCAGCTTGTTGTGAACGAAGCTGACATGGCGGCGAAGAGATAACGCGGACTTGTACACCTGCAACGGAAGGTACACCATCAATATTGACGGAGGTAAGACATGACGGTATCTCCCGTCCTAATTGAGCAATCCCACTGGGGAAGTAGATAGATAAATAGATAGATAATTCTTTATTGTACACTTTAGAACAATGTTAGCAGTACAGTAATAATCATAAAGTTGCATGTACAATGGGCGGCCTTATCGCCAATGGCGATCTCTTCCAGGCAACCTTAGAATGGACAGGAAAGTAAATAATCAGTAGTGTGATTATGTGGTGTAGATTGCATATACATAAAAAACCTCCGCTCTTCAGAATACCGCGGCTAATAATAACCTTGTGTTGTGTTCTTGGTGGTTAGTAGGGTAACCAGAACTTACACAAGACTTTAGAGGCCCTTTTGGATACAGTTACAATTTTTTTTGTTGATGTGCAAGTAATAGTCTTCCTTCCCCCTGAGGGGGAGGGCCCTGGGTACGTGCCTCGAGTGATATTATAGTAAAGACGGTATTGTATGGAAGTACATTTCAATAATAAATAGAGGCTTGCTATTGTCGTGAAGAATAGTTATATGCCGTGTGGTTCCTGGAGGACTTGGATAGAGGTGGCCACCACATCTGTGTGATGACAAATACACGGTGATTTTATAGTTGTTTCGGAAAAAGAATATTTTGTTTCACACAGAGTTTCGGTAACAAATTCGACTGGAAGTTTTAAATTAAAAAAAAAAAAAATTTATGTATGGCAATAATGTGCGGGTGAACAGAAAAATGTATGGGACGTGTAAAAAAAAAAATTAGGACTTCCTTACGATTTTACTATCGAAATTATGGCTAAAATCGTTTTTTTTCCAAACGACTATAAAATCAACCGGTATATTGAGGGGTTGGTCAAAGTGGTATGAATATCCCTTACCTTGGAACACTTGGGACATCGGTGCGTGTCGATCTTGAGATGCTCCCAGTTGATGTGCACCTTTAAGCTGCACTTCTTCACGAATTTGGCGCCGCACTCGTCACAGATGTACCTGTAGCCATCGCAAAGACAGATATAAAATCAAATATTTTGATGGTAGAGTTTACCGATATACTCCTTAGACCCCCTGAGTGCAATAATGTCGGTCTAGAACCGACTAAAACCGCACACTGTTTGGTCTTCAGAAGCGTCTGCCAATATGCTCCACTTTTGGGGAGTCCCCCAAGAGTGGTTCAGGTTCGAATCGACTAAAACTTCACGCCTGTGTTGGGTCTGCAGATACCGAGGTGTCATTGGTGTGCGTATTTACGCAACGGAGGATAAATTCGATAATATGAAGCTTTTTGTAAGAATACGTCCAAACTTTTAATATTCAAGCTTGTTTGATTTAAAGTACGAAACGTTAATCTATAGCAAAGTAATCGTTATTTTGAACGGTTGAAAATAAAGGGTTAAAATCTGTTTTCCTTTTGTAGTACGTATGATTTAAGCTAATATGATATTAAAAGTAGTTAGTACTAGCTGATGCCCACGGCTTCGCCCGCGTGGAATTTTGTTCCCGTTCCCGCAACCCTTGGGAACCTTTTCCCGGGATAAAAAGTAGCCTATGTGTTATTCCAGGTTCTAATCTACCCCTGTACCAAATTTCAACCAAATCAGTCCAGCCGTTTATGCGTGAAAGAGGAACAAACATCCATCCATACATCCATCCAAACAAACTTTCGCCTTTATAATATTAGTAGGATTTAAATACGACCAATCAAAACAATTGTTTACTAGTAGTTGTATGTGTAAGTTTGGCGACATCGGTTCCGCTACTGAAACTATTAGAATTTCTACTCGGTTTTTCTGTTCTGTATTTCTATTCCATTCTAAATATCGACTACTACAGTGCCGGATTTACCTCCGACGGGGCCACAAGCAACAACTGATTTTTGAGGCCCTCGTTTTAATATAAACCCCCCCTCTTCTTTTGAAATAACAAAAAACAGATTAATTTTGCAAAATAAATATTATTATTTGAACCATAATAAAAATTCTACTCTATTACAACTTCTTTCTACTTTTTTCAGTCGCAAATTGATAGATAAGATCATCAAAGTTAAGTTCTCGAAGCTTGTCTTTTTCGATAAACAATAGGCTTAAATCAGTGACTTTTTAATTATTTTTACATTTTCGGATACGTTTTAAAAAAATTTCAAATTTTGGGGCCCCTCTCCAAGCGGCCCCAAGCAATTGCTTCCTGGTCCGCCACTGGACTACTATCCTCGTCTAGGGCCCCAGGGGCCTCCCTTCTGTCGTCGCGAGCGGGTGCAGACAGTACGTACCTCTTGTCGCTGTCGCTGATGTGTCGCGAGTGCGTGTTGAGGTGCGCCTGCAGGGCGCTGTGCGACACGTAGTGCGTGCGGCAGGGCGCGCAGTAGGCGCGGGGGGCCCCGGCGTGCGCGGCCGAGCGGCGGTGCGCCTGCAGCCCGCACTTGGTGCGGTACGACTTGGCGCACGACTCGCAGCGGTACTCGCGCGACGACTGCTTGTGCACCGTGCTAAGGGCACGAGCCGGTCAACATATCTACGTACGTACGTGCTTGTACACAGAACTGAGATGCGAGTTTGCTAAATGGTTATTTCGATAGATTTTTCCGTAAATTCCCATCGCATCGCGTCGCATTGCAGTTTTGTGTACAAACCCAACACTGAGTTTCACAAACGAGGATGTCTGGGCTGGCCCTGGATCTAAGTAGATTTTTTTAAGCGGGGTAAAACTGATAAAAGTTAAATTAAAAATTAAAAAAATTGCCGACACAAAAAAATAACTTCAAAAAATAAATATATCATGCGTTCCCGTGTCGGTGGACCTTGGATCGTTTCAAAAACACGTAGGAATGCATCACCAGTTAGAGAAGAACACTATCAACTAATACACCTTTCAAACAAAAAAAAACTACATCGAAATCGGTTCATCCGTTTGGGAGCTACGATGCCACAGACAGACACACAGCCACACATACATACAAAAGCGCGCGCGTATGCGCACACACACGCACGTAAAACTTATAACACCCCGTCATTTTTACGTCGGGGGTTAAAAAGTGTCTTAACAAGTCATCATCATTCTGTAAGCCTATTCCCAACTCAGATGGGGACGGCTTTCTAGTCAAAAACTAAATAAAATAAATATTTAAGGGTGATTCCCACACAAGTTTTAATGTGCGTATTAGTGCAAGGGTGCATCTCTCTGTCCAAATCCCTCGGTATCAGTTCCACAAATAGTGTAAAGGAGCACTCACTACATGTGGCTCTTGAGGCTGTGCGCCGTGACGAACGTGTTCCCGCAGATGGCGCACTCCTGCTTCGGCTTGTGCTTCTCCATGTGGTACCGGTATGTGCGGTACACTCTGCAAACCATCATAAACGTATTACATACATACATAGCTCTGAAGGGATAGGCAAAGGTGTCTGGTGCGTCCAGATTTGTGACATGAACAGCGGTCCGGACAGCGTGACATCTGATAGATCCGGACATCAGAGGCATCCTAGGGTGGAGATCTGGGGTACAATAATAACTACGTGCGTACGTTGGCTCATTTATTTACGGACTGACTCAGATACAATGACCACAGAGAGCGCCGTCAAGTTTGACATTAATACATACATGACAACATCAAGACAAAACGTTGAGTGTGGACGTAAGCATATGGACACACGAACTAGAATTACACTGACACGGCCACCAGTCGATCGGTGGTTTCATTTAAGCTCAGCTATCACGCAGCTGAATACGCGACGGATTCGCACTTCTGACACGGTCACGGTAAAATGTTACGTAAATGTAAACGCGGCAAATTGTCAAGACGTGGACACACTTATGGTACATTGGGCCAACAATTCAAAGTCGCTCAGCTTGCTATAGGAAGAGCTATGCTCGATATATCTATGAGGGATCGAATACGGAACGAAGTATTTCGGCAGAGAACTAAAGTTATCGACATACGAGTTAGCGAGCTGAAGTGGCAGTGGGCTTCTGTCCAATCGACAGCATTTTGGAGCTACCATCGTGGTGTCGTAATTTGTTTCACGGCAGCGCCGCTACTCACGGAGATGGCCCGAGCATAGGTTAGGCCTACTACGTCTCCTCTAGGTACAACTTTATTAGTAGTTGGACGCTTCTTTTCTACCGCCGAAGTCAGTGAGGGTGGTTACGTTGTTATAACAGACTAAAACCGCACGGCCGTCTCGGGCCATCCGTTGCCGAGTGTGTGGTAGCCTTTGGCACATCCCTCACGGGTGGTAGGACACTAACCACAATTCAGGTCGGAAAGTCAAATGGCAGTCACTCACAATAAAACCGACAAAATTTAGCCATAGTTAAGAGGCTTCAGATGCGACTGGGACTGGAGCGAGGATAATGATAATGGACTCACGTGGTAGTGTACCCGCAGTCGGGGCACGTGTACCCGCGCTGTAGCGACGAGCCGGGTGGCAGGTGCTTCTCGTCGTAGTGCTGGATGGCGGACTGTGTGTGGTTGTAGCGCTTGCCGCACTCCACACATTCTAACCTAAAAATATATTTTTTTCTCGTATCTCTGGTTCTATTCAACCGCTTGCTCAAGAAACTTCTAACAAAAATTAAATAAAAAATTCCAAAAATTACATCGAAAAAATTTAATAAGAAATGTAAAAAAAACTCCACAACTATGTAATTTAAGCGTTGTAGTGTCGGGGGATCTCTTTTTCATGGGATGTATGTTTACTGTCAGATAGAAAACAGTACTATTCCTTATAGTTGTGGCGCGTTATAATGGCTATTTTTGACCACAAACTGTTAGACGAATAACTAAAGAAAAATATGGCGAGACGCGAGACTGGCACAGAAGAAAATAAACTTCACAAAAAAAAGAGAAAACGAGCAAAACCAGTCGTGTCAAAGCGGTCATCATAGCGAGCCGCTACTATCAAAATTTTACACAAAAATTACTCCGAAAAAAATCAATGGAAACATACAAAACCTACACAAAAATTGTAAACGTACACAAAAATTGTAAAAAAAACAAATAATACAAGCGTTTACGTGTCGTTTCATGGCCTTTATGTTTTGTCCGATAGAAAACAGCCCTATTTCTTAGTCACCTTCTAGAACGCCTAGGGTAAGAGATGAGGTGTCCCTATTCTACTTCATCAGGAACCAACACAGTTGCTACGAGCTAAGCGTTTGTAGACCCAGGTCCTGTTGCTCATTACCTGCGTACGTGTCTGTTCTCGTGCACGTTGTATGCGGTCTTGGAGTTCAGCACAGATTTGCAGATGTTGCATTGATAGCTGTTCTTGTTCTGCAATCAAAGAGCGCATTGAAATCTGTCAATTAATCCACTGAAATCTACTGCTTAGATCAGGCAGCATCAATATCCGAAGATGGCCCTGAGCCTCTAGATAAAGTGACGTTCTATTGGTGATTTATAATTATGTTTTGAACAATTTTACTGATTTTCAGTTTTTTGGGACTATAAATATGTATATAACATCATGCTACGACCAACCGGCGCGGAATGAAAAATGTTGCAATAACGGGGTGAAGCAGACGAAGTTGCGCGGGTCATCTTTAAAACTACGCAACGGATTTTGATGCGGTTTTTTTAATAGATAGAATAGTTAAAGAGGAGGGTTTATATGTATATAACATCATACTACAACCAACCGGTGCGGAGCAGAAGTGAGAAATATTACAAAAACGGTGTGACGCAGACGAAGTTGCGCGGGTCAGCTAGCAAATAATATAACGTACCATTGTGTGCCGCTGTTCCATGTGCGTCTTCCAAGTGATTTCGTGATCGAACCCAGTGATGCAGTCGGTACATTTGTACGGCAAGCTCACATACTTGGGCAGCTTGGCCATAGCCTCCCTCTCCTCCTTTAATTCCTCTAACGAGAGCGTCACAACTCTTATCTTCCCTTCATATTTGTTCACATGCTTCACTTTCTTTCTCTTCTTGGCTGGAGGAACACGCTCCACCGCTTCCGAGTCTGACTCATCATCATTATGCTCTGTCTTGGCTGGAGGATCATGCTCCAACGCTTCTAAGTTAGAATCATCGTCATCATGCTCTTTTTTAACGTCCGTAATCACATTTTCGACTTCGATCTCAACTATTTCCTGTTTAATTTCTATTTCAGGTTGCGTGGAGTCTGTGTAGTGTAAAGGAGACCTTTGGAAGTTATGTAGCTTGCTAGTTGTCCGGGAACGAGTCTAAAATTTAATACAAGATTTGGTTGTTATGGGTATGTAGTTAGGTTCGCGGTAAAGTGATAATTTAGACTAAATAAGAACATGAAAAATATCCTATAGGCGCATTATTATGTCGAGGCTGTCACAGAAGAAAAAAAAATTTAACACAAAAAAAAGAAAACGAGCAAAACTAGTCGTGTCAAAACGGCCATCATAGCGTGCCGCTACTATAGTCTAGGTATTCAAACTACTATGGCATTATCTTGCCAAGAGGCTGCATGATCACAGACGATGTGAATAATAATTATTTAGCGTAAATACGAACCTTTTTAGTAAGTAGTGAGAACGTGTCTATGACTTGCGTTTGAAATGCATCAATTTTCTTGAGCAAGTTGTGACATAACACGCACACGTGAATATCTTGGAGTTCAAGCTGAAAATTATTCAAATTTAATATGTATCTTGGACAACGACTTCATGAAGAATCTTGAGACACAATTGTAAAGTCGTATACTTTATGTCGAATATGCAGCCGGCAGTCATCTATCACCAAAAAAGGAATATGTTGGAAGGGTATCTCCGGACCTTTTGATACATGGAACCTAATGGACCGAAAAGTAATATTATAAAGTGTAAATATGGAGCATCATAGGTACATAGGTTGTAAACGCCATCTAGTGGCTAAAAGATGCAACATATCGCACATGAACAGACTACATAGTTTAAGCACTAGGATATAGACGTCGCTAGTTGAGAAGATATTGCTATCCTACGGTAGATGGCGTTGGCACTAAATGTAACGCTAGTTTTTACAGTTTTCAATAGATGGCGTTAATAATAAAGTTATGTGTACTAGAAGATAGATGTCGCTAAATAAAAAGCTTTTGCCATTCCACGATAGATGGGGTATAAGTCAATTACCGCCCAACATAGTTCCGGTAATTTCACACAGATGGCGTTAATTTCGCTTTATGGTGTATATACTGGTGTGGCACTGACCCGAGTGTATACTTCAGGTCAGTGTGGTTTGGGTAATTAAGATATTGCTACTTCATCATAGAGGGCGTATAAGCCGTAAGAATTTCTTTAGATTTTCATTTTCTGAACATTATTGCCCATATAGTCCATAGTTAATACTAACTGTTGCTCGTGGATCGGCCGCGGTGTTACCGGATATCGTACCAAACATATCTATCTGTCTTACAAAATCCATTAAGTTATTTTCAAAACTTACCCCCTATCCAACTCGAAAAGTAATACGTGTTTAATAAAAACAAGCGGCCATCTTGCAGGATGCCTATTCTAAACGTCACTTCTGTAGATAAGATGTACTAATTTGTAAATTATGTAGTTTTTTATTCGCCTAAAAACCAGGTATATTATGACTTGAAATATATACAATAAAAAATTAAGCGTATATTTACCAATTGTTGTTTGATACACTTGATGCTCCTCAAGAATGTTGTGTGGTTACATGTTTTAATATTAATCAAAGGTGCAGTTTGTGATGAACAACACACGCATATTTTGTCGACTGTAGAGGTACTTTGGTTGAATTCGTGATCCTTAGGATTTGAGACAATTGAGACTACGTAATAGGATGCCATTTCTCAAGTAAACATAGTTAAACGACCAATTCTCAAAAAGATGTCAATACTATAGCACTTTAGAAAGTATGGAAACGTCATAATATCTCATCTGTCATCTGTTGTCTCATACAGCCATGCATCTTTCTTCTTCATTTAGAGATAGTGCTGCCATTCATAAAATTTGCCGTGATCCAAATCCAACAAAAATTAAGAGAGAAAAGCTATTATTTTTACTATAATAAGTACCAGTGCCCTACTTATGATTTCATGCTATAAGTGAACACTAAAAACTTCTACATAAGATACAAATTAATCATTAATAATATTTATATTAATATTTTTTTATATATATCATCAATCTTCATATTAAAAATAATTAAGTACTTCTAACTTACATTATATTTTTGTATTGGTTTAACAGACTATATTCGGGACCCAGTAAATTTTTTCTCACGCTTATCATAACGCTTGTCTTGTCATAGTTGTCATACCTGTAAATGCAATTAAATGTCAGTCACAGTCAACTGTCAAGGCAAGGCAAGAATCGAGAATCGAGACGAGACGTCAACCAAATCACAAAATTCACAAATATAAGTTCATTTCATCAAAATAAATAAATTGATTACTGAAAATGGATATAAAAATGAAATGCGAGCAGATAAATATGCTATGCCACGGATGTTTGTCTGGAGACCGAACAGTTCACCACATTAGCGGAGATATCAGTGAAATGTTTTATGAACTTAGAAATTATACACACAATAAAAATAAAAATCGTGTAAGTTATTTTTTTTATGATTTTTAAACTATAAATATAGGTCGTTGTTTCCCAAATTTTATCATGTTCTAACCGAGTAGAAACCTTTATTTCTATTATCTATGTTAAATAAGTACTTGTACTTATTATCATTTATTCATTTATTTTTTTCTTGTAATAAGTACTTAAATAAAATTGAAGTGACTTTCTGTTATAATATTCTGAGAGTTTTCTAATAAATGCATATAAATAAGAATTATTAATATATAAGTATACACAACACATATAACAAAATGTAATTTTAAAAGAAATTGTCTTCCGAGATTACCCACCTCTGAAGTTGCGGGGCCGATGTTGACCATCATGACCATACACATGGCTATATAACTAAACATGCAAGTAGAATTCATTTATTCACACCATTTGTCCATTGTCATAATATTATTCAACATCATTTGCAGCTTGAAATTACACTCTGTTGGGAGTGTGTGGCATTTCTGAAGAAATTGAAAATGTTTCGAGCAAAGATCAAAAAGGCGCAGCGCTTACTGACACAGTACATAAAGTGTTATTATAAAAATGTAAGGTGTATTCCATTTCATTTAAATCAATCTCCATGTCAAATTTCATTCAGCAGTGTAGCATGATTATCAAAAAAGGATTATATTTTACTTCTAATAAAAGCATTTCAGTCAGAACGTTTTGAACATGGGCTTCACACATTAATAAGCCAAAACACAAGTATCATGCAAATGAAGCCTAGAGGCACCATTAGTTTGTAATAAACGTATTTATATTATTTAATAAATATTCATTCTTCATAGATTTTTACTTTTTTGAACTATTTGTATTTCTTTTTAGGACCCCATTCCAAATCTAAACAGCTTATCATCACTAAACAAATTACATATCAACACATTTGATTATGAATTTAATGAACAAGAGAAACCTTTATCTCAAGATCAAGATATGAAGTATGATGTACGAATTGAAAGTGAGAAGAAGGAATCAGTTGATAAACATCAAAATAAACAATTACCAACAGAAGAACTACTCGCAGATATAAAAGAAGAATACAATGATAGTATAAAAGAAGAATACAACAGCAGTAATGATAATGATTCCGATTACTATGAACCTGAACTTAAATTTGAGGTTGCAGAGTCTGAAGATAAATCTTCCACAATGAAAAAATATCCTCGTAACCATAAAAAGTACCAAAAGTTTGCAATTGTGACAAAAAGAAAGGATATTTGTAAGAAGACTTATTTGAAGTTTGCCGAGTCCGTATCGTTAGATCAGACAGAGTATGAGAAAATATTGAAACGCGATAGGGGTCGTTATGGGTACCCGAGGATGCCATTTAAGTGTAATGAATGTAAAGTAGGGTATTTAAAACAATTTGACTTACAGCGGCATAAGAGTAGTTGTCACAGTAATGAGGTAATTATGTTTATATACAAATAGTGTGAGTTTTTAAAAAGTAAAAAATAAAAATCATTATTTTTTATTCAAGACTACAATTATTTGAGATATTTTGTTTGAATATATATACTTTACAATTTAATCATAAAAATGATGTCTTTGTCTCTTTTAATTATTACATTTTTTATTTCAGTCGACATTCCCATACAAATGTGCAGATTGCGCCACGATGGTGACGTCACTGGAACAGCAAGAGCAGCATTGGACAGACGCGCACTCCACACTGTACAAGTGCACGATATGTACCGAGGTGCACCAGTCGGCCTTTGAAATTAAAAAACATATCAAAATGAAACATCGCAGGAATTACACCTGCAATGAGTGTGGCTTCGACTGTGGGTATGTATTTGTGACAATG
Source organism: Pelosia muscerda (assembly GCA_963691645.1). Classification (NCBI taxonomy): domain Eukaryota; kingdom Metazoa; phylum Arthropoda; class Insecta; order Lepidoptera; family Erebidae; genus Pelosia; species Pelosia muscerda. The sequence continues at coordinate 4,083,004 of OY829125.1, forward strand.
TTATGTGTACTACTAGACTGACTGCACAGAACAAGATCACACCTCTTGACTAGCAACTACTCGAGCCTTTTTGTAGCAGTTACACGATCATATTACAACACAGTAGCCACGCTAGTCACGGTAGATACACTAGCCACGCTAGTCACGGTAGATACACTAGCCACGATAGTCACGGTAGATACACTAGCCACGCTAGTCACGGTAGATACACTAGCCACGATAGTCACGGTAGATACACTAGCCACGCTAGTCACGGTAGATACACTAGCCACGCTAGTGACGGTAGATACACTAGCCACGCTAGTGACGGTAGATACGCTAGCCACGCTAGTGACGGTAGATACACTAGCCACGCTAGTCACGGTAGATACACTAGCCACGCTAGTCACGGTAGATACGCTAGCCACGCTAGTGACGGTAGATACACTAGCCACGCTAGTGACGGTAGATACGCTAGCCACGCTAGTGACGGTAGATACACTAGCCACGCTAGTGACGGTAGATACACTAGCCACGCTAGTGACGGTAGATACGCTAGCCACGCTAGTGACGGTAGATACACTAGCCACGCTAGTGACGGTAGATACACTAGCCACGCTAGTGACGGTAGATACGCTAGCCACGCTAGTGACGGTAGATACACTAGCCACGCTAGTGACGGTAGATACGCTAGCCACGCTAGTGACGGTAGATACACTAGCCACGCTAGTCACGGTAGATACACTAGCCACGCTAGTGACGGTAGATACGCTAGCCACGCTAGTCACGGTAGACACGCTAGCCACACGGGATTCGCTGACCACTTGCCACGACTGGCACACGAGGGACGCTGGCGATACTATCCACACTTGCGACAATAATACAAAACTAAATAAAACCGTTTAAAAAAAAACAATTTTTGTTAAAAAATCATAATGATTTTGTCATTATTGTATCTGTTATGTTTTTTAATACCTAAATCATCCGTTTTCTTTTATTACAGGAGTTTCTTTGAGTTCCGGAAGCACTACCAGATGGCGCATGAGAGAGTTATTTGCGACTACTGCAACGGGATGTTTATGAAAAAAAGAAGTTTGATTTCTCACATACAGTAAGTATGACTTGATATGGTTTAACAGACTAGTTTTATATTTATATTTACATCTGAAGGAATATGAAACTTAAGGTTATCTCGGACCTCGAATGTCTTGATGGTCACACCCAACATTACCCAGGACTTTTCTCCTCCAGCCTCTATCACATCCCAGCATACTGCGGCATATGTAACCGCATGTATGCCAACAACAAAACCTTCAAGTCCCACAACCAGACGACGCACCCCGAGCAGAGCGCCGGCGCCGACACACGCAAGGAGCTGTCGTACTGCGTGGAGTGCGACAAGCAGTTCCCGAGCGAGTACAAATACAAGAAGCATCTGCAGCAGTCGGTCAGGCACACCAAACAGAAAATAGTCAGGTATTTTAGTTACTTCTTCAGTCTTCTGCATCCAAAGTTTTCATTAAGGATATTGGGTGGGCTCAACCATCGTCATCGTCATGGGTTAAAGTGTGACAATCCACTCCAGGCCAGGGAATGTCAGGTATTTAAGCTTCTTCATTCTATGTTCATTTAGTTTTTTTAGTTTGGGTGGAGTGTTGAGTGACCTGTCCCTGAGTGTGTACAAGTCTTTTGGCATCTGAGGCCAGTAACACTAGCATGAACTCCTATCGAATTCGTAATGTAAAGGTTTCGAGAGAACGGAGCATTGTGATTGGCAGACTGCCTCTTGTGAACCTGTGTGCGTGTGTAGCCCGCCAAACCTTTACATTACGAATTTGATAGTATTTCGTGCTAACGCTACAGAACTTGCCGTAGGTTCGCTTTTTAGAAGTCACTACTATGTGTTGCCCCGGGTGCTCTGCGTGGAGGTTCCGGACCAAGCACCTCGTGGGTAATCCAACGGTCAACCCCAGGCCGACGCTCACGAAGAAGTGATTTTAAACCTAACGCTATTGGTGTAAGGTCTATTTTGAGTGCGTTATATTATATGTTATGTAAACTGATAGTTTATTTTTTAGAGTGCCGTGTCCCGAATGCGGAAAAATCTTCAGCAGAACCAGTTTCATGAACAACCACTACAGATTGGTCCACCTGAAGGTCACCAAGCACTATTGCGATCAATGTGATAAGGTATTTGCACTTGTCATACATCTCCCTCTCTGCCAATCTATTTATCTTGTCTTACTTCTTCTTTGACGAAGGTGACTTAAGTCCGATTCCTTGAAAGCCTGTTCTAGTATCGAAACCACACCAAAAATATCTCCAAAACTTGAAATCAAAATTTCTGTAAATCTATATGATTGCAGTATTACACGACGGGCTATGGACTTCGGCAGCACATTACGCGATTTCATAAGAAGATCGCACTACCCAAGGACAAAATGTGTGACCTCTGCGGACGAGGGTTTGGAGTAAGTGTATTCACCATATTGTGTACTGTAGTGCTTACCAAACTATGGTTTATTGGTCACTAGTGCTGCCACCCTAGCGACCCTACTTAAAGGGTGGAGGGCCCCACTAAACTGTGGTTTATTGGTCACTAGTGCTGCAAGCCTAGCGACCCTACTTAAAGGGTGGAGGGCCCCACTAAACTGTGGTTTATTGGTCACTAGTGCTGCAAGCCTAGCGACCCTACTTAAAGGGTGGAGGGCCCCACTAAACTGGTTTATTGGTCACTAGTGCTGCAAGCCTAGCGACCCTACTTAAAGGGTGGAGGGCCCCACTAAACTGTGGTTTATTGGTCACTAGTGCTGCAACCCTAGCGACCCTACTTGAAAGGTGGAGGGCCCTACCAAACTATTGTTTATTGGTCACTAGTGTTGCTACCCTTGCGACCCTACTTGGAGGGTGGAGGGCCCTACCAAACTATGTGGAGAGCCCTACCAAACTATTGTTTATTGGTTACTAGTGCTGCAACCCTAGCGACTCTACTTGGAGGGTGGAGGGCCCTGCAAACGTCTTCAAGGCCCAAGAGTACCTGCAAGTCGATGCACCGTCTGAACAACAGACGAGCATCTGGCATAGGCTTTCCTCTCGAGGTTCGAAGGTTCGAGGGCAACCTCTTCCGAAAAAGCCGACATACCAATCAATAAATCAAAAATTTAAACAACCCCCCGACACAAAAAATACCTCCAAAAAGTTAAAAAAATACATAATTCATGCGTTATCGTATCGGGTGCCTCTAACTGATAAAGTACTCGCACATGTTTCCGAAACGATCCAAGGTCCCCGACACGACAATAATAATATATGTCATTATTGTACACCAAGGATGAAATTATACAGCACATAGAGATGTTTGCACGTGGTAAATACAAGTGGCGGCCTTATCGCTCTGCGGCAATCTCTTACAGGCAACCTTAGGATGGAGTGACAACGCATGAATTATTTATTTTTTACTTTTTGGAGGCATTTTTTGTGTCGGAGGGTATTTTAAATTTTTGATTTATTGATTGGTATGTCGGCTTTTCCGGCAAAGATTGCCCTCGAACCTTCAGACCTGGGCTATCGCTATGAGGATGATGATAGCATAGCATGCTTTTGTTTTTAACCAACATCTAAATCACGGATGTTCACTTGCTTACAGACCAACAATATTTTACGCAACCACCGCCGCACTCACACGGGCGAGCGGCCCTTCAAGTGTAAGTACTGCCCCGCGGCCTTCGCGCAGCAGACCGCCATGAAGACTCACCAGAAGTCGCAGCACAAGAACGTGGACTTGTCCAGTTAGCTGGAACAAAATCTACGGTTGGGATACGTTGTTGTACCCTAGGTGCACATTACAACCATGCATTCCAGATTGTATAATCAACTAGCAAACCGGCGAACTCCGTTTCACCACCAGATGGCTACAAAAAATGATTCTCCCGTTTTTCTGTTGAAATTTTTCCTGAATTTTCTTTGCTATAAACCTCACGAAGCCCGAGACCTTTCCAACGAATGTAAAACCGTGGAAATCGGTTCGTGCGTTCTGGAGTTATAGCGTCAGGAAGGAAAACCCGACTTATTTTTATATAGTAGATTAACCTATTGTAGTCCACTGCTGGACATAGGACTTTAGGAGGATAGGGATCCTCCGCATCCAGTCTGTTCCAGCCGCCGTTTTCAGGTTGAAGGTCACCTGGCTCCCCTACTTTACAGCTGTATCTACACCAAAAATCAAACCAAATATATAAAACCAAACGGAATAACTGTCCACTTCAAAACAAAACGCGGTCACCCACGTACTTTAATTATGTATTATACTGCTATTTAGAGAGAGAGAGAGAGTTGCGCGGGCGCATCTGTGTATAACAAGGATTTGTACTGTACATAATAACTAGGTTAGCTATTCCAAAGCAATAATATAAGTATTAAGTAAACATCTGGTGTTTTATTTTTTATCTATGCGCGTGCGATGTACCGGAATGATAGATCAATCGCCAAATGCATATGGTTACATATAGTTTGGAAGAGATTAATTACCAATCTCGAATCTGTTTGATTTTCGCAATCAGATTACTTGTGTTAAGACATGGAAGAACCGGAAAACGGGGCCCACGGGACGGACGGCCCTGATCTTTTTCCCGTAGTACTACCTAGCTGTCTGGTCTATAGGAGGAAAATATGGCCCGTAGTACAGTCAGCAGCAAATAGATAGCGACACTCAAGACTGTCAAATAGTTAGATACAGCCAAAGTGGTCAATAACATCGATACAGTCAAAGTGGTCAATTTATTGAGTGCACCCAGCCTGTCCAAATATATCGGTACACCGTGTTGTCAAATACATTGATACACGCTAGCCGCCATTATTATAGCTACAGTCAAAGCGTCAATAGTAACCAAACACCCAAAGTGGTCATACATATCGATACATTTAAATATAATTAAAAATAAAATAATTTTGCAAAGAGTTTTTGACTCATCAATATAATATTTATTTATTGTAACGCTAAACATTTCCCGTGACTTGGTTCAAATATTTGGTATAGGTATCTTACTTAATATTTCTTAAAGCTGTCAATTAGTATGTGTGTGTTTGTTACTCTTCTAAAATAAAATCACCGGACGGATTTGAATGTAGTTTTGTAACGAAGTAGTAACATAAGCTATCTTTATTTTGTGGCACGCGAATGAAGTCGACTCATTGACACCTACCTCTATATAAACTAATAACCTATACGTTAAATTAGTAATTTAAAAACATTTCTATGTTCCGTTCTAATTTAATTTGTTATTTTAAGGTTCAATTTTTAAAATGCATCTCTATCGCTAATAAAAAAATAGTGACACAAACAGTCAGTTTATTTCATTTTATATATACGTGATATGTGAAATAATAATATGTCAAAATTGGTATTAATATTATGAGATATTATTTGAATCTATTGAACTAAAAACAAAACACATGGCAATGACGTCACGCACGAAATAACAAAGATAGTTACATACAAAGTTTTAGAGTAAAGAAAGAGATAGACGCCTTTCACCATAATCTCAGACAACTGTCATCGTTGTTACTTCCCAGTTACTAATTTAATTTGAGCTCTATGCTCATTGGTTAGGGTGTAATTGTGCAGTTGTACCGATGTTTATGGCAAGGATGTTGCTTAGTTACATATGGTGATTTGGCTGTCATCATATAAGTGGCACTCTAGAAGAGCCGATATAATTGGTAACATGCGCGTTCCGTTACTTTTGACGAATGAAATGTCTCTATCTATGTGAGCGTCTCGGGTGTATCGATAATTTTGACCACTTTGGCTGTCTCTAACTATTTGCCAGCCTTAAATGTCTCTATCTATTTGCTGCTGACTGTACTACCAGACTGTTTGATACTACTACCATGGGCAATATTTTCTTCTCGTGTACAGCCGGTAGTACCACGGGCAAACGAGGAGGTCTATACCTAATTTGTGGGACTGGCCCTACAGCGACAGACGACTTAATTCATCTGTAAAATAAAATTAGGTCAGCTGTAGCACTTTTTACGCCTTTTATCCTTTTTATAAATAGTTGAGGAGCTATGAGCAAACAGACGACATACATATGTGATGACAGGAAACAGGTTATGATTACAGAAGATGGTATTTGGAAACAATTTTGGTGAGTAGCAACATTTCTTTATCTGACATCTTAAAAATATTTACAAAAAGTTTCAGTCTACAAATAGTGATGTACTATCGGCGGTCTTATCGCTGGGAGCTATTTCTTACCGACCACCTCTGATAATGGAGTCTTGTGTATTGGATTCGTCGGTCTATGGCCTCCGCCTAACCGGACCTTATTTTTTATCACAAAATCCCCACGTATACCACCCCCCTCCCCTCCCCCTGAAGTCAGTGGGGGGGGGGGGGGGGTGATTATCACTACATTCAATTGTTAATGAATTATCGGAGCACTACTAACTTTTCAACTCGGACAAGTGAAAAAGATTACAGTAATGTCAACCTTTTTATGATAACCAGTAGATACAGTAATTTGGACCTCACTAAAAGTTACCATGTATTATTCCGAATAACCACCTTTCGGGTCCAAAACGACTACAAACTCACACCAAAACCGTAAAATTTGTATCATACAGAACGTCGACAGCTAAGCTTCCACTAGCGTCGTCAGCAGGTGAGGTTGGCTGGGCCCCGAAGGTCTTGGAGGGGCCCCCGCCCGGTCCGGTCGACCTTGTTCTTGTGCTGCGACTTCTCGTGAGTCTTCATGGCGGTCTGTTGCGCAAAGGCCGCGGGACAGTACTGACACTTGTACGGCCGCTCGCCCGTGTGTGTGCGCCGGTGGTTTTGTAATGTTCTGTTTGTCTGTAAGTAAATGATAACATGACATAACATAAACTCACGCCTTTATCCCCGAAGGGGTACTACCCGAGGGGGAAGTTAATGTTTAGGTCCCAATGTAATAGGTGGCGAGCCTATTGCCATTAACCGGGCACTTGTAAGCCTGCGATAAATACACACATAACTTCGAAAAGCATCGAAAAGTCATTGGTGTGTGCCATGGTAACCTGGGATCGAACCCGAGACATCGTCTCAGCAGTCCATTACCCATACCACTAGGCTACCGCGGCGAATTTATATATATTTGTGCGTAATGCGTAAATGATAAACTTTGTATATATTTGTGCGTGGGTACATGTCATAAAACCACAAAAAAAATTCACTGTATGAATATACATAATTGATAACACACTTGTACTTCACTGTACTTCTTAATTTTAACCTCTTTCGTCTTGCGGAATTCAAAGGTTTACCTTAACATAACACATAAACTCACGCCTATATTCCCGAAGGGGTAGGCAGAGGTAGCACTCACATTTCGTCAGTTAATGTTTAGGTCCCAATGTAAAAGGTGGGGAGTCTATTGCCATTAACCGAGTACTTATAAACCTGCGTTAAGTACACACATAACTTCAAAAAGCAATGCTTTTTAGGTAAGTCATTGGTGTGGCCATGGGATGGGATCGAACCCGAGACCTCGTCTCAGCAGTTCATTACCCATACACTGGCGCTCAGCTTGACGGCCTCATCAGATGCTTTTTCACGCCCCGCTCAAAGGACCCGGGACTGTAGGAAGAAGGAAACACGTGTTTTTTGTTTCATGCTATAAAAATACTTACTAAACGATATAGATGTAGCTTGAGTGCTCCTGAAGATGCCTCGTGTAGAGGCGAAACACGTGTCGAAGTTTAAGTCCTTCGCATTAGCGGAATACTGCATGGTAAAACATCTCCTCTCTGGTAAGATTTTTTGTTTTTCTTACTTTGAAGAGGGTGGTTTGACATTCCAATATATATTGTTGGAGTGTTGAACCGCGGGTGAGCGGTGGGCCCTCCTCCCTCCCCCAATATAAACCTTTTAAAATACTTACTGCAAACCCCCTTCCGCACAGGTCACACATTTTGTCCTTCGGTAGTGGAATCTTTTTATGAACTTTAGCAATGTGCGTGCGTAGTCCGAAGCCATTCGCGTAGTACTGCAATCATTATATTAAATTTGTTACCGACTTTCGATCGGAGGAGGGAGGAGGGTCTCAATTCGATCGAATTGTTGTTGCACGTTTGCGTTGCGATTACAATATAAATTATGATCGGACTTTTATGATGCTTGGTGGAATAAGCTTTAAAGTATGAACCTCCTGTACTTCAAGAGCAGTCCCGTCTAGGGGATTAGGATGATCTGATGCCTTCAAGATTCTGGGGAAATCAAGAAAAACCCTCAAAATGTAGGCAAAGATACTGTTTCTGGTGCCATTACATAATTTAATTCGAATATTTGCAGCTTTGAATTATCTTTATCATGTTAAAGGTGATGATAGAAACTACATAAGGGGGCAAAATAAGGGATAGACGTTTGCATGGCAGTCAAGGGATAGAATGGCGGGGAGGGAGATATATGACAAGTGCAAATACCTTATCACATTGGTCGCAATAGTGCTTGGTGATCTTCAAGTGGACCAATCTGTAGTGGTTGTTCATATAGTTAGTTTTGCTGAAGATCTTGCCGCAGTCAGGACACGGCACTCTGGAAAAGTAAACTTATATAACCGATGAACAGGACCACACTAAGAAACGAGGGATAAGAATTGGGAGAGTGGATCCCAGCCTCTTAAAAGCAAGCTGTCCAACTGGGGAAGTACCTCCGCCCTACAGAAGACCGCGGTCATAATAACCATCGTGTTGTGTTTCCGCCGATAAGTAGGGTAGCCAGAGCTCACTATACCCTCCTTCCCCTCCCCTTCCTAGCCTCCCCACCCCTTCCCAGCTCTCCCCCTTTCCCTTCAGGGTGGGCAGCGCGTGTGTGACACCCTTAGTGTTGCACACGTTCATAGGCCACGGTGGCCGCTTTCCATCAGGTGGGCCGTGTGCTTGTCTGCCACCTACGTAGTATAAAAAAAAAAGCTGAAAACAGAAGAAGCTAAATTACCTAACTTTCTTCGGCTTGGTGTGCCTGACAGATTGTTGCAGATGCATCTTGTACTTGGCCTCGCTCGGGAACTGCTTGTCGCACTCCACGCAGTACGACAGCTCCTTGCGTGTGTCGCCGGCGCTCTGCTCGGGGTGCGTCGTCTGGTTGTGGAGCCTGAGTTTTTGCTTGTTGACGTATGTGCGGTTACATATGCCGCAGTATGCCGGCACGTGGTTGCGCCTGGTGGTCAGAAAGTACTGGATAGTAGAAACGCAACCGATGTGTGTGGTGTCCACTAACATATTCGAGACCCGAGTTAACATCGTCTGGGCCTATAGTGTGACAGTGTGTGACATTTCATTTGTAACAACGACGGTGGGAACTTTCAGTAAGTAATGTATGTAATACACAAATTATTAACACGTTAGATGCCATACGCATCATCGGAGAATTACGTAATCTTCTGCGTGTGGCCATGAGTTTCATTCATCATTTTTGGGCTGCTGTTTTGCATTTTATTTGGAAATCAGAGTCAAACTTTGAATGCCATGTTGCAGTAAAGAGGATACTTCATAATTACTCACTAAAACCTACCAAGGTTTGAGGTGGTGATATGCCATCAAACATCAAACACAAACAAAGTCAGGTATCAGAAGATATTTTATTCAAGAATTATACGAATGTGTCCACTGAGAGTATCCTGAACCTCTTACATTTACATTTACATTCAAAAAATGACTCTCGTCTCTAAAAAAATCGCTGCAAAATTATATCCCGAAACATGCGTTTCCTACCGTACCTCATTTATTCCGCGGTAATAGAGCTATGCCTTGAGCTATGAGCATCACCAAGTAGGATTCGCAAATGTGTATGGGGTGTTGGAATAATGCCATGTGAGTCAAAGTTGGCCTAAGTTTTATGAAAACCGATTAAGAAATACACAGAGACATACATACATAGATGAGATGCGTGTTTTCAAGTCATACTTACTGTATATGAGATATCAAAAACTTCTTTTTCAAGAATTTGGCGTTGCAATTATCGCAAATGACTCTCTCATGCGCCGTCTGATAGTGTCTTCGGAACAGAACTATACTCCTGTAACAATAGTATAGGTATGTAAGTAGGTAAAAATATTTAAAGGTAAATGATAATATATATTGAATGCGTTGATTTAGAAAGTTCACAGTTTGAAGACGTTACAGAATTGAGTAATTATTTTTAAAATTGATACCTTCACTACCATGTCTACCGCGGCCAGCGTGATTAACGTGGCTGGCGTGACTAATGTGGCTACCGTTTTGTAATGTCATCGTGTGACTGCAACAGAAAGGCGCGCGTTGATCAAGTAGTTAGCGTGTCTACCGTGACTAGCGTGGCTAGCGTGTCTACCGTAACTAACGTGGCTAGCGTGTCTACCGTGACTAGCGTGTCTATCATTTTGTACTGATCAAATACATACCCACAGTCGAAGCCACACTTATTGCAAGTGTAATTCTTGCGATGTTTCATTTTGATATGTTTTTTAATTTCAAAGGCCGACTGGTGCACCTCGGTACATATCGTGCACTTGTACAGTGTGGAGTGGGCGTCTGTCCAATGCTGCTCTTGCTGTTCCAGTGACGTCACCATCGTGGCGCAATCTGCGCATTTGTATGGGAATGTCGACTGAAATGTAAAAATAAATACAAAAAGGACATTGCGCATTTACTTAATGTAAATTCAAGATTTATGTAGTTTTCTCATGGATGGATCAGAACTGGACCAAATTAAAATGTGACCACAAAGGTAGCACCAGCTTCCAAAAAAAAAAGAATCACGGAATTAGATCATACCTGTATCTCAGAGTAATCGGTGCACATATAAAAAGCTAATCATTCGAATTTGGAACATCCTCCGTTTTCAAGTCGGTACAAAAAAAAACGTCGTAATCCATACATTTTAATTGTATATGAGATATATAGAAAAATAGGCATAAGTTACGTTAAAATAAAGATTTATTTGTTTGTTTTGCAATTAATGGAAAATTACTAAAATAAAATTATTACCTACACTTTTTGCACAAGAAAATATTTACCTCATTACTATGACAACGACTTTTATGCCGTTGTAAGTCCATTTTTTTTAAATACCCTCCTGGACACTTGTCGCACTTAAATGTCATTCTACGGGACCCATAACGACTCCTATCCCGTTGCAGCACTTTCTCATACTCTTTCACATCTAATGATACAGACTCGGCAAACTGCAAATAAGTCTTCTTCGTCACATCCTTTCTTTTTGTCACCGTTGCAAACATTTCGTACTTTGTGCATTTATATATATTTTTTTTAGCTCTACACGGTTTGTCTTCAGACTTTTCAACATCAAATTTAAATTCATTGTAATCTGAATCGTTATCGTTACTGCTGTTGTATTCTTCTTTTATACTATCATTGTATTCTTCTTTTACACTATCAGTATTTTCTACTTTTATCTCTGTTTGTATTTCTACAAATTTTTCTTTCTCATATTCATCTGGTTCATCATAATTCTTACTTTCATCTTGAAATAGAGGTTTTTCTTCTTCATCCAGCTCATAATCAAATGTGTTGATATGTAATTTATTTAGGGATGATAAGCTGGTCAGTCTTGGAACCGAGTCCTAAAAAAGACAATTGAAATATGACTGTTTTTGGCACAGACCCGTAAGAAGTAAAACTCTTAAATAATAAATGCCATTGAGATAGTACATAGAATAAGTCTTACGTTTTTACAGTAGCATTTTATGTACTGCATTAGTAAACACTGTGCCATTTTAATCCTTGCTTGAAACATTTTCAATTTCTTCAAAAATGCCACACACTCCCAACAGAGTGCAACTTCAAGCTGCAAAATGTTAATAATAATATTATAGAAATGCACAGCTGGTACAAGGTGTGAATGAGTTGATAAGTTACCGTGTCAAGTCAACTTATCCACAGTAAAAATCCTGTCCAGCCGTTTCAATAAATGCAGTTTTTATCATATTTATCAAAAAATTAATATTAATACTTTCATCAAAAAGCTTTTAGACACTTATTTGTGATGGTGATGAGGAGAATTCTTGTAAAAAAAAATAGTTTAAAATTAATTTAATAAAAAAATAGACATGAACACAGTTCACAGGCTTTCCATAGTTATCATAGCGATTCATGGTTGGCTGGGTCAGGGTGTAATAATATTTGGAAAGCCATGTTCTATGCTCAAGAATTAATAAAAATTAAATGACTTACACGATTTTTATTGTTTGTATCATTTCTAAGTCTATAGAACATTTCGCTGATATCTCCGCTAATGCGGAGGACTGTTCGGTCTTCAGTCAGACATCCGTGGCATAGCTTATTTATCTGCTCGCATTTCATTGTTATATTCATTTTCAGTACAAGTTCGTTTTGTGATGATTTCCCGGAAGAGAGAAAACTGGAGAAAACCATGAGAAAATTCACTCAAAGTTGACGTAGATGTCATGATTGTCATGTCAGTAGATTTATGGTAGATTTCGATTTTACTGTCACTTATGTCATATTGGACATCTGTTCTTCTTCTTCTTCTTTTCTTAAAATGGCATCTGCAGCAGGATAGCCGCAATTTCGCTAGTCTCTAGTAAATGTAAACGTCTTATAAAATTAATGGCGAGACGCCAATGTCAAGTTTCAAGTTTAAAAAAGAGAGCCACGATTGTGTTTTGTTGATCATTTATTTTGTTATGGGATGGATTTGAATTTTTTCAGTCAACGCTATTTTTAATCTTGGTTGCATACTCTGTGTCTTCGTACTTTCTGTGGCCGGTAGCGTCAACAAAATTATCAATGACGTCAAACGTCAACGTCAATGGTCGACAGGTCGACGAACGGTTCGACCAATCTATTATCGATTATTTCGTCAAAATAAATGAATTGATTACTGAAAATGTATACAAAAGTGAAATATGAGCAAATAAACACACTATGCCATGGATGTCTGACTAAAGACCGAACAGTCCACATTATTAGCGGCGATATCAGTGAAATGTTCTATGGACTTAGAAATGACACAAACAGTGAAAATCGTGTAAGTCATATATTATAGTTTTCATTATACAAAGCATAGAATATGACTTCCGAATTTCACAGTATCACGCCTATATCTCCGAAAGGGTAGGCAGAAGTGCTAGCACCCGCATTTATTTGTAAAATTAGTATGTACATAATATTGAACATATTTTTTATTTTCTTATGATGTCTTACGTCTTAGAATTTTTTAAGACGGTCTGTCTTGTCTATTTGTACTATGCAGTAATCTCTAAAACGGCTAGGCCGATTTTGATGGGATTTAAGTGTACAAATTTGCTATACCTACCTAATATTTTCATTGGTTATTTTGCAGCTTGAACTTGCGCTCTGTTGGGAGTGTGTGGCCTTTCTGAAGAAATTGAAAATGTTTCAAGCAAGGATCAAAACAGCGCAGTGCTTACTGATACAGTACATGAAAGGTTATGGTAAAAATGTAAGTTTAATCTTATGTAATAAATTCAATGACTTTTAAACCTTTATGTCTATCTTTTTGCTGATTTTTGTCAAGATCAGTTCAGCAGTTTTGACATGACTGAATGACAATATCTTTCTAACCATACAATGATATATAGATGAAGATAATACATCCTAAATAGCTCTATCCTTTCCTCTCATTCTCAAATAAATATTTGTTTTCATTGACTATAATTTAATTTTTTTATTGTGTATGGAAAGAAATCACCGTGGCCAATGGACATTTGCAACACCAGAGACATCACACTCGTGCTACGGATCCTGTGGAAACCTTCTAATTCTCACCCCATATCATAATCGCTGTGTATAACAATGTGGTTTTTACTTGTTTTTAAACACTAATTATTCAATTTTTTTAGGACTTGTTTGAAAGTCTTAACTCAAGCTTATCATCACTCTATAAATTCCATATCAACACATTTGATTATGAGTTTGATGAAGAGAAACCTATATTTCAAGATCTGGATGAGAAATATGATGTACCAGTTGATTGTGACGACAAGGAATTAGTTGATAATGAAAATGAAAATCTACCCGCAGAAGAATTAGTCACAGATATAAAAGTAGAATACAATAATAGTATTAAAGAAGAATACCACAGCAGTAATGATAACGACTCTGATAATTATGAACCGGAAGATAATTTTGAAGCTCAAAAGTCTGAAGGCAAATCTTCTACAGCAAAAAAATGTTACAAATATAAAAATTATCGAATATTTGCAACGATAACTAGAAAAGATACTTCGGAGTGTGTTGAGTCTGTATCGTTAGATCAGACAGAGTATGACAAAGTGTTGAAACGAGATAGGGGTCGTTATGGGTACCTCAAAATGTCCTTCAAGTGTGACGAGTGTAAAGAAGGGTATTTAAAGAAGTTTGACTTACAGCGGCATAAGAGTCATTGTCACAGTAATGAGGTAATTATTTTTTGTATAGTCAAACAAATTTTTTGGTCTTCCCTCTGATGGAAATTGTAAAAAAATAATTTTTGATTCTAATATCCTATTCAATATAACCAAAGTATTTTTTTAATATATCTAAATACCGTAGTAAGCCTTCCCAAAGAGCGAAACCTATGCGTGTGAGTAGTGCCCTTTCCATGAGTAGTGTTGCTGTGAAATAAATTACTACACTGGGATGCCCACTCCAATAATTAAGACTTTGATATGGATGGAACCTTTTGTGTGTGACTCCGATTCACACTTGGCCGATATGGTATTTCAATTATTATATTTTTTATTTCAGTCAACATTTCCATACAAATGCGCAGACTGTGCCACGATGGTGACGTCACTGGAACAGCAAGAGCAGCATTGGACAGACGCGCACTCCACACTGTACAAGTGCACGATATGTACCGAGGTGCACCAGTCGGCCTTTGAAATTAAAAAACATATAAAACTGAAACATCGCAGGCATTACACCTGCAATGATTGTTTCTTCGACTGTGGGTATGTATTTGTGCCAATAGCTGGTATATATTTCTACTAATATTATAAAGAGGAAAGATTTGTTTGTTTGTAACAAATAGGCTCGGAAACTACTAGACCGATTTCAATAATTCTTTCAACCTACACTACCATCCAAGGGAGTGGAGTAATAATCATTAATCTCAATCGATTGAGAAATTTACCAGTTTCTAAACATTGGCGCTAATATCGACAGCAAGGAAAAGTAGTATAGAGAGGCAAGTAGAGAATCGAGTAGCGTCGTACAACGCGATAAACGACATCCACGCGGGCAACAGCTAGGATTTCTATGTACTTATGAAGAAGTAACATTTGTGAATTGTGAGTTGAAGGAGAAATCTACTGAACTGATTTAGAATATTTTTTGCCAATAGATAACTAATTTTTTTTTTATTTATGGCACGTCAATTTGACCTCGCCTGATGTTAAACTGAAGGCAAAGTCTCATAAGTGTCATAGATTATAGATACAGTATCATAGATTATAAATCATCACGCTATCATGAGGGTCAGGAGCAGCAATGCAATCAGTAGTCTATGTGGGGATGATGTGTCTCTTTTTTTATTTTTAATAGTATTATTTCTTTTATTGCAGGACTCTAGTAGAGTTCCGAAAGCACTACCAGGTGACGCATGAGAAAGCTGTTTGCGACTACTGCAATAAGGAGTGCAAGAAAAAACGTAGTTTGATATCTCACATACAGTAAGTACGACTTGAAAAGACTGTACAGAACTTTTTCACCACAGCAGCTCAAACAAGTGAGTTTTGCTGCGTAAAAACAGTGTGCAAAATGCGATTTTGCTCACTCAGTGAGACAAAGTAGCTTTTTAATATTTTTTTTTTAATTTTCAATAAAGAGTGCCAACCATAGATTCAAAAAGAATTGTTCCGCGAATAACTTTCGAACTACATACACTGCACTCTGTCTCTTGGCCGTCCATAAAAAAGTTCGAGTGACAAACACAAGTATTTTGAAGGTTTTTTTTTTAATTTGTGGCACGTCAAAGGTCCTATTTCGAAATTCTAAATTTGAAAGATATTTGTAAAAGAATAACCATGTATTTTATTTACATTATTTAATAATTATGTAATGTTATTGAATACCAAAATAAGTAATGCATAAGTATTTATAATGATTACTATTATCAACATTTGAAAAATAAAATGTCATGTACGCTGTTTCTGAACACACCTTAAAAATAACGGGTATAAAATTTAACTTTTAACTTTCAACTTTAAATTTGCAGAACAGCAATAAGTACATAATTAGATTAATTATTAACTTTTAAAATTTTCAGCATTATTTTAATTAATAATAGGTGTTCTGTTCTGTTAATAAGTGTTGCATTATCTTCTAAGTAATATTTCTTATGTGTTCTCGCTGCTGAAGTGAAAAGTAATGTGTGCCACACGAGAGCAAAATTATTTGCATCTCGTGCATTTGAATCCCTCACTACGCTCAGGATTCTACAGTAGAATCACTCGCTACGCTCGTGATTCAATCCTAGAATCCCTCGCTTGCTCAGGATTCAAAATCAGCACTCGCAGCAAAAAACAGTTTTGCTCTCTTGTTGCACAAATAACTATTGTTTTGTTCGTAGAAAATGTTGGCAGAAGAAAACACATTGAACTCACATTGTTACCTAACCTAACGTGACGCTCCGATAGTCGGTTAGATCTGACGTATATCGGATGCCACACGACGATAAAAAGATATACACTGACGGACTCATAAACTGCATCAAAGTTCAGGTTTACTCTAAAAGGATTTTTTATAATAAGTATGCAAACTTTTTAGATTAAATTATATAAATATGGAAAGACTGGCTCTTAATCTTAAAAAAAAATTAAATTTAAAAATAGAACTGCAGTAAAACAAATGAATATAGCCGGGAAAAGAAAATTTACTTGTAGTATCAGATTTGCGTGTTATTTATAGCAAAGTTTTAAATTGATTCTCATTGATTTTTTTTGTTTTGTCAATTGAATTATTGTTACCAGCATAATTGTTGGGTTAGTTTTTTAACACATCGAGAGTTTTTGAACCATAATATGGATACTTCGTCCGAACAAGCGGCACAAATTGTAGCATTGGTGCGGGAGGGCTTGGATCAACGAACGATTGGTAGAAATTTAAATTTAAACCAGTCTACGGTTTCTAGAATATACAGAAGATTTGTAGAGACAGGTTCTTACAGGAGGAGACGTGGTACAGGCAGAACTCGAGCAACCACAGGTCGTGATGACCGATTTATTGTTATAACTTCCCTGCGAAATCGTTTCCTCACGTCAGTTAACATCAAAACCGAGCTTAATGAAGTGCGTGGAGTAAACGTGTGTGCACGAACAATAAGAAGAAGGTTAAAGGAAGCGGATATCACCCCTTTTAGACCAGCAAATGGTCCAAAGTTGTCTACAGCTCACAGACAAGCTCGCTTAAGATTTGCGCGTCGTCACCTGAATTGGACAGAAGAGCAGTGGGCCTCTGTATTGTTCACGGACGAGTGTAGGACATGTTTATATGGTGCAGATGGTCGCAGAAGAGTCTATCGTCGACGTGGGGAGCGATATGCTCAAAGTTGCATTGAGGAGCGTGTTCCTTTTGGAGGCGGTTCATGTATGGTCTGGGGTGGCATATCGATGAACGGGCGAACAGAACTTGTGTTCATAGACATGGTCCGTCAAAACGGTAATAGAGGGGGTTTGACAGCACATCGCTACATAACAGAGATATTAGAAGATCACGTGGTGCCTTACATGGGATTCATAGGCGAAAATTTTACTTTAATGCAGGATAATGCCCGGCCGCATGCAGCTGCACAAGTTCAACATTATTGCGAAGAGGTTGGGATACGTACAATGAATTGGCCAGCACGCAGCCCGGATCTTAATCCCATCGAGCATGTTTGGGACAATTTAAAAAGAGCTGTATATGCGAGAAACCCTTCGCCCACGACAGTGGCAGCACTAAGAACAGCACTTTCAGAAGAATGGGACAATATTCCGCAAGATCTTTTAAAAACCCTTATAAAATCTATGCGGAACCGATTAGAATCCGTAATAAGAGCACGTGGGGGTAATACACCTTATTAAAACACAAATAAACCCTTGCATAAAGTTTGTGTCTATTGTTAAAACCAATTTTTTAATTAAACCAATTTTTCTTAAATTTCTGTTTTTTCTTCAAAAAAAGTCTTAAGGTCCTTTCCAGTACATAAACTTAAACTTAAAGATATGACCCTACGCTGTTTTAAAGTTCACGAACCAATCTAGAGGTTTCAATTTAAATCTGTATAGAAAGTATGCATACTTGGTTAAAATATTTATTTCAAAGTCGTCTATTACTTTGATGCAGTTTATGAGTCCGTCAGTGTATTAATTAAAGATATTATAAATTCTATATTGGTAAATTATCGCACTATCTAGGGTCAGAGAACTACGTTCACCAATCTGTTTTACGAGAAAATATTTTTTTTTGCGATTAAAATGTGTTTGACGTTGACCTCCGTCCCCCTTGAGCGAGGGCCTGCGAGTGAAGGGTGAAGCCGCCTGTCACCCTAGCAGACCGCGGTGGCTGAGCGGTACGCGCCTCCCCATATCCATACTCTATATGGGTACATCGTGGTCCTCACACCCAAAGGGAGACATCTCGTATAGCCCTGGGTCGGCCGGGGTGCGACACTGCGAGGGATATATTACCTGCAACCGAAAACCCGAAGACATCGTGCGTTTAGTCGGTTCAAGTCCGACATAACCACTCTCACCGGCTCCATTAGGGGTGGTATCCGAGGGGATTTTGCGCACGGAAAAAAAACTATTAGTGTTCTCTAAAATCCAGATTTTAACTAATGAAAAAAAAACAATTAAACCAACTTAAAAAAGCGTTTGTACAATTTCAGATTTTCTTTTTTTTTTTTTTTTTTTTTTTATACTACGTAGGTGGCAGACAAGCACACGGCCCACCTGATGGAAAGCGGCCACCGTGGCCTATGAACGTGTGCAACACTAAGGGTGTCTCACACGCGCTGCTCACCCTGAAGGGAAAGGGGGAGAGCTGGGTAGGGGTGGGGAGGCTAGGAAGGGGAGGGGAAGGAGGGTTACAGTGAGCTCTGGCTACCCTACTTACCGGCGGGAACACAACACGATGGTTATTATGACCGCGGTTCTTAATTATCGGATTCTTAATTATCGCATCATAGTAGCTAAGGCACCGACTTCTAACAAATATTATACAGTACTATCTTACCACCAGGTTCTCCCACATCCCAGCATACTGCAGCATATGTAAACGAACATACGCCAACAACAAGACCTTCAAGTCCCACAACCTGGCGTTACACCCCGAGCAGAGCGCCGACCCCGACACACGCAAGGAGCTGTCGTACTGCGTGGAGTGTGACAAACAGTACTCGAGCGAGGCCAAGTACAAGGACCATCTGCGGATGCTGCACAATAAGAAGCTCAGGTATTTTAGCTTGTTCAGTCATCTGCATCCAAAGTTTGCATTTAGAAAACTGATGAACATTATCTTCGTCATATCGGGTAGAGTGTGCAATCCTGGAGGCCAGCTAAAATGTATTCGTTCCAAATCTACATTCGTCATCGCTCTGAAAATGTATGGCAGTGACATTTGTTGTCGAATGTCATGTGAATCGATTCCGACAACAAATGTCACTCCCATACATTTTCAGAGCGATGACGAATGTAAATTCGGAGCGAATGCATTTTGGTTAGAGCCCCTGCACTCGAGGCGTCTACTAATTTTTTTAATTGCAATTAACAATATGGCGTTTTCAAAATGGCGACAAAATGGGATAAAAAAATAAATGAAATAAGCTGAAAAAATATTTACTCTAAATTAGATGAGATTGGTTCACTTTTTTTTTATAAAACGATGCCTAAATTATAACTCAAGCATCCAAAAAATTAATTTATAAAAAGATCCGAAGAATAAAGAAAATGAATGGTTTTTATGGTTTCTATGGACTTTCTTCGTTTTCTTAAATTTCTCCAAAATTAAGAACATACTGTGGAGTGTGACAAACGAGTCTCGGAGTGTGTACAAGTACCGGAGGCTTCCATTGCATGAGAGAGGGACTGCTGTCTCCGTAACCCGGGGTGCTGTTCTGCGGTGTATTGCAATTTAAAACTTATTTCTATTAGCATAAGCTCTATTTTGAATGCGCTGTAAACTATTAATTTTCTTTTCCAGAGAGCCGTGTCCAGACTGCGGGAAGATCATAACCAGGAGGAACATGAAGAACCACTACAGATTGGCGCACCTGAAGGTCACCAAGAACCATTGCGAACAATGTGATAAGGTACTTACATTTGTTGATCAAACGAGCGTAGCGCGCGCGAGAGCATCCGTTTCGACAAAGTGACCGATTTCTGAAAATTAACGAAACTTGAAAACAAATGGGGTAGGCAGAGGTGCTAGCACCCACATTTCGCCAGTTTATGTTTAGGTCCAATGTAATACGTGGCCAGCCTATTGCCATTAACCGGGCACTTATAAACCTGCGATAAATACACACATAACTTCGAAAATCATTAGTTTGTGCCATGGTAAACCTGGAATCGAACTCGAGACCTCGCCTCAGCAGTCCATTACCCATACCACTAGGCTACCGCGGTTATAACAAAGATATAAATTTATATAATTGCAGTATTATATGACGGGCTACGGACTTCGCAAGCACATTACGAGATTTCATAAGAAGATCGCACAACCGAAGGACAAAATGTGTGACATTTGCGGACGCGGGTTTAGTGTAAGTAGCCTTTGACTTTTTTTTTATTTATTTACTAGCTGACCCGCGCAACTTAGTCTGCGTCACCCCGTTTTTGCAACATTTTTCATTCCTGCTCTGTACCTGTTGGTCGTAGCATGATGTTATATACATATAAACCTTCCTCTTTAACCATTCTACCTATTAAAACAAACCGCATTAAAATCCGTTGCGTAGTTTTAAAGATTTAAACGTAATAGGGACAGAGAACGCGACTTTATTTTATACTAGCTGTTGCCCGCGGCTCCGCCCGCTTGGAAGTCGGATCGCGCGTGTCATCGCTTCAGGTCGAAAACGATCTACAGCATATTTTTATAGCATACATTAGTGTAAAAATATATTATACCTACATAGATTTGTTTACAATTTTAGCAGTAATGAAATAAAAGTCAAAATCATTTACCTGTTTTATATTGACCATTGAAGCGACACTTAGAAAACGTAAAAAAAATATAAAATTTATGTTTAGCAAATTAGCATTACCAGTTACAGTTTGAAACGTGGCCCTGTTCTGAGAAGACTCCGGTAAGAAATTTAGCGGGCTGTTTTTTGGTCTATTTACAAACATTTACTTATTCTAATTGAAATTTTTGTTTTGAGTAACATGGTTAGACAGTTCATGGTCTTTCCTCTGTCGATTCTTGAGAACGCGCCATAATATCTCATAAATTATGTTATTGTAGTATTTATCAGAAGCCTGTTATTTAGGTAGGTATTTATTTGGATTGGAAGTAAATAAGTAAGTAAAGTATAAGTACTATAAGTATGAATGGAAATACAATTATTTATAATTAGTGATTTACGATGAATGATCGCGCTGAAAAGCACGATTTCAAAGCAAGGCAAACGGATACTTCCGGATCTCTCTGTATTCCTATTCTACACACATAAAAAAAAAATTGCGGTCAATGGCATAAGCTCCTAGAATTCTTTAAATTTAACTTTGTCAAGAAAAAAATATGTTGTATGCCTGTACCTTGTTTGAAATTAAAATATAAAACTATTTTTTATTATATATTTCAAAAAATTGGGCCAAGTTGTCACAGACCGCCTAAAGGCATTAATCATAATGCACCCCTGGCTTGAACACATGCGGAGATTCTTCGATAGCGGCTTCCCTGAGCTCTGGAACTGTCTGGGGATGTGGCTCACGGTTCCATACAGCTCGTTTAAGAGCATCCCACGCGTGCTCTATTGGGATTAAGTCAGGTGAGCCGGCAGGCCAGTCTAATCGTGTGGTATCATATCCTTGAAGAGCAGCATTGACTCGTTGAGCTCGATGTGCGGGCGCATTATCATCGACCAGTACAAATTGGTGCCCATGGTTTACTCGGAATGGTCTGATGATATCATCAATAGCAACTGCTTTGTACATGTCTGCTGTCATGAAGCCCCGATACGGGATCAAAGGCGTTCTAGCTCCAATCATAATGCCACCCCAAAAAGACACCGATTTTCCGCCTTGCTGAACTGTTCCAGGGGCAGTTCTTTGTCTTTCACGGTCGCCTGGTCTTCTCCAGACACGGACACGTCGGTTATCGGGATGAGTGGAGATTCGGAATTCGTCAACGAAGAGACAGTTTTGCCAAATGTTTTCTTCCTCACCTTCTTCATTTTGCCGAAGTCTAGCCCACTGCAATCTTCGTTGTTGACGTTGCTGGGAATTGAGCGGAGCTCGCCATGACCTCCGTGCTCGTAATCCAGCCTAGTGCAAGCAATTGCGAACGGTCTGCGTGCTAACTTCAAGCCCAGAGGCGGCCCTGACTTCTGCTTTTATTTTAGTGGCGTTGATTGTGGGATCACGGGCTGCCAGCAATCTAATATAGCGCTTTTGGGCAGCTGTCAAAACAGTTGGGCGACCGCTGCGGGGTCGGTCAGCTAAATTCTCCATTCCGTGGTACCTCTGCAACGGAGCCACGACACAGGATTGGGATATAGCAAGTCTGCGTGCTATTACTCTCGTGGTGTATCCTTCTTCCCTCAAAGTTACTATTTTAACTCGTAAAACCTCTTGGCATTTTTTCAATCACAACTTTACGCGAAAAATATCTTGAATCGGTTATAATTCACTAAATCAGATTTCTGAATGAGCGTAAGCTAGGACTGAAAGCCTTTTTGTAAGAAAAAACAATTGAACTGTGTTTTGTGTTCTAATTCTTTATTTTAAAATAAAGAATCTAAAAAGAAGAATATAGAATAATGAATATAGAATGTAGAATATATATTATGATTTATTAAATCTGAAATCTTTTTTGTTACTGTAGAATTCTACAGTAACAAAAAAGATTTCAGTTTTTCAAAGTGATCGCAAACTTTTTTTGAAATGTGTATTCTGTAGTGTTAATTGCGTTAACTGCAACTGCTAAGCAAGAGATGCAACGCATTAATTATAAAAAAAAAATATTATATTAAGATATGAAAGAAAAGAAACTATATAAAACAACATCAACAACCAATGCTCAGAATAATCTGCAGTTCAGTGCACCTAATATATTCGCATTAGTTATAAGATCGCATACAGTACCTATTAACTGCAGGTAGTGACTATCTTACGGAGAATCTTAACACCGAGTGTTGTAAAATGACGTCACTTGAGGAGCGCCATCTATTGATAAATGTTGGAATTTCATTATAATAATGGTAGGTATAACGCTATTTGAGTTGGAACGTAATTTTTTACTGTAGTATTTGCACGCCTTGGTCGCAAAAACTACTGAACGGATTTTGATGCGGTTTTTTTTATTACAAAGGTCTTGCTTAGACTCAAAATTTGCAGTATATTTGGTTGTAATTGGTTAAGTAGAACCGGAGATATGACCAAAAACAACCTATAAACGAAGCGCAGGCAAAGCCACGGGTATCAGCTTGTCTAAAAAGTAGCCTATATGTTGCCCAAAACTATGAACTATAATCGTACCAAGTTTGATCAAAATCCCTCCGGTAGTTTTTGATCCATGCGTGCACATACGGACAGACAGACAGACAGAAAGACAAAAAAAATTCTGCTTGCATTTTTTGCATTAGTATCGATCACCAATCATCCCCCAATAATTATTTTGTAAATATATTCAATGTACAGAATTGACCTCTCTACAGTTTTATTATAAGTATATAGACCCAATAATTATTTTGTAAATATATTCAATGTACAGAATTGACCTCTCTACAGTTTTATTATAAGTATAGATTTATTAGGTCTACGAACAATTGTTAACATTAATACACGACATACATTAAATTAACAGAAAAAAACTTCAGAAAATGTAACAACTGCTTAATGGTAAACACGTCATGCAATAAATAATGGAGGATATTTAATTACTAAATATATTTAATATAAAAATAAGTCGGGTTTTCCTTCCTGACGCTATAACTCCAGAACGCACGAACCGATTTCCACGGTTTTGCATTTGTTGGAAAGGTCTCGGGCTCCATGAGGTTTATAGCAAAGAAAATTCAAGAAAAATTCCAACAGAAAAGCGGGAAAATCATTTTTCAAATGGCGAAACGGAGTTCGCCGCGTTAGTATTTAATAAAACCTGACTTGATTTGAACTGATGCTTACTGGATTGCACTGCAGTTATAGGCTGTGCTCTACATTGAGTTCGTCGACAAGCTCGTCGATGTATGCTTAGAGAATTGCACTGCTGAATATTGCATGTGTGGTGATGAAATTGAAGGGCCCTACCAACGCCTTCGGGGCCCCAAGCCAATCTCACTTGCAATTAGTGCACCTTTTTTTCAAGGCAATGTCTCAGGAAATAGTGTCACTATACTTTGTAAAATGTAGCTTGGGTCCTATGACAGCTGTCAGTGAAATCCCGCACATGAAGTCTTGAATTTTCTATTATTGAATGTAGTAGCTGTCAATGTCATACTTTATGGGCATACAGAGCTAATTAGTGATGGGCGATGAATCATCGTGACCACATACTATGAACTATCCATATTTTGAATAAAGCTTAATTTAAAATTTGAAATTAATATAAGAAAAAAATAATTAGAATTTAATCTTATTGCTTAGGTATTTTAATATCATAATAATGTTTATATTTCAATATACTTGATCCTAAATAATATTGAGTAAATAAAATCGTACATTCAATCCATCAACGCCCTGAACCTGTTTTTGGGTTTTGTAAGAAGACACGCCGCGTTTGGCTCTTGGGCCATGATATAGGCATAAGATACACGCGCCAACATTTTGTTTAATATGAACTTCCACTGATCCACTCCACTCATTCTCATCAGTACGAGTGCCAACGCATTGTATGCTACGTATATTCCCTTCTCATTACAATTAAATACACACATACAATTAAATTAAACCTAATTATATGTAACATGCATCAATAATAGCTGGTAGTATCGATATTTTCATCGAATTTTGGACATCCCTATGAACCAAATTTTGACATCTGTCATAGGACCCATGCTATATTTTACAAAGTATAAACAACGGACAATGTACTACAGAGTCCCACAATTTTTTTATAAATTATAAAATAAAATATAAAATAACACTATGGATTGGTTTACAACTGCTCTAGTGGGATAAATCAGTGCCACTTGTACCATCAAAGATACTGAGTAATGGTACAGGTGGTGCAGCGACATATTTTGGTATCATTTGTACCATCAATGGTACTAGTGGGATACTTCAGTACCATTTGTACCATCAATGGTACAGTCTAATGGTACTGGTGGTCCGGCGGGGACGAGTATCTGGTGCAGACTTTCCATTCGGAATTTGGAGGTCAGTTACCAGTCACTTCTGGTAAAACAGACATACCAATAAAAAAAAACAATCGGATCTCGGGCTTCAAAGCATAAACACTTAGGATGCAATAGGCCAATGGATGATGGAGATAGCATAGCATGGTTTTGTTCTGAAAAGTTAATTTTAATTTACAGACCAAAGAAGTATTAAAAAATCACCGCCGCACTCACACGGGCGAGCGGCCTTACAAGTGTCAGCACTGTCCCGCGGCCTTCGCGCAGAAGTACGCTATGAAGAGTCACGAGAAGACGCAACACAAGAACGTAGACGTACCCAGTTAACCGACTGGACAGTGCGAGGGCCCCACCGAGACCTTCGGGGCCCTTCCAAAGTCTCTAGCCAGTTGGTTCACCTGCTGACGAGATTAGAGGAAAACAATTATACAAGTATTTAATTTAACGTCTGGAGTTTTATTTTACAATGTTTTTATTAACTTGCTCTGTATACTCGTATGTATGTGGAATCTTGCAACTCGATTTTTACCGACCCGATGATAAATGATAACAGTAAACAGACCCGACCCAATTGCAACATCTGGAGCAATTTTAGATTTACAAACATAACATAACATAAACTCACGCCTTTATCCCCGCAGGGGTAGGCAGAGGTGCTAGCACCCACATTCCGGCAGTTTATGTTTTAGGTCCCAATGTAATAGGTGGCGAGCCTATTGCCATTAACCGGGCACTTGTAAACCTGCGATAAATATACACATAACTTCGAAAAGCATCGAAAAGTCATTGGTGTGTGCCATGGTAACCTGGGATCGAACCCGAGACCTCGTCTCAGCAGTCCATTACCCATACCACTAGACTACCGCGGTTATTACAGATATAGATTTACATTAATGTCAAATTAATTTAAATACCTTTTGTCATGCTTTCCTTTTCAAAATCTTAATATATATAGATCTCGTGTCACAATGTTTGTCCTCAATGGACTCCTAAACCACTTAACCGATTATAATAAAATTCGCACACCATGTGCAGTTCGATCCAACTTGAGAGATAGGATAGTTTAAATCTCAAATTATAGTCGCAATTTTAATTTATTGCTAATTATTTGTCTGTTATTATTTGACAGTCACAATTATCTGTTAACTCCAAATGATTCTAACAGATGTCGATACCTTTCGACTGGGTTGAGTAAGTAATCAATAGATGGCGCTGCTATGGTAAATCTACGAACGTGTCATATAAGCTACATTTTAACAGCATAATTACCACGTGTTGTTGACGCTATAAAACGCAGACGAATTTGCGCGGGTCAGCTAGTATTTAAGAAATTATTACAGGTAGTTAGGGTAAACACAACGTCATTGATTCCAACGCAAAACAAAGTTTGCCGGGTCAGCTATTTAGATAAAACTAGCTGACATTTTTTACTTCTGCGCCGCACCAGTTAGATGTGGCATGATCTACATATAAACCTTCCTTTTCAATCACTTTGTTTATTAAAAAATACCGCAACAAAATCCGTTGCGTAGTTTTAAAGATTGAAACATACAAAGGGACATATTAAGGACATAGGGACAGAGAACGCGACTTTGTTTTATACTATGTAGTGATGAAATATGAGCAGATAAATACCTTATGTACTTGGAAATGATACACACAAAAAATCGTTTTATTCATTTATTTATTTTGGCCGTCTACGAGAAGAATGCTTCCACTAGAGTTTGGTCTGCAGGTGAAGTCGGCCGGGCCCCGAAGGTCTTAGAGGGGCCCTCGTATGGTTCTCACTTCACCTTATTCTTATGCTGCGACCTCTCGTGAGTCTTCATGGGCGTCTGCTGCGCGAAGGCCGCGGGACAGTACTGACACTTGTACGGCCGCTCGCCCGTGTGTGTGCGCCGGTGGTTTTGTAATGTTCTGTTTGTCTGTAAGTAATTTTTTTTTAAACATTCGAATTGAGAACTTCCTCCTTTTTAAACGTTAGCTAAAAACAAAAGCTACCATGCTTATTATATGCAGCAATAAATTAATGCGGCCAAAACATAGTCTATGTACAGTAGGCTGCAAAAGTGCATGGACATTACAAAAACTAAATCGTTTGCGCCGGTATTCAACGCCATCTGTTGTAAAATGGTTCACAAATATTTCACTAGATGGCGCCGCGCTATTTTCAAATGTAAGAAAAACTATCAAAGTTGTTTATTATATCCGAAACATCATTTTCACTTCTTTCTGTATATTAATACTTACTCCAAACCCTCGTCCGCAGAGGTCGCATATTTTGTCCTTGGGGAGTGCGATCTTTTTATGAACTCTGTCAATGTGCTCGCGAAGAACGTGGGCCGTCGAGAAGTACTGCAATCATATTAAAAGACTGGGGTCAGAGGACCCCTGTATAGTTCCTAATTTTGTATTACTAAAAAAATAATTTAATCCAAATTCGCCTCTGTTCTCTCTTCCTCCTGTTCCCATTTTTACCAATTTCTCCATTAAATCACTTGGATAATGTCTGTACAATCCTGTGTTGAGGTTATATGCTAAAAAGATGCATAAACAGAGTCAGAAAGAGGGAGAAAAAGAGAGAGGGAGGCGGGGGATATATCGAAACAAAGTTGAAATGGAAACCGAAAGAAAATTACCTTATCACATTGGTCGCAAGAGTGCTTGGTGACCTTCAGGTGCACTAATCCATAGTGGTCTTTCATGTAGTTGGTTTTGCTAAAGATCTTGCCGCAGTCAGGACACGGCACTCTGAAAAATAGACGTATAGAAGATATATTACAGAATATTCAACAGATTATGATGGATTGGGAGTGCGGATGCCTGGCTTCAAAGCAATGGATGCAAGACACTGAAGAAGCTAATATAGAGTTTGGGCGGGAACGCGAATAGTGTCACAGCGCTGCAGTGTTTCATTTTCTAAATTTGGTGTGCATTCGAGTTTTTATGTATAAAAATGGTGGAGCTTTAGACATGACGGCTTGGACAAAGCACACAAGTGTAGGAGAGTGGAATATTGTAGTGAATTGTGATTTTTCGTGTTGGTGTCAAAATCTCCCTAAGAAAAGCTTCTAGTAAAGTCTCCACTTTACTAGGGCAACTACCATCCGTCATCGTCATCATCATCATCATCATCATCAACAATCATTCCAACTATACTTATCACAAAATCAAAGGAAATTCCCAACTCGACACTGGCAAGATTGTCCCCTAAATTGGGTTGATATGTTGCCATCTAAGAAAAAAAAAGAAGAAGAAGAAGCTAATATACCCTTTTTTAAGTTTTTTTTTACGTGGTGGAATGCATTTACGCACTTCGCTCACTACTTACAGGGGCTTTGTGTGGGGCTCCTGACCTCTACCGGGGACCAGACTACCCACTAAACCACCACGGTGTCCGTCATCATCGCATATCGACGATGGCGGGAACAACATCTTACCTGACTTTCTTCTGCTTGGTGTGCTTGACGGAATGCTTTAGATGCATCTTGTACTTGGCCTCGCTCGGGAACTGCTTGTCGCACTCCACGCAGTACGACAGCTCCTTGCGTGTGTCGGCGCCGGCGCTCTGCTCGGGGTGCGTCGTCTGGTTGTGGAGCCTGAGTTTTTGCTTGTTGACGTATGTGCGGTTACATATGCCGCAGTATGCCGGCACGTGGTGCCGCCTGGTGGTCAGAGAGTACTGAATGTCGAATGATGTTATTTTTTATGAAAAAAAGATCATTTCTTTTGATTTAAAAATCAACTTTTGTTGAGCCAAGGTGGCCCAATTTTTGTCTAATTCGGTTAAGAAATGTGCTTTATACACCGGAATTGACACACAAACATACTAACATATATAAATAGATACGGACGTAAACAAAATGGGCCACCTTGTTGAATCTGAGACTCTCGTTCGCTTCGGTTGCCTTAAGCATCGTCTTCAAGTCATACTTACTGTATATGAGATATTAAAGAGCTTTTTTTCGTGAACATAGCGTTGCAATTATCGCAAATTACTCTCTCATGTGTCATCTGATAGTGCCTTCGGAATACAACCATACTCCTGCAATAAAAGAAAACATATTGATGATTTAGGTATTAAAAAACATAACAGATACAATCATGACATAATCATTATGATTTTCTTCGTATTCTTGTCGTAAGTGTTGACAGTGTCGCCTCGTGTGCCTATCGTGGCAAGTCGTGCCGTATCGTATCTGCCGTGACTAGCGTGGCTAGTATATCTACCGTGACTAGCGTGGCTACTGTCTTGTAATTGTGACAATGTTGTGTGTACTAAGTACTAGACTGACTGCACAGAACGAGATTACATCACTTAACTAGCAACTACTCGAGCCTTTTTGTAG
Organism: Pelosia muscerda; assembly: GCA_963691645.1. Taxonomy (NCBI): domain Eukaryota; kingdom Metazoa; phylum Arthropoda; class Insecta; order Lepidoptera; family Erebidae; genus Pelosia; species Pelosia muscerda. The sequence goes on from OY829125.1 coordinate 4,112,830, forward strand.
CAGTCAAACGATCATACCCACAGTCGAAGCCACACTCATTGCAGGTGTAATGCCTGCGATGTTTCATTTTGATATGTTTTTTAATTTCAAAGGCGGACTGGTGCACCTCGGTACATATCGTGCACTTGTACAGTGTGGAGTGCGCGTCTGTCCAATGCTGCTCTTGCTGTTCCAGTGACGTCACCATCGTGGCACAATCTGCGCATTTGTATGGAAATGTTGACTGAAATTATAAAACAAAGACGTTATGTTTCATTGACGATTCTGAACCAAAATTTTGGGAATGATAAATTATTTGACGCGTTGTAAAAATTTCATGGGAAATTTCGGTTATTCTTGAGTGAGGTAATTAGCAACAATATAATAATATATATTCGTAATATAACCAAAAAGTATTAAATTAAATAATGAAATAAATATATATATAATAAGTCATTCTTTTGACTATATAGTAAAAACCTGATTGCTGCTGGGAGAATCGAATGGGACTTCTTTCAGTTTATGATAGCCAGAATGGGTACTGCCTGCTAAAAAAGATCGGCACAGTCGCAATGCCACAATTTTTTTTTCTTAAAGGTCTGTTTAGTTCGCTCAAAAAATAATTTTTTTTAGGAGAGAAAATTACTTAAAAACTTTACCTCATTACTATGACAACGACTTTTATGCCACTGTAAGTCCATTTTTTTTAAATAACCTTGTTTACACTCGTTACACTTGAATGCCATCCTACGACAAGTATAACGACCCCTATCTCGTTTCAACACTTTCTCATACTCCTTCAGATCTAGTGATACAGGCTCGGCAAACTGCAAATAGGTCTTCTTCGTCACATCCTTTCTTTTAGTCACCGTTGCAAACATTTCATAATTCTTACATTTGTAATATTTTTTTTTAGTTCTAGGAGCTTTGTCTACAGACTTCTCAACGTCAAATTTAAGCCCAGTATCATGGTAATCCGAATCATTATCGTCACTGCTGTTGTTTTCCTTTTTACCCGACTGCGCTACGCAAAGGAGGGTATTGTGTTTATCAGTCTATGTATGTATGTATGTATGTATGTTTGTTTCTATGTGGCGTTCTAGAGGCTAAACGCATAGACCGATTTTGATGATTCTTACGTCAATCGATTTGTCTTAACCTTGCGAGTGTCACTAAAGACATGACAGTAATCAAAATTCACCACAGCGACCACCAGACGCCATATTGTCAAAATGAAAAAAAAAAATTCGATGAACTATGTCAAGTGGGGTGTCGATGAATAGGTATTTTAAAATCATATTTAGGTTCCTTTTACCATTTTTCATTTTAACTAATAGTTTAGGATATATAACGATTTAAAGTTGTTTAACAAAACATTAATTCTCGCTAATTTTCTTACTTCAAGGATAAACGATATACAAACAGAAAATAATATTTTGATAAAAAATAAATTTTAAATGAATCGTAACTAAAAAGTATAAAATAAAAAAAATAATTTAAAGAAAAACAAAAAACCCGACTGCCTAACTAACTTAACCTAACTAAAAAGAAAGAAACAAGCCCAGTAGTTAAAATTTCATACAACTCACAGTCGGGGCCCATTTAAATTTTACCAATCACATCTTCCTAAGGGGCCCCGACTGTGAGTATTGTATGAAATTTTAACTACTGGGCTTGTTTCTTTCTTTTTAGTTAGGTTAAGTTAGTTAGGCAGTCGGGTTTTTTGTTTTTCTTTAAATTATTTTTTTTATTTATACTATCATTGCATTCAGCTTTCATATCTGTATGTAGTTCTTCCTTGTCATATTCAACTGGAACATCATACTTTTCATCTTTCTCTTCTTCATAAAACTCATAATCAAATGAGTGGATAAATAATTTATTTAGTGACGATAAGCTATTTAGTCTCGGAATGGGGTCCTAAAAACAAAACAGATATGTAGATGCAACATTATGCTATTTAAAAAAAAGTAAGATTTGTTTAAAATAGGAATAATGTTTTTTTAAATATTATTAGTATTACAAGTTGTGCCTCACAGCTTCTACTAAACCTTTGATAGTACTTTGTGTGTATTTATGTTGTGTTTTGCGTCAAACACCAGAGAGAATTCAGCTCTATAGGGTGCAGGGTGTCGGCTCAATTTAAAACACACTGATTCTACTTTCACTATATATAGAATAAAAAGTAGCATATGTGTTTCCAGACTTAGACTACAAAGGCTGTGGAACTATTTCAAGTTCATTCAGTCATTCTGATGTAAATTAGTTATAAATATCCATTCATATGTCTAAACACACTAATGGTTTGGAAGGAGGTTTATCATTTAGTCATGCCAGTATTGCTTAATCAATCTTGAGAAAACAGCACAGATATATTACATAGGATATGCCTTACGTTTTCACAATAATGTTTCATGTACTGCATCAGTAGACACTGTGCCGTTTTGATCCTAGCTTGAAACATTTTCAATTTCTTCAGAAACGCTATGCACTCCCAACAGAGTGTAAGTTCCAGCTGGAAAATGATAATAACAATATATAGCAATGGAGTAATGTACAATTGTACTAATACAGTAGAAACTGCTTATTAAGATCACGACTAACAAATTTTATGTAAAGTAGCCGATGTGTTAAAATACTTTTTTTAAGAAATACAAATAGATAAATTCATAACTACCTTTTTTTCATTCCTGTAAAATAATCAGTCTATGATAATATAATTATGGGACTGTTACAAATGTTTTTTTTACAATAAAAAAATAATATAAAGATATTTGATTTTGAAAATGGAAAGCCGCTGGAAAACCTCAGTCCCTGCAACTGGAGACATTTTTTCATACAACTCCTATTGCTTAATACGTTTCGTCATCCCGCTTAATATGCCAAAACTCCGTGATAGTGCCAGGATCGCCTGGATATTCTTCCATAACGTGAATAAAAAAAGAAGCTGTTTCAATGAAAATTAAGTAAATGATTTAAGACACAATGTAAGCTACATGAGTCAACCATTACCACGTCCCAAAGGAACCTATTCCCGGGATAAAAAGTAGCCTACGTGTTATTCCAGACTCTGTGCCGAATTTCATCCGAATTCCTACGGTAGTTTTTGCGGGAAAGATAACAAACTTTCATTCATTCACCGGCCCAAATAAACTTTCACATTTATAATATTATCAGGATTTATAACAAATAGAAAAGTGTTTTCTTTGGGAAAGGATAATCTGGTCTAGTTAACAATAAAAACTGAATAACATACACAATTTTCATTGTGTGTATCATTTCGAAGTCTATAGAACATTTCGCTGATATCTCCGCTAATGCGGTGGACTATTCGGTCTTCAGTCAGACATCCGTGGCATAGCATATTCATTTGCTCGCATTTCAATTTTATGTCCATTTTCAGTAATCAATTATTCAATTCATTTATTTGATGTAAATATTATAAAGTAAATATTTTGATTTTTGTGTGCTGTGTGCACAGGGCGGCCCTAACGCACTATTATAAGGAAGAACAGCGTGCCAAGGTCACCAAAATCTATGAATGCTTTGCGCCCCGTCATTCATAATTTTTTCTAGCCTTTTACTACAACAAGCATACTAGTGACGTACTTCAAGAAAAAGAATTATCGACGAACGATGAGCCGATGACTGCTTATTTAAAATTTAATATCCATAATGATTATGAAGAATTTTTAAAGTGAATTTTCTTAACACAAATATGTAGTTTTGAAGATATTAGATTTCGAAAATTGAAACGAGCACCTAGAAAACGGTTTTTGTGTGAGTGACGGCATGACTTCTTAGTAAGTTGTGCAAATGCATGAAGTGCAAGAGAATATTGCATTTATCTCGGTCCCGGTTGTGTTTTGTTGTGTTTACGTGTATGATTCATTAAAAAATAAAAGTCATTTGGAATAGTATGAAATCTATAAATTATAATAAAAATAAGAATAATAATATTATCTCATAAGTGTAGCATGTTACCGGTCTTGTTAAGTTAATACACGTTAAAAGATAAGTAAACCCAATCGTATTAGTATACATAAATCGACCACTTCTGCGATAGTAGAAGGCACAGCACTAACGTAGTAAAACGTCCATTCATAAAAATGGAACGTAGGTAGGACACAGCGTTTTGTAGGTAGGGCCCATCCCCCCCTTATACATCAATGGCTGTGTGACGGTTGGTTTGACGTTGACGTTTCAATCACAGACATATAATACAAGTAGAATGCCATGACCTCTTACCATTGATGTATAAGGGGGGGGATGGGCCCTACCTACAAAACGCTGTGTCCTACCTATGTTCCATTTTTATGAATGGACGTTTTACTACGTTAGTGCTGTGCCTTCTCTACTATCGCAGAAGTGGTCGATTTACGTATACTAATACGATTGGGTTTACTTATCTTTTAACGTGTATTAACTTAACAAGACCGGTAACATGCTACACTCATGAGATAATATTATAATTCTTATTTTTATTATAATTTATAGATTTCTTACTATTCCAAATGACTTTTATTTTTTAATGAATCATACACGTAAACACAACAAAACACAACCGGAACCGAGATAAATGCAATATTCTCTTGCACTTCATGCATTTGCACTACTTACTAAGAAGTCATGCCGTCACTCACACAAAAACCGTTTTCTAGCTGCTCGTTTCAATTTTCGAAATCAAATATCTTCAAAACTACATATTTGTGTTAAGAAAATTCACTTTAGCAATTCTTTATAATCATTATGGATATTAAATTTCAAATAAGCAGTCATCGGCCCATCGTTCGTCGATAAATCTTTTTCTTGAAGTACGTCACTAGTATGCTATACTTTGTCAAATATAGGATGATAATTTTGACAGGTCTAAGTAGGGTACCCCATACAGTGCAATCGTAAATGAATCCATTCGATAATCGATTATCGTTCCCGTAGAATATGGTATCGATGTTACATAAATAGTAAAACATTTATTTCTTATTATTTTATGTACTTAGGGTATTATAATTTTATAAATATTTGTTTACTTAAGGTGACACTTCATTAGTGCGACGCGGCATTACCTAATCGAACTTTACTGGAAATATAGATTGATTATTGCTACAGTTACTGCCATTTATAGTATAATATTTATGTTTTATATTATATCTAGTTAATTCTATTACCAAAATTGTAGTAGATAATTACTTAAACATAAAATTATTTTCATAAATTAATAGATTATGTTCGATTTATTCGATTCATTTGTCTGCAGTCAATTATGCTGTATTCTTGCAAGGCACTACTCTACGATAAGTGGGCGGTACTTGTCTATGAATTACGATAATTTTAGAGGTATTAATTTGTTTATAAAAATACGTTACTTCATAGACGTGAACTGTCAAAATTATCATCCTATATTAGACAGAGTATAGTTGTAGTAAAAGACTAGAAAAATTCATGAATGACGGGGCGCAAAGCATTCATAGATTTTGGTGACCTTGGCACGCTGTCCTTCCTTATAATAGTGCGTTAGGGCCGCCCTGTGCCTCTTACGCTGGACATTGGCGGAATAGTTGGAATCGGCATAGAGAAGAAAAATTATAATTTATAGATCTCATTGTTCTAGAGAGAGAGTAGAGAGAAAGTCCTACACAAGAACAAGGTCGGTTAACTGGGCCATACGAGGACGCCATCCACTAAGACCTTCGGGGGTTCGGGGCACAGTCAACATGACTTGCTGACGAGGCTCTGAGGGAAGCATAGCTGTCGTCTTCTGTACGATACAAATTTTAGGGTTGTGATACATTATTTAGTCATTCACGTCAAACACGTAATTTATTGGAATCAATAGAATTTATTTTCAGCATATGTGTCGCTTAACTTCAAACTCGGATAAATCCAATTTTGAGATTTTTTAAGATTTCGGTGTCAAAAGAAATGGAAAAAGAAATGCTTTTAAACAATTTCATCAGTTGTGTATAAATCCACATGGTTCTTGAGAAAATAAATCGTTAAATCATAATATTTTATCTAAGTCAGATAGATCCATAAGACAGTTTTTTCAAATGTAGTTAGATCCATGAGAGCCAATCAGGTAATTACGTTTGTTCAACATGGCCGTCAGTCCACGTAAACTCTGCGACAGTAACACCGTTCACTTCCACTTTTTATTGTTTCATTTTATTATTTAAACAGTTCCCATGGATAATTCCATTGAAATTGTGTCACCAAGTAAGGCCCGCAAGCGACCTAATATAAAACTTCGGCGTAAGAAAGAGGAAAGAGCGAAAATTCGGTAAGTTTGAAATACCTATACCTATGCGTCGTTTGGAATCTTGGGTTGACACTAGTGTTGTGTTAACCATAATTATTATCGATTATTATTATTTTGTTGTTCGACTGTTACAGAATGATTTGGATATAATAATAAGTATGTAAGGATATAATATTGAGTACATTAATTATATTCTCCGATCAGATTTGTGCAGGTATACAGGATCATGTAAGTTTTAAAATATAAGTGGTTTGTGGAGTTGGTCGTTGATATGTTTTGCAATTTTGCTTATTTTTTATATGCACGTTATATAATTAAAAATATAATTGTGAACGTCCGAGAATATTTATTTATTTATTTAAATGATAGGTATAACAAACTAACATTAATATTTTTATAAAATTTTAACTCTGGGGCAAATAATCTCACTGAACTTCATTTTCAAAACAGTCTCCCGCATCGCATTTAGCTTCGTTTTAAATTATTTCTGTCTTTTACTTTTTTTGCATTATATTTTGATTTATCTTGCCTTTTGGTCGCATTTTGCGTACTAGGTAATTCGTTTGTAAATATGCTCCTTTTTTAGTAAGGAATTAAATTTCAGGTGCTGCTAAAATAATCAATAAACGCGGCCAATCGTTTGAAAATTTTAGTCCAGAGAGACTGTCAATTGGAGTTCAAGTAAATGAAGCAAAACTGAGTGATGTTCGCAATTTGCTGGAAACGCACTTTGGCCAAGAGTGGGCATCATTGGTGGAATTGAAATATTATAAAAAAGTGCTTAACAGTGATAACGTGATAGGGCGACCAATGCATGAAGAAGAAATTTAAGATGATTCGGAAGAAATATTGAATTTTGTTTAAAATGATTAAATTAGATAACTCCTATTTTTTTGTAAAATAAAACTAGATTTCCTTATTTTGTTTGTATTATTTTAGTTTTATTCAGTTAGCTGCTACAAATTAACTGTCGATAGTAAACCGTGACTTCGCTACTACCACATCCCTAGTTCTAATCGTGTTTTTTTCAAATCCAGATAAATCCGGATCTTTTAAATCAAAATTCTATAAATCCACACTGAGTTTTTTCAAAGATAGATAAATTGCGTTTTATTATATCAAATGAAGGTAAATCCAACTTAAATATAACATTTTTGAAAAAATGAGTGATTTAAATACTGAATTGGCTAAACAGGATCGTTTTCTACAATAATGTTGCCATAATAAAAAAATACTGTGTTTTAATTCATGAAATTAAGACTATTAACACTTTTTTTTTAAATATCTCCTAACAGGGTAGAGTGGATTTATCTGAGTTTGAAGTTAAGCGACACATATGTGCTTCACCCAGGTGGAGAGTCTAGGGGAAGCATGGGTCCAACGCCGATTTTCCACCTCTGCTGTAAGTACAAATCCTTCTCACGTCTGACCAACGAGCGCTGTACGGCTCCTACGGTGCGTGCGGCGTGGCGGAGGGCGAGGTAAAGAAAGCATAAGTCGAGAGTGAGCGAGATAGCACTATGAACGTTGGCGATGAACCTTTGGACTGTGGCGAACTGATCAAATCGAACTGTCAATGCTACCCCCGCCTTGCTGAGTGCACCATGGAAGCGATATATCATTTGTGGTATGACTATAGGTACTGTACATAATATCTAGACTTAAGCAAAGCAATAATATAAATATTGCTATAGTTAACATTTGGAGTTGTAAATTCATTATAACCGCACGTATAGGGTCTTAGCATATCTCGGAATACAGCAGAATCAATAGATTCTAAGTTGTTGCTTGCTGTCATTAGATGGCGCTGGGTATGTGATGTCACCACTGCTGCACTGTAATCATGTACTAATTTAAAGTCAAGGTCATAAGAAAATAGATTTTTTTGAGTATTATTACTAGTAACGAATATTACTAGTAACAATATTAACATCTACAGTAGTAAATCTTTTTTTGAGTATTAGTAAATCTTGGGATTATAAGAATCTATCATTTAAAATAAGCATTTCAGGAAAAATACAAATTGACTACAAAAATCAAAAGAGTATGTAAATAAAACATTAAAAAACTTAAAACCTTAATTTTATTCCAATAAAAATACATAAATGTTATTTATATAATTCAGCCTTATCATAATTATTTTAATTATATGTAAATAAAATAATTAATTCAATGAATTAAGGTGCTATACAAGGTGTTTATAATGGTACCGCTGAAACCACAATAAAAATATCATAGACAAAATGAAATTTGTAAAAAAATAATCTTTGAATTATTTCATTGTCTTTACCAATACCTACTCTGCTTAGGTAATTAACTAAACTCTCATTAGGTCTACGATAAAATTAATTATTTACATAATATTGGGTAGTTAGGTACAGACACAATAAAAAAAATGTGTAAATGATATATGATTCAGCAAATCTTAATTATCTTACGTTCCAACACTATGAACAGCTAGGAACCAAAACCTATATACACCTATCCTAATTAACAACGGAAGTACACTTCTTTCCTATATTAAATAGCTATATTTTACACAGAAATAGCATTTCTATTCCTCTAGGCGCATTATGTCCAATTCGAAAAATATTCAGTGGGCTCCATTGACAATTCGTTCCAACGATCCAAATGAAGTGGACGTCTCCTAACTTTTAATTTCCAAACTTATTGAAATCAAATGCAAATGGATGTATCGTCAATGGCTACCTTTGTAGCATTGGCTGTACCATTTGTCAAATGCATATAAAAAACAATTGGCATTCTCTTGTAGTCTGTAGGATATGTATATATAAATAAATAAATATATGTGTTGGTAGCCCAGTACCCGTAGCACGAAAACCTATCATATATGTAAGGTAAAGTGTATCGAGAGAGCAGAGCATTGATTGCAATTGGCGGGTCTCACACACTCATACACAAACACAGGCTCACAGACTACTGTAATGATCCACTCTCTCAATAACTTTACATCACAAATGAGATTGTACTAAGGGCATGGACCCTATAACAACCAATATGTGAACCGGTGACAGTAAACACACAACAAAAGCATGCACCGGTCAACGGTGTCCCCGATGAAAGTAGTAGTAATCCCCATTGTTGAGTGTGTATTACAATAGAACCTTGATTACCACTAATTAAAAATAATAATAGAATTAGAATTTTGTACAAACAAAACATACAAAATTACATTGAATTCTATGAATTAAGATTAATACATTTCACTGCAAGTCAAATATGAATTAAGATTAATACATTTCACTGAGAATCAATGTTTATTTAGAAATTGTAAGGATACCAAACATATATCATGCAACATGAAAGTTCAAAAGTGAAAATTCAAAAATGATTCCAACTCAGCCTAGCATACTGTTTAAAACGCCAGCTTAGCAGCATTAACAAGGTTAGTATTACCATGGTATATGTTCCTAATAAGGAATGCCTCTACTAGTAAATTATACTACCACTTATCTGCTGATTGCATGATACATATAAGAAAAAAAGAAAAAAAAACAATGATGTAAGCAGTTACTGTGTACATATTTCTTGAATTAGTACTTCAGATAATTATGAAACTGGATAATCGAGGTTCTACTGTAAGTTTTAACCAACTTATATAATTTGATGTGATTGTAAATCTCTACAATTAAATTGCATTATACCTAAAACAATATTTATTAATGCAGTTTAATTGATCTAATAATAGCCATCATAGTTCATAATCATTATGGTACCTGCCTGAAAAAAAAACACATTATCATCATTGTCAAGAGTCCATAGTCCACAATCACACATTGCCGAAGGAACACTAACATCATTCTGGTATAATAATGCTTCTGTACAATTACTTCTTTCAAAAAAAAAGAACTCTAATATCAATATGAAACAGGCGGCACGTGTGGCATCATATTGGTATACACGCACTGATTATTATCTACAATAGGTTTCATTTGTTGCATCTGCGGATGTGGCATTAGGTTAGGCATCTGTTGCGGTGGAGGCTGCTGCGGTTGCTCAGGCGGCTTTTTATTCTTCTTCTCACATTTCTTAAACTTGATACCGAGTTTATTTAATAATATAAGTCTCAGAGACTCCTTTCCTCCTCGGTAATTTAACTCATGTTTCGCAGCAGATAAAATCTTACCAAGCGTTGGGACTTCTTTCCTGGATGAATAGCTGTTAACTATGCCTCTCAGGGCACACAGTTGGAAGTAATCTAGCTGTACCTTGGTTTTTCTGACTCTTTTCTTTTTAGGGCCAGTCATTTTCGTCTGGGTCGCTTCCGCGCGTAAACCATCTCTCTTTATTCGTTTTATTGTGCTTTCTGATAATCCTGTTGCTGCACACGCCCTTTTAACTACATTCTCTACAGGAAACGCGTAGCCTCTATTCTGTTTTTCACTTTCAAAGAATTTAATTACTTTAAATATTATTTCCCTAGCTTGTCCGTCTATAGCCTCCTTTTTCTTTTTCTCTAACTTCGGTTTAACTTCGTCTGGGGGAGGCGGCGGTGGTTCCACCGGTGGAGGGTTTATCGGTGGTGGAATTTGTAATTGGGGTTCCGGGAGCTGCGGCTGAACTGGCTGGTGCATAATTACAGCACTAACAATTGGTACTTCATAAACGTTCACATTAATATTCATCTTCGTAACAGGTAAGTATCGAGATTCGAGTAAAGTTCACACGTTGGTTTCATATAGGAATTGGTTACTCTAATAGATAGGTATCATTTTACACTAAATGTCTGTTTATTTACGCTAAATGTACAATAGAAACAATACATTGACAAAACGGTAGCCATAGGCCATTATTCGCAATAGACAATGTCAAAATTTCTATTACTTTCCCGGTTTCTCTATGTTGGTACTATCCAGGTCGGAATATTAAGTTGAATTTATACTTATTTATATAATTACATAAATGTAAAGTAATTTATAAGTATGTGTAATGCAATTTAATTTATATTTACACTAATCAAATACAACTATTTATTTGTATTTTTTTGTATTTTTTTTTGACTTGATATCATATTCATTCAGATCTCATAGATTGTAGACTATGTGTCTATGGTTCTCATGAAGAGTTATTAAGAATATGAAAATCCATCGCTTTATGGCTAATGGCTATCTCGGTGGTTAGTCATGGTGTCGTTGAATATTTAATAATAAAAGTGCCCTATTATTAATCTGTCAGATACAATTTAGTCTCTGGTACACAGTGTATTTGTATTTTATTATCTACATATAGCTTATAATTCTAATTTATCTGTGGCATCAGATTGTTTATTTATTTATTTCTGTTGACAAACAAAGCAATATAAATAATACTTATAATAGCTTTATCGTAATTGAATATCTTCAAGAAACAATGGATGACTGTCCCAAAATAGTGTTGAAAAAGATATGCTGTACTTGTCTTAGTAAAGACCGCAAGTTGTTCCAGCTATGTAGAGTATCTGAGGGGGTGAACAACTTATATTTGTTACTGTCTCATGATTCTGAAGCATACAGGGTAATTACTGTTTATTTTGGTACTAGTTATTCCCCCCGGTCTGCCCACCTGAATCAATTTTCTGTGTGACTTTGATTTCTCTTAAATTTGCATCAGGTACTAACTCCCTTATCTAATAAGGAACCTATTAGAAAATCAAAGAAAGATGAATGAAATCAATAATAGAAACCTCACAAATATTATAAATACGAAAGCAATTCACTCTGTTTTCATTTCACGCCTAAATTCCTGAACCGATTTCGATGAGATTTGATGAGATGATAGTCTGTTTGGTCGCAAAACCACGCGAGTGGAGCGGCGGACAACAGGTAGTAGTTATCATATTTATCTTAATTTTCTTACTACTACAAATCAATGTACAAATGTAACCCCCTTGGACTAAAGGGTACAAATCAAGACCTGGTCTGCCGGAGTATGGATCGGAGAACAGACCTATAAGGGTGATAGATGATAGGCAACTCCATATAGCTGAAATGACAATGTTGAAATGTATGTGTGGCGTGACAAGAATGAATAGGATTTGGAATATCATTATTTCAGGAGGGTTTCTTCAAGGACACTGCTAGCCTGTTCATATGCTGGGAGTGCAGAGCTGTCATGTGCAGAATCACAAGATTTAGACAGCAGGCATGCATTGCACAGAGGCAGCTGAGTTGCATAGCAGATGGGCAGTTGGATGTTAGTATATTTCATTTTTTTATATCACTTAAAAGACTGACAAGAGCCACCTGACGGAGTCTTTCGACGGAGGTAGGACACGACGATATCTCCCGTCCGAAATGAGCTGTCCAACCTACCTGAGGGAAGTACCTCCGCCCTACAGAAGACCGCGGCCATAATAACCATCGTGTTGTGTTCCCGCCGGTAAGTAGGGTAGCCAGAGCTCACTGTACCCATCCTTCCCCTCCCCTTCCTAACCTCCCACCCCTTCCCAGCTCTCCCCTTTTTCCCTTCAGGGCGGGCAGCGCGTGACACCCTTAGTGTTGCACACGTTCATAGGCCACGGTGGCCGCTTTCCATCAGGTGGGCCGTGTGCTTGTCTGCCACCTACGTAGTTCTCTGTAATTCCCACTACTTGTCCCTGGTGTTTTCTTGTATTTATTTTTTGTTTTGTTTTTGGTGTACAATAAAGAGTAATCTTTCTATCTATCTAGTATTAAAAAAAAAAAACCTGATGTAAAGTGGTTGCCATGACCTATAGACGTTAGCGAAACCAGGAGCATTACATTAATGCTGCCGACCATATTAATAACATGTTTTAAACTCATTCCAGATTAATTCTCTACAAAGTCTGTCACACCTAACAAGACACCACACATCTAAGTACAAGTCTGTGACTTCAGAAGCAGATATGTCATCAGACAATTTTATAGACTGTGGTCCGAATTCAAAAATGGAAAGCGAAGAAGATGTACCATTATCAGAACTAAATACTAACTGGGTCACAGACAATGAACCAGAAACACAGACTACGAACAGCAAATTAAAAAAAGAAAAACGAAAAAAGAAAAATTTGAAAAAGGAATTGTACTATTTGAGTACTAAGATGAGTGAGAGTGAGTTAAACGATGTCAGGATGAGTAAGAGATTGTCGGCGGAATTTGTTGCGTCTGCTGTCAAATGTAACAGTTGTGTGGAAGTGTTTGGGACTGAGGGTGAGTTAGAGGAGCACAACTCATCTTGTCATTTCGAGGTTAGTTGAAAGGAATTATATAGGATATGCTGCAGAATATTCCATCAAGAACCAAGCGGTTCGGTGAGTCTTTCCTCTGCCGTACTATTAAGTCTTGGAAAAAGCATCTGATGAGGCCGTCAAGCTGAGCGCCACCATTGTAACACTTTACGTGTTTGTAGTGGTGACCCTCTTGCCTAAGACTTTGCCTACAGCTTACCATCAGGAGAGGTGAAGACCAATTGACGAGTAATATTGAATCTAACTGCCTTATCCCAATTCACATCGTTGATGACTTTGATTGTAACAACAAAGCGGATTCGATGACCTTTAATATTTTCTGTAAGCATCTGAGTGCCATTTGACCTCCTTAACTCCGAGAAGTAAGCTGCTTCAGACCACGACAGGATGATGAGCCTCTAATAATTTCCCAATGGGGAGGAAAACTCAAAAGACGAAGCAAACTGACTAAAAAAAATATCCCAGTAGCGTAGAATGGTTCCACCCTATCTCTTACCGTGGGTGTCTTAGAAGGCGACTGAAGGGAGGATTCGACAGTAAATGTACACTCCACTCCATGATAAAGTGACCACTCGACGGTAATAGGCTCGCTCGCTATTACGTGGGATCGGAAATCATAGTTGACCAAATGTGGGTGTTTATGCACTACTGCCTACCCCTTTGTAGAATTAGAGGCGTAAGTACACGTGTGTATAAATATCGAAAAAAATATTATCTTACTTTTTCAGAAACCAAAACATCAGAAATGCGATATATGTTTTATTTATACCAAAAAGTCTTCATATCAAGACCATAGAGAAAGTCATTATCATAAACACAGTTGTCTATGCTGCGAGTTTGTGTCGTACGAACAAGTTGTAATGTTGGCACACTTGGAGGCAGCGCATGGTGTCAAACTTAGTGCAGCAGTAAAGAAGAAAAAGGTAGGATATAGTAGAGTGGCGTGGTGGTACTGGTGGTAGTGTATTCGACTGCTACGCAGGGGTGTGGGTTCAATTATCGCCCAGTGTATACATGAAATGTCCAGTACATTTATCTGGGTGTTTGCGTGCCTCAGAAAGCACGTTAAGCCGTCGGCAGTCGTTATACAAAGTTTTTTTATATAAAAATTTTCTTTCTTACTTTTTTCTGGTAGGCGAGTCTTCGCCGCATTTATAATTTATCTGTGGGACCTAACAAAACGCATAATTCATTCATTCATTTATTTTACATTCAAGACATCCCATGATTTGTACCTTTGATATATATTATTATATATATACTAGCTGATGCCCGCGCTCCATTTCGAACATTTCACTTTTTAAATCTTCTCTGGACTTCTCTGGATTCAAGACCAAAATTAGCCAAATCGGTTCAGCCGTTCTCGAGTTGAGGCGAGACTAACAAACAGCAATTCATTTTTATATTATACTAGCTGTTGCCCGCGGCTCCGCCCGCGTGGACTTCTGATCCCGTTCCCGCTGCACCATAAAAACCTTCCGTAGAGTTCAAGGAATAAATAAAACAAAGAATTACTCGAATTGGTCCAGCCGTCTTTGAGTTATGCGCTTACCAACATATTTCGCGATTCATTTTTATATATTAGATAGATATAAGAAATCATGGTCGCCAAAAACTATTAAAAATCTTAATAGAAATAGTACGATCTTCGTGACAGTTTTTAATAGATCCTGCCTGTTGTCGGAATGTCATGTGATCCGATTCCGACAATAAATGTCACTCCCATACATTTTCATGCATTTTGTCTAGGCCCCCTAGACTCCTAGGTGAAACTTTCGACTGCGATTGAGACTCACTCACGGATGATGATGATCTTTTTCTATGTACAGGGTCGACGGAAACTCCAGCGTCTGAAGCACTCGGACGCGCAGAACAACCTTCCGATGATGGAGAAGCCATCACTTGACGAATACGTATGTAAAGAGTGCGACAAATGTTTTAAGTGAGTATTTATGAAATCCTACTAACTATACTAACTAGTGTTCACTAATTAATATACTCACTAACTACTATATTGACTAAATTCTATAATAGACCGCCGTAGCCTAGTGGTATGGGTAATGGACTGCTGAGACGAGGTCTCGGTTTCGATCCCTGGTTTTACCATAGCACGCACCAATGACTTTTCGATGCTTTTCGAAGTTATGTTTATTTATCGCAGGTTTATAAGTGCCCGGTTAATGGCAATAGGCTCGCCACCTATTACATTGGGACCCAAACATAAACTGGCGAGATGTGGATGCTAGCACCTCTGTCTACCCCATTGGGGATACAGGCGTGAGTGAGAACAGAGAAAAAGAAAGATCTATATCGTATATACTAGTAAATTATAATTACAGCAACAAGAATCAAAGATGGAAGCACGTACAGCAACATCACAAGGAGGGCTACAGATGTGCCACCTGTGACAAAAGGTTCGCCTTCAAGAACAATCTCGCCCGGCATGAGCTGTAAGTATACTGTAGCACTAGCATGAACTGCTATCGAATTCGTAATGTAAAAGTTTCGAGAGCCGAAATGAGCTGTCCAACTGGGAAAGTACCTCCGCCCTACAGAAGACCGCGGTCATAATAACCATCGTGTTGTGTTCCCACCGGCCAGAGCTCACTGTACCCCTCCTTCCCCTCCCCTTCCTAGCCTCCCCACCCCTTCCCGGCTCTCCCCCTTTCCCTTCAGGGTGGGCGCTGCGTGTGTGACACCTTTAGTGTTGCACACGTTCATAGGCCACGGTGACCGCGTTCCATCAGGCGTGCCGTGTGGTTGTCTGCCACCTACGTAGTATAAAAAAAAAAAAAAGAACGGAGCATTGTGATTGGCAGTCTGCCTCTTGTGAACCTGTGTGGGTGTGTAGCCTGCCAATCGCAATGCTCCGTTCTGTCGATACCTTTACATTACTAATTCGATAGTATTTCGTGCTAAGGCTACTGAGCTTAAAAATATTCAGTCCACAGGTTTCTTGGTCAAATTAATTCTATTGTCATATTCTGAAGCTCAGACTAAGAGAATGATATAGACGGAACGCATAGAACAGGCACGTGACGTCACCAAAAGTAATAAGTACCAAATAAATAAATATATATAAATGCTCCCATGAATGGAAGCGTGATGATATATAGCCTATATTACTCCTAGGTATTGTGACTTTTTATAGGTAGAATTATTAAAATCGGTCCAGTAGTTTCGAAGCCTATTTGTTACAAACAAATAAACAAATAAAAAGCTTTCCTCTTTAAAATATAGATTAGTTACTCTCTCCTACAGTTTGCACCAAGGCCCTCTGCCCCGCACCGAGTGCCCGGAGTGCCACAAGCTGGTCCGCGTGGACCTCCTGAAGGTGCACTCCAAGATCCACTCCTCGAGGGAACAGTACTCCTGCGTGGAGTGCGCCAAGAGCTTCGTCAGCAGAGCGTCCTATGAACACCATCTGAAGTATACGCAGGCTCATGCAGCTATAGACGTTCTAAAGTAAGTAAAAAAGTGTTGGGTTCCCGCCGGTAAGTAGGGTAGCCAGAGCTCACTTTACCCCTCCTTCCCCTCCCCTTCCTAGCCTCCCCATCCCTTCCCAGCTCTCCCCCTTTCCCTTCAGGGTGGGCAGCGCGTGTGTGACACCCTTATTGTTCCACACGTTCATAGGCCACGGTGGCCGCTTTCCATCATGTGGGCCGTGTGCTTGTCTGCCACCTACGTAGTATAAAAAAAAAAGTCAAACCGGTACTGAAAAAACCGATTTATATGTTACTAGCTGTTGCCCGTGGCTCCGCCCGCGTGGACTTCTTACCCCATTCGTCCATTTCGAGCATTTTCATATTTATTCACCTTTTAAACCTTCTCTGGACTCCCACAAATAATTCAAGACCAAAATTAGCTGAATCGGTTCAGCCGTTCTCGAGTTTTAGCGAGACTAACGTACAGCATTTCATTTTTATGTATCAAGATTAGCTGTTGCCCGCGACTCCGCTCGCGTGAAAGTCGGTTATCACTTAGAACATACTTCTATTCTATCATCAATAGTTTCCGCAGGGCATGCAACGAAAGACGTTTTGGGGCACTATTTTACACCTTGGGTTACGTTACTTAACTTTTAGTGAAGATCCCTAACCTTTTCTAGCAATTAATATAGTCTACCATAGACTATATTTATTGCTCATTTTAACTCAGGATGAATATAGCTTTCCAATGGTGAAAGAAGTTTTGAAGTCGGCACATTAGTGTTTGAGTTTATTGATTACAAAACTGTCTTTTACAGTGACAGCACAGAAATTTTCTACCGCTGCCCCCTCCCCTCCCACCATTCTCCTACCTCTCCCCTTCTTCTATATAGGGTTAGCAGCACGTATATGACACCCCTGGTGTTGTAAAGATCCATAGGCTATGGTAACCGCTTTCCATCAGATGCCATGTGCTTGAGAATGCGTGGACTGTAGTTTCTTGAGGTTCGCAGAATTATTGAAAAGCAAACTAATGTGCGGTTAACTAATTTAATCGTGTAATACAACAGAGCTAAGTAGCTACTACAGAGTCCGGTTACAATATGGCGTCTCTGTCTAGTGTTGCCACATACATTTATACAGTGCTTATCTACCAAATACCAACCAAGTATTATATTTTCATTCATGCTTTTTTGTTCATGTTTAAATAATTTTAAAAATTACGCGAAAAAATCCATTGACGTAAAAATCGGCCTATGCAATTTGGTCTCTAGAACGCAACATACAAACAAACATACATACATAGACTGATAAACACATTACCCTCCTTTGCATCACGCAGTCGGGTAAAAAAGCATTACATAAAATAATATGGCCGTCAGGTACAAGTGCTCGGTGTGCGACAAGGGCTACCGCTCGCGAGGGGAACTCCGCGACCACGTCAACTATCAACACATGGGGAAGACCCGCCACAAGTGTCCCGTTTGTGGCAAGGTAGGTTTCACGACCTCCGCCCGGGGGAGTTGGGGTAAGATAAATAAATAAATAAATATTCTAGGACAATCTACGCAACGTCACCTAGACCCATGGTAAGCATAGCTTAACTAGCTTGTGTTACGGGTTCTAGAATGCGGATAAACATATATAGATACATTTTTTTTTTTTGTAAATACATACATATAATACATAGGAACACCCAGACCAATGCAGATATTCATATTCAAGCACACAAATATTTGCACTGAGCGGGAATCGAACCCGCACCTCCTGCGTAGCAGTCGCGTTCACTACCGCTACGCCACGGAGGTCGTCAAGATGAGGACACCATGGTTCTTACACCAGGTCAGCCATAGTACGAGGTATATGTGTTAGGTAGTCTCACAACTTGGCAATCTGCAGACCCTAATCGGCGTCTAGTTTTAGTCGGTTCGAGTCCGACACACGAAAAATTTGGTAGGCACTGTCTTTATTACTGGGTGTCCTAAATTTTTTGTTCTGTGAACTTGAAAGTTAAATGTACTTTTTGTAGTGAAAATTTTTCGAGTCGAGCACTTTTTGGATGCTATAAATCCCGTGTGCCATACTCGGTAAACAAAAATCAGTAGCCTTAGCACGAAGTACTATCGAATTCGTAATGTAAAGGTATCGACAGAACGGAGCATTGCGATTGGCGGGCTACACACGCACACAGGTTCACAAGAGGCAGACTGCCAATCACAATGATCCGTTCTCTCGAAACCTTTACATTACGAATTCGATAGGAGTTCATGCTAGTGCTACTGAACGGCATCGAATGCGTTACGTATGCCACGCAAAGATGGTATATACCATGAGTTACTTATAGTTTTCACTTCTATCGCCCGTCCTCAAAAACTGCCGCATATGTTTTTGATTCTCTGGACATTTGTATTTTTTGTTATTTATGGCACGTCAATTTGATTCAACCTTGCCTGATGGTAAGCTGAAGGCAAAGGGAAAGTATGTCACAATTACAAACACGTAGAGTGTTACAATGGTGGGGCTGAACTTGACGGCCTCATCAGATGCTTTTTCACGCCCCGCTCAAAGGACCCGGGACTGTAGGAAGAAGGAAACACGTGCGCCGGCAAGGAATTCCAGGACTTAATGGTGCGGCAGAGAAAAGACTCACCGAACCGCTTGGTTCTTGATGGAATATTCTATATCGTATGCGAGTGACATGTAAGCCCTGCACGTGTTGTCCTGTGTAGGAAAGGAGAGGGTGGGATTAATTGGAAGAGCTTTTTTTTTACAATATCACGCCTATATCCCCGAAGGCTAGGCAGAGGTGCTAGCACCCAGATATCGCCAGTTTATGTTTAAGTCCCAATGTAATAGGTGGCGAGCCTATTGCCATTAACCGGGCACTTATAAACCTGCGATAAAATAAATACACACATAACTTCGAAAAGTATCGCAGTCGTTGGTGTGTGCCATGGTTACCTGGGATCGAACCCGAGAACTCGTCTCAGCAGTCCATTATCCATACCACTAGGCTACCGTGGCTATATGAGCTCATCAGAAGTAATCTGTTTTTTTTTTTAATATGTAATTATCTGTGGTAAGGCGCTGGCCACTCGCCGCTGCATCACCCGCCACGTCCGCCGAGCGCACGACGGAGTCAAGGAGACCACTCGAGACAAGATCTGCCAACAGTGTGGGAAGGCCTTTAGAGTAAGTACTACCTAGTTTTTTTGTACCACTTAGGTGGCAGACAAGCACACGGCCCACCTGATGGAAAGCAGCCACCGTGGCCTATGAACGTGTGCAACACTAAGGGTGTCATACACGCGCTACCCACCCTGAAGGGAAAGGGGGAGAGCTGGGAAGGGGAAGGGAAGGAGGGGTATAGTGAGCTCTGGCTACCCTACTTACCGGCGGGAACACAACACGATGGTTATTATGGCCGCGGTCTTCTGTAGGGCGGAGGTACTTCCCCAGTCGGACAGCTCATTTCGGACGGGAGATACCGTCGTGTCCTACCTCCGTCGTGTTATTCTTTAGCCTTAATTTACTTAGTGTTAACGATTGTTCTTCCCCAGGACAAGAAGGGTCTCCGCGAGCACGAGCTGATCCACTCGGGCGAGCGGCCGCTGTCGTGCGAGCTGTGCGGCGGCACGTTCCGCCAGAGCGCGTCGCTCTACACGCACAGGAGGCGCGTGCACAAGCTGGCCGCGCCCGCCCGGAGGGTGCAGCTGATGGGGTAGCCGGCTCGAAGGGCCAATGGTGTGCCGGCTCGAAGGACCAGAGGTGTACCGGCTCGAAGGACCAGGGGTGTAGCCGGCTCGAAGGACCAATGGTGTACCAGCTCAAAGGACCATAGGTGTATCAGTTCGAAGGACCATAGGTGTACCGGCTCGAAGGACCAGGAGTGTACCGGCTCGAAGGACCAATGGTGTACCGGCTCGAAGGACCAGGGGTGTACCGGCTCGAAGGAGCAGGGGTGTACCGGCTCGAAGGACCAGAGGTGTACCGGCTTGAATGACCAGGGGTGTACCGGCTCGAAGGACCAATGGTGTACCGGCTCGAATGACCAGGGGTGTACCGGCTCGAAGGACCAATGGTGTACCGGCTCGAAGGACCAGGGGTGTACCGGCTCGAAGGACCAAAGGTGTACCGGCTCGAAGGACCAAACGTGTACCAGCTCGAAAGAGCAAAGGTGTAACGGTTCAAAGGACCAAAGGTGTACCGGCTCGAAGGATCAGAGGTGTACCGGCTCGAAGGACCAGAGGTGTACTGGCTCGAAGGACCAGAGGTGTACCAGCACAAAGGAGCATAGGTGTATCAACTCGAAAGACAGTAGGTATACCAGCTCGGAGGACCATAGGTGTACCAACTCGAAAGACAATAGGTGTACCAGCTTATCGCGCAGTGCAATATAGCCTATTACTCAAGGTGGATGTGGCTTTTCAATGGCGAAAGAATTTTTGAAATAGGCACAGTAATTTTTGAGTTTGTTTATTACAAACATACACAAAAATACAAATTATTAGTCTTTATAACAATATTGTAGAAAACAAAAATCACATAAAATTGTTTGAAATATTTTTTTATTTTCTAAACAAAATGTCGTACAAAAATATTATCTTACAAAATAAATACACTATTTATTTGTTTGTTCTGAATATGAAAAGTTGTGTCAGTTATGCTTAAAAACTATGTTTTCAATAATCTTAAATAAATAAAATTGCCACATCAAAAAACCGCAGTATAAATCGTTATTAATATCACTTGTGATTCTGGGTCAAATGTGTACCCAGAAGGGATGTAGGTACACCGTTTCTCTTTTTTTCCACATAACGCAACACAATTATCATTAAATACTATTTAATAATAGTTAAAAATATCTATATTCCTTACACCTCTATACAACTCTATAATTTTTACAATTAAATAGTGATGTAAGCATATTATGCCATTATATTATAACTTATGGCAATAAAATCATAATATGACTCGTCGTTACTGCCAATTTGAAATATAGTCGTGTTGCACTAATTATAACTCAAGAACGGCTGTACTGATTTGCATGAGAATTGGTAGAAAGGTGGGTCAGAACCGGAAGACGGGCATAGGATGGCCCCCCATTAAGTAGATGATGCAGTGAGAATGCGATCAAAAATACACATGAAAATTAAAGGAAATGAATAGAAGCTGTAGCGTTAAGCGTGGAAGGTGCAGCGGGAATGGGCTCTGAATTCCAAGTGGTCCGAAAAAATATTGCAGTACGATAAGTCCGCTGGGGCAGCTGAAGTATAAGAGGAATCAATAGACTGATTTTTTTGGGCAGTAATGTCTAATATGACGTGTCATTATTGTCATTATATTGACATTCTTTTGTGCAATAAAGTCACAGTATAATATGCTGTTAAGTTAAAATTCTGTTATTCAATAACGTTATAATATGACTTGGCATTTTAAGTTAATTCTGTTGGGCATAAATATCAATAATATGTCTGGTCTTGATTTTGAGATTCTATTGAGCAGTAATGCCATAATATGACATATCAGAGCGTTAAAATATGTCGTGTCATTACATTGGGATTATATTGGGCAGTAACGTTATAATTAACATGTACTTAAGTTGACACCATATTCAACAAACACGTTATTATAATATGTATATCTTGCCATGAGGTTGAGATTCTATTGGGCAGATGGGCAGTAACGCCATAAAATTTGAAATGTCGTTGACATTCATTCATTCTTCGCAACAGGTCATCCTGTTGCGAAGAAAATATATTCTAGTCCTCTAGACAAAATGACATTCTATTGATGGAATCGTGTCGAAGCGAACCGCTATCAATGGATTACATGACAGTGCGGTGATGATTTTAATAATAAATATTGTAGGACAAGCGTAGCGTAGCAGTCGCGTTCACTACCGCCACGCCATTGAGGTCGTCATAAAAAAATGATTAAAATATTTCGAGTCACAAAAATTTTAATTCTATTAATTTTAGATTTATGTCAATCCGATATTTTACTAAGCAATTACACTGCCATTTTCGCTAATAGAATGTCACTTTGTCTAGAGTCCCTGTCAACACATTGAGAGTCTATTGGGCAATAACGTTATATGACAGATCAATAATATGTTGGCATACTCGTAAACTATATGTCCTGCCAGCAGTTAATGTGTTAACATCCCATGAGGCAGTAATATCACAAGATTGAAACTGATCCTATAATATTTCATTAAGTACACTATGTTGCGCAAAAACGTCAATTGTTTGAAAGTTCGTTGGGCAGTGACGTCATCAGCTGACATATTAGGGCAAAAGCGTCACAACATGACGTCATTATATTACATCTGTTGCCTGAACATGGCTGTTATTTCTTCGATGGTCTTGTTCTTAGTTTCAGGCACTTTGCAGTAGATGAACAATATGAATATGAGTTGGAGAACCGCGAATATTATGAACACATTCGCGCCGAGTATTCTCTGTGGACAAAACACAATCATTATAAAATTACTTACTGCTCGGCTCCTAAGGGTCATAGCGTAATGTTAATCAAATTGCACATGTGGATAGCACGTTCCGACATGCAAACATATTAGTTATAGATGGTTTATTATAATCATTAAAACTGGTGAGGAAATGCGCACTCTAGTCCGAAACTGAAACACAGACATGGACAAAAGCACAATCGGCCACCTTGTCGAAACGGAGACTCTCGCCCTCATCGCTCTTTCGGTCAATTCTGGCGCAGTCAAATATGGCGGTAAGGTATCTCAAAGTATAGTATAGTGACCGGCAAACATCATGACAATGTTCTCTAGCTGCTATCTGCCACTTTTTTCAACCGTTTTAGTTTTTGTCAACCGTTACGTTCGATTAAGTTAAATTAATCACGTCATCAATCAATCAACCGATTCTTTATAATTTTCAACCATTGTTAAGACACCGTGATAACAAAAAATGCCATTGAATTTTAGACTTTATTGACTTAGAGGTAAAGTCCAAACTTAAATGAAAAATAATTCACGACATTGTTTTATTCAGCTACAACTAAGTGTCATTCTATTTTAGACTTTAACACCGTGATAGTAAGGTCTAAAATTCATTGTTGACATGACAGTATTTTCATTGATCCGTATAGTGTAAATGCGCGGTCTTTTTATATCTATCAACCTGGAGCTATCGACAACAATTACTTGTGTCTTGCATGGATTTACCTGAAGACCGTACGAGGCACCTGAAGACCGTATGATTACACTTTGTTCAAGAAGTTTGCCGGGCATACATATAATAAATAATAATAATAAATATTGTAGGACTATCTACACAACGCTACCTAGACCCATGGTAAGCATAGTTTAACTAGCTTGTGTTACGGGTTCTAGAATGCGGATAAACATACATAGATACTTTTTTTTTGTAAATACATACATATCATACATAGAAACACCCAGACCAATGCAGATATTCATATTCAAGCACACAAATAATTGCACTGAGCGAGAATCGAACTCGCGCCTCCTGCGTAGCAGTCGCGTTCACTACCGCTACAGCACGGAGGGTACATATAGTAGGTATACTCACCGACAGCGGCAGAAAGCCGAGCCCCACAATGAAGTTGGCGGTCCAGTTGACGGTGACCGCGACCGACGACGCCGCCGGGCGGGACGTCTGGTTGAACAACTCTGTGGAACACAGAGTTGGAAACAAATTTTTTCTTATAATATCACGCCTAGCAAGGGTAGGCAGAGGTGCTAGCACTCACATTTCGCCAGTTTATATTTAGGTCCCAATCTAATAGGTGGCGAGCCTATTGCCATTAACCGGGCACTTATAAACCTGCGATAAATACACACATAACTTCGAAAAGCATCGCAGTTATTGCCATGGTAAACCTGGGATTGAACCCGAGACCTCGTCTCAGCAGTCCATTACCCATACCACTAGGCTACCGCGGTCTATATCAGGAATCAATCTGAAGGCCTAATATATTACCTACGGCAGTTGCGAATTGTCATATTGATCCTATGAGCAAAGGCTAGGGAAAGCCTTTGCTCAGAGGATCATGGATAGGGAAAGCCCTAGGGACAGCTTTTTTGTTGATTTTGACAATATGGCGTCTGGTTGTTGCTGTAGTAAATTTGATTACTGTCATGTTGTTAGTGACACTCGCAAGGTTAAAACAAATCGATTGACGAACGGATTATCAAAATCGGCCTATGCATTTGGTCTCTAGAACGCCACATAGAAATAAACATACATACATATACTGATAAACACATTACCCACCTTTGTGTCGCGCAGTCGGGTAAAAATATTCAAATTGTTTTATGTCGAAATCTGTAGCTGGACCAGTTTTTTGGTTGGTTATAACAATAAGTTCCACCAAGTGCCATCAATCAACAGTATAAAACAAACAAATATACAAATCAACAGTATAACCAGTCAAAAATCAGTTGCTGACCCGCGCAACTTCGTCTGCGTCACCCCGTTTTTGCCACATTTTTCATTCCTACTCCGCACCTGTTGGTCGTAGCATGACGTTATATACATATAAAAACCTTCCTCTTCAACCATTATATCCATTAAAATCCGCATCAAAATCCGTTGCTTAGTTTTGAAGATTTAAGCATACAAAGGGACATGAAAAATAGGGACAGAGAACGCGACTTTGTTTTATACTATGTAGTGACTCACCAGTGACCAGGAACCAGGGGATGGAGCCGGGGCCCACAGCGAACATCACCACGAACAGGATCACGAGCGCGATGCACAGGTACGACACCCAGGCGATGTGCACCTGGGACAGATCACATAATGCACCGACTTCTATGATAGACAAGCTGTTCAGAACAAGAATTATGTCACGGTTTGACTTTTTTTTTATACAACTTAGGTCGCAGACAAGCACGCGGCCCACCTAATGGTAAGTGGTTACCGTGGCCTATGGACGTTTGCAACACCAGAGGCGGCACACACGTGCTGCCTATCCTGTAGAAACCTTCTGATGCCCTTCTTGAAGAACCCCATATTGTAGTCGCTTGGGAAAACCACGGCAGGGAGCTCATTCCACAGCTTGAGCGTGTGATGATAGAAAGTAAGCATTCATAGGGATAGAGAAAGCGACTTTGTTTTATACTATGTAGTGATTTTGATTTGATGCTGAAGTTAGTTGTCTGCGGGATACCGAACTCCTCATCAGTTTACAGCAGATATAGCGTGTTTGGACTCGTTCGCATGGTCTCATCGAGTAATTGTCAGGTATATGCTCATTGCAGTGTCTCCTAGTATATGTCATATGTGTAATGAATTGATGCAGTCTATGCAGATTGCAAAAAAAAGGAATGATGAGCAGTGTTGCCGTTGCAAATTTTATAAGGTACTTAATTTTCATAAGGTTTTTGGTTTATAATTTCTTGTGTTATGTGCTGCAGCTAATTGAAAATAAACGCATTTTTCTTTCTTTCTTCCTTACCTTCGTTCTTTCATATGTGAAATTAATATTTAGTTCTCTTTCACAATCCACGGAGGCAGGATACGACGGTATCTCCCGTCCGAAATGAGCTGTCCAACTGGGGAAGTACCTCCGCCCTACAGAAGACCGCGGTCATAATAACCATCGTGTTGTGTTCCCGCCGGTAAGTAAGGTAGCCAGAGCTCACTATACCCCTCCTTCCCCTCCCCTTCCTAGCCTCCCCACCCCTTCCCAGCTCTCCCTCTTTCCCTTCAGGGTGGGCAGCACGTGTGTGACACCCTTAGTGTTGCACACGTGTATTGGCCACGGTGACCGCTTTCCATCAGGTGGGCCGTGTGCTTGTTTGCCACCTACGTGGTATAAAAAAAAAAAATAATATTTATTTCTCTCTGACATTGACTTGGCCGATACTCACATACATGTTGGCGACACACAGCGACACGGTGCACACGAACATCCCACCGAAGCCCGTGAGGAGCAGGCTCTTCCTGCCCGCCGCCTCCACTAGGAACAGGCTGATCACCGTCATCACCACGTTCATGGTGCCCATACCTGGGGATATATGATAACACTTGCTAGAGGTTGGGTGGGCTGATGGCAGTCGCGTCGTTAAAGTCAAGATGAAAAACGAAAAAATTCAGCCGAATATCTGTGTGGCTATTAGATGTTACCAGCCCAAAATTCATAGACTTTTACCGCTGCCTCATTTGTTACATTAAGGTGATAATGATGATAATGAGATGATGATGATGAGAATGATAAGATGATATGATAGTGAAACATAACATAACAAAAACTCACGCCTATATCCCCGAAGGGGTAGGCAGGAGCTCTAGCACCCACATTTCGCCAGTTTATGTTTCGGTCCCAATGTAATAGGTGGCGAGCCTATTGCCATTAATCGAGCACTTATAAACCAGCGATAAATACACACATAACTTCGAAAAGTCATTGGTGCGTGCCATGGTAAAACCTGGGATCAAATCCGAGACCTCGTCTCAGCAGTCCATTACCCATGCCACTAACATTTTTTAATCGTGCGCAAAATGCCCTCCGATCAGCTCCGATACCACCTCCGCCAATACTGGTGGAGGTCATTATGTCGGACTCGAACCGAAGATCCTTGATTGCTGGAGGTGAGATTATACAAGACATATCTCTCACACCCCGGCAAACCCGGGGACATCTCTTTTGAGATGACCTTCTTCCCCTATTGTGGGGATCATGGTGTCCCCACTAGCCCCTGGGTATGGTGTGGCACTTTGCGCCGTCGCCATGGCCTGCTTCTGCTAGGGTGACAGGCGGCTCCACCCGTCACTTCCAGGCCCACCACTAGCCTTATACCACATACCATATGATAATGACGTCATTAAGCCGCGGTAGCCTAGTGGTATGGGTAATGGACTGCTGAGACGAGGTCTCGAGTTCGATCCCAGGTTACCATGGCACACACCAATGACTTTTCGATGCTTTTCAAAGTTATGTGTGTATTTATCGCAGGTTTATAAGTGCCTCGGAGAGCACGTTAAGCCGTCGGTCCCGGTTGCCATACAAACATCTATGGCAGTCGTTACGGGTAGTTGGAGCCCTCAAAAGTCCAACCAGCCTAACTTGGAACTTCGATATCGCCATTGGTCATTAGACCATTGGTTGTGGAGGTCAGATGGCAGTCGCTTCACGGAAAATATCGAAGTTCAGCCGCATCACAGTTAGACTGGAAAGCCGACCCCAACTGAGTTGGGAAAAAAGGTTCAGGGAATGATGATGAATGACGTCATTTACCCAATGTAGCGAACTGCGATTGGCTGGTGCTAAGCTTGACTTTTCGGAAGATGTCGGTGGAGTAGAAAATGACGGCGTTGATTCCGGACAGCTGTTGCGCGATCATCACCACCACGGCGATGGTCAGCGGCTGCCTCAGCTGGCGGTTGGACAGCAACTCGCGGAGAGTCACCTTCTTCGTCACTTTGTTCTTCTCTGCCTCCTGAGAAATATATCTGTTATAATATAAGTTACTAGATTACACGGAGAAATTTTTTTTTAAATTTTTTTTTATTTATTCATCACATATAACAATTTTTACATTGTGTCGGGTTGGAAATATAATTTCTCCATTATATAGCTACATGTTATGTCCGCTCCACACTTTGGCGATCGAATGGCGAGTGTTATTGCATTTGGCCACATAAGGAATAGCAAACCCTCGGTAAAACGGGGTGAATAGGGATCCACGGGTGGACAGGGATAAAATGGTCAATTAAATATTTTAAATAATTTCTTTTACAAATTTTTAACTAAGCACATTACCAGATATTTGATGATTCTGTGATTACAATGAACTAGTTCAAAGTTACGCTTGGAAGAAAATAACTACAGAATTTAGCTGACCATTTTATCCCTATCCACCCTTCGATCCCCTCCGGCCACTAGGATCCCATGATCCCGCTCCCATGGGATCCAAAAATATTGTTCGCCTCTTGTCTCCCATGGGATTCTAAAATGATTTTTTAATACTCTTGAATCCCATGGGATCATAATGTTTACAATGCCAATGTGGATATGTGAAAAACTTATAATATGGTTAAAGTTACATTCAATATTTACCTCCCTATTCACCCCATTTTACGCGGTATGTACAGTTCGCCAATTTTTTTTTTTTTTTAAGTTGCAAGAAAGTATATTAGCAACCGAAGTTACTAATATTCCCTTTAACCCCTCCAGCTAAGGTCAATGGCTTGTGTTAGGAGTGGGTTCACGTTGGTAGTGTAATGACCAGTATTCGAACCCGGGACCTCTCGATCGTAAGGCCGACTCCTTAACCACTAAGCTACCACCGCTTCAATTTTCATGTTTGCCAAAAAAAAATTCATGTTTGCCAACGCATTCGCCAACGTGTGGAGCGGACATTATACGTAGATAACACCTAACATCTCTGCGAGGCGAGTGCGTATTGCGTTTTGTTATAACGTTGACGTCATTAATCAGTAAATATTAAATGTACAATAAGTATGGCTTCCGACCAAAACGGTTACTGAATGAACTTGTAGCGAATATTTTGACTCACATTGATTCCTTTTTCTTCTTTTTTTATTTTATTTATGGCACGGTAGCCTAGTGGTATGGGTAATGGACTGCTGAGACGAGGTCTCGGGTTCGATCCCAGGTTACCATGGCACACACCAATGACTTTTCGATGCTTTTCGAAGTTATGTGTGTATTTGTCGCAGGATTATAAGTGCTCGGATAATGGCAATAGACATTGGGATTTAAACATAATACTGGCGAAATGTGGGTGCTAGCACCTCTGCCTACCCCTTCGGGGATATAGGCGTGAGTTTATGAGTTTATGTTACGTCAGTTTGACTTCACCTCGCCAGATATTATGCTGAAGGCAAAGTAATAAATGAGGGTCACCATTGTAAACACGTTCAGTACTACAATGATGGCGCTCAGCTTGACGGCCTCATCAGATGCTTTTTCACGCACCGCTTAAGGGTATTTCTTCGAAATTTCATTCTTCGCCTGATTCATCTGGCCAAAATTAATTTTCACTATCGGCTTTGTAACACATGGTCATATGAAAGTATGGATTCCAAGGAACATATATTTAAATGAGGGACTCATTTTTACACAATAGTTTTCAAGATATCGACCTTCAAATATTTTGTGCCCAGATGAATCAGTATTGGTGACAGATAAATCAGAAACAAAAATTTAATTTAAAAAACTTTAATACTTAATCAATTAGATAAACCTTTTACAATTAAAAATCACAATACAAACTAATATTCTACTATTCTTTAATTCCGGTAGCACACGATTAATCAACTAGCTGTATTTTTCATTTTCAGATAGGTTTTTCTTTTGTCTTACATATACACCTGATTGATTCTTTTCAATTGATTCTTTTCAATTCCAAAATTTTTTGATAAGTACTCTGGATAATTTTTCTTATATTTTCCATACTTACGCATTCTGCCAGTCTCTTTTTCTTCTTCTTTTTATTATCAGGTTGTGGCATTGTTGTAAACTACAATATTAAAAGAAAAAAATAGGTAAAAAAAAGAGATATATAAAAATAAATAAGTTTTCGTGTTTTTTATTAGGGAAAATTAATCTTAAAATGCCGTTTTATCAATAGCGTAACACTATAAGTTATATAGTCCAATGTAACAAAAATGCTAATTAAAATATTTAAACCAAATACATACGAATGTATAGCGGCTATATACTTATAGCAGCTATACTTTAATATGTATGTTACAAATAAAAGCAAATTCACGCCATAAAACCGCTCCTTTCTAATTCATATGGTGTTTTGACCATATGAAGCAGGCCCAGATGAATCAGGATTATGCCCATAATTATGCATAACTCCTTAATCATACAGGCTTCAGTGTTAAAAGATTTCCACATTAAAGTATTACCTAAAAGCATCACAGCAAACGCAAATTTAGGCTTTAAAACAATAAAATAAATTTTATAAAGTAGGCGTTGTAATCAGAATGCTACCTGAACCAAACACAGATGAATCATATATTTACCTTCGTAACACCGGGTTCTCTGGGTACCAGCTGCACGTCCACCTCATAGCTTGTTCGTTGTACGACTGATTCCCCTTACGCGCAAAATCAGTCTCCTAGCAGTATTATCCGGTCAACTATGGTCAAGCGAAGCTTACACCATATTAATCAGAATTATACGCCGGACACTTATGTTTTACTTATTTATAAGAAAAGTATAAATAGTTATAACTACTACGCATTATTTTGTAAAAGGACAATTCATTTTCTTTCAATAAAATTATTATTTATATGAATTTATCAAATGAAAATTGGCACATCAAACATTTTCTTTCGGAAAATGGTAAACGGACGCGTTATATGAATCAGAAGAACATACTTCAAATATTTTTATTTTGTATTTAGACAGCAACTTTTTCAAAAATATCATTTGACCAAGTTAGGGACAAAGCTAAAGTAGCCAAAACAAAAATTTACCGGCAATTATGTTAGTTAGTTACAGAAATACATCCATAGAAATAGAAAATTTTGTCTTCGAAGAACTACCCTTAAAGGACCCGGGACTGTAGGAAGAAGGAAACCAAACCCCTATCAACGTCACCCCTACGACGTAAAGGAGTATTTTGAATGTCTACAGGTCAGTCTGGTAGCTCAGTTGACCATAGCACTCCCCCAAAAGGGACTGTCAAGTCCGATTCAAGTCAAATCGGTCAATCCAAGTGTGTCAAGAAAAGTTTCCGTTCAAATCAAGTTTGTCGTCGATTTAAAAGGTAAGTAATGATGGGTACCTGATGCATTTCTTCCATTTCTCCATGAACAGCTACGCCTCCTCTCAGCCAGTGGAGAGCTGGAATAAAATGGCAAAATTATTTGGCTTAATTATATCTGAAAGTATTACACAGATACCTTCTATTTTGCCGTGTGCGTTATCCCGACGGATTTCAATCCCATCGAATCCGGTGAGGGAGGTTATGTCGAACTCGATCCGACTAAAACGCACACCGTCAATGGGTCCTTGATTGCTGGAGGTGAGCTTCGACAGACCCGGGAGTGTGACGCCTCAGTGTTGCAAATATCCTCAGGGTATGGTAACCACTTTCCATCACGTGGGTCGTGTACTCGTGTACCACTTTTAAGCGTTTTTAAAAATATCTCTTCTACTGCGCTTCTGCCTATCTGCGCAGACAGAAGCGAGGTGTTACGGTCTCTGTAGTAGGGTCAGTGGCGGACTTACCAGGAAGCAAAGGAAGCAATTGCTTGGGGCCCCGCTTGGAGAGGGGCCCCAAAATATGTTTTTTCTTAAACGTATTTGAAAATGTAAAAATAATTAAAAATATTAATTTTTTTTGAAAATACAAAGATGACTGATGGTTCAAATAATATAGGTATTAATTTCGCAAAATTAACTGTTTTTTGTTTTTTGTTATTTAAAAAGAATAGGGAGGGGGGGGGGGGGTTAATTAAAACGAGGGCCTCATAAATCAGTTGTTGCTTGAGGCCCCGTCGGAGGTAAATCCGGCACTGAGTAGGGTATGAGGGTCTCGACCCAGCGCCCCTCACGGTCTGCACCTATTAAAACTACTAACCACTCTGAGCGTGTAACTCCTGTCCTTTGTTCAGCAACAAATACTTGGGTGACTCGGGGCACAGCGGTAGCATCAGACACTGCAGCACCGCTGGCACGGCGGTGAGGGCGAGCAGCCACGGCCAGCCCTCCGCCGTGCCAAGGATCGACTCCAGGCCGAGCACTTGTGATAGCAGGATCGTCATGGTGATCACTAGCTGGTATACTGTGCCTATCTGGAAGATAAGGTCACTTTTGTTGTATACTCAAAAAACACATAACGTAACATAAACTCACGCCTATATCCCCGAAAGGGTAGGCAGAGGTGCTAGCACCCACATTTCGCCAGTTTATGTTTAGGTCCCAATGTGGTGGCGAGCCTATTGCCATTCACCGGGCACTTATAACCTGCGATACATACACACATAACTTCGAAAAGCATCGAAAGGTCATTGATGTGTGCCTTGATAAAACCTGGGATCGAACCCGAGACCTCGTCTCAGCAGTCCATTAACCATACCACTAGGCCATCGCGGTACTCCAAAAACTATTATCCAAAAACCTATTTTTGGAAAATAGTTGTTATAGTAGGGGGTTCTTCTAAAATTTGGAGGCTAGAAGACAGTTGCTTCCATTCTTCTTCGGTGGAATCGACGGCATTTTTGAGTTGCCATCGTGGTGTAGTAATTAGTTTCACAGCAGCGCCGCTACTCATGGAGTGGGCCCGAGCATAGGTTTCGCTCTTCGGGAAGGCTTACTACGTAACAAATCAATTTAAACGAAGAAGAAATAAATGAACTTCAGGTTTCGAGAAAATTACAGAAGCAATCAGGGAAAAATCTAGGACGTCTGGAACTTTATACACGAGCGCGCGAGAGCCTTTACGTTCAGTTCTGAATTTTCTCAGACACATTAATTCTAAAGTCAGATAATGCTGAGACCGCGGTAGCCTAGTGGTATGGGTAATGGACTGCTGAGACGAGGTCTCGGGATCGATCCCAGGTTTTACCATAACACACACCAATTACTTTTCGATGCTTTTCGAAGTTATGTGTGTAATTATCGCAGGTTTATAAGTGCCCGGTTAATGGCAATATGCTCGCCACCTATTACATTGAGAGTTGAACATAAACTGGCGAAATGTGGGTGCCAGCACCTCTGTCTACTCCTTCAAGCGTGAGTTTATAAGATGGTACATATAATGCTGAAGCTCAGATTATGAGAATAACATAGACGAAACGCATAGAAATGACATTTGAATTTCATTAAAAGGGTTTACCTAATAAGTTCTGTACTACTTTAGTATTTCTCTCGCACTCGCTTTGACTTGCTGACCCGAATTATGGATTCAAAATGTGCTCAAAATGCGCTCTGTAGGTACGCGTAGCAGTTTTGGGATGTAGTAGCTCCTAGATCCGTGCCAATAAATATATTTTAGTGCGACTGCCTCCGTGGCTCAGTGCTGCAGTGGGCGTAGTATGCGCCGGCTGTGCACAAGGTTTGGGTTCGATCCCCACACATT
The DNA here is from genome assembly GCA_963691645.1 of Pelosia muscerda. Classification (NCBI taxonomy): domain Eukaryota; kingdom Metazoa; phylum Arthropoda; class Insecta; order Lepidoptera; family Erebidae; genus Pelosia; species Pelosia muscerda. Next base: position 4,146,768 of record OY829125.1, read on the forward strand.
TAGCGTGATCCACAAATAGTTTGTTTTGAGTCTGGGTGTACTTTGTGTCCGTTAGTTGTATGTTTGTAAAGTCCCCCGCGATACAGGGCTTGTTCCCTTGTGCAAGATGATATTTTTTTTTTAATATTACTTTTGTCGTTTCACTCGCTACTTCTATGCGTTCCGTCTATGTTATTTTGTTAGTCTGAGCGCTGAAGGTCTACTCACCGACCCCCTCAGGGACACGGGCGATATCTCGGAGAGGTAGAGGGGCGCCAGGCCAGCGTTCAGCCCGTTGTTGATACCTATAAGCAACCTGAAACAATACGTGTAAAGTGACACTACTTAAGTGTACAAACAATGGCAACTGACGTCACTGGGGTTATTATTAATAGCATAAATAGAGCATCGGTGTCATTACTGCTTAAAATGTCAAATGAATTTAAATATGCACTTTATTACAGCCGGCTATAATTTTTTTTTTATCGTGCGAAAAATCTCCACAAATACCTCCCCCGCCGGAGCCGGTTGGGAGGTTATGTCGGACTCGAACCGACCAAAACGCACGCCGTCCTTGGGTCTTTATTTGCCGGAGGTAAGATGTAGACAACATATTCCTCACACCCTCTCTTTCGAGAGGACCCCCTTCGGGTGTCGGGACGACAGTGTCCCCGTCTAGCCCCCGAGTATGGGGAGGCGCATTTTCGGCACCCGTCACCCCCGGCCGGCTACATCTGAGAAGTTGATAGGTTTATAAAAATCGTTTTAAATTTCATAGTATGCCACTTTCTCACGCCTAGGTTTTGTGTAAAGATATGTATGTCACTCGCACACTTTAAAATCTCCATCAATTCAAAATTCCATCCAAAATTCCAGGAAATTCAAAATCTCCATTGTGAAGCCTCTTTATAAAAAGGGTGAAAGAACTTCTCTGGACAATTATAGGCCAATATCTTTGGTACCTATTCTTTCGAAGATCTTTGAAGTTGCAATGCATAAGCGGTTAACTGATTTCATTCAGAGAAATAATATTCTACGTAATGAACAGTACGGCTTCCAGAAGGGTAAATCTACGACTTTGGCATGTTTTGATCTGGTGACCAGAGTCGTAGAAAATATAGACAATAACAAAATTGTTACGGTAATTTTCTTTGACATGTCTAAAGCCTTTGATCGAGTTTCTCATAAAGTACTTTTAGATAAACTTGATAAATATGGTATAAGAGGGCCGGCACTAAATTGGATCAGGACTTATTTAGGGAACAGAAAGCAATGTGTCGAAAACAAAAATCTAAAAGTTAATTATAAGGAATATGTAATAAACGAAGTAACGGAAACCTCATTTTTAGGTATAACCCTGGACGGACATATAAATTGGAAACATCATGTAAACAAAGTGTGTAGTAAAATAAATAAATATGTATATGTGCTGTATACATTGCGCAAGACTTCCAACCGAACAACAGTGTTGGCAGCGTATCACGGGCACGTTTCCTCTGTTTTAAATTACGGGCTCATCTTGTGGGGAAACTCCACAGAAGTGCAAAAAGCTTTTATAGCTCAAAAAAAGTGTGTACGGGCAATTGCAGGTATACCACCGTGGGAATCCTGCAAACCCTTTTTTAAAGAGTACCGTATACTCACCTTGGCCTGTATGTACATTTTAGAAGCAGCCAAATTCGTAAAACTGCAGCCACATTTGTTCACAAGGGCTAAAGATATGTACCCCAGAAATACCAGGCGTCCAGACCGAATCGTCTTGGCAAAGATACCAAGAACCACAATGTACCTAAAAAACTGTTCAGCAATGTGTGCCCGTGTTTATAACGCAGTGCCAGACGATTTTAAAAATCTACCCACAAATAGGTTCGGTAGAAAATTTAAATTATGGCTTATAGAGAAGTCGTTCTACTCTTTGGATGACTACTTTAATGATTAATGTATTTTTAGGGACATAATATTTATTGACATTGTGGACATTATTACTATTATTTATTAGGTATATTAACTTTGGACATTGTAAATTATCTTGGACAATGACTATTTTATTGTTGCCATGTTGACATTCTATTATTACCTACTATTACTATGTTGACATTTTATTATTTTATATTGACATTTTATTTTGACTGTGACTTTTTATTTGAATATTTTTTTTAATGTAATGATATTATTCATATTGCTATAATGCTCATTGTAACTCATTTTTTTTTTACCAGGCGTTGATATTATGCCCTAACTTAATATTTGCATGCCTTTGAATGGAAGATGTGTTTGAACTATATTATATTTTGTGTATAACACCTTGGAAAACCACATTACTGCAAATAAATGATTATTATTTTATTATTATAATTTATTCCTCTAAGTATTACTAATAACTTCATGGATTTGTCTCTGTAAAATAATATGTAGGTACTTTTCGTTTTAAGATAAGATATTGAAGTAGGTCTTACATGGCGGAAATCCATTACAAGAAAATATATTGGACGAGTAAGTAGGTAAGAAGTCTTTTTTGAATGGTTTGAAGTGTGCGTTTATGGTATTCCTTTTTACCCGACTGCGCGACGCAAAGGAGGGTATTGTGTTTATCAGTCTATGTATGTATGTATGTATGTATGTATGTATGTTTGTTTCTATGTGGCGTTGTAGAGACCAAACGCATAGGCCGATTTTAATCATTCTTACGTCAATCGATTCGTCTTAACCTTGCGAGTGTCACTAAAGACATGACAGTAATCAAAGTTCACCACAGCGACAACCAGACGCCATATTGTCAAAATGAGAAAAAAAAACATCGAAGAAAAATCTCGAATGGGGTGTCGTTGAATAGGTATTTTAAAATCATATTTAGGTTTCTTTTACCATTTTTTATTTTAAACAATAGTTTAGGATATATAACGATTTAAAGTTGTTTAAGAAAACATTCATTCTCGCTAATTTTCTTACTTCTTGATTTAAGTTTATATTTCAAGTATAAACAATATACAAACAAAAATATTTTTGGTAAAAAAATAACTTTTAATGAATCATAACTAAAAAGTATAAAATAAAAAAGTTTACGCAGTCGGGATTTTTTACTCGTATTTAAAATTAATAATATTTTGCTGATTGATTGCTATTGTTAGAACTGTTAAACCGCGGGAGAGTGGTGGGTTTCCCCCCCTCCCCCAATATATTTTCTCCTAGTATTCCGTTTTTAAAAATAGTTATGAACGGAACGGTAGGACACGACGGTATCTCCCGTCCGAAATGAGCTGTCCAACTGGGGAAGTACCTCCGCCCTACAGAAGACCGCGGTCATAATAACCATCGTGTTGTGTTCCCGCCGGTAAGTAGGGTAGCCAGAGCTCACTATACCCCTCCTTCACCTCCCCTTCCTAGCCTCCCCACCCCTTCCCAGCTCTCCCCCTTTCCCTTCAGGGTGGGCAGCGCGTGTGTGCACCCTTAGTGTTGCACACGTTCATAGGCCACGGTGGCCGCTTTCCATCAGGTGGGCTGTATGCTTGTCTGCCACCTACGTAGTATAAAAAAAAATATTCGAAATTCAATCTTTGGAGTTCCTTACCCAAATAATAAAAACGTATCGCTATTAATAAAACTCCGCTATCTGTCAGTCTGTCTGTCACCAGATTATGATATATTTCTGTTACCACAATCGCTCACCTCCCCACTATAAGAAGCTCAGCTGAATTCGCCACCCTAGCCGTCCCCTCGAATAGGGCCGCGACGAAGGCCAGCCCGTTGTTCAGCAGAAGACCACATTTACGACCGAACCTGGGAACAAAGCATAGTACATAAGGTTCACAGGATAAATATTATGATACCACGACATTTGAAGTCCTTATAACCGAGGACGGAGGTAGGACAGGACGGTATCTCCCGTCCTAATTGAGCAGTTCGCCTGGGGAAGTACCTCCGCCCTACAGAATACCGCGGTTAATAATAACCTTGTGTGACCCGCGGTGAGTAAGGTAGCCAGAGCTCACTGGATAGGTTTTGTATTGTCAGTGAGAAGACCGAGAAACCCTTCTTTCTCTTCTGCACTGACAGCACAGAGACTCTCTTAATCTTCTATCCTCACTTCCCTTTCCCCTTCCCCCCTCTTCTCTATACGGTTGGCAGCACAACTGTGACGCCCATGGTGTTGCAAACATCCATAAGCCACAGTAACCACTTTCCGTCAGGGTCACGTGCTTGTTTGCCACCTAAGTGGTATAATAAGAAGAGGATGTTCGAACTCTGGTTATTATCTGACGAACAAGAACCATTATTTTTTCAAGGATACTACCTACTCATCGGTGGATGAGGACGGCTATATCGGACTTGAACCGACTTACATCTACCAAAGTCGAGGTATAAGACGGTTTAAGTGGTATCTATCGCACTTCGGCTGACCTGAAAACATACTCAGTTTTGAGATGACCCTCCTCGGGTGTTGGAACCAAAATGCCCCCATGTAGTTCCGAAAATGGAGAGGAGCGCGCTTCTGTTAGGGTGGCAGGCGGCCACACCTGCGTTCATGGAGGTCATTAAGAGGCCTCCGATGCGTCTTTCATGGGTAAACTCCCTCCGAACACTAGATCCCATGATCCCGCTCCCATGGGATCCACAAATAGTTTTTTCGCCTCTTGACTCCCATTGGAGCCTAAAATAAGGCTGCGTTTCCACTCAGGTGGAGTGGAGCGGTGCGGAGAAATATTAACCAATAGCATTGCATTAAACTCAGCTCCTGCAGTTGAGCGGAGTTTTTTATGCAATCCGATTGGTTAATCTTTCTCCTTTGCGCCCCGCTCCGCGTCAATGGAAACGCAGCCTTATACGCTGGTCGGAAAGTACTTTTTAAGTAATTGCATGTTGTGGGCCAGCACAGATTGGTCCAACTATTGGCCAGTCCAGGGTACGTAATTATATGCATATGTCGTTCACCTGTCCGCTATGAACCCGGTGACGATGCCTCCGATCATGCCGCCCACGCAGTATATCGATACTACAACCGACATAACCGTGGTCACCTTCGGGTCTTCTTCAGCGGCTATGGTCGTGTTGGTGCCCGACAGAGCTTCTTTCTGAAGCCATTCAGATATGATCTGTAAATAAAGAAAGATTTTTCTAATGATAGTATCTACTGTGGAGGAACGGGATGTAATGTCCTTCCAACACAAAAGGAGGATCCTCCGACCAGGGAAGGTAATCACGCCTGGCGTGCCCAACGGTTGTCGTTGAATTGTTGTATATATGTTGCATTAGCGCGAGAACTTCGCTTTCGCGATGTAGGATCCGGAGTGACGTAGTAGTTACTCTTGATCTCGCTAGATGGCGCTGGGTACATGTGGTTTAGCCACACCTTTGTACCTTTTGTATGTTGGACCCCCTTAGCCAAAAGAAATGGCGATCTGAAAAAGGTAACTGGGATAGACATGACGCGAAGGTGGAGGATCCGGAGTAATGGGGCGCATCAGGCGCCTGCAATAATATGTATACGTTTTAGAACTTTCTCACATTAAACTTGTCGAATTTCACCGTTTCATGTCATAATGTTGACTTGTCGTTTATTATTGTGACAAGGTTCCAAAGTGTATACATATTATTGCAGGTGACCGTACCTAAGTCTAGTAGACGACTGCAATGAGCTATTTCATTGTATCCTTGAGGACCTCGTGGCTAAGCGCTGTCCGGTAGCCATCCATCCAGGTTGCCTTTAGAAATCTCTGAGGAATATGTGCAGTTAAGAGGTCAGATGGTAATCGCTCCCGACGTAACCAATGAAATAAAGTCTTAGTGGTTGACTCTGTTTGGTAGGACGAGGGCGAATCCTATGAAAAGTAAAAAGAGATCTTACATCTCAAGCCTGTAAATCCCTGATCCCATCTCGCCAACTATAATATTCGGGTCCACCAAATTGCATAGGCGCGATCCTATTGCTGCCTTTTTTTTTTTTTTATACTACGTAGGTGGCAGACAAGCACACGGCCCACCTGATGGAAAGCGGCCACCGTGGCCTATGAACTGTGCAACACTAAGGGTGTCACACACGTGCTGCCCACCCTGAAGGGAAAGGGGGAGAGCTGGGAAGGGGTGGGGAGGCTAGGAAATGGAGGGGAAGGAGGGGTACAGTGAGCTCTGGCTACCCTACTTACCGGCGGGAACACAACACGATGGTTATTATGACCGCGGTCTTCTGTAGGGCGGAGGTACTTCCCCAGTTGGACAGCTCATTTCGGACGGGAGATAACGTCGTGTCCTACCTCCGTAGCCGTCGTGTCCTACCTCCGTAGGCCCTCCGTATGCCTGCTGTAAGTAATGGGGAAGAGATATATACTTACACCTTGCGGCGCATTCATGACGCCCGTGTTGTACCCATGCTGGAAGGCGGACCAGCAAGCCGACGACACTATCGCGAAGGCGAGCCGGATGTTCATGCCCTGTACACAAAATATTCACGTTATACATATGTACTGCAGTGTAATTCTCTAAGCATACATCAACGAGCTCGTCGACGATCTTGACATAGAACACAACCTAGAATTAGCGGTTACTGAATTGCACTGCAGTTCTAGGCTATGCTTCACATCGAGTTTGTGGTGGAGCTGAACGCTGTATGCATAGAGAATTGCGTTCCTGCAGATATAGGCTGCTAGCGTTCATTTTAGATTGAGCTCGTTGTCAAGTTCGTCGACGAACCTAACGATGTATGCTTAGAGAATTGTATTGCTGCTAGTGCCTCCGCTGCGTTGAGCGGGCCACGCGTGCACGACCGCTCCGTGTGCTTGATTCATGTCATTTCAAGAGCAGCGCTGCGTGAGGTGGTTAGGCTGCCTTCACACTTTCTTTTTTCATGTGAAAAATTCTCACGGATACCCCCCTTCCCCGCCGGAGCCGGTTGGAGAGGTTATGTCGGACTCGAACCGACCAAAACGCACGCCGTCTTTGGGTCTCTAGTTGCCGGAGGTGAGATAGTAGTCAACATATCCCTCGCACCCCAAGGCAAGGATTCGAGGCCGTCTCTTTCGAGATGACCCCCGTCGGGTGCAGGGACCACGGTGTCCCCGTCTAGCCCCCGGGTATGGGGAGGTGCACTTTGCACCGCCGCCCGCCGCGGCCTGCTTCTGCTAGGGTGACAGGTGGCTAGGCTGCCTTCACACTGGCGTTTATACACTGCGCGTACGTTCATCGAACTCCTACGCTGGATAAACGCTAGTATGTAGGCAGCCTTAGCCGTCAAACGTGTCGTTACGACTGCAGCTTAAATCATCCTATTACTAACTGTCATCATCATCATCATCATCATCATCCGGTAGTACCTACGAGAACTCGACGTAGATTTTTTTTTAAAAGGTGAATTAGTCGGGAGGGTTCTTAGCTGTGTTTGAAGAAAATCATATTTTTCATAAGTCTCTTGGTACCTATGGATAATGAAATGAAAGGGCTTAACTAGTAGAATATTATATACCATGACAAATTTCAACTCCAAAATGATCGCCATCAGAAAAATGGCGAACCACCTTTTTATATTTCAATGCTCCCTCAAAAATACAAATATTTTAAGTGTAGTCGAGTCGGGGGACCTAGGAACGTTTCGAAAATATGTCGAAGTGCTTTATCAGTTAGAGGTCCTCTGACACGAGAACGCGGAATTATTAAGTTTATTTTATTTATTATCTAAGTTTATTTTTTACTTTTTTGAAGATTTTTTGGCGGGGTTTTTCTTAATCTATTTTCCACTTTATTTTATGGCTGTCAGCCTTTTGAATTTCTGTAAAGTTACTCTAAAGAGAGGACTTGATCTGATGCCTGTTTGATTGGAAGTAGTAGGCCACAGCCTATATCAAATGCGCTCATGTATATCGAAGTACCGAACTGTTTAAATATATTGCAAGAGTTATAAATAGTAAGTACGAAATTGTATATTCGCTCCAGTTAATGCGTTAAACCGTCGAATTGGGTACGAGGCTCTCTGGTCAAATGTAATATAATAATACTAGCTGTAGTCCGCGGCTCCGCTCGAGTGGATGTCGATTATCGAGTTGTACTACTACTCTTGAATCTTGATTCCCTAATTGCCTCTCTATACCTACTACTTCTTCTTGCTGTCATGACAACGGAAATAGTCTACCGGCTCTATTGAGATTTGTGATTAGTGTTCTGCTCCTTTGGATGGTAGCGTGATGACTATGTTCCTATGTTGCTCCTAGATATTGTAGCTTTTTATAGGTGAAAGATTTATTGAAATCGGTCCAGTAGTTTCGTAGGCTATTCGTGACAAACGCACAAACAAAACTAATATTAGTGTAGATAACTAGCTAATGCCTGTGGCTCCCCCCGCATGGATGTAACCGTAATTTTTGGTCATATCCGTTACTATTCAACGAATGCAATTTTGCGGTAAGTACCTCAACAGGACAATGCTTGAAGATACTTGTCAAATACTTAGATACACAAACAAACAGGTCAAACTTAACACAACCCCCGTTTTTTCTCGGGTGTTAATACATTAAATATTAGGTATTCTGTTAAAGATTTATCTAACGCATTATTTTTGAGGTGAGGAAAATGTATTCCGTGATAAAATTTCTAATACTTAACAACGGAACCCCATATTGTCCACGAGACGTACTTGGAACTTTTATAAGTATATCAACCAAATTTATGGTCAATCTACTTTTTTTTTATCGTAGGCACAGACAGAGATTACATCACATTCAGCCACGAGTGCCACGACTATACAAGAAGGTTGGTTGTAAATCCTACCGGTTGTAAAATGAGTCATCACTATTTCGGAGGTTGTGTCAACCTTACGTATAGCTCCCGGTATATATTTTGTTCCCAATTCGCAAGAGAAATGACACTATTTATTGCTGAATTTGAGCTCGGCCGCCATACCGTGGTATTTAAGGTTGCCAGATCGAAAAATTTAAATATCTGAATTACATTTAAAAATGGCGGGATTTTGGGATTGTTGTCTGGAAAAGTGAAAATTTATAAATCAAAATTTTAAATAAACCATGCATTTTCAAATTAATTTTGCGATAGATAGATAAAATACTTATGATGATAAGATAGGTACGTCATCATCATCATCATCATCATCCTTCCATTAGCCTCGGTCGAAGGCTTCACCGGATGATAAGGAAGGTAGGTACTTATATTATTATTTATCTGGATATTTTGTTATTTGTCGGGAGTATGGACGACATACGAAATTTCGGGAAAGTCCAGATGATTCCCGACCATCTGGCAACCCTAGTGGTATTCCTAAAAGCCGCCCAGAAAATGCGTACCAACCTACATTTACTCAACACGCAAAACTCTAAAAAAGTATTGTGAAAAACAGCACATGGAGTAAACAGTATTACAATACCTGCACATTAGATGATTGGCACTGGAGTCAAAATATGTGCCGGTAACTGTACTCAGGAATGCACGCTTTCAGGTCAATGCCTACATCGCCTACCTACAAGTATTCCAAACCGGGATGTGCATTGTAATAAAAACAGGACAGCGCGGGTTCGGTGGGATGCTTGGCAGATGTGGACATTGAAAATTGTATTCTAGATAGATATTAGCTAACCCGGCAAACGTAGTTTTGCCTTATAAATTATTTCTAGTTTCTAGATAAATAAAAACAAAAAATTTTGTCATGAAATTTAAAAAAAAATTAAAGGTGAACAACCTTTATCACTCAGGCGTATGGAAAATAGATAGTAGCCGATTCTCAAACCTACTGAATACTCATATAAAATTTGGTAAAAATCGATAAAGCCGTTTCGGAGGAGTACGGTAACTAACATTGTGACATGGATATTAGAAGACTAGCTGTTGCCCGCGGCTCCGCCCGCGTTGACTTCTGATCCCGTTCCCGCTGCTCCATTCCGAGTATTTTCATATTTGTTCACCTTTTAAACCTTGTCTGGACTTCCACGAATAATTCAAGACCAAAATTAGCCAAATCGGTCCAGCCGTTCTCGAATTTTACCCAGACACTTTAGTATTATGTTATCTGTGCCCAGACTAACGAACAGCAATTATATATGTATATAGATTGTTGATATTGACGTTTTGTAAGTCCCGTTTAATGGTCTATACAGAATAAATGATTTTTGAATTTTGAATTTTGTTGATTTTTTTACTACTTTTGGTCATGATGTTATCTTGTAAAGCAGTCTGACTGGGGAAGTACCTCCGCCCTACAAAATATCGCGGCTAATTTATATATAATAATTTCGCCATAACTTCAAAACCAAACGTCCAATTTTGATCTTTTAAATACCAAATATTATCTACATAAACTGTACTTAGTGATGAAATAATTTATTTTGATAAGGATTAATAGCATGTGTAAAATAAATGCGTTTAAATGTAGTCCAAAAAAAAATTAAGATTTTTAAATAAAAAAATGGTTGTTGTGCCTCACTCGACATAGATAGGTATAGTGTGTCGCGGACTTTTATGTATATATTTATAAGATCTCCAATTAATTAGAACATTTTATGGTTCTATCTTTTATAGTTTAGGCAGCGTACGCAAAATAAGTAACTTTTCTGGTTGATTTTTTACACCTTGTGTCCGAAAAACCCAAATATTTTACGGATCCCTATTTTTTTCCAAAATAAAATTTAGCCTATGTTACTCGTGGATAATGTAGCTTTCGAATGGTGAAAGAATTTTTAAAAACGGTCCAGTAGTTTTTGAGCCTATTCATTACAACCAAACAGACAAACAAACAAAGTTTTCCTCTTTATAATATTAGTGTAGATATGTAGGTATTGTAGGTATAGAGATGTAAAAACATATAACAGAGAATTATTCGTAACTGACATTCTTAATGCGGTATTTCATATTTCGTTTTTTATATAAAACGGGTAATAGACTGCTGAGACGAGGTCTCGGGTTCGATCCCAGGTTCTACCATGGCACTACGTATCGATGCTTTTCGAAGTTATGTGTGTATTTATCGCAGGTTTATAAGTGCCCGGTTAATGGCAATAGACTCGCCACCCTTACATTGGGACCTAAATTAAAACTGGCGAAATGTGGGTGTTAGCGGGGTGACGGGTGGAGACGCCTGTCACCCTAGCAGAAGCAGGCCGCGGCTGCTGTACAAATTGGGTCTTCCTCATATCAGAGGGCTAGATAGGGATACCATGGTTACCACAGTAGGAGGAAGGGGGCTCATCTCAGAGAGATGTCCCTGGGTCTGCCGGGGTCCGGGGTGTGAGAGATATGTCTTGTATAAGCTCACCTCCGGCAATCAAAGACCCATAGACGGCGTGCGTTTTGGTCGGTTCGAGTCCGACATAATTACCTCCACCGCATTGGTGGGATCCGTGGGCATTTTGCGCAGAATTAAAAAAAGGATTTCTTACAGTCAATTTGTCGTAGTGTATAGTATTCTACTAATAAGCCCTTTCATTTGAGAGTTATTTTAAGGTGTAAAAGAATATGCAGGTCGCCATTTTGTGGCGACGGCCATCTTGAATCAATTCTTCTTCACACACGCACGCACGCATATGCAAACACACACACACACACGCCGGGGGTTAATATAGAAAATCTCAGAAGCGAAGTACATACTTGTACAAATTATCGTCAGAGATGAAATAAATTACACAAATCTATTGCTGGCTTTTATCCTCAGTCTATTCATAATTTAATCTCAATGTATAACTTTACGTTTCGTGATGGTTTAGGATTACGAGTACGACAGTTGGCCTTCACTGAACAGTTCAAAGAACTCTCAACACATTCAGTCTCTGATACATTTCCGCGCAATACATCAACATAACATAACATTCATCATCATCCAAAACTTGTATTGAAACATGTATTGAATATCTATCTACCTATCTTCGTGCTTGTACACAGAATTGCGATGCGTTGCGATGCGAGTTCGCAAAACAGTTATTTCGCTAGATATTTTCATAAATTCGCATCGCATCGCGTCGCATTGCAGTTTTGAGTACAAGTACTAGCCCTTCAGTGGTGGTTTTTTTTATTTTTCAATTTATTTTTTAAACCGTTTAACTTGCGTTATTACATAAATTCGCTATCTATCCATCTATCTGATTAAGGAACGAGACTCAGACACGCGTTCCTCTTGGGATTCAAACGTCCGACTGTAGGTACCAGCTCCCATAACGCTAACTAGAAATAAAGCCGTTCAACAACTAGGAACAACCGGTTAAACCCAGTATTACAGTGTAACTAGGTACCTATAGGCTATAGGTACCTATGTATTGTGAGTTTCTTCATGAAGGTCAAACTGATAACATCGTGTGAAAGCCTACGTCATTTACCTCGCGTTAGTAAACAAGTTAACTCATTAATAAAACGGAAACAATTTTTTGACTACCTAATTATTTCTAGGTATATTTTTTTAGTAAGGACACGATGATTTGACTAGGCAAAGAGAAATGTTTACGCAGGTTTATTCTTTCCCTTCAAGTGATTATGAACTTTTACTCCCGTAGATAAGATTGAAAATAGTTTGTTTACTTTCCTTTAAATAGTTATGAGCAGAAAATTCTTTACTCTTTTTTTATTCAGTGGGGGAAACTGGGGACACTTGATCCCTATGGGAGACAAGGTACACCAATATTTTTTGAATTACTAAGTGTATTAGAGTATTTTTTAGTGTGGCAACACTAAGTAAACATTATTACCCTTAGTGTTACCACATTAAAAATAGTCTAATACGCTTAGTAATTCCAAAAATATTGGTGTACCTTGTCTCCCATAGGGATCAAGTGTCCCCAGTTTTCCCTACACGTCAATTTGACTTCACACCGCCTGATGGTAAGCTCAAGGCTAAGTCCCAGGAAAGAGTGTCACCATTACAAACACATACATTGTTACAATGGTGGCGCTCAGCTTGACGGCCTCATCAGTTGATACTCGCCCCGCTTAAAGGACCCGGGACTGTAGGAAGAAGGAAACACGTGAGCTTTATAACTCTCTCAATTTTGATCCGACAGGGGGAGCTGCAATCGGTTAACTAAAGAACGTATTTTATCTTTCAGAACTAAGGAGTTTTGTAAACATAATTCGTTTTGTTGCTAACTATACATGACATAGGTACAATGGCGACTTATTACCATAGGGCCAGGGTCGTTCTCGTATTGGTGCACGCATCTCTAATAATACTTATTGTCTACTAGCAAACCTGGCGAACTCCGTTTCGCCACCAGATGTGAAAAATGATTTTCCCGCTTTTCTGTAGAATTTTTTCCTGAATTTTCTTTGCTATAAACCTCACGGAGCCCGAGACCTTTCCAACGATTGCAAAACCGTGGAAATCGGTTCCTGCGTTCTGGAGTTATAGCGTCAGGAAGGAAAACACGACTTAGTTTTATATAGTAGATTTAATTTAAATAGCTTATTACCGCAGGACTAGTTGTTGCCCGCGGCTCCGCCCGCTTGGTGGTCGGTTATAAGTACCAAGTACCCAGCATGCATCGGTATGTTGATAGTTAAAAGCTTCTAGACAAAATGACATTCTATTGATGGAATCAGGTCGAAGCGAACGGTTTTTAATTTCCTATCAATGGATTGACACTGCGACGATTTTAAAAGTAAAAATATGTGAAATAATAAAATATTTCGAGTCAATCCTCAGGTTAGAAGCGATTGCCGTTGGCGACCATTGTACTCATTTTCTTTTTATTTATGGCACAGCACGTCAATTTGACTTCACCTCGCCTGATGTTAAGCGGAAGGCAAAGTTTTATAAAAGAGGGTCACCATTACAAGCACGTACAGTGCTACAATTTTGGCGCTCAGCTTGACGGCCTCATCAGATGCTTTTTCTCGCCCCGCTTAAAGGACCCGGGACTGTAGGAAGAAGGAAACACGTGAGCTGGTAAAGAATTCCAAGTACATGCAACTTTATACTTGGATTACAATAAAGAATTTATCTATCTATCTTGAACTTCTGTATAATTTTCGCGTTATACAGCTTGATATGTTCTGCTGTTCTATCTATAATGTATCTATGGCCCAAACCGTTGAAGCAACGATCAATAAATTTTAATGGGCGCGTAAATTTTAGCCGGAAACGTGATGCGTGGGAGTGCGAAACACAGAACTAGCTTCGTTATCTTGTCCTGACATCTGACACTAAAGCGCGAACCACACATAGCGCGGGTGCGGGTCGGGCGCGGGTGCTTTTGCCGTCCATTGCCTCTTTCTTAATAAGGTAATGTTTTTGCTTTCTTTCGTAAACGGCGATGTATGGCAAAAACACCCGCGCCCGACCCGCACCCGCGCTATGTGTGATTCGCGCTTTAATCGCTATTCGAAACTCAAATAAGTATAAAAATCAGCTACCAAGTTTTGACCTCATCCATAAATGGGTTTAAATTGAGGCTCGTAGCCTTAGCACGAAATACTATCGAATTCGTAATGTAAAGGTATCGACAGTACGGAGCATTGCGATTGGCGGGCTACACACGCACACAGGTTCACAAGAGGCAGACTGCTAATGACAGTGCTCCGTTCTCTCGAAACCTTTACATTACGAATTCGATAGGAGTTCATGCCAGTGCTACAGGTGATTTTACCAAAAAAATTCGTCAAACCTCGTTGTTCAGAGAAGTCATTATACAGGATGCTGCACTCATCCATAGTCCACGGCAAATATCTGCCATCAAGTGGACCGTGCGTTTATATCTGCCATCTATACAAACAGCCCCATTGATATCCATGAGAAAAGGAGGATTTTGGATATCGACGAGAGATGTTTTCGTATGTGCAATATTCCGCAAATGCGAGGCACAAACTTAGACACGTATTGACGCGCCTCGTCGGCCATCCAAGATGGCCACCGCCACCACAAAATGGCGAACCACATCTTTTTGTACAAATCCCTCAATATGGATGTCAAATAAAAGGGCTTGGCTAGAAGAATACGATACACTATGACTAAGTATGACAAATTTCGAATCCGATACGACAACGCATGAATTTATTAAAGTATTTTTCGTGTCGGGTGTTTTTTAAATTTTTAATTTAATTTTTACTAGCTTTGACGGGAGCTGTTTAACATTCCTTTCTATGACTATTAGGGGACGGCCTGAAGAGCGAAACTTATGCTCGGGCCCTCTCCGCGAGTAGCGGCGCTGCCGTGAAACAAATTACTACACCACGATGGCAAGTCAAAAATGCCATCGATTGAACAGAAGAAGTAATATTATACTTACTATTTGGATTGTTAAACAATGGGTGAGTGGTTGCCTTACAAGTCTATAAAAATAATACTTCGTTTTACAACCCCATAGTTCGGATGGCTCGTCGATGCAACGAAATCGTCAGGGATAATCCAGCCTTCGATATTTTTGTACCTAAGTTGACTTTTTGTTAGAACGGTAAAACAACTACAGGATCGCCCTACAGAAGACCGCGATCATAATAACCATCGTGTTGTGTTCCCGCCGGTAAGTAGGGTAGCCAGAGCTCACTATACCCCTACTTCCCCTCCCCTTCCTAGCCTCCCCACCCCTTCCCAGCTCTCCCCCTTTCCCTTCAGGGTGGGCAGCGCGTGTGTGACACCCTTAGTGTTGCACACGTTCATAGGCCACGGTGGCCGCTTTCCATCAGGTGGGCCGTGTGCTTGTCTGCCACCTACGTAGTATAAAAAAAAAAATTGGTTGCCTGTAAAGTCGGTATACGGGCGAAAGTTTTACGTGACAACGACTTTGAGTGGTATGTCTGTCTCTCTCGCTCTTAGGCGGGCTAACCATGCCCGAGTGGAAGGGACGCGTGCCTCTCACTCGCTCTCATTGTGAGCGCATAACGTGAGCGGAGCGTAACGCAGTTTCTTGAAGTGTCACCCGGCAAGCCAATTTATAAGACGTTGTCACGTCAAAAAAAATTATACCAACCGTACTTAGGAACTCCATCATGTCTAATGTAATGTAATTTAAAATTGTAAACTAGCTTTATGTGTGTTATTGTTAGAAACTCCATCTTAACTCATTTGTACGCGTTCTTGTGGAATGAAACCTGGACTCCAATCCTATTGCTTCGTATTATTATTGTATTTCTTGTTGTAATCTGTTACGTGGGATAAATAAATCTTCTTAATATATATAAATCTCGTGTCACAATGTTTGTCCTCAACCACTTAACCGATTATAAATAAAATTCGCACACCATGTGCTGTTCGATCCAACTTGAGAGATAGGATAGTTTAAATCTCAAATTATAGTCGCAATTTTAATTTATTGCTAATTATTTGTCTGTTATTATTTGACAGTCACAATTATCTGTTAACTCCAAATGATTCTAACAGATGTCGATACCTTTCGACTGGGTTGAGTAAGTAATCAATAGATGGCGCTGCTATGGTAAATCTACGAACGTGTCATATAAGCTACATTTTAACAGCATAATTACCACGTGTTGTTGACGCTATAAAACGCAGACGAAGTTGCGCGGGTCAAATAAATAAAATAAATAAAAAAGTGGTGAGGCCCCCTCCCCTCAATATATTTCCTTGGATGACCTTGAACGCCGACTATAGTAGTTAGTTTTACGCAGAATGAGGTAAATCGTATCAGACGTCAACTACCGAACACTACCGCGTACAAACATAAATTTTCATTAACCGCACTTAATTAATTTATGCTACAGGAAATCAATTCGATAGTTTTTCGATAATGTTCCGACCGTGGGCGTGAATTGTTTCACTGTAAATAATTGACAGGAAAATTGATGTTTTTGTTGGTTTTTACGAAAGATACAATTTAAAATTCCTCTGTTTCTTCTTACATTTAATTACTTAGGCACTAGCTAAACTGACAAACGTTGTTCTACCGTAATAAATTCGATTGTAACTGTCTATCAGTCTGTATGTTATGCTTACACGTCTGAAATACTGAACCGATATTGATAAAATTAGTTACAAAAGAAGAAGAAGAAAAACATATATTCTTACAAAAATTATGTGTTAGTTAAGGATCATATCTAGTAAAAATCGCTTTCAGTAACACGAACCAATAAACTTCATTAACTTGTAAATTTTCGCGTTCCATGATTATAATAATAATAATTATGTAAAGTCAGGTATCAAGGTATAGGTCAGGCATTCTAAAGGTATGTATATACCTATACTATGATCGCGTTAATTCCCGCTTACATATTACAATAAACTTCATTCGATAAAAAAATCACAAAGTTACAAGATTGTTTCTATACTACTTATATTAAGTTATTTTAATTTTTATACTAAATAAAAACTAGCAAGTGAAGGTAGTGTCTGTCCGTGTGTACTAAATAAATAAATAAATAGTTACCTACAAACATATTCGTTGAGTTGAGAGTTGAGAGAATGATTTGATAAAATAAATTAATATTATAGCTTGGGAAAACACACAGCTATATGTTTGGTCGCGATAACTGACATTCACGAGGGCAGCAGCTAATGAGCAATTCTATAGTTCGATTGCAAAATTTAAAATAAGAAAACAAGTGAACCAACCAATAAAAAGTCGCAGGTGGTGTGGTGACTCGTTAGGAGTGATGGGGTGGACCCCGTGTCTCCTACTTACCACACAAACCGGAACCAAATTAGGGGAAAATGGAGATTAAAATCTAACATTGTAGTATCTACAAAAGGGCGAAAATTACGTATTCTCAGTACATTATTAAGTAAAAACAAGAGAGTATTTAGACTGTTGGTTGATAGCACTTGGTTTGTACTTCTGCATTGTAGGTATTTATTAATGTAACTAGCAGCCCGTCCCGGCTTCGCACGGGGACGAAAGACATTTTAACACTCATTTTTCTACACCTTCGGTTACATTGTTCAAATTTTACCAAGGATCCCTAATTTTTTTCAAAATGAAATGTAGCCTATGTCAAATTGGAAGAATGTGGCATTCTATTGGTGAAAGAACTTTTTAAATCGGCCCAGTACTTTTTGAGCCTATTCATTACAAACATACAAACATACAAAAATAGGTACAAATCTTTCCTCTTTATAATATTAGTGTAGATGACCGCGGTAGCCTAATGGTATGGGTAATGAACTGCTGAGACGAGGTCTCGGGTTCGATCCCAGGTTTACCATGGCACAAATGACTGCGATGCTTTTTCGAAGTTATGTGGGTACTTATTTATCGCAGGTTTATAGTGCCCGGTTAATGGCAATAGGTTCGCCACCTATTGCCCCACCGCGATTTTAGTCGGCCATAATCTCAGCTACGAAATATTTGAGCGTCTGTTATTTCAGTCCAGTGACGTCACTTCCTATGCGCCTGTTTATACAATACATGTGCGGTCAGTGACGTAACGATTCCAGGAATAACAGGACTGCCCTAATTTGCATTTGGAAAGTGCTCATCTATATTATCTATGCTACTAGTATTATAAGACTGAAGAGTTTTTTGGTTTGGTTGTTTGAATGTGCTCTGTAACTACTGGTTCCAATTGAAAAAATATTTTTCTTTTAATGATATATTGAGGCATGACAACTTTTTCAAATAATAGTCTAGGCGGGACTCGAACCCGCTACCAGTCTCTTACAGGGAGAACACTCTGACCACCTGACTCTTCTTGTTCTCCCGGTAAGACTACTCGAGGGAGTCTCCTCCGAAAGTGAGAGTGGTTATTTCGGACTCAAACCGACTAAAACGCACTCCGTCTCCATATCCTCAGAGACCACACCTTCGGGTATGGCGACCACGGTGTCCCCATATAGCCCCCAGGTATGAGGAAGCGCGCACATAAAATGTGTTATGGGTAATACGTGTTATTTTTTTATTTATTTATTTAGGAAACAGACAGTCACATACAATTTCATATACAATTGTTCAATAAATACTTATAGACTTAGAGTTCCCTTACATATAACTATGATATAAATATTCAACACAATATAATATACCTACACAATAAATAAATAATCAGAGGAAAGACTACGTGCAGACTAGAAGACAAGCGTACAAACAAATACAGAGACAACATTTAATTCAAACACAGACATGTCTGTGAATCTGTCTGGTTTAGCTGTAGGTATACCATAGTCGGATCCGGAGTGGGTCGGCTAGTTCTTCAGCCACGATGTCACGACGGGCTATTAAACAAGGACTATTCCCATGATTCTGTACAAATAATCTACATAAAATTACTTAAACTATGATTTTAATTACCTATAATTACTTGCAGGAAGCGCCCGCTTCGCATGCTTGAGCGGTTGCACACGCACAATGCGGTGTAGGCCCTTAGAAGTATGCGTTTCTATGAATTTTTTTTATATTTTTCTTAATAATTAATGATTATACTATGTAATAGTGAAGGCTAACTAGACCGTGTCTAATTCACAGCATGGAATTTAAAATATAACATTTTATTAATTAAGGTTTGATTCGCTCTTAGCTGATAATTTGCAGCGTATTTATAAAATCAAGTGAATCCTTTTTCCGAGTCCCAATCTCAGTTGCATTCAAAAGTTGATTAACTGGAGTTCAGAGTCTATTTTCCTACTACTAGGTACCTACTTTTAGTGGTTGTATTTGACAGGAGAGAGAAGAAATTAATTAGGTACCTCTATAAATTCATTAATCCCTCAATATGGGCATCAAAATGAAAGGGCTTGACGAAGATATCAGTTTAAAAAAAATAAAATAGAAATTTAAAAACCCCCGACATAAAAAAACCTCGATAAATAAAAAATAAAAAAATCGTTTTCTTGTCGGGGGACCTTTAACTGGTAAAGAAGTCCCACATGTTATGGAAGTTCCATCCAGAAATTATAGGTTTCATTTAAATGTGTCATTTTTTCGAAAACTTAATAAAGTACTTATTATTTATGAAGGTAATTTTATTTTTAGTCTTTCGGTAAGTTTAATTGTAAAAGTTGTTAACAGTGAGGTCTTATTCTTGGCAGAGCCAGTGACGATGACGTTGCAAGGTTGCACACAATGTGACGATGCATGAGATACGCAATATTATAAATATTTAGTTATTTAATTCCACCATATTCTTGGAAATAAATATTCATTCATTCATTCATTAATAGGTAAGTATTTACATATTTACACATTCTCTCATTAATGTTGTACGTGGCGATTTTAAAGTCGTTTAGGAAAAAATGATTTTGGGCACAGTTTCGATAGCATTATCGTCTGGCTTATAATTGGCCGAAACAAAATATTTTTGTATGGGAATAATGTGAACAGAAGAATATATGAGACCTGTAAAAAACCTTTTTTCCTTCTAAAAATACTTTCAGACGAATTTACTATCAAAATAAGGTGCCATTTTTTCCTAAATTACTATAAAATCACCCGATATGTATTTACATTTTATTCGTATTAATTAATTTGTTATATATATTTAAGTATATCTTAACACGTTCATTATAAATTATAAAATATACAAAATACTACATCAACAAAAAAATTAAATACAAAATACTACACGGTTGAATAAGTATGTAGTGTATATTGTAAATACGCCACCCGCTTCTAATATTTTCGTTTAGTGGCGGTAGGCGGAGAATCTTTACGATTGATCATACTTATTCAGTGAGCACAGCCATCGTTCGGCGTTAGTCGCAAATCACCCGCAATTTAAAAAAAATATACCATTCTGGAACATTGTAATATTTGCATAGTTTTACGATTAAAATATTCTATTTTTCTGTTTTATAAGTGCCGTGTATGAACTCTTCTGTGTTTGTCACGTTCTTCTTCTGAACTTTATACTTTTCTGTGTATGTACTTGCTGTGTGTGTGACCTCAATATATGGAGCGATTCTAATCGTGAGTACCTTATACTTTTTACCCCTGATTTATAAACGACGGGAGGTTATAACCCCTTGTTTTCACCAATGTTTTAAACATGTATTATAAACAACTTGTCAATTGCAATATATTACTTAATTTATATCTGTAACGATAAATCTATCTGAGTTTCTTGCTGGTCTCTTCTCAGTAGATCTAACTACCGAACCAGTGAAAGAATCATTTTCAGATGATTCATTTACTATTTTATTAATATAATATTTTTTGACAAATGTAATTTTTGTAAAACTTTGACATTCATATGTGCTCTTCTCTTTATGTGCCTAAACTGGATAAACAAAATTGATTGCAAAAGCGTGAGCCTAGTGCCGCGGTAGCCTAGTGGTATGGGTAATGGACTACTGCTGACGCCGACAAGACTGCCTATATCCCCGAAGGGGAAGCAGAGGTGCTAGCACCCACATTTCGCCAGTTTATGTTTAGGTCCCAATGTAACAGGTGGCGAGCCTATTGCCATTAACCGGGCACTTATAAACCTGCGATAAATACACACATAACTTCGAAAAGCATCGAAAAGTCATTGGTGTGTGCCATGGTAAACATCGAACCCGAGACCTCGTCTCAGCAGTCATTACCCATACCTACCACTAGGCTACCGCAGTTACACATAAATAGAACATTATATATTTAATACAAAATTAACAAATTCATAAATGTAGGTAGTATGTTGGTATTGCGAACAACCAGCATATTGTGAACCATGTTTTCGGCCCGTGTAAGACTAGCGGCGGGTCTTAGATGCCTGGTTGGTACGTGCGGCGTAGTGATGGGGCAGGTGGTAAGTGTCAAGGACCCATGGACGGCGTGCGTTTTGGTCGGTTCGAGTCCGACATAATCACCTCCATCGGTTTGGTGGAGGTGGTATCCGTGGGGATTTTGCGCACGATAAAAAAAAAAAAAAAAAAAAAAAAGGTGGTAAGTGTAATATCTGTCGATATAATCTGAAGTATATAATTGACTTATCTTTGAAATTAAACTATTATGTACATACATATGCTCACGCCCGTAATCCACGCATAGGTAGGCAGAGGTGTATTCAACAAGGGTAGCCCAGTGGTATGGGTTATGGCCTGCTGAGACGAGGTCTCGAGTTCGATCCCAGGTTTACCATGGCACACACCAATGACTTTTCGAAGTTATGTGTGCATTTATCGCAGGTTTATAAGTGCCCGGTTAATGGCAATCTCGTCACCTATTACATTGGGACCTAAACATAAACTGGCGAAATGTGGGTGCTAGCACCTCTGCCTACCCCTAAAGGCGTGAGCTTATGTGTAATGTCTGCTTTCTATTTTGTTCGTCTCATAGAATCCGGTTCATGCCACCCGCGAGGCCAACACAAGCGCTCCTTGTATAGAAAATAATGGCGTCCCATGGGGCACAGGAATGTACCGTGAAGGTGATGGGTTCATTGTCTACGTACTGTAACGGAATGTTTCCATTACACGTGCACGGCCTCCCGGTACGGCGCCGATTGTTGTTTGGGTCTAATAAGCCACAAAAGTAGGATTGTTTTTACCGAAAGTTCAATACTTTCTTAATTACTTCTTCCTTCTCAAAAAATTTTCTGCGGAAAATATTATTCAAAGAGACTGAAGAAGTTTTCCTTACAAATAAAATAAAAATATAATAAGAAATTAAAAAAAATATCTTGAATAATAAATAATACAAAAGTTGTCGTATCGGGGAACCCCCAAAGCACTCCGAAATATTTGAAAACCCCACACACATACACGCTCAGACTAACACACACACAGATTTACAGTTTACCCACCTTTCAAGGTAGTTATCTAGCCATTTAAGTTACAGTAAAACCATGGTTTTTGT
Organism: Pelosia muscerda; assembly: GCA_963691645.1. Lineage (NCBI taxonomy): Eukaryota > Metazoa > Arthropoda > Insecta > Lepidoptera > Erebidae > Pelosia > Pelosia muscerda. The sequence continues at coordinate 4,169,378 of OY829125.1, forward strand.
GAACTGAGTGAGGCCGCCACTATTTCTGCAATAATGTCAGATCGTGCTAAGTTGTCTTTGAATTGTATGCATTTGACAGAGACAACCGTACCTACCTGTTTTTATCGTGGGCAAAATCCCCACGGATACCACCTCCGTCAAAACCGGTGGAGTTGATTATGTCGGACTCGAACCGACCAAAACGCACGCCGTCCATGGGTCCTTGATTGCCTGAGGTGAGATTATACAAGATATATATCTCGCACCCCGGCAGACCCTCTTCCCCTAATGTGGGGACCATGGTGTCCCCATCTAGCCCCTGGGTATGGGTTGAACCGTACCTAGTTCCTATTTTTACCATTTCACGAAAACCTTTGTTTTACTATAGTTTCATTATGATCAGTCAGATGTCCCAGTCTACTGACACGGAAGACGCGTCAAGTATAGCGCAAAGGCCTGAAAGGGTACCGTTTCCATCTTATCTTATCTTATCTTATCTTATTTTATTGGAGTGCGTGCTCTGGAGCTTTCGCGGACACTTCGACCCTATTGGATCCTTTGTGTCGACCCCATCCCGGCTCCTAGGTTAGGGGAGGGGTAGCCCTTTCTATCGAGGTGGCTACTCCTCTCAATCGCAGGTGCTTGTAATCCTCTGATTTGGGGTATCCGAGGAGATCCATTCGATGTCTTCCTAAGGCGTGGCACTCGCACAGTAAGTGCTTTATCGTTTCCACGTCCTCCTTGCAATGTCTGCATGTTTCTTCATTTATGATACCATCTTGCTCAAGGTGTATTTTGTGCAGTAGTGGTTTCCATTCTATTATGTTACGGAACCTTACCAAATTATTTCCTTCACATCTAAAACGTTATCACAAACACTTTACGCCCACTCACTCCTGCCTACTTAACAAAACCAATACGGTGCCTACAAACCTCGTTTCTCGATAAAAGCTGTGGGCGGCTTACTTACTACTTACACGGCAATCGAACCACACACCGCCGTTGTTTACATACATACGGCTTTTAAATTTTCGTCTAGTCTCAGCTATGTACTGAACAATATAGCAAGAAATAGAGGTTTTTGTAGAAAGAAAGAAAGAAAGAAAGAATTTATTTGCTCATAGACATGGTACAATTAGGTAGATCTTAAAATTATATTACAGCACAACATGTTTAGCCACAGTATGTGGCATGCAAACAAAAAATTATACAACAAAAAAATAAAGATAAAAATATAATCTAATACTAATACCTAGTGTAATACTAATAATTATAATCAAAAGCGATCCCTATAGTTGAAAAACTCTTCAATTGTATAGAAGCATCAGCAGCAGTAGATTTAAAGACAAGTGAGGGACAAGTCATAGAATACGTCACGCTGAATGGTATCTTTTCAGATACTTTGAAGTCATATTTGTCATTTGTCTTGTTATGAAAGTGACAAGGGACCTTGCGGTTGTCTTGTCATGTTTTGTCATATTTTCGTTTCGCATAACAGTGAGTGATATAAATTCATTTCGCAGTAAATAGTTTGGAGTTGTAAATCGGTAAAAAGGTAAAAAATCGGTAAAGCCGTTTCGGAGGAGTACGGTAACTAACAGAATTTGCTTCAGACATAGATATATTTAGGCAAATAATTAACTAATTTTGTCGAATACAAAATTGCCATCTTAAAATTACCTATGCCTTTTTAATTTTGATATATGAACATTCTGTCAAAATATAAGCAGGAAATTTATTAAATCAATTTCTATACCTTGAAAATTTTCGTTGAAATAAATTTATGCCAATTTTATGGACTCCTTACTCATTTTTAAGAGACTTTAAAATAATTAAAGTGGACCAGTAGCAAGATATACACAGCTAGAAACAAGAACTTATAGAATTCCAATCGACTAATAAATTCATTCTAATGATACCGTTATAGGTATTTGACTCGGACTAGAACGGTAAAATATCTATAGATTTACAGTTTGGGATGGATATTTTAATCAAAACTAATATTATAATGCCGTTTCTTATCAAACAAATAGTAGAAATGGCACCAATAACAAGTTTCAAAAATCAACTTGGTCATATGAGTAAGACTTTATAGCGAATTTAAATATTTTCTTTTGAACGGTTTTCTCGGTTTTATGACTATTAAGCCGTCGAGGCTTACCAACCGCGCTTGCTGCAATCCGATGCTGATTAACAGGTGAAGAGTGAAGGTTCTCCTCTAGGGGTTCACCCCGAGATAGGTTCGCGGTGAAAAGATCGGACGTAATGCCGACGTAACCAAGCTTCACGCTCCGGCGATAATATTGACTTAGACGCATATAGATTACTTAAATATTGAATCATTAATTAATTGCGAAAAATATGCGGGGTGGGAAGAATTATTCTTGGTTAAGGTGTCGACCTTTCTATCGCGAGGTCTCGAGTTCGAATCCTGGCAATTACACTATCGACATGAACCCACTCTTAACACAAGTCATTGAGCTTAGCTGGAGGGTTTAGAGATAATATTAGTAATTTCGGCTGCTAATATTCTTTAAAAATAAAATTGTGAACCAAAATTAAATGGGGTTGGTTGTCACAGAAGATATGACCACACACAACGTGAATGGTCTCAAAGATAACATTTTGCGAAACGTATGCTATGAACGATCCCTTATAAAAAATAACTGCTCGGTTAAAAACGTAACCATAAAGTAAGTAATATTTTTTTTAAATAACTAATACTCAATCATTTCACAAATACGTCCAACATAACCATTATAAAAAGCCGGCACATGTGTTCGTAGTATACCTAAGTGCTACTTGTGTTAACACTGTACAAAGACACATAACTCAAGGCACGACGACGTCTTAAAACAACTATGTAAAGAACAAAATTTATCTTTATCTCCGTGTCAGACTATCCCGCTACGAGGCGGACACGAGATTTATTTTAAGAAATAAAAACAATACTTTACCGCCATAGCTGCACTTTTCCAATCACAGATCACAAAGTCAATTCAACAATATTTTTAGTCCCAACACTGTGTGTAATAATTAAAAAAAAAACAACTTTTAAAATTGTTCGCGGTAAGATTGTACAAGCGTCTCCGGTCATGCGCTTCGCGGTAGGGTTCCAAATAGCGTTCGAATTTCAAATGAAGTGACGCGGAATTCGAGAGGAAATGCGGTCTACGAGAGTGACGTCACGTAGAAACCGGTTGTTGCTTTTGCGTGTACAGCTAAAAAGCGCTTTATGGCGTCTATAGAATACCATGACTTTTGTGTAGCTAAATGAAATTAGCTGCCTCCGTGAATGCACCGCGACACAGGCGGTGTGGATTCCATTTTCGCTCAGTGCAAATATTAGTATGCATGAATCTTAGAATACAGATTGGTCGTGCCTCGGAGAGGACGTTGTGCCGTCGTTCGGTCACGGTTGTCACAAGGACACTATCGCTGTAGTTACGGTTGGTTTACCTGCCATGCTTCGATATCACCAATTTATTGTGAAAATGCAGATGACATTACTGCGAGAGAAAAAAAACTCAAAATAAAACTATAGGTACCTACCAATCCAACTGGCCAGCATGGTAACAAAGCCTCCCATTAAGGTTAATTGATGATACCTATATGTGGAGGCGGTAGTGGGACTAACTGCTACATTAAGTACATATCTTGAGTTCGATTCCCTCTCAAAGGAAATATTTTGTATGTAAAAATATGTGAAGCAATCCCGTCAATTAAAGATTTCTACTATCATCTTCCTTGCGTTACTCCTGGTCGCATCAGAAGCGTTGAGGAGCATACATAGTTCCAATAAATAACATTGTGTATGCACAGGGTGCAATTACGCCATATTTATTGGAACTATATAACTCCTCAACGCTTATGTGCATATACTTATAAGGCATGTGCTCTGATTGGCACTATATTGCTCGTGTGGTATGGTAACCCTACCACCACCATGGCAGGCGGCGGGCCGGTTTCGAGTGAAGACAGTGACGAGACGTTGCCCTGGTACATTCTTTCCTCTCGACAACGGCAGTCACTCCCGCTAAAGCCAAGATAAGCCAAACCAACAGAAACACACAACCTTAACTTTTGATCTTTGTCATTGAATCATCATCATTATAATTTTTGCGTTAGTCCTGGTCGTATCCGAGGCCTTATCGTCGTAGTCAGGAGTTCGCATAAATATGATGTGACTTGATTTTTATCTGCTATATTGGGAGTTACTTTCGTCGGACCTACTAGTCTGAGTTATCTTTAGCCACCAACCACTAACAGAGTTATTCGGGTCACCTATATGGACCTCCGTCTTGATGAAACAAGCGGGACCAACTTATAACGTAACCTCCGGATACCACGGAACAAAATAATTAGCTGCCGTTTGAGTATCTAAACTCTCAGGCTAAGATAATAACATAGACGGGACGTACAGAACTAGCACGTGATGACGTCAAAAATAATAATAAGGTAGCGCCATTTCGTTCGTACTCTTGTCTTCGCCGTACGCTTCGCACAAGTGCGAGCGAAATAGCAGTACCTACTGTTATTCTTTTAGTAGGTATGAATTTAAACTATGTACTCGGCATGGGCGACGCTGAGGCGGGCCTTCTTGGCCCCTAGCAAAAGCAGGTCCGTGCGACAAAGTGCTGCCCACGCCCAAGAGGCATCTGGAAACCGGAAACAGCCTTGGGTACCTAAGTCGTGGTGCGAGGGATATGTTGAGGCAATCTTACACTTCAATCTGAATAAACAAGAGAATAGTTTGATTTTTTTTTCTATAAATCCACGCGTGCAGCCCAGACGTGCTATTGTTAACGTAGCATTGTTTCGTCAGCCGTGTTGGCCAGAAATAACTTAAAATAACATTCAACCATATGCCGTTTCTCGAAGATACGAGTATACCTGCAATGAAATGTGTGGGAATGTGGATTTATTATCCGATACACTACCACTTTTCAAAAAGTTTGTGATGGAATTGCTTAGAGATAGTAGTAGAAATTGAATTAATTTAGTTCATATACAAAACATGTTTACTAAACTTTTCTTAGTTGTATACTTTTTCATTGTACCTATTCAGTATTGTATTTTTTTCCTTATACCGGTTACTAATTGCACGCTGCGCAGTGACACCTTAAAATGTTGTGCATTAAACTTAATAATATGGTGTATTAGATGTAAGTGTTAATGTAACAACTACTGGTTGTCCAAATAAATAAATAAATAAATAAGTAAAATACATAAGAAGCCATGCAGCGCTAAAGCAGCTTCACGGTGTATTCTTTGGAGGTGTGTGCGGGGGCTTGGCGGTTGACGTCACCTACCACGTTATATTGCCGTTTTACTACAGACAGACAGCAACTTATTTTGTTTTTACAATGTTTAGTTAATAGCACGTTACAAGATAACAATAATTATATACATTAGCAGGTAGCTACGTTTGAAGTAGGGTTAACAGTTGTTACAGTTAACAATTCCTCAGGATTTGGCTGACCTGCCACTTGATAAGTTTAAAATAGAATTGAAAAGATTTTTAATTAAAAAAAGCTATTATAAAGTAAACGAATATCTTGATGATAAAAATGCGTGGTCATAATAATAATAATCTCTTGCTCTTGCACCCAGTTATTATAAATAAACAACTAAATATTAAAAAGAATAACGATAATCTACCTGAGTTTCTTGCTGGTCTCTTCTCAGGAGATTTAACTACCGAACCAGCGAAAGAATCATTTTCTAATGATTTATTTACTAAGTATCCTAATTTATTATGAATTATAATATTTTTGACAAATGTAGGTACATAATTATTGTAAAACTTTGACATTCATAAGTGCTCTTTATGTGCCTAAACTGAATAGGTAAATGAAATTGATTCTTTGATTCTTTACAAAACGTAAACAGTTTTATCTACGATTGAAGAACACGGATTTTTAAATAAAAATGTAGCTACAAATATCTTGCACTGGTTCTGTTATTGGAGCGGAACAGAAATGTTGTCCGTCTCAAGGTTGATTGATTGTGATTTGCCCGTAGACGGACATTTCGAAAATACATATAGTTATTATCAGTTTGATATTACTTAATGATTTTAAACATGTTTACCTAATCAGACTAGTACTAGTAGGAGTGTAGGAGTCCTACAGTCCTAGTCCTAATGGTCCATTTACGTTATTAATATTAATGTCCTACTTTAGGACATGGACATGGACCATAAATGGACCAATAGACCTTCATTACCGCGATACCAAATTTAAAATGTCAGAGGCAGAGATTTGTGACTTGTAAAATCGAACCAACTGGAAAAAAAAATTCACGTACCTACCTATAACGATTGATCGAACCATACAGTTGAACCACGTGGCCAAGTTGTGTGCAATGACTTGTCACTGCATATTATATTTCGGACAAAGTTATCAACTTCATACATACTACATAGTATAACATAAAGTCGCGTTCTCTGTCCCTATGTCCCTTTGTATGCTTAAATTTTTAAAACTATGCAACGGATTTTGATGCGGTTTGTTTTTATAGATAGAATGGTTAAAGAGGAAGGTTTATATGTATATAACAACATGCTACGACCAACAGGTTCAGAGCAGGAATGGAAAATGTTGCAAAAATGGGATGACGCAGACGAAGTTGCGCGGGTCAGCTAGTGGTTATATAATAAAAGAAACGTTTTACATATACTCTGTCACTTTCTCACACCTAGGATTTGTGTAAAGATACGTATGTCACTCGCACACTTTGTTCCTCTTAACTTTATGGTATACTAGCTGTTGCCAGCGGCTCCGCCCGCGCGGGTTTCTGATCCCGTTCCCACTGCTTGCACTTCTGATCCCGTTCCCACTGCTTGCACTTCTGATCCCGTTCCCGCTGATCCATAAAAACCTTCCGCAGAGTTCAAGGAACTAATAAAAAAAGAATTACTCGAATTGGTCAAGCCGTTTTCGAGTTATGCGCTTATATATAAATACATAAATGATTCTACAGCGGCTATACTTATGTCAGATGAGCTTATTATTATTGCACATGTGGGCTTTCGCTTAGTTGACTACGAAATGTGTTGAACACATTTAGTGCCATCTACAGCTGCCCTAACACTAGCGTTTATTCAGCGTAGGCGTTCGATGAACGTATACAGGGTGTAACATTCCAGGACGCCTACCTAGTAGGTAGTCATGGTACATAACATATTGGCATGAAAAAAAATTACGGCAAATCATTTTTTTTTTACTATTTTTTTTTCGCATTGTTAACTCTCCATCGTATCAGTAGGTAAAGCTAAATCAAGAGAAAATTTCATAAAAAAAATCACTGCAATAAAAAAACAAGTAGCGCCATCTTGCAAGTTCATGTTTTTTTTCATAAAATTTTTGTTTCATTCAACTTTACTAAAACGATGGAGTTTGAATGGTTTAAAAAAAAATTGCGTTGTCGTTATTTTTTTTAGTGTCAATATATTGCGTTCCATGAGTACCTACCACCAGGGGCCTTCGGCTTTCGGATGTCAGTGGCAGTGACATGGTGTAGAAAAATAAATAATAAAAATAAATAAAAAAAAAAAGTCAATGGTGGAAACATTGACGTCACTACATACAGGTATAGGTATTTCTGTCAAAGTTATGACCTTGGTTTTTAAAAAATCCGGCCAAGTGCGAGTCAGACTCGCCCATGAAAGGTTCCCTAGCAGCAAGTAAAATAAGGGTTATTTATATTAATAATAAGGGTTCCGTTTATTGCCATTTGGCTACGGAACCCTAAAAATGAAATTAGGGGAAGTTAGGGGAAGTTTTACACACATACACACACACATTTTTCCATTTTGGAAGTGTCTTTCACGCACATTCACTTTAGAAAGAAATGTTGTTAGTTCAGATTCAGATCTCATCCAGGCGGGCAATCTCACAACAATGTATACATACATTACATACCTACCTACATTCATTTCGTACGTATAGGTATATATGTAGGTATATTTATTCCATGCAAGCAACCTTAGTGATTAGAAAAATAAAACATTGGTTAGATTTTAAAATCCATTTTTAATTTGTATACAATTCGACTAGTATAAGGATGTTTATATTGAACTCGAACCGACGAAAACCGCACGGTCGTCTCGGATTATAATATAATCTTACACTCTGGAAGCCCGGGGTCACACCCTATTCTCTCTCTTGACTTGGTTTCTCTCGACTTTGGCGGGATCGACTGTCGTCTAACCCCCAAAAAGGGAGAAAAGCTCGGGCCTTGTAAGTCCCAGTGGGTCCCGTACAGCTACTGCTACAATACATGTTACTTTTCGTCCGCAGTCGACGGAACGTGTTTATGTATACACTTCACATGTTTGCTTAGATTTGATCTACTGGAAAAGTTCTGAAACAAAATAGGAAGTAGTAGAATGTATAACAAGGAGTTCCGGACTGTTGGTTTCACTGCTAAGTTCCACTGAGACGTGCAACAGGATTTTGAAATACTCACGGACCCATTTTTCCACTACCTAAATGGGTCCATGAGTATTTTAAACTCCTGTTGGACTAACTTAGCAGTGAAACCAACAGTCCGGAACCTAACAAGGCAGCACAATAGTATTTCTACAGTAAGGGTGCTATTTTAGGCCCTTCGCCCACGACGACTTTTTGCAGCGATGCTGTAGCCTTGCTGTCGTGCATCCGTATCGATAGGTACAGTCGCGAAGCGATCGCTAGCTTAGTAGTAACACGCGTTAGTAGCGATGCTGTCGCACATTTAGTAGGTAAACGCGCGACAGCGTCGGTACAAAAAGTCGCCGTGGGCGAGGGGCCTTAATCACGAGCGAAACGAAGGATTCTTACGTAGAATCCTGAGCGCACTGAGTGACTCAAAGTACACCCGCTGAAGGAATAATTATTTGCTCTCAAATACCGTACTGTACTTTTCATCCCCTTTCTGATATGAGAGAATATTTATTTTAACTTTTACGCGGCTAATAAATGAGTTTTATACAACGTTGTTAGTTTCTATAGTTATTGTTTCAGGAGTTAATGTATTAACACTTTCATGACTCGACGTAGAACTCATTACATTTGTAAAATACAATACATGTTTCGTACTGATGACAAGAACAGATAGGTAATTCGCGCGCTTTACCTTTTTTTTTTTAGTGAGCACAGGTCAACGCGCCGCTGTGAGCCAACACGTGGCAGCCAGTGCTCCATACGAATTTCGTTCGATTTATATGAATGTAACATGTTCCAAATTCAAATCACTTTTCCTCGCGCTAAAAGCTCTAAATAGAAAGGAGTCATTTTGCTCCCGCTTTTAGAAGAACAAAGCTTCATTTTCGAATAGGAAACATTTTTTAACTAAATAATGGTTAGTCAAATACGAGTCGGACTCGAGCACGAAGGTGGATCTCGAGTATACACACACGGCCCACCTGATGTAAAGTGGTCATGAACGTTGGCTGCCTTGTAGAAACCGAATGCCCTTTTTGAAGAACCCTATATTGTAGACGATTGGTGCACCAATAGCAGAGGGTTCATTCCATAACTTAAACATGGGATGAAGTTTCTTTTATACGGCACAGTGGGCAGCGTTTTCTGTCATAATGGTGGCCTATGGCGAGCGGTGCCATGATAGAAAGTGAACATACATACCTTATCACACTGCGGACACTTAATCTCTTGAAGCCTATCGCTATGGCGGGCGAGGTGACCCTGCAGCCCTTTAGAAGTAGAGAATACCTTCCCACAGTCCTTACACTTGAAACTGTAAATGAAAATAATAATTATGACAAAATAATTTATACAACATATTCTATTTCTGATAGCGTTTGTGGCGGTAGTGAACGCGACCGCAGAGGCAGAGGTGCTAATACCCACATTTCGCCAGTTTTTTTTTATACCACTTAGGTGGCAATCAAGCACACGGCCCACCTGATGGAAAGCGGTCACCGTGACCTATGAACGTTTGCAACACACGTGCTGCCTATTCTGTAGAAACCTTCTAATGCCCTTCTTGAAGAACCCCATATTGTAGTCGCTTGGGAAAACCACGGCAGGGAGTTTATTCAGTTTATGTTTAGAAAGAAAGAAAGAAAGATACGTTTATTTCCAAGAATATGGCCATAACAGTTATTAAGTTTTTCTTGATCTACATATTCTGCCAAGTGCGGCGTGTAAATATTTGATTGATTAATTTAACATTGTACAATACGGTACCTATTTTTCCGGTACGGTAATTAGGATCCAATGTAATAGGTGGCGACCCTATTGCCATTACCCGGGCACTTATAAACCAGCGATAAATACACACATAAATTCGAAAATCATCGAAAAGTCATTGATGTGTGCCATGGTAAAACCTAGAATCGAACCCGAGAACTCATCTCAGCAGTCCATTACCCAAACCACTAGGGTACAGCTGTTTTAGCAGTCGAGTTATAACAAATTCTTTTTCACGTACAGAAAATTCTCTCCGATACTCGTGGTTATGTAAGACCCGAACCGACTAAAACCGCACGTCTCTCAATTGATAGAATATGAGAATATCTACTCACACATGACTCCTCTCTCGTATGTGTCTAACAGACTCGCTAAGGTGTCTTTTGAGACTCTTGGCGGTCTTGTACCGCGTGTCGCACTCCACGCAGTAGTGCTCGGGTTGGGCAGAGTGCACGGCTCCGTGAGCCTTCAGGTTCGAGTTCGTGGTGAAGCAACGCGAGCAGAGGGGACAACTGAATGGTTTGAGACCGGTGTGGGACCTGGAATGGATGGAATTGTTTGTATGGTTGAATGCGCTATTCTCGGGAACTACTGGTTCGAAATGTTTCCTATATTGAAAAGTCCATCTACCGTGGAAGGTTATTGACTATCATCACGCTACTACTCAAAGGAGTGGAACAGTAATTTAATATCAATGAATCCGGCATTTAGTCATTTGAACATTAATAAAATGCGGCCATACATAACTTGAAAATGTTTTGAGGTATGCAACAGGCGAAGCCGTCTTCAATAATGACTAACACTCATACAAACTTTCAACCCTTATTTGAAACTTTTTAACCCCCCTTTTCCCGATAAAGGGTAGCCTATGTCCTTTTCCAAGCTCTAGTGACTACCAAATTTCCTCAAGATCGGTTTCCTAGTTTAGGCGTGAAAGCGACAGACAAACAGAATTACTTTTGCTTTTATTGACTGAACTAGCGAAGCGAGCGAGTCTCCGTTTCGACAAAGTGGTTAATTTGGTCTCGTCCACATCGTCTGTGTGTCAGTGCCGGTACTAGAGGGTACAGTCGACAAAAGAGATACGGTACCACTTTTTCATACAACGTATGTTAATGTGGTACCATATATCTTTTGTTGATTGTACATCACTTGACCGGTTTGCACCATCTTGGCACACATCCTACTAATATTATAAAGCCGAATGTTTATAAGTGTGGATATTTGTTCCTCTTTCACGCAAAAAACTACTGAATGGATTTGAATGAAACTTTACAGTAATTTTGCTTATACATCAGAATATCATATAGGCTATATAATCACGCTACCATCCAAGGGAGCGGAACAATATTCATAAATTTCAATAGATCCGGTAAATTCTCATACATTGGCGCTAATATCGCTAACAATTACCGTTGTCAAGACAACAATTGAGTGTTTTAGTGACCCCATTCAAAACATTTGTGGTAGGAGTAGGCGAGACAGGCATAATGATCTTTTATCTCTATCTCCGTATGTGATTTTAACCGAAATCCACGCGAGCGGAGCCGCGGGCAACATCTAGTCTTCTATGATAATAAAAAACATCTTTTTTACAGGGGGTAGCTGTTACCTGGCATGCACGAGCAGCTTCTGCCTCGTACTAAACTTGGAGCCGCAGTCCTCGCACGGGAACTGCTTCTGCAGACGGTGGACCTTCGCGTGAACCTTCAGGGAGTAAGCGTCGCTGGAACGGAACAGACACATATATGATGGACAGGAATTCACCGGTTAGTTTTAGACATTACTAGCCAACCCGGCGAACTCCGTTTCGCCACCAGATGTAAAAAATGATTTTCCCGCTTTTCTGTTGAAATTTCTCCTGAATTTTCTTTGCTATAAACCTCACGGAGCCCGAGACCTTTCCAACGAATGCAAAACCGTGGAAATCGGTTCGAGCGTTCTGGAGTTATAGCGTCAGGAAGGAAAACCCGACTTATTTTTATACAGTAGATTACATAGCATAGTTTTTGTTTTTGAATGAATTAGCTGACCCGCGCAACTTCGTCTGCGTCACCCCGTTTTCACAACATTTTTCATTCCTGCTCCGCACCTGTTGGTCGTAGCATGATGTTATATACATATAAACCTTCCTCTTTATCCATTCTATCTATTAAATAAAACCGCATCAAAATCCGTTGCGTAGTTTAAAAGCTTTAAGATACAAAGGGACATAGGGACAAAGAACGCGACTTTGTTTTATACTATGTAGTGACATGTATCCACTACAGTAAGAGACACTGTTTCACCCATTTTAATCATATATCATCATTCCCTGAACCTTTTTCCCAACTCAGTTGGGGTCGGCTTTCCAGCCTAACTGTGATGCGGCTGAACTTCGATATTTTCCGTGAAGCGACTGCCATCTGACCTCCACAACCAATGGTCTAATGACCCATGGCGATATCGAAGTTCCAAGTTAGGCAGGTTGGACTTTTGAGGGCTCCAACTACCCGTAACGACTGCCATAGATGTTTGTATGGCAACCGGGACCGACGGCTTAACGTGCTCTCCGAGGCACTTATAAACCTGCGATAAATACACACATAACTTCGAAAAGCATCGAAAAGTCATTGGTGTGTGCCATGGTAAACCTGGGATCGAACTCGAGACCTCGTCTCAGCAGTCCATTACCCATACCACTAGGCTACCGCGGCTAGCTAGCATTTTAATCATATATATATCCTGTATATCCTAACGGACGCAGACGGTTCGAATCTCACTATAGGTAGAAGTAACACTGAAATAATATTACTTTTAAAAGGTTAAGGTATCCCCATGGATACCACCTCTGCCAAAATCGGTGGAGGTGATTATGTCGGACTCGAACCGACCAAAACACACGCCGTCTAAGGGTCCTTGATTACCGGAGGTAAGATTATACAAGACATATCTCTCGCACCCCGGCAGACCCGGGGACATCACTTTTGAGATGACCATCCCCTAATGCGGGGACCACGGTGTCCCCAGTCCCCCTGGGTATGGGCCTGCTTCTGCTAGGGTGACAGGCGGCTCCACCCGTCATCCCCAAGCCCGCGCTCATGGGAGACGGAAGTCATTCTGCGACCCCCGACGTCCGAGTCGCCTCCGGTCAGGTAGAGCCCCTAGGGCGTTACACTAGCGCTGCCAACCCTGTAGAAACCTAATACCCTTCTTGAAGAACCCCACACCATGGTAGCCTAGTGGTATGGGTAATGGACTGCTGAGACGAGGTCTCGGGTTCGTATGTTATGTGTGTATTTATCGCAGGTTTATAAGTGCCCGGTTTATGGCAATAGGCTCGCCACCTATTACATAAGGACCTAAACATAAACTGGTGAAATGTGGGTGCTAGCACCTCTGCCTATATAGGCGTGATATTATCTCACATACGAACTCACAAGAGTCATATATTGTGTAGTTAGTAAGTAGATTTGTTTAGTAAATAGATTTATATACCTAGTTTGTAAGATTTATTTGTAAGATTAGCTTTAAGATTTCATTTGTATTCACTGTCGCATTAGGTTTACCTGTAAGGATAGTGGATTTAAGTAAATAAATAAATAAATAAATAAAAAAAAAGAACCCCACATTGTAGTCGCTTAGAAAAACCACAGAAGTGAGTTCATTCCACAGCTTGAGCGTGCGCGGGATGAAAGACTCACCTAAATACTTTCCTACACGTCTCGCATTCCACATACAAGACAGCGGCCCCACACTTCTGCCTGTGGACCACGCAGTTGGACCACTTGCCGAACCGTGCCCCACATGCGGTGCACGAGAATATTCGCTTGTGTGACAGCAAGTGTTGGGACAACACTAGCGTAGTTTTGAAATGGAGCGAGCAAATATTACATTTATGTTCGCCGGCTGCCTGTGAAAGTATAATGTACTGTCATACAGAAATGTCAATTAAAATGTTAAAGACAAAAGGTCTTTACTAGGCACAATGTATCAAAATAGATTTAAGCAATTATCTTATGATACAGCTCCGTAGCGTGGCGGTAGTGCACGCGGCTGCTACGCACGGGGTGCGGGTTCGATCCCCGCTCAATGCAAAAGTTGTGTGCATGAATATGGCTGTGTGTACTGGTCTGGTTGTGTCTCGGAGAGCACGTTGTCGTCGGTCATGGTTGCCATATAAACATCTATAGCAGTCATTACTGGTAGTTGGAGCCCACAAAAATCCAACCAGTCTAACTTGGAACTACGGTATCGCCATTGGTCATTGGACCATTGGTTGTGGAGGTCAGATAGCAGTTGCTTCACGAAAAATATCGAAGTTCAGCTGCATCACATTTGAACTGGAAAACCGACCCCAAGTGAGTTAGCAAAAAGGTTCAGAGAATGATTATGATTATGATACAGCTCCTGTATCATAATGTACAATGGGTTTCAAAAGTTCTTGAACAATTCGAAACTAAAATTGTATAAAGTGATGCCACTACACAACTAGTAGTCTTAAAAGCTACTGGATAATAGATCTAGTACCGCAGTAGCTTAGTGGTATGGGTAATAAACTGCTGAGACGAGGTCTCGAGTTCGATCCCAGGTTTACCATGGCACCTGCCTACCCCTTCGGGGATAAAGGCGTGAGTTTATGTTATATAATAGATCTACTTAATAATGTAATTAAGTTTAGGATACTACTTGAAGAAGTTTACTTATTTTATTACAAAGAAACAAGAAATCAATCTAGTTTATTTTATTAACGCTTTCAATGTTACTTTTAGTCAAATTAGACTTAGGCTGTTAAACAATTTAGATCATTTTGTCCAGGAACTTTTGGAGCCCACTGTACTTTTTTTTCATTACTATAATACAGCTGGACCAATAAGGTTTTTTGTGTGGGAGTCAGCTGTGGGACAGCAGTATGTCGGACTCGAACCGACTAACATCGCACGACGTAGTGGATCTTTAAGTATCGGAGTGTAGAAGAACAGACTCTTATTTTCTTTTTCATGTGCAAAATTCCCATGGATACCCCCTGCCAGAGCCGGTTGGAGACCGACTAAAACGCACTTCCGGCGGCTTCCAAGGGAGTAGATTTTTGGGGTCAAGATAAATGCTGCTATCAAAGTATACCTTAGTATGTCGTTTCTGGTGTTGTTCAAAGTAATCTTCTGTCAAAAAGCCCACTCCACAAGATTCGCATTGAAATTTTTTATCTTTGTGTTTATTTTTTTTAATTTCCACCTCTTTGAACTGCTCTTCTAAATTCAAATATCTAACTTCAAATTTCAACTCTTCCAATTTTAAATCTATTCTCTTTTTCTTGGAAACCTTTTTATTATTTCTAGTGAGGTTCATTTGTTTGTTTGTTTTATTTTTATTTTCGTGTTTGGTAATTGAGTTTTTGCTTTTTAGTTGGTTTTTATCAATAATTTGGCTGAGGTAGCCATTTTCATTTTGATATTCAATTTCTTCATTTAAAAAATCAATTGAATGATTGGACTCTTCAATTATGACTTCATTCAGAGTCAGTTCATTCTGTAGACTGGTTTTGTACAAATTATCATTCATGCATTCATGTTCTTCAGAAATTACATTCTGTTTAACATTTATTGATGCTAGATTTTCATTATTAATGTTTACACCTTCATTTATAATTACTACATCATAATTTACTTTATTATTGTGATCTGAAGGCACATTCATATGCGTAACACTTGTGTACGATAGTCTTGGCATATGTTTATTGCACTGTTCACCATGTGATACCTGTAATATAATATTTAATTCAATTCATAGAAGTAGACAATTTAGCATCGGAGGCCTAGCCAAAATGCATTCGATGCGAATCTACATTCGTCATCACTCTGAAAATGTATGGGTGTGAATGTATTTGATGTTGGAATTGTTCATGTAATCGGATTCACATCATACACACATCACATCACATCACATGACACTCCAACAACAATTAATGTCACTCCCATACATTTTCAGAGTGATGACAAATGTAGATTCGGAACGAATGCATTTTGGCTAGGCCCCCAGTAGCTCACTGATTAAGAATCATCAGATCAACTGTCTGGTCATGAGTGTTACCATTGGAGATAATAAAATTTTCTCACCTTATTTTGTGATTGAAGTAACTGTTCGGATGCTAAGGCGAGTCTTCTCAGTGTGATGGTCTTCTGCAATATTGACTTACACCACATACAAAGCCAGATCTTCTCGTTATACTGGAACATAAAATCATAGGGCCTAATTTGCTTTATTAAGAAAGCTTCAAAATATGCATGTAGGACTTTAGGAGCAAGGGCAGGTTGTAATCAATTTGAAGACATAAATATTAAAAAAAGCATCCCTGGGCAAGCAGAGGTGTATAAATACATAGAGGGCGAGCCTATTATTTAATCACATCTTAAAAACGGTACTTTTATGAACTGAATTGGGGCTCAGGTATTGATAGGTGGAAAAGTAAGATTTTCTTACATAATCTAAAAAAAAAGTAAGAATCCTTTAAACGGCTTTTATATTAATGAATATTGTGGAAAGTTTAAAAAATTTAAGATAGCCCAAATGTAAAGAAACATTATAACAAACCTACTTTGTTACTTGTAAGTTGATTGAGAAACTCTGCATAATACGACGCATCTAAAATATTGTCGTCTTCGTTGTTTGATAAACAAATCCGACACCATTTACTATCTGTTCTACACATCTTCACGAAGTTATTATCCGAATGAAAACTATTGAAAATATGCCGATTTGAAGTTACTTAAAACAATATTGAGAATTTTTGGCACAAAGTGCAACAACACGTGGTTACATCGCTAGCTATTTTGTTTTATTTCGTTTGAGTCAGTCAGAATTAAATTCAAAATAAACCGAAATAAACAAAATACAAACGTACAACCACAACGTAAACAAAAACAAACCACCATCAAACCCATATCAAACCACAAACGATTAATGTCATATCAATGTCACTGTCAACTTTTTTTTAAGGGATTTTATGAAATGGTAACTAAGACCTTCATATCAAGGAATGTCAAGTGCTTTTTTAATTTCACCCAATCGGCTAAGCTAGTTGGAATGATTGTTGATGATGGTGATGACGATGACGGATGATAATTCCCCCAGTAAAGTAGTGGAGACTTTGTTTGAAGCTTTTTTAGGGAGATTTTGACACCAACATGTAATATTACAAAGTTTACTTCATAGGTATAAATGGGTTTCCCTATTGAGTCTTAATAAAAAAAATGTGCCACTACGGCAGCGTCAACTGAAGTCAATAACTTGGTATAAAAAGTAAAAAGTACCCATTTACTTCACAACGCACATAAAATGCCCAAATAGATGCCACTATCCATTACACTCACTCATTGTTTATAAACAAAGTCTCTCTGAATGTACATGTTTTCTCTTGATCTTCCGCGTTCCGCTTCCAGTTTACCCCTGCTACCCTTTTTAGGTCGTTCAGTCTATCTGTTTGGCGAGTGGCCTACCTTCCTTTTTCCTTTGACTCGTCTGCCCAACAGTCATCGGTCCTTCGACAGATGTGACCAGTTGACTTAAACTTGCTCATTCTGCGAGCAATGTCAGTAACTTCAGTTATTTGTCGGATTATTCCCGTTGGCCACCACATAGTTGGCCACCACTGGTGGACATTGGGAAATTTTATCACTTTTTATTTCCCGCCAGTGGTGGCCAACTATGTAGTGGCCAACTAGAATAATCCTTATTTGTCGGGTGACCTCGTTACGTCACAATACACGTTACATTGCACACGCACGCACATAAACAAGCTAATAGCCGATATAAAGATTTAATTCAAGGATTCAAGGATAAAGGCTGAGGCTTGAGGTACAAAGAAATACAAAAAGTTTTAAAATCAGCCTTTATTACACTTTACTTTGAGTAAAATACTTAAACTTAATATTATCACAGTTGTTCACTTGTTACGAGTTAAATAAAAAAATTGAAAATGCGGCAGTGTCCGCAGAAGTGAAAACGGTCAGTTTAAAAAGTAGAACTCAACGGGATATTTACGTATGTACCATGTTTGTTGCTTTCTGACGTCTTTCAGAGGCACCAACAAACATGATAAAATATTCCGTTGACTTTTGATTGCTCAAATACAAAAAAAAATACTGGCTGAATACAAATGATTATTATTATATTATTATGATTGTCGATGAAGTTCGATAATTTAAAAAGAAAAAAGTTAACGTAAACAGTATTTTAACATAACCTATATTTAAAGTTTTCGTTCGACGTTTATAAATTATAACAATTATTTTCTTGAGATTGTGATTTAAGGACAATTTTATAATTACATCAATGATAATAATTTTCAATCAAAATCTTTATGAGAAAAGTTTGTCTTGGTTACCTACGTAATTTTAAAACTACCCACACATTAATAATGGCAAATTAACATAGTGTTTAGGTGTTGGAAGGTTCAATCAGTCAATGTAAACCCTTGAGAATACTGCAAGGCGAAACCGTTTAGTACAATAATGTGTGTCCTTAATAAGTATAAAAATTAAAAAATATTAATCTCCCAATAAAACTTTACTTACCTATTTAACTTTCAGCCCAACATTATGGCTGCCTATACACACACACGCACACATACAGGCACGCACACACGCACGCACTCACACACGCACGCACTAACACATACTCACTCGCTTCGGGGCTTAAACATTTTCAGCGCACCTGTTATAACTTTTCACTTCGATGAGATGTCTTATTGACGATTATATAGTAATTATATCTAGCAGACAACTCTTTAAAAAATACAACTGATTTGACTGCTTAATAATTTTGTCAAGATATTCAGCTATTTTTAACGACAACACAATACTGCACTTATAAGTAAGGGCCGATTATGTATCGCGCAATACAAGTTCCCACGATAATACATGAAACTTGCCAACGTGAATAACGCCTCGTCGGTGGATCCTCCGTGTGTCAGTAAAGAATACGACACCCCATTCCACTACAGTTATCACCTAAGGTGTATAATGGGCTACAAAAGTCCTGGACAAGATGAATTTTTTTTGTATAAAGTGATGCCACTAGACAGGTACCTATTAGTCTTATAATCTACTGGATAATAGATTTACTTATTAATGTAAAATTAAGTTTAGGATACTACTTGCATGAGTTTACTTATTTTCTTATAAAGAAATCTATGTTATTTTTTATTAAATTACAATAAGGCTGTCAAAGGATTATAGATCTTACGGCGTCCAGGTACTTTTGTAGGCCACTGAACGTTTGCTATGGTACCACATTTTCTAATAATTATCATTATTATTCATGAATGTTGGTTTTTGTATTTTTAACTCCACCTAATAAGTTTTCCTCCAAAATCTGCATATTTTTGTACAAATAAAAATTTGTACAGTTCGCAATAGACGCGCACTCTTGTATTACGAAATAGAAACTAACCGGAGTATTCTCTTTCAACTCGTCGTCGAATTTCGTATGCAAATCTGTAGATCGCAGCATGAACTGTGGAGGGTAATGTCTAATCCAATATTTATATTCAGGAATATCTTTTCTTTTAATTAAATTTTCAAAGTTGTCTTCTTGCTGATACATTTCTTCTTTGACAGGGCTCAAAGGGATTTCATCTTCTGAATCACATCCTTCTTCTTCTATGATCTCTTTTTTCAGCAGCTGTGGTTGTACCTCTTCTATATTTATACCGAGTTCACATTCTTTCATTTTCTTTAGTACTATTTGGTCTAACTCTGGGTCATCTTTTATATCAACTAATATTTCTTGATTTTTACCTTCTACTTTGACGTATAACTGATCAATATTATACTTTTCTTCATCAAATTCAGGGTCACCCTTTTGTATTAAATCGTCTAATTCATTTCTGTATCATCTTCAAATAATCTGTTTTCTGTATTCTCATCAATTTTCTCCATTTTGTCATTTGTGTCAGTTCTATTAGTAACATCTACATCAAGGTTTCTTTCGTCGAGCCGTCCTAATATACTGATGCGGTTACTTTGAATTGAAGATGTCTCTTCATTCCCAATCTCCAAGGTTCTTTCTACAAGACTTATTTGTGAATGTGATATATCGTTACCATTCTCTGAATGAATACTTTCAAGTTCAGTGTTTCGAACAGTTTCTTGCTGCACTTTACGATTGTTATAGTTACTAAGTAACTCTTTTACAGTAAATTTACCTCTGTTTTGATCTCTTTTCGATCTTTTGACAGGAGCACTGCCATCAGCTACGAATATTTTTTGTTTTCTTTTCCTAGGTGCCTTTGTTTTATATTCAGAAGGCACTGGAATATGATATTTAGAACATTTAAATAATATCAACTCTTTGATTGTATTTTGTTTGTCAAAAGATTCAGGATTGAATGCAGGAACTACTATTTCATCCGATGTATCACTCCGCCGGTCAAAATCTTCGTTTGGGACCAGGTCATTTCGTATTTGAGCGTCATCTTCATTACCATCATGACTTAAATTGTGATTGTAGAAATTATATTTTTCGCATTCATCCTTTATGTCTAATTCAACAAAATCATCGTCAAATATGTTCACTTCTGGATCTTCTTCTGTAATGATTTTCTGTTTATTAACTTCTTTAGGTTTCTCATCTGTCAGCGTTGTACGTACATTAAGGGCAATCTCAGTTTTATCTGTAGAAATATTAACATCATTTTCTCTTGACGTATTTTGTGAATCATATCCATGGTCACTTATTTCTTTATCATTAATTTCGTTTACTTCATCTACATATGTTATATGCTCCATTTTAGGTGGTTTGGTTGTTAGCCAATTTCTGTTTTCACAATTTTTAACATAAACCATTGTAGTTTTAACTTTTTCTGTAACTTGTAAATTTCCAAGTACAAAATCATTTTCGATTTCTTTACCATCACCGGTAACACCTTTTATTACATTTTCCATATTTGCGTCTATCAATTCAAGATCTTCACAAATATATTTGAGAGAATATCTTTTAAAATCTTCAGCAAGCATTAGTGTAACCTCTGGATCCTGACAATGTTCTATAACAATGTCTGTATATTCAGATATAGGTGTCAATGATGGTATAAATGTTTCTTTGGGTATAACTCCAACATCATGCTCCAGGGGTAGTTTACTGATAATGTCCATTGATATTTTATCTGGTAACTCTTCATTATGGGTCGGCCTTGCCGCCATCTGCTCAAAGTATAAATAATCATCTATCTCTAAGCAGTTATTTTCAGCAATTCGCAAGTTGTGTTTACTAAGCATAATTTTTCTAAATTGTATATAGTTACTCCATTCTCTAAATGAAAATAAACGATCACTTGGTGCCGAATACTTCCCTATTTTATATGATTTTTGGAGATCACCTTCCTCATTAATTTTTTCAACAGTTTCCGATAGTTTAATTTCATATTTATCATCTAGGCCAAAGCATATTTTGATGGCTACTAGAATATAAGCCATAACTGTGCCTTCATAGTCTGGTACCCTAATTAAACATTTAGCTTTGTTATTTACATCAAGATCGTCAAATTTATGAAGATACATGAGAGAAAAGATAAACGGCTTCATATCATTAGGTAGACACAGTTCTGTTAGGAAGTTGTTAACAATTTTCTTCAGATCTGGAACTTTGGGTGTGCCTAGATCTAGTATTCTTAACAAAGACATAGCTAATGCACGGAGTTGATGTTGATTACACAGTTTACTACGAACAAAGTTCAGCCATTCAGGTATTTTTTTAACATTGATTTCATCAGGTACGAACTTCTTCGGATCCAATATATTTAAGATCTTTTCTTGTACGAACCTATACAAATGAGACAGTTGTATTTCACTTTCATCTAAATTTAAAGCAAGATACAACATGGCCATAATAACTCCTTTAGACAAAAACTTGATATCTCTTCTGGAACCTTCGAATTTGTCACATTTCTTTTTCTTGGTATTACTTTCGTCTGACACATTTTTTGTATTTGCTTTTTCTTCTGCTTCCGGAATATTATCTTCTTCTTCCATAAAACTTGGTAGGCCAGTTTGGACATTATCTCCATGGCTGGTCTTGTGCATCCTGAAAATAGTGACAATGAATTTAGTCAATTTTATAACTTGTTTGATATTAAAAGAGAAGTGGTCGAAAGAAATAATAATCTTAATGCTTTCGAGCAAGCACATAATCCTACGCTTGAATATTAAGTACCAAATCCAGTACTTAATACTGGTCTAATGAATGAGGTGTAGTCAGCAGGTAGGTAGGTATATCAATAAAAATTAAATTAGGTAAGAATGTAATAAACCTCGATCACATAAAATAACTCGAAAAAGCAAAAAAAAGTATTCAAGGGTTCGTGTTTGGTAATTTTTAACTGGTAAAGCAGTCCCACGTGTTTTCAAAACGATCCTAAATCTGCGATATGACTGCGCTTGAATATTTTATTTTTTACTTTTTTGAGGCATCTTTTGTGTCAGGTGTTTTATAAATTACTAACATAATAATTATTTTATAGGTACTTTCATTTGATACTTCTATTTAGAGACTATTATAATCGAATAGCTAAGTTGTGTCTAGGCAGCACGATTGATCAGAACATTCTCTTGTAAAGGACTGCTTGTGGCTGTCTATAGGCAAGTTTGTATAATAAATTAAGCAGAATATTCCATGAAGAACCAAGCGGTGCGGTGAATATTTCCTCTACCGCACCATTAATTCTTTAAAATTCCTTATCAACTCACATATTTTCTTCCTACAGTCCCGGCTCCTTTAAGCGGGCGTTAAAAAGCATCTGATGAGGCCGTCAAGCTGAGCGCCATCATTGTACCTGGCATGCCTTTTAAGTTCTGTCGTTTGTATATTTCCCGGCAATTTTGAATTTGGAACTGTTCTATATTCGAATGTGTATACATTTTTAATCTTAAAACAGTTGAAAGTATTAGGATTAATGCTATTGTTTAATCACAGCGTCGATTGGAATCTGTCAGGTCATGTACGAAAATGAATATTTCTAAGGAAAATGTTCGTGCAATAATTTTTTACATCTTTAAAAGAGGCCTGACACGGGTTCAGTGTTATGAAGAGCTTACATCTGTGTTCAGTGATGAAACCCTATGTCTGCGGACTGTCGAACGCTAGTATTTAGAATTATAGTGTGGAAATACTAGTGTTAGTGACAAATCTTGTGAAGGACGCCCAAAATCCGCCTTCACTGAAGATAAAATCATTGCTGTGAGACAGCTAATTCTCGAAGATCGTCATATGACATATCGAGAGATAGAGGCTTTATTAGGCATTTTAGGGACAACCATTCAGAAGATCTTGCATGAAACACTTGGTTTGAGAAAGCTAATTTGCCGTTAGATACCGCATCTGCTTTCTGACGATCACAAGGCGGCCTGTGTCAGATGATGTAAAAAAAACTCTGCAAAGGTTTAACCGAGGAGAGTAAAATCACGTCTACGACATCATCAGTGGTGACAGATCTTGGATCTATGCCTATGAGCCTGACTCCAAACAACAATCTACAATCTGGGTCTTTCAAGACGAGCCAAAGCCGACTAAAGTTGTTCGCTCTCGAAGCACTTCATTCTTCTTCTTCGAAAAAAATGGTGGCCACGTTCGTAGGAAAAACCGGTCATGTTGCAACTATTGCACTTGAAGATCGTAGAACGGTTAACACAGAGTAGAAAATCACAGTTTCTTTACCACAAGTCATCGCCGAATTTGAAAAATCGAATTCAAAGCGACGCATCATCCTTCACCACGACAACGCAAGCTCACACAGCGCTCCTCAAACGATTGAGTATTTGAAGCAGGAAAAAGTAGAATTACTTGACCATCTTCCATACAGTCCTGACCGAAGTACTAACGATTTTTTTACGTTTCCTAAAATTTGGAAAATTCTTCGTGGTCAAAGGTTCCAGTCCGGTGAAGAAGCAGTTGACGCTTTCAAGCCAGCCATATTGAACACCCCCACTTCAGAGTGGAATAAATGTTATAATAACTGGTTTGAGCGAATGGAAAAGTGTATTAAGCTACGTGGTGAATACTTTGAAAAACAATAAATAGTGCCTCGAGATCCTAGTGGCGTTTTTTTCTTCAAACGACAAAACTTAAAAGGCATGCCTCGTAATACTGTACGTGTTTGTAATGGTGACCCTCTTTCCTGAGACTTTGCCTTCAGCTTTCCATCAGGCGAGCTAAAATAAAAAAAATATAGAAAAATGTAAAACATATTTAGTGTAGTCTTACATAAGTTCTGATTTGTTTTCATATTTCTTGATATATCTGAGCCATATCCATAAGAGCTTTGTTTTGAACGTGGGCTTGGCGCCAAGTGATACCAGTTCGTCAGCTAGATCCGAAATGATGAAGTTAAATGCATGCCATTTGTACCATTCGCCACTCACTGAAAGTATAAAATAGGTATGTTTATTATGATACTAGCTTTTACCCGCGGCTCCATCCACGTATTGTTGTAAATTTCAACGCTCTATTCGATTCTCTACACGACTATATTCAACTGAGTAACTATGTAGCGGATTCTCCATGCAACTCTCTACTTGACGCTCTATTGCCAATGTACCTAACTTTTAAACTATCGCGGCGTTTACTCATAGTGTTTATAATGTTCGGGACTTCACGCGATATTTTTTTTTTTAAACGTCGGCAAAAGTATATCGCGTGAAGTACCTATCTCTATTGCTATTCCATGAATCTCTCTACTTGTACCTCCACACGACTCTCTCACTACACGCCATGATACTTCTCCTACGCTTCCCCACTTTCCATTTTCCCACATTTCCCCATATTTCATTTTTCCCTCTCCCCATATCTCTAGTTCCCTATTTTCTCATTTCACCTATCTCCACTAGACTCTCTACTCACCTCTAGTTTAGTTATACTTCCCTTCTCTTCCATCCATTTATCTTTCCTTGCCTCAATTCCTTTCCCCGTCTCTCGTCTCCCCGTTTTCTCCATTTCCTCATCTTCCTATCTCTTCATCATCAGTCGCTTCACAGAAAATATCGAAGTTGCGAAAAAGCGGACCGCGAAGTTATTTTTTTTTTAAAAAGAATATTAGCAACCGAAGTTACTAATATTCCCCTTAACACCTCCAGTTAAGCTCAATGGCTTGTGTTAGGAGTGGGTTCACGTCGGTAGTGTAATGGCCAGGATTCGAACCCGGGACCTCTCAATCGTAAGGCCAACTCCTTAACCACTAAGCTACCGCCGCTTACCGAACTCCCAGATCCGCTTTTTCTAGTCTCATTGCGCCGCGGACAACGGAAGGATGATGATGACTTTATCGTCCCTTTCCCCTCGCCCTTCCCCCCCTAATTTATTTATTTATTTATATATTCATCACATTCCCATCCCTTTTCTTTCCCCACTTCTACTTCCCACTCCCCTTTTTCTCGCTCCCCTACTCCACTATGTCCTTCCCCTAAATTCTAAACCAACTTTGTATAACTTAAACAAGGAGGAACTTAACACGTTTACACCCTATACTACACTTTTTCATGATAAAATATAACCTATATCTATTCCCAAGTTCTAATCCATCATGGTGCCAATTTCATCATGAGTAGTTCGGTCCGAAAACGTGTCATACAGACAGTTACTTTCGCATTTATAATAATAGTATGGAACTTTGGATGATAACTAATGGCATTGATTCCATTGGTCCATATTGCTCTATGGTCCATATTGCTTTATAGGCCCTTGTCACAAAGGGTATTCAATAGATACAATATAAGTCACTAGCCTATGCCCGCGGCTCCGCCCGCGTGGCTGTCGCTAATCGTCACCAGAAACATTTATGCAACTTAAATTTATTTGTTTATTTATTTATTTATTTAAACCACTATCCTAGTGTGTATACAAATAAAATCTTAAAGCTAGTCTTACAAACTAGGTGTATAAAGGTACTTCCTTAATAAATCTACTTACTATAAATTTTATATCACTAATCATTTGTACCGATTTGGCTGAAAATTAATAGAGAGATAGCTTAGAACCAGGAGATGGACATAATATTTTTTAGGTAGGTAGTAGGTAGGTGGGTGGTAGGTAGGTGGTAGGTAGGTAGGTAGTAGGTAGGTGGGTGGTAGGTAGGTGGTAGGTAGGTGGTAGGTGGGTGGTAGGTGGGTGGTAGGTGGGTGGTAGGTAGGTAGGTAGTAGGTAGGTGGGTGGTAGGTGGGTGGTAGGTAGGTAGGTAGTAGGTAGGTGGGTGGTAGGTGGGTGGTAGGTAGGTGGTAGGTAGGTAGGTAGTAGGTAGGTGGGTGGTAGGTAGGTGGTAGGTAGGTAGGTAGTAGGTAGGTGGGTGGTAGGTAGGTGGTAGGTAGGTGGTAGGTGGGTGGTAGGTGGGTGGTAGGTAGGTAGGTAGTAGGTAGGTGGGTGGTAGGTGGGTGGTAGGTAGGTAGGTAGTAGGTAGGTGGGTGGTAGGTGGGTGGTAGGTAGGTGGTAGGTAGGTAGGTAGTAGGTAGGTAGGTGGTAGGTAGGTAGGTAGTAAGTAGGTGGGTGGTAGGTGGGTGGTAGGTAGGTGGTAGGTAGGTAGGTAGTAGGTAGGTGGGTGGTAGGTGGGTGGTAGGTAGGTAGGTAGTAAGTAGGTGGGTGGTAGGTGGGTGGTAGGTAGGTAGTAGGTAGGTGGGTAGTAGGTGGGTGGTAGGTAGGTAGGAGGTAGGTGGGTGGTAGGTGGGTGGTAGGTAGGTGGTAGGTAGGTAGGTAGTAAGTAGGTGGGTGGTAGGTGGGTGGTAGGTAGGTAGGTAGGTAGGTAGTAGGTAGGTGGGTGGTAGGTAGGTAGGTAGTAGGTAGGTAGTAGGTAGGTGGGTGGTAGGTGGGTGGTAGGTAGGTGGTAGGTAGGTGGGTGGTGGTAGGTGGGTGGTAGGTAGGTGGAAGGTAGGTAGGTAGTAGGTAGGTGGGTGGTAGGTGGGTGGTAGGTAGGTGGTAGGTAGGTGGGTGGTAGGTAGGTAGGTAGTAAGTAGGTGGGTGGTAGGTAGGTAGTAGGTAGGTGGGTGGTAGGTGGGTGGTAGGTAGGTGGTAGGTAGGTAGGTAGTAAGTAGGTGGTAGGTAGGTGGTGGGTAGGTGGTAGGTAGGTAGTAAGTAGGTGGTAGGTAGGTAGTAAGTAGGTGGTAGGTAGGTAGTAAGTAGGTGGTAGGTAGGTAGTAAGTAGGTGGTAGGTAGGTAGTAAGTAGGTGGTAGGTAGGTGGGTGGTAGGTAGGTGGTAGGTAGGTAGGTAGTAAGTAGGTGGTAGGTAGGTGGGTGGTAGGTAGGTGGTAGGTAGGTGGGTGGTAGGTAGGTGGTAGGTAGGTAGGTAGTAAGTAGGTGGTAGATAGGTAGGTAGTAAGTAGGTGGTAGGTAGGTGGTGGGTAGGTGGTAGGTAGGCAGTGGGTGGCAGCAGACCAATGCAAATATTCATATTCATGCACACAAATACTTGCACTGAGGAGAAATCAACTCCACACCTACTTTGTTTGTTGAATTTGAATTTCAGTAATAGGACTGCTAAATATATTAAATCAAATCACACTATATTGTTGTGTTGTTGTACGGGACAGTGAACATCAAAATAGGTCCAGCCATTCTCAAGTTATAAATGGTGTATCTAAAAGAATTTTTTTTAACTTTCTGTTACATATATTAGTTTATTATTTTTAAAGGTAAATTTATAAATTGATGAGGGCAAAACCAATTGAGCAGTCAGACTCGGTAAGTACCTCAGCCCTGTAGAATACTGAGGCTAAGAATAACCTTGTGTTGTGTTTCTAGCGGTGAGTAGGGTAGCCAGAGCTAACTAGAGAGGTTTTGTGTTCTCAGTGACAAGAACAACGGCTTAAGCTGACACTGCTCTGTGGCTAAATAACCCTGCTTTATCTTCGGCACTAATAGTCCCTCCATACCTTGCACAGGTACAACAGCACAAATATGACACCTTAGTATTGCAAACATCCATAGGCCTTGGTAATCATTTTCCAACAGGTCGGACAGGTGCTTGTCTGCCACCTGAGTGGTATAATAAAGTACTATCAACACCAAATTCTAATTAGTTTAACTAATATATATCAGTGTGAGATCCTGTATATCTAGATGTATAATCCAGCATGTACTAGATAAATAGTACTTTTTTATTTTTATTGTGTGCAAAATCCCCACGGATACCACCTCCACCAAAACCGATGGAGGTGATTAGAAATAAATAGTACTAATATACCTCAGGCCAAATATCTTGTTTCTAACAAACCTTATTGTGCAGATTGTTTTGATTAATGATTGGTGGACTTGAGGCATGCACCAATGTTTTTTTTTTATACCACTTAGGTGGCAGACAAGCACACGGCCCACCTGATGGGAAGCGGTCACTGTGGCCTATGGACGTTTGCAACACCAGAGGCGTCACACACGTGCTGCCATGCTATGTAGCATGCCATGCTATTCTCAAATGATAACACAAAACACATATGGCACATAAAAAGCACATTTCAGGTTCAGGTATTCTGTATATGCATTTTCAATAAGATTCCAACTCAGATGAAAGAATAATCTTATTCTTTTCATCTGAAGATTACAATAAATATCAGAAATGTGAAGACAATAAATATATTTTAAGACAAGATGTACAAGCTGCTAGTAGCGATATGTTACTACAATATTGATGAATTTTTAGAAGACCATACACTTGAATAAAATTTGATATTAAAAAATAAAAAAAATAACATAAACTCACGCCTATCTCCCCGAAGGGGTACAGGTGCAACACCCACATTTCGCCATTTGATAATAATGACGATAAATAATATATGATATGACAAGACTGGTATAGATAATATAGTTGTAATTTAATTTTAATCACTACATAGTATAAAACAAAGTCGCATTCTCTGTCCCTATTTTTCATGCCCTTATGTCCCTTTGTATGTTTAAACTTTTAAACTACGCAACAGATTTTGATGCGGTTTTTTTAAAAGATAGAATGGTTAAAGAGGTAGGTTTAAATGTATATAACAACATGCTACGACCAACAGGTGCGAAGCAGGAATGAAAAATGTTGCAAAAACGGAATGACGCAGACGAAGTTGCGCGGGTCAGCTAGTTCATTATAATTAATTCATAATTTTTTCACATAATATTGTATGCCAATGGCTGAACATAGCTGATCAAATTATTTAAAAGACCATCTTTGTAGCTATGTTTCATAATAAAGCATTTAAATTGAGTGGTAAATTGGGTTGTGTGTGTGGGTAGGTACCTACCTATGCCCCGAGGAATCAATGCTACTGAGGCTGGTATAATAAAGTTATGAGAACTTACTTTCGATACCATCCTTTTTAAGCTGAATAATTTTCCTACGATTGGACTGTAAGAAAGTACCGTCTGCTAAAGGTTTTTCTTCAATAACAGTCTCTATAACATTAGTATTTTGGGTGCCACATTCAATACAATAATAAAAACCATCAATTAGATACGTTTCGGTGCCTCTGCACACATTGCATGGATCGGGTTCGGCTTCCATGGTTTCACGCTATTTTTATATGAACTAAATATACAATTATCTTATAAAATTATGATAAAATCATAATGGTAATGATACATGTGGTTTGATGGTCCAATTCAAATTTTAAATCCATAGACTGTTGACCGCCTTACGAGTGATGTCTTGACTGACATTGACATTCTTTTTTTTTTTAATTTATTGTTTGATATTGGTTATTGATAGAGTTTTGTTTAATAATTAATTTACTTTACGGCCAATAATAAAATGCTGCCAGATTATGAAATGTAATCTAAAGTTTATTTATTTTGCACTCTTCTTAACGCTTTATATATTACTAGCTGTTATGTGATTTCATTTCAACTTCAGCGGCCTACTCGACTCCCTACTCTTTCTATTTGAATATGTACTCGACTATCGACTCACCTCTTCTTCACCATCTCCCAATTTCCTATTATATAATAATAATAAGATATTTCAATTATTATAGAATAAGAGAATAGCGGTAGGTACTCTGCTAGAATATTAATAAGAGATTTCCATGTCATTAAATTGCAATGCGTTAAAGATTGTCTATCTCATCATTATCAGCTCCTACTGAAAAATTCTACTAGTGTTATAGTCGCAAATGTAATGTCACACCGTGATTTTAGTACTTTCACTCCACCAGGCGGCGCCATGTCCCAGCATACTGCTGCATTATTCAGAGTTGTCTAAAGCGGTGTCCTGCGTGAGCGACGAACGCGACACGACGCGACGCTGCGAATGCGACGAACGCGATCAACTCAACGGCATACCCTGCATGCGGTCTATATGATTAGTAGTGTGATAAACGGCTTTATTCTAACAACGCTTAATACGCTTAAGCGTGTGTTTGTAAGCAGACTTAAAAAAGTGCTTTTCACTTAAAATGCTTTTTTAATAAGTCGTCTATAAACGTACGTAAATTGGACATGTTTTGTTATTTTACTTAATAAATAATTGTGTAACTATTTTGCTGTCATTTCTTATACTAATATATAATAGTAAATTAGTCGTTGGATCATTGGAGATATTTTATATTAACGATTTTGAAAACAGACATTGTTATCAGTATCTATTGTTTATATAGGTACACTAGATTATACTCTTATTTTATTTACACTTATTATAACTACGCTATACCTATTAATTTGTACACTTTATTATACCTATTTACTATATTCACAATTAAAATTATATACACTGAACACTAATTATATACAATAAGTTTATAAACTACTAAACTGGATACCTAATTAAAATACGAAACTTGCATTCGAACTCGAAAACTCGCGAAATAGGTACATGCGCACCGTCACGGACGATCTCTTTAAGCCGACAGCGAACCGCGTACTAAAAAGCATAAAACAAAATAAAGCTTAAAAAGCATCACAACACAACGAAAGTTTATACGACTTGAAGTAATGTAGTCTTAAACACGTTTAAATCGATATTGTCAAATTATATTTAATTTAACCGCATAATCATATTGACAAAATTTTATATTTACGACTTTATTTTTGATCCATATAGTCTATTTTCCGACGCGCGCCAGTGCAATGCGACGCGGTCCTCGACAGTAGGTACATCATAAAGTTCCTACGCACCTAGAAACAAGCGTGCCGTCCGTTTCGTTTAAACCAAATAAGCTTATGCTTGTAAACGTACTTAAACGCTTGTAGCAATAAGCTCAGACTTTTCGTTGTGTTGTGTTTAAACGGCCACTACTATAAATGATGACAGTCTACGGCGAGACGCGACGTAACGCGCACTTGTTTTGAGGGCGACCAGATGCGACAACACGAACTAAATGGGTTTCTTTGTAAAAATATTATATTTGTTTTCTTTCTGTGCTTTTTCCGATATTTTTTAAAACGTCTGTACTTTAAACATGAACTTTCTAGCAAAATTGTACTGTACTTCTCCATGATTCGAGAAGTAATGACCAAAATCACGTAGGACATTTGTCGAGTATAGCATCGCGTCTCATTGCGTCGCGTCGTGTTGCGTCGCGTCGCGTCGCGTTCGTGTTTCATCGGGACTTCCACAATGGTGTTATCTTATTCTTATTCCTATATCTTGTAAATTGATTTTGAAAAGATTTTTATGAGTAATTTTATTTTGTGGAGATTGAGTGTATAATGTGATGTTACTATAGGTAACTATACCTACTGTGTACCTTTTAGATGACCATGATGATATATCATAGTGTGACTCCTCTGCTCTTACAATCGCATATGGCGCCGTGTGCTGGTTTAACACTAAAGTGGTATTAAAAAAATTGGTTGCCTGTAAAGTCGGTATACGGGCGAAAGTTTTACGTGACAACGACTTTGAGTGGTAAGGACGCGTGCCTTTCACTTTTTATGTCTGTCTCTCTCGCTCTTAGGCGGACTAACCATGCCCGAGTGGAAGGGACGCGTGCCTCACACTCGCTCTCATTGTGAGCGCATAACGTGAGCGGAGCGTAACGCAGTTTCTTGAAGTGTCACCCGGCAAGCCAATTTATAAGACGTTGTCACGTCAAAATACTTAGGCTCAATGTGAATGTAGGTGATGTGAGTAGGTGGTGGCTCCAGGTTTATAAATGAAAGAGTAGGTAGTTTTCAACACAACCATTATGGCTCAGGCTCATAATGTCCCTTTCCTACAATGTCTCTAGGTTTCAAATAGACCCTTTCCCAGAATGTCCCTTCCTTAAGTCAGCTACGCGGTTAAACTGGGAATATTCAAATAAGATAAGCCAAGTAGTCAATCAACTTTTAATGACATAATTATAAATCACTAGCTGATGCCCACGGCTTCGCCCGCGTGGAATTTTGTTCCCGTTCCCGCAACCCTTGGGAACCTTTTCCCGGGATAAAAAGTAGCCTATGTGTTATTCCAGGTTCTAATCTACCCCTGTACCAAATTTCAACCAAATCAGTCCAGCCGTTTATGCGTGAAAGAGGAACAAACATCCATCCATCCATCCAAACAAACTTTCGCCTTTATAATATTATAGTAGGATAGTAGGATTACACAAAATGTCAAAAGCATAAAACATAATTTATTATAATACTATACTATAACTAAAATAACGAAAAAAAAACCTTAGTAATTAAGTTTACATTTATATTTTCTTGAACAAATTGATCAATCTATATCTATATCTATACTTATAATAAAACTGTAGAGAGGTCAATTCTGTACATTGAATATATTTACAAAATAATTATTGGGGGATGATTGGTGATCGATACTAATGCAAAAAATGCAATCAGTATTTTTTTTGTCTTTCTGTCTGTCTGTCTGTCTGTCTGTATGTGCACGCATGGGTCAAAAACTACTGGAGGGATTTTGATCAAACTTGGTACGATTACAGTTCATAGTTCTGGGCAACATATAGGCTACTTTATATACAAGCTGATACCCGTGGCTTTGCCTGCGCTTCGTTTATAGGTTGTTTTTGGTCATATCTCCGGTTCTATTTAACCAATTACAACCAAATATACGGCAAATTTTGAGTCTAA
Source organism: Pelosia muscerda (assembly GCA_963691645.1). Taxonomy (NCBI): domain Eukaryota; kingdom Metazoa; phylum Arthropoda; class Insecta; order Lepidoptera; family Erebidae; genus Pelosia; species Pelosia muscerda. Next base: position 4,202,560 of record OY829125.1, read on the forward strand.
GCAAGACCTTTGTAATAAAAAAAACTGCATCAAAATCCGTTTGGTAGTTTTTGCGAACAAGGCGTGCAAATACTACAGTAAAATTGGGTTCGAACTCAAATAGCGTACAATAACATAATTGAAATCACTACTATTAGGTGAACATGTGCAATCAAAACATTTCTTTGATAACATTCGCACGTATTATAACAGTGCATTTCAAATGACATCATTTGGTGCACAACAAATATCAGAAGGTCTGTTCATGCCTACATTTAAAATACAAGGTCAAGTATACCACTTAACTGATCGGATCCCTACTGCCTGAAGACCAACCTAAGTTCCTACAAATCTATTTTGTGTCCGATTACAACGAACAATCAATTATACGAAATCGCTACTTCCCACGTTTAAATTCGGAACTGATTTCACAGCTTCAACATATGTTGCATCAAATTAATTCATAATGTATGTAGTTTTAAATCGGCACCAGAAGCTCTTCCCCAAGAACACGATAACAATTACAAGATAGTAGTATGCTGATAGACGTCCAACTCAGGAACACCCGGGGCGGCATAATGCCCCGTCAACAAATGAAGTTGCTGTAGTACTGGTCGACCAAGAATGTGACAAACGAGATATTGTCATCCGTTCCAGAGAAAATCGTCTGCAACGTATTTTTGAAACCCACAGGGCCTATGATAGGTTACAACATCCTTTGATATATTGTCGCGGAGAAAACGGATACAATTTTGCGGTGTATCGAACCTGATTCGCGTACAGGCGTGCCTAACTATCGTAAAAAAGCTTCATCTCTACAATTTTATTGTTACCATTTGCAAATAAGACATGGTCGATTTTGACGTGACAACGTCTTATAAATTGGCTTGCCGGGTGACACTTCAAGAAACTGCGTTACGCTCCGCTCACGTTATGCGCTCACAATGAGAGCGAGTGAGAGGCACGCGTCCCTTCCACTCGGGCATGGTTAGCCCGCCTAAGAGCGAGAGAGACAGACATAAAAAGTGAAAGGCACGCGTCCCTTCCACTCGAGCACAGTTAGCCCGCCTAAGAGCGAGAGAGACAGAAGTCGTTGTCACGTAAAACTTTCGCCCGTATACCGACTTTACAGGCAACCAATTTTTTTTACATTTACATCGTTTTCGTGGTCTTTTTTATCAGTTTATTGTTGATATGTAATATGTATTCAAAAATTTAAACTGAAAGATTAGTTTATATACGGACTAATCAGAGGCAGCTGCGTGCTGAAGAATACGTGCACCTGCGTGACGCCATGCAGCAAGATAATAATTCGACCTGAAGCGATGACACGGGCGATCCGACTTCCACGCGGGCGGAGCCGCAGGCAACAGCTAGTGTTACATAAATGTAGGTACATCTCTTAATTCAATAAATAAGGTCAAAGTTATGTATACCTACCTACGTTATAACTGAAATAATTATGTCAAAGATATCTTTGAATGCACGTTTAAATCATCATAAAATTTACAAATGAGCAGAAACATGTTTCAACAAGAAAAACCTTAAGTGTGATTCGAACTCTTTCGTGTATATTGCGCTTCTTATGTCTAAGGAAAGGGTATGGAAATAGTTTAACTGCTTTATAATACACACCCGCTCTATGTCTATTCCCTTTTATGTAATGAAATATTTTTAAAAGTTATATAAAAAAATACTGACTTACGCCGGCACTAAATATAATTAAATATGTACTTGTTGTCAGTCCGAAGGTATTTAAAGGTCTCGTCATGTAATTGGTAATGCGCTTGAATATTAACAAGATTTCCACTGTCCCTTAGGCTGAGCAGACACGATGGCGGCATGCAGGGAGCAGAAGCTCCACTGGAAGGCACCAGACGCCGACCTCTTTCAGCACGCCGATAGTGTCCCTCCCGCCGCTCTTGGATCAACTTCCCCCGTAGGAGCAGGCGGATCCAGACTGACCGCAAAACTCCCGCGGCTCCCCTTATCGGCGGAATCCTGGTAGGTTCCCAAGCTACCTTCCATCAAGAAGCCAGCTGCTGTGGCCTCACAGCCGGTTATGAACCAGCTCAACCAGGCGCCGGAGCCCTTGACTGGGCACGACTACTCCACTGCCGGGTAAACGGCGGGAGTAACTATGACTCTCTTAAGGTAGCCAAATGCCTTGTCATCTAATTAGTGATGGGCATGAATGAATTACCAAGATTCCCACTGTCCCTCATGAGCTTCTTCATGAACTTCGTCGCTGGCATTCGTCGGGGACGGACGTGTTCGCGGAGCTCTTAGCCGAGTAATTCACGAACCGAACCGCTCGGCGCTTTATCCAGTGTTCGGTTATTAATCGGCCCCTCTTGCTCTCGCATGGGCGCTTGCCCATTAGAGCCCGGCGCCATATTGCTGTGTGAACGGAATAGGAGATAGTGACTCGTAGTGCAGTGTAGTGGATACTCGGTGCCTCCTGCTTGCTCCTACGCGGTCGTCCATAAGAGGCAGCGGCCATCTTAGGATTTGTACCGCGAGGAGAGGGACGGAGACATCGGGGTCAGGTCAGTGACAGTTGACGTTTGTGATAGTGACACTTAAGACAGCTGTCAAATCTTGGCAGCTGTCACGACCGTGACTGACGTTTCGACCTAGTCAGATAAGTGAAAGTGACACTCTAGACAGCTGTCAGGTATCGGCCATGTCGAACTGACGGCTGTCAACTTACTAGTGACCGGTGACAGTGACACTCGACGACAGAGACGTTTAATTCTTGCTTGTAGTTTAGTTTAGTTATTAAGGTAGCTTAGCTTAACTTGTGTTTTTATTTTTAAAACCCTTGGGTGACAGTGACACTTCACGACAGTGACGTTTGTTAGTGTAGTGATTGGCCATTACGGTGCTTTTCAGCTATTTGATTTAATCTGTTGCTTGCCTCGCCTTTGCCGGTCAATCCCTCACCGCAGGCATGAGCCAGCAGGAGGAAATATTCCGCCGTCTGCTCGAGGAGCAAATTGCGACGAAGGAAGCGGAACTGGTGGAGATGGAGGCGATGGGGAGAGAGGCGGGCTTCCGGCCCAGGCAGTCACTGGTCCGGACGCCGCCGTCCTCGTTTAGCACCCCCATCACCTCGCCCCCTCCACCCCCGGAGCAGCTACCACCGACCACAGCAGGCACCAAGCGCCCTCTGACTTCGCCCCAGGAGATCCAGGAGGCTGTGAGAAGGCGAGTCCAACTGACCAGGAGGGGCCCAGCTGTGCCGCCCGTTGGCGGTATTCTGCAGTCGAGCTCGCCGACGATGCCCCCAACAGCAGCTGTGCCTGTGGAGACGACGAAGGAAGCGATGCAGCTGGAAGGCGTAGCGGGCCCCGAGGGGGGGTCGCCGTATGCGTCTGTTGACCCAATCGCCGGGATGAGCCCTGCCGAGTTGCAGGCGGCGGCGGCGCACCACACTAGAAGCATAATGGAAGCCGTCAGAGCAAAGACCAGCAAGCTCAATAAGGAGGAGCTGGCGGTGATTGGAGCGAGCACAGAGCGCGTGGCCTCCATCATCGCCCAGCTGTCGTTGCGTTTGGCTGCTGCGGAGGCGAAAAATGAACTTCTGGGCCAGAACCTCGCCCGAAGTGACACCTATGCGGGCTCAACTGGACTCAGCGCTGACCCAGCGGCCCCCGTCAAGTCCTTCGCCAGCGTCCTCAAACTGGGCAGGAACCTGGAAGACGTGAAGAGGATCCCAGCGAGACCAGGCCCGGCGGTGGCGATCTACCCGGCCGAGGACCAGCGCGAACACATCAAAACCGCCCAGGAAACCAGAGAGATCCTGAAGGGGTCCATCAAGCCGGCGGATATCGGGGTTCGGGTTCACGGACTGAGGACATGTGGGAACGGGGGGGTCGTCATCCAGACTGCCTCACCCAACGCGATCGAGGCCCTGAAGAAAGCCCTGCCCCCAACCCTACGCGTGGCCGAGCCTATGGACCGGCGGCCACTCATCTCACTAGTCGGCGCCGATGGTGGTCAGGGCTTCGACGATCTTCTGACGGATCTCTGGGACCAAAACTTAAAAGAAAACCCCGACTGGCCCCTGGAGAAGGTCTCCGCGGATATACGGGCGCTATATCGCCGAAACCGGCACGGGAATAAATGCATGTGGGTGTGCCAAGCCTCTCCAGCCCTTCGGCAGATGCTGGTCGGCAGGGGCAGGGTTTACGTGGGCTGGGAGGTCATTGAGGTGAATGATTTCATTGGCGTAACTTGCTGCCGCAGGTGCCAGCAATTTGGACATCCGGAGAAGTACTGCCGGGCGAAGACAATGACCTGCGGACTATGTGGCGAGGACGGCCACAAGAACGCCGAGTGCCAGTCTGCCACGAGGCGATGTGCGACCTGCAGCAAGTTCGGCAGGAAGGGCGCGACCGACCACTCGACGAACGCACGGGATTGTCCAGCCCGACGCTACGCCGAGGAGCAGGAGTTAAAAAAGGTCAACTATGGCTAGACCCGCCAAGGGCGCTATAAAAATCGGGCAGCTGAATGTGCAGGGAGCTGCCGACGCCACCGCGGCTGTCCCAGCCATGGCCAGGGAATACGGCCTGGACATGGTACTGCTGCAAGAACCATACATCGGCGAGGAAACTCCAACCCATCCTCACCTACTCATCCCACCAGGTGGCGCGGGTAAAGTAGCCATCTACATATCCCGTGCCGACATCCCGTGTGTCGTCCTGCCCCACCTGTCCAACTCCCACTGTATGGTGGCTGTCGTGGACATTGGAGTGCCGAGAGGGCTAAGCGTGGTGGCATCATACTTCCAGTGGTCGGACCCTGCCGGCCCATACCTAGCCCACCTCGATCGCGTGCTGGATTCTACGAATGGAAGCCCAATCATTATTGCAGCGGACGTGAACACCCACTCGCCACTCTGGAACTCGGAGCCAAGGCAGTACACGGGCAAAGGAGCAGAAGCGACCAGAAGACGGGAAGAGGTGGAGGGCTTCATCCACAGCAGAGGCCTGCACATTTTGAATACCGAAGGCCACATCCCCACATTTTCCACCGTCAACGGCGAGTCGTGGATCGACATCACGCTCGCGAGGGGAGGGGCCCCAATTACCAAGTGGGAGGTTCAACCGGAGGCAAGCGTGAGCGACCACCGGCTCATCGTCACCACCATCAGCTCCACCCGCACACCTGGAGGAACCGGCCACAACCAGCCGTCGGAAGAGCCGCGGAGGTTTCGGGAGCGTGGGGCGGACTGGGCGCTCTTCCGATCGGAGATCGGCGAAGCTATCGGACATCTGGACTGGGCGAGAGATGCAGGACACCTGTGCCGCTCCCTCGCCCACCTCATAGGGCAGGCTGCGGAAAGGGCGCTCGGTTCTGTGTCCGGCGGCAAACGCGCCAGGGGCCACGAATGGTGGTCACCAGCGCTTGACGAGGCGCGTCGCGCTCACAACAAGGCTCGAAGAGCATTTCAAAATTCAAAAAAGTTCAACCAACACCACACTATCCGCGACTCGCTTAAAGCGAACCTAGGAGAATGCAGGCGCCGGTACAGACTCATGATGGAGCGAGCGCAGCTTGACTTCTTCCGCGATCTCGCGGGCTCCGGGAACCACGACCCCTGGGGTCCAGCATACCGACTGGCCAATGGACGCCATCGCCCACCATCCAACGTCCTTTATGCGGTGGAGTACATGGGGGCTCACCCCGGGGACGCGGGGGCCGCCATGAGCCACCTGGTGCACTCACTGTGTCCCGATGACACACCAGACAGCGACAGCCCATACCACAGGTCGGTTCGGCTCATGGCGGCCTGCGCACCGCCGGGCCGGGACGCGCTCCCTCCATCATGGGAAGAGATGCGGGATATAGTCAGGGACCTTCCTAACACAGCTCCGGGAATCGACGGGATTACGGCCCGCATGATCAAACATGCGTGGCCCGTGGCTGGCTCCGAGCTGACGCGTGTTTTCGGCAAATGCGTTGAGGAGGGCACATTTCCTGATGCGTGGAAGGACGGAAGACTTGTCGTGCTCCCGAAGGGAAACGGCAAGCCCCTTTCCGATCCTAAAGCGTATCGCCCTATCACGCTACTCTCGGTTCTGGGCAAAATCCTGGAGCGGGTCATGCTTAGGTGCGCACCCAACATTCTGCGCAATGTGTCCACCTGCCAGCACGGTTTCACCCCGGGTAGATCGACCCTTTCGGCGCTACAGTCCCTTCAGGAAGTAGTCGCGGCCAGCAGGGCCAAATACGTCCAGGCAGTGTTTCTGGACATCTCGGGCGCCTTTGACAATGCGTGGTGGCCCATGATCTTGCTGAAGGCAAAAAACGGGGGGTGCCCCCCCAATGTATACAGGATGCTGGGCTCGTACTTCACTCGCCGTCGAGTGGGGCTCTTTGCGGGGAGCAGGTCCCTGTGGAAAACATCCACGATGGGGTGTCCGCAGGGCTCTGTACTGGGCCCAGCTTTGTGGAACCTGCTTATGGACGATTTGTTTCGGCTGCCATACCCAGACGGAGTTCATTTGGTCGCTTACGCCGACGATGTAACGATCCTCGTCGAGGCCAACTCTCGCGCCGCTATAGAGGACGCCGCCTCACGGGCCCTCGGCTTGGTGACCGACTGGGGCAAAAGAAATAAACTTGGTTTCTCCCCTTCTAAGTCATCCTCGATGACCTTGAAGGGCAAGCTGCCCGGCCGGCCTCCAACAATAAGACTCGACGGGGTCTCAGTTGGCGGCGTACGATCGACCAGGGTCCTGGGTGTGTTTTACAAACACTCCGGTAGAATAAATAACCTGGGTATGCAAATTATATTTCGTGATTTAATGGGCCTAATAAATCAGATAAAAAATTATAACAAATGTGCTCCCATACTACAATCAACAAAGTTTTTTCGAGACAAATGATGTGTGTATTGAACTGATGGAATACGAACACAGTGAGGATAGGGTAGATCATATAGTTAATAATGATAACCACACACTCGAACAATTAAATATATTCCATCAGAATGTGTGCGGATTCAATAGCAAAAAGGATGAGCTAGAACTTTATTTCGAAAGTCAGCAAAAAAAGTTTCATTATTTGTGTATTAGCGAGCATTTTCTGAATGAGGAGATGATCAATCTTTTAAACCTTAAGGATTACAAAGTAGCAGCATATAATGCCCGGGTCAATATGCTAAGGGGAGGTACAATGATTCTGGCTAGTAGGGACAGAGATTGTGCAGAATTAAAGATAGCAAAAAAGTTGTACAAAAGGGAATCTTTTGAGATTTGCGCTGTGAAAGACTCAGCCACTGGTGTCTGTATATGCTGTTGTTATCGGAACCCCATAGATAATAATTTGATAACATTTATGGATCGACTCGAAAATCTGTTCGAACATCTTTTTAAGTATAATTGCTGCGTTTGTGGTGATTTCAACATTGACTTGTTAACTGATAACGATAAGAAAAATAACTTCATTAACCTATTGACTTGTTTTAACTTTAAAGCTCTTGTACATGCTGTAACTTTTGTAAGAAATAATGCGGAGTCATGCTTAGATAATATATTTACAAATATTACTAATAACTATGTGACATCGTACGACGTAGATCATAATGGTTTCTCTGATGGGCATGCAGGCATACTGTGCTGTTTAACGATGCCTAGCAATCAAAGTAAGAAACTAAATAAGTCCATAATCTATGTGACCAAAAGAATATTCAATACGTATAATAAAAATATATTTAGGCAATTATTGACCGAACAGGACTGGAATTTGGATGGCATCAATGTTTTTATCAATAAGTTGAATAAAACATTTAAAACAGCTTTTAATATGAAAACTAAGCGGGTGAACACAGAACGACCTTCTTTAGCATGGGTAACAAAAGGAATTAAGATATCTAGCTCAATGAAACGTTTTTTAGTGAATGGTAAACATAAAAATTCTGATATAAGTGTTATCAATTACAGAACAAAATATATAACATTGTACAGAAATGTTATAAAAAAGGCAAAAAAATTAGCTGTTCAGGCTCAAATATCACGATTCGAAAACATTTCTAGGGACATTTGGAAGATCATAAATAAACATAGAAATAAAACAAAGATACGTACAAAAAAACTTCTTCTTCAAGTAGATAATAAGGTGATTTCAGAGCCAATTGAAGTAGCAAATGTCTTTGCAAAACAGTTTGCCACAAATTCAAATGTAAACACTAGTTTTAACATCCGAAGTGACAGTGCAATAGATATATTGCAACAAAACGAAACAAGAGTAGAACATAACATTACGTGGGAACTCACAAGTAATTTTGAAATAATAAACGTTATAAATAATATGAAAAATAAATCTTCTAGTGGCTACGATGGGTTACCTATAACTATATTTAAAGATAATATAGATATTTTAGCCGAACCCTTAAAAAACTTTTATAATAGTTGCATGACCGATGGCATCTTTCCGGATCAGCTGAAAATATCTAAAGTCGTTCCTATCCATAAAAAAGGTTCTACCCAGGATCCAAAAATGTATAGACCTATCTCCTTGTTGCCAACCATATCCAAGATTTTTGAAAAGCTAATAAGGAACAGGCTCATAAGACATTTGAACCGGTACAATATATTGAATCACAGGCAGTTCGGGTTCCAAACTGGCGTAGGTACGCAAGATGCAGTTGATACTCTAGTACAGGATGTTAGAAGTGGACTAAATTCTGGGAAAAAGGTGGCTGGCCTCTTCCTTGACTTGAGCTCCGCTTTTGACACGGTGAATCACGACCTACTAATAAGTAAGCTGGAACATTACGGTGTAAGAGGCAAAGCCTTGGAACTTCTTGCATCATATTTTCAAAACAGGAAAATGTTCGTCGAAGTAAAGCAAGTAATGCGCGGGCGAAATGATAATGAAAAAGACCAAAACGTCACTGATCATAAAGCTTGTGAACAGACCTTTAAATCTAAATTGCAGAATATTACCATAGGAGTTCCTCAGGGATCAATACTTGGTCCGGTTTTCTTTATAGTCTTTATTAACGATCTAATAAAACATATGGAGAAATGCTTAGAAGGGCATACACAGCTAGTAGTTTTCGCGGATGACACGAACGCCGTAATTTCTGCTGATACTATTGACTCACTCAATATGCATGTAAATGAAGCTTTAGAAGCATTTCACAAATGGTTTACAATTAATGGGCTCAAGGTGAATGCAACTAAAACCAATTTGATATTATTTCGGACAACTTCAAAAAATAAGGCAAATATTAATTGTACATTAGACGGTGAGAATGTCGACATGGTAGAGGTGGTCAAGTTCTTGGGCGTACATGTTGACTGTCACCTCAACTGGAAAGCCGAACTTACAAGCATGGAAAATTCTATCAGCTCAGCATGCTATGTTTTGAGAAGCCTAAGAAATGTTATTGACATACCGCAACTAAAGAGGGTGTACTTCGCGTTGGTAGAGTCCAAACTGAGATACAGCATCTTATGCTGGGGAGGTAGTTATCAATATAACATCAATAAGGCCTTCGTGTTACAAAAACGGGCAATCCGCAATATTGTCTGTATACGTCAGCAGGAATCATGCAGAAAACATTTTAAAGATCTGAATATCCTCACTGTGCCTTCGCTGTATGTGCTTGTGCTTATGAAAAACTTTGTTAAATATGTACAGAAGTTTGAAACAGAAGAGGAAAGGAGGCTAAGGGAAAGTACCAGGAGGAAAGACTTCCAAACAAAATGTATTCCTCATCTGGACATTGTTAAACATGGTACTTGCTACATGTCAGTGAAAATATTTAATAAGCTTCCCGATGACCTCAAAATTATTTTATACAAACGCCACTTTATATCCAAATTGAAGCAGTATTTATTGGAAGGCTGTTTTTATTCCTTAGATGACTTGTTATAAACTTATAGTTTTTGTCTCGTATATTTCCTCAGTCTATTACTTAATGTGACATTAGATTTATTAATTGTTTTTCTTTCTTTTTTGACATTTGTTATTATTGTTCTTTATTGATAAATTTAGGCATGACATGTTCTCTGGTTTTTTTTTTTTTTTTTGTGACATTTTGGTATAATTGAGTGTTGTCTTTTGGCATTTATGCATTTTCTTATTTTTGATTTTATTCGTTTTTTTTTTGTATAACAAATAATAATTTCAAGACTTGTTGTTACTGTTAGTTGCCGTATGATTTGATTTTGTTATGTTTTCACTCTCTGCCACTTTCAACACAATGTAAAAATTGTTCTGAATAAATGAATATGAATATGAATATGTGGTAGTCGACGCAACGTTCTGCTTCAGGGAACACGCGGTGTACATTGGGGAAAAGGCCAGTGCAGCCTTCGGTAAGTTGTCGCGCGTCTCCGCTGCATCCTGGGGTATACGGTACAGGGCCCTTAAGACCCTGTACCACGGCACTTTTTCCGCCATTATAACCTACGCGGCGGGGTGTTGGTGGAGGCGGGCGAAGTTTCACGTGGTACGCTCCGCATTGTTAAGGACCCAGAGAGGGGCTCTGATCCTTCTGACCAAAGCCTATCGCTCCGTAAGCACCCCGGCTTTGCCGGTTCTTGCGGGGGTGCTGCCTGCCGACTTAGCGGTGACGCGTGCTGGCAGGCTGGACAACATTCGACACCTGGGCCGGGACGAGTTCAGGACGGAGGGGAGAAAAATTTCGGAGGAGACTGTTGCCTTATGGCAGCAGAGATGGGAGGCGGAGGATAAGGGTAGGGACCTATATCGATTCTTTCCGGACGTGTTGGCTCGCCTCAGGGCAACCTGGGTCGAGCCGGACTATAAAGTCTCACAACTACTTACCGGCCACGGATGTTTCCGCAAGAGGTTACACGACATGACTCTGGTGTCAACTCCACACTGCTATTGCGGGCATGTGGAAGAGACAGCGGAACACATCTTGTGGTGTTGCCCACTGTATAGCGCTGCCCGGGACACGATGCTCGACGGGATCTCGCGGGAGGGGGAGGGTCCGGTCCACTACTGCGACCTCGTGTCCTCGGAGGCCAACTTCCGACTACTAAGAGACTTCGCGCACCGGTGGCACGCGCAGCGGTCGCTGCTGGAGCAAGGCGAATGATTGACGAGCAGCACGGGAACCGCGCAAGCGACGAAGCCGTATATGTATTTGTCTGCCGCAAACGCGGCCAGCCGCTAGCAGCCGCCCCTGAATGGGGAGAGGGCCGGGACAGAAAATTTGTGGGAGTCAAGAAAGTGCACGCCCGAAAGAGCAGTCGCAAGTAAGGCGTGCACCTCCCGTGATTCGGTCTTAATAGCCAAGAGGCTGGGAAGACCATGGGCTGGAGGAGGGTGTCCCTCATGAGCCAGCAGGAGGAGCTCTACCGCCGTCTGCTCGAAGAGCAGATAGCGGTGAAGGAAGCGGAGCTGGTGGAGATGGAGGCTATGGGGATGGAGGCGGGATTTCGGCCAAGGCAGTCGCTGGTTCGGACGCCACCGTCCTCCTTTAGCACCCCCATCACCTCGCCACCTCCACCCCCGGGCCAGCTGCCGCCGACTACGACGGCCACCAAGCGACCGCTGACTTCGCCGCAGGAGATACAGGAGGCGGTAAGGAGGCGCGTGCAGCTGATTAAAAAGGGACCAGCAGCACCCCCAATCGGGGGAATTCTCCAGGGCGCGGCGGCGCCACAGGTGCCAACACCGGCAGCGCCAGCTTCGGTGACAGCGACGACGCCGGCGGCCGCGACGACAACGGTTCAGCAGACTCCGGGAACGGTAAGCGGACCGGACCTTGCCAGAGCGGGGTACGTGGAGCTGGCCAGCCTAGCCAACGCGGCTACGCTGGGAATAATGGATGCGGTGAAGGCCAAGACCAGCAAACTAAATAAAGAGGAGATTGCGGGCATTGGACAGCACGTGACCGTGGCAGGGTCGATAATCACGGCCCTCATCTCAAGGCTGGCAGCAGCGGAAATGCGGGCGGTGGTTGCGGAGAGTGGGAGAACGGGCGGACGACTGGAGTGCCAGGGACCCGGTACAGCAGTGGTGGGCAGCAGGCCATCATACGCCAACGCGATAAAGCTGGGGAGGGATACGGCCCCGGAGCCCATCCCAAAGCGCGTTGGCCCAGTTGTGGCAGTGTACCCGGCCGAGAACCAAAAGGAGACCCTCAAAACGGCCGAGGACACCAAAAGGGCCCTTCAAAGTGCCGTCAACCCGGCGGGACTGGGGATAAGGGTGCACGGGGTCAGGAAGATTGGTGGAGCGGGCCTACTCGTCGAGACCACGAGCGACAGGGAGGCTAAAGCCTTTAGAGAAGCGATCCCGGACACGCTCCGCACAGCTGAACCGCGGGCCCGGCGCCCGCTCATAGCCCTGGTAGGCATCGACGCGGAGCTGAAGGCGGAGGAAGTGATGTCCTCTCTAAAGGAACAAAATATAGGTGAGCGACCAGATGCTGCGGAATTTAAGTTGCTGTTCAGCAGGAACCGCAGGAACGGGAGGAAGATGTGGGTGGGAGAATGCCCGGCCGAACTCAGGCGGCACCTGGTCGAAAAGGGTAAGGTATACATAGGGTGGGACGTGGTGGAGGTGAACGACTTCGTGGACGTCACCTGCTGCCTGAAATGCCACATGTTCGGGCACCCGGTTAAATACTGTCGGGCGAAGCAGATGACATGCGGGAAGTGTGGCGAAGATGGGCACAAAGCCGAGGAGTGCCAGTCGACCAGCGCATGCTGCGCCACCTGCAAGAAGCTCGGCAGGAAGGGGGACGACATCTCCGGGCACCGTACCAACAGCCGGGAGTGCCCAGCGAGGAAACACGCTGAGGGGCGCAGCATCGCTGGGGTAAGCTATGAGTAGCGAGCGCCCAACGCTCTCCGCGGGGCAGGTAAACCTACAGGGGAAGAGGGTCGCCACACTGGAGCTGCCGACAGTGGCGAAGGAGCAGGGCCTGGATGTCATACTGGTCCAGGAACCGTACGTCCACCCCCAAACCGGAGTCCCTGTACCGAGGGGGGCCTGTTTTATAGCGTCCGGCAACATGCCCAAAAGTGGCATTTTCATAATGCGGCCGGACGTGACGGCAACAATTCTGCAGCACCTCTGCAACACCCACTGCACCGTGTGTCACATACACCCGGACTTATACCTGGTGAGTGCGTACTTTCAATACAGGGACGACATAGCGGTGCACCTCAGTCACCTAGATTTGGTGATAGGCGCCCTACGAGGGCACCGGATAGTGATTTGTGCAGACACAAATGCGCACTCACCAATGTGGTTCTGCCCTGACCGGAATTTCATGGGAAGAGATCACACAACCACCAGAAAGCGGCAGCTAATGGAGGACTTCATAGCCGGTTATGGACTCACCCTTTGGAACCAGCCAAACCAGGCATACACTTTCTCAACGGAGAACGGGGAGTCCAACATTGACCTCACCATGACTAGTGGTGGGGTCCGGATATCCGACTGGACGGTCAGGGACAGCATCTGTAACAGCGACCACCGGCTGATCACGTTTGGGGTATGTGGCACGCGCAGGCCTGCTCCGAGAGCGGAACCGGCGGACGCGCCTCTGAGGTTTCGGGATCGCGGTGTGGACTGGAAGCGGTTCCAGGATCTCATCCACGAACGGGTGGGGGGTCTAGACTGGCGGAAGACGGCATGCGAGGTAAGTAAGACCTTTACAAATATTATAGTGAGAACGGCGGCTGAATGCTTAGGCAGCAAAAGGGACAGAGCTTCAGGATATGAATGGTGGTCTCCGAAACTGGATGACATGCGCAGAAGAACGAATAAAGCGAGAAAGGTATGGCAGAAGAGCAGAAAGCGAGGTATGGGGACAGCTGTAGTAGACGGAAAGAAAGAAGAGTACAAGGCATGCCACAGTAAATATAGGGCTATGATGGAGGAGGCGCAGACCAACTTCTTCCGCGAGCTGGCCGGTTCCGGGAACCACGACCCTTGGGGACTGGCATACCGGGCAGCAAGTGGCCGAGTACGAGCGCCGCCGAACGTCATAAATGGCATCAAGCTGGCGGAGGGATACGCCGGGGACGCGCATGCAGCGATGGGTGCGATGGTGAAGGCCCTGTGCCCTGACGACGATATTTCAGCTGACACGGCATACCACAGACAGGTCAGGCTGCTGGCTGCATGCGCTCCCTCGGGACGTGACGCGCCTCCTCCATCGATTGAAATGATGGGAAAAATAGTCCGGGATCTGCCCGACACTGCGCCGGGGATGGATGGGATCACGGCCCGCATAATGAAACATGTGTGGCTCGCGGCTGACTCCGAGCTGACGCGCGTATTCGGCTTGTGCGTTGAGGAGGGTACTTTCCCCGATACGTGGAAGGACGGGAGGCTCATAGTCATTCCGAAAGGCAATGACAAACCGCTAACCGATCCTAAAGCGTACCGGCCCGTCACGCTACTCTCTGTTCTGGGCAAAATCTTGGAAAGGGTGATGCTAAAATGCGCCCCTAGTATTTCGAGCAAATTATCGTCCTGCCAGCATGGGTTTACGAGGGGTCGCTCTACTTTGACAGCACTACGTTCCCTTCAGGAAGTAGTTGCAAAGAGTGCGGCGAAATATGTACAGGCAGTGTTCCTGGACATATCGGGTGCGTTCGACAATGCGTGGTGGCCCATGATTTTGCTGAAGGCGAAGAACGGCGGATGTCCACCAAACATCTATAGGATGTTGGTGACGTATTTTAATAACCGCAGAGTGGGGTTCTTTGTCGGCAGCGAAGTCATGTGGAAGTCTGCAACTATGGGCTGCCCGCAGGGCTCAGTTTTGGGACCCTCACTGTGGAACTTGCTCATGGATGACCTGTTTCGCCTGCCATACCCACACGGAGTACATATGGTTGCATATGCCGATGACGTGACGGTTCTTATCGAGTCGAACTCCCGAGCCGGCATTGAGGCTTCGGCCTCATGCGCCATGGCGCTAATTCTAGAGTGGGGTGCGCGCAACCGGCTAGGATTCTCCCCCGGCAAGTCATTCTCAATGACTATGAAGGGGAAGCTTCCTGGCCGCCCCCCCGTGATTAGACTCGGTGGGATTCCCGTCAGGGGGGTGGAGTCAACCAAAGTGTTGGGTGTGGTGGTCGATGCAGGCCAGAGCTTTGGGGAACATGCCCGCACCATGGGTCAACGGGCCGCAGCTGCATTCGGGAAAATGTCGCGCGTCTCTGCCGCATCCTGGGGGATCCGGTACAGGGCCTTACTAGTGTTGTATCGGGGAACCTACGTCGCTACGATCACGTATGCGGCGGGGTGTTGGTGGAGGCGTGCGACCATGCACGTGGTGAAAAGCCCACTATTGCGAACGCAACGGCCGGCGCTCATCCTACTCACCAAGGCGTACCGCTCGACCAGCACGGCGGCGTTGCCGGTCCTGGCTGGCGTGCTGCCTGCCGACCTCGCGGTCTCACTTGCTGGCAGGATAGACGACGTTCGTCACCTCGACCGGGATGAGTTTAGGACAGAGAGGAAACAAATTTCGGCGGAGACCGCTGCCTCCTGGCAGCGCAGATGGGAAGGTGAGGGACAGGGTAGGGAACTCTTCTGTTTTTTCCCGGACGTGTTGGCTCGACTCCGGGCTACCTGGATCGAGCCGGACTACCAAGTTTCCCAAATTTTGACTGGCCATGGAGGATTTAAGAAAAGACTGACTGAGATGAGGTTATGCGAGGATAGCCTATGTTACTGTGGGGAAGAAGAGGAAAGTAGGGACCACATTCTGTGGAGATGTCCCCTTTACGAGGCACATAGGGCAAAGATGATGAATGGCATCACCCGTGAGGCGGAGGGACCAGTATATTACTGCGATCTCGTGAGCTCGGAGACTAACTTTCGTCGGTTGAGAGACTTCGCACATGCCTGGAGCAAGATACGGAGCAGGCTTGAAATCGAGGAACGGACCAGGACCAGCGACGAAGGCGTTTTAAGTGCTGTTGGCCGCCTTGGCGGCGTAATGCTGGAAAGTGGAGCCGCCCCAGAAGGGGGAGAGGGCTCGGGACAATAAAAAGAAAATTTGTAGGGAGTCAAGCGTTGCGCGCCGGAAAGAGCAGTCGCAAGTACGGCGCGCATCTCCCGTGATTCGGTCCATATAGCCAGGATGGCTGGAGGGACCATGGGAGGTTGGTGGGTTTGTCCCTCAGGAGGACTTGAGAACTTGGACGCCGACGCTCGGCGAGTGCAGACGTCTCCACGTTGTTTGCTCCGAGGTTGTCGCGTTCTTGTCGCGCTGCTGACGGGACGGGTTGAGAGCGGGAGACTCGGTCCCTCCTTGTCTCGCTAAGGGCTAGCGCCATAAGCGACCGCGGCCATAGTTGAAACGGTACCGAACCAGGTGAGACGGCAACAGTTAGCCTAAGTGACAGTGACATTTGTGCGACATTGACGCTGACGGTAGTGACGTTCCCCCCCTTCTTTACGAGAGTGACGTTCCCCCGCCTTGCGACAGTGACGCTCTGTTGAAGTGACAGTGACAGTGACCCGGACACATTTGTAACCCCCCCCTTTTTGACATCTCCCCCCCCCCACCTCCCCACCCCCTGCCCCCTCCGGTGTCCCCCCCCTCACCCCCTCTGAGGGTCGACCCGGACCCCCCCCCCCGCACCCCGGTCCAAATTTCCTCACCCCCCCTCTCCGTAACTCTGTCAGTTTTAGGGTTAGGGAGGCGTGCGAGGGCTCATTCGCCAGGGATTTGGCCCCTCTTTTGACTGGCCCTGCCAGAAATGTCGGAGGAGTCCCTGGAGGAGCTGCTCCAACAGGAGATGGAGCGAAAAGAAAAAGAACTGGAGGAGTTGACGCGCATGAGCATGGAGCACGGCTTCAGCCCACGCGCGTCATTGCAAAGGACTCCACCATCAGGCTTCGGGCAGGCTCCAGTACGGTCCGACCAACAGACCGGGAAGAGGCCGCCTACCTCCCCCCAGGACATTCAAGAAGCACTCCGCCGCCGCATTGGAGCGCGGAAGCAAGCGGCTCCACCTCTTGCGGGGATCCTTCGTGGACCACCGGCGCCCCCTTCGATGGCGCAAGCACCAGCACCAGCACCGGCACCGGCACCAGCACCAGCACCAGCACCAGCACCAGCACCAGCACCGGCACCACCACCGTCGCCGTTGCTGTCGACAGCGACTCCGGCCGCGACTAACAGCAGCGGACGACCAGCGGTCGAAGCCACGACCGAGGAGATTGCGGGGATGGCGGCTGCAGCTACGGTGGGCATTATGGAGACAGTCCACAGCAGGTTCTCCAAGCTCAACAAGGAGGAGATAGCGGTGATCGGCCAGCACGTGGCCACGGCGGGATCTGCGATCACCATCCTGATCGCCAGAATGGCAGAGGCGGAGCGGAGAGCGGCTGTGGCAGAGGCGAGATTGGAGGTGCTGCAGGCGGTAGGTCCGGTAACACCGCCACAGGTGATCCCATCTGGGGTCAAGACTTACGCGGGCGCAGTTGGGAGTCGCAGCCAGGGACCAGTGGTGGCCGTTTACCCCAGGGAGGGGACGGACATCGCGACCTCGGAGGACACGAGGAAAATTATAAAGGCCTCGATAGCCCCTGCCCAAATGGGAATCCGGGTTAATAGGGTTCGCAGAGTGGGTAACGCAGGAGTGGTTCTGCAAGCGGCGACAGCGCAGGACATCAACCGCATCAAGGCAGCCCTTCCAGCGAGCCTTAAGGCAGCGGACCTAAAAGGTAAGTCCCCGCTTATTATTATTAGGGACCTGGAAGGGAAGGACCCAGAGTGGGATGAGGTCTGTCGTGCTATCCACGAGCAGAATATTAAAGGGGACAGTAAGTGGACCCTGGAGGCAATGAAGGCACAGAGCCGACTTGCCTTCAGGAAAAGCCGCCAGGGGTCGAGCTACTCGGCGATTGTGGTTGCCTGCTCTGCGGAACTCAGGGGGGCCTTAATAAAGAAAGGCCGACTGTATATAGGATGGGAGTCTTGTCGAGTGGAGGACTTCACCACGGCAGTCATCTGCAGGAGATGCTCGATGTACGGGCACAATGAGAAGCGGTGCAAGCAGGAGACGGCGACCTGCACTAAGTGCGGTGGGACAGGGCACTCCGCGGATGACTGCAAGGAAAGCACAAGCAGATGTGCAACGTGCCACAAATATGGCCAAAAGGGCGCCGAGGGGCACGCCACGGGTGCTAGGGATTGCCCGGCGCGTGTGTCGGCCGAACGACGTATGATCGAGGCCACACACTACTGAAATGGCTCCACAGTCAATAACAGTCGGCCAAATCAACCTGGGCAGGGGAAGGCTTGCCACAAGGGAGTTGCCCAGTGCGGCCAGGGAATTGGGTCTTGACATAGTGTTGCTCCAGGAGCAACCCACTCAAGAGGACCCAGAAAGTGGGATAACCGCACACGGGGCCGGGGCGCAGGCTGGGGTGCTCATCGTTCGCGAGGACCTCCCATGCGCCGTCCTTCGCCACCTGTCCACCACACACTGTATCGTGTGTCATGTCCAGGATGGCGGGGAGGGCGTTTATATGGTGTCCGCGTATTTCCAATACGAGGACGACATCGATGTCCACCTGCAGCACTTGGGTATAGTGCTCGACGCCCTTAGAGGGAAAAGAGTACTCATTGGGGTGGACTCCAACGCTCACTCTCCGATGTGGTACTGCGAACCGCAGCAGTACTCTGGTCGTGGGCCAGACGTCACGCACCGGCGTCAGTCGATGGAAGCGTTTATCCTGGCCCGAGGTCTTCGGTTAGAAAACCAGGAGGGTCAACCGGCGACCTTCACAAACCACAGAGGGGAGACTAACATCGACCTCACACTTACATCCGGAGGCACCCTGGTGACGGGGTGGAGAGTGAAGCATGTATTACAAAGCGACCACCGAATGTTAGTTTATAGTGTGGCAAGCGAGCCCACCGCAGGCACTGTCTCAGAGTCCCTGCCTGCCAAATTTCGGGATCGTGGCGTGGACTGGGGTCCGTTTGAAGACCGCCTCAGGGAGATAGTGGGGGGAATTAAATGGAATCGCCCCGCCTCAACGGTCTGTGCTCAATTCACCGAAATGGTAACGAGCACCGCAAAGCAGACCCTAGGGGTGGTTAGGGCAAAACAGAGGGGCCACCCGTGGTGGTCACCCGAACTGGATCGGCTTCGACAGACGAACAATACCCTCCGGAGGGCTTGGCAGTCTGCTCGACGGGCCAGCGGGCCTGTGGAGGAACGCGCGAAGGGGCGATTCCATGAGCATAGGCGTAGGTATAGGAAAGTCATGGAGGAGACGCAACTTAAGTATTTCAGGAAAATCGCCGAATCTGGTAACATGGACCCGTGGGGACATGCGTACAGAGCGGCGAGTGGGAGGCACAGACCTCCCAGTAATGTAATCAACGGCATCATTTATGCCCAAGGACATGCTGAGAGCGTTGATGAGGCCATGCGCGGTCTCATGCACTCCCTGTGCCCAGATGACGACGTCATCAAAGACACGGGGTACCATAGACTAGTGCGAACATGAGCTCATTGATGCCCACAGGAGAAGATGCCTCTCCTCCTACGGACGAGATAGTGAAAAGGATAGTCGAGGATCTCCCCAACACGGCACCGGGTATCGATGGGGTAAGTGCACGTATCGTACAGCACAGTTACGCAGCCGCGCCGGTCGAGTTCACTCAAATGTATAGGCGATGTGTCCAGGAGGGTGTTTTTCCGAAGGTATGGAGGGATGGCAGGCTGGTTGTCCTACCGAAAGGGAACGGCAGGCAGCTTGATGACCCGAAAGCCTACCGACTCGTCACTCTGTTGCCGATTCTTGGTAAGATTTTAGAACGCGTAATGCTTAGGTGTGCCCCGCAAATGGCAAGCTGCATATCGGATCGCCAGCACGGATTCACTCGGGGACGGTCAACGGTCTCGGCACTGAACGCTATGCTGGAGGTCGCTCACAGGAGTGAGTCAAGGTACGTTCAGGCAATTTTCTTGGATATCTCTGGTGCCTTCGACAATGCCTGGTGGCCCATGATCATGCTCAAGGTGAAGCGGGGAGGTTGCCCGCAGAACATCTATAGGATGCTTGCGGACTACTTCACGGACCGCCGGACGGGGATGTTCGTGGGGAGCCGGGTGTTGTGGAAGACAGCGACAATGGGTTGCCCGCAGGGATCGGTACTGGGCCCCACGCTCTGGAACGTGCTCTTGGACGACTTGCTTCGGCTCCCATATCCGGGGGGGGGGTTAGTGTTGTGGCTTATGCCGACGACGTGACGATCCTGATAGAATCCGAGTCCCGGGCAGGCATAGAGGCTGCGGCCTCTACGACGTTAAAACTTGTCGGTGAGTGGGGGATCCGTAATAGGCTGGACTTCTCCCCTGGGAAGTCTGCAACTATGACAATCAGGGGAAAATTCCAGCGGCCTCCCACCATCAGATTCGGGGGGACTTCTGTCAGGAGCGTCGGGTCGACCACGGTGCTGGGAGTGGAGGTCGATGCTGGTCTTTTGTTCTCGCGGCATGCAGCATCGATCGGGGACAGGGCGGCAAATTGCTTCGGCAAGATGTCGAGAGTGTCGGCATCCTCATGGGGTATACGATACAGGGCCCTTAAGGTGCTGTATCAGGGAACTTTTGTTGCGACGGTGACGTATGCCGCGGCATGTTGGTATGGGCGTGCGTCCCACTACGTTGTGCGGAGTGCGCTTCTGCGCACCCAGAGACCGGCACTGGTCCTTCTGACCAAGGCGTACCGATCGACTAGCACCGATGCGCTGGCGGTGTTGGCCGGTGTCCTGCCGGCCGACCTCGAGGTAATCAGGGCAGGCGAACTAGGCGTGGCGCGCGAGTCCGCGACCACCAAGAAGGAACTTCGGAGCGCCAAACTCAGCGGGACTGAGTCCGCAATTGCCGCATGGCAGGCGCGTTGGGACACATCGACGAAAGGTAGGGAACTATATCGGTACTTCCCGGACGTGAAGGCTCGACTTAAGGCGTCTTGGGTCGAGCCGGACTATGAAACCTCGCAACTGCTCACCGGACATGGCTGCTTTAGGGATCGACTTCACCGAATGAAGCTAGTAGAAGTGGGGTACTGCTACTGCGGAGAGAGTGAGGTGGAGGACGTACACCACGCACTGTGGGAGTGCAAACTCTACGGGGAAGAGCGTAGGCAGCTTTTAGGACAAATCACGGTACTTCAGGCGGGCCCGGTGTACTACCCGGATCTGGTAGGATCTGCGGAAAATTTCCGGTACTTCCGTGAATACGCGCGAAGGTGGCACAAGATACGCAGTGGGCTGGAAAGAGGCGAAACATCATTAGGAGACCTAGAAGAGGCAGACTAAAGGCAGGACGTAATAAGATTGAAATAGGAAAACTGTGGAACTAGCGGTACCACCTAAGGGTGGGCACACGGCGGACTTAGGCGTCCAAGTGCGTACGTGTGTATGTCACGCCCCAGAAGGGGGAGAGGGTTGACTAGATGGGACAAGGACAAAGAAACAATTTGTTAGGGAGAAATGTGCACACCCCGAAAGAGCCGAAGGCAAGTAAGGGTATGCATCTCCCGTGATTCGGCTTGTATAACCAATAGGTTGGAACAAGCCATGAGGCGGAGGTGGGTGTCCCTCAGGAGGCTTCGTCGCTTGCATTCGTCGGGGACGGACGTGTTCGCGGAGCTCACATCGGAATAATTCACGAACCGAACCGCTCGGTGTTATCTCAAGTGTTGCGAAGTATCGGCCCCTCTTGCTCTCGCATGGGCGCTTGCCCATAAGAGCTCGGCGCCATATTGTCTTGTGAACGGGATAGGAGATAGTGACTCGAAGTGTAGTGAAGTGTACATACTCGGTGCCTCCTGCTTGCTCCTACGCGGTCGTCCATAAGAGGCAGCGGCCATCTTAGGATTTGTACCGCGAGGAGAGGGACGGAGTCATCGGGGTAAGGTTAGTGACAATTGACATTTGTGACAGTGACACTTAAGACAGCTGTCAGATCTTGGCAGCTGTCACGACTGTGACGACTGACGCAGCTGTCAGGTATCGGCCATGTCGAACTATACTAGTATACTAGTGACCGGTGACAGTGACACTTGACGACAGGGACGTTCAGTTATTGCTTCTAGTTTAGTTTAGTTATTAAGGTAGCTTAGCTTTAACTTGTGCTTTTACTTTTAAAATTCTTAGGTGACAGTGACACTTCACGACAGTGACGTTTGTTAGCGTAGTGTTTGGCCATTACGGTGCTTATTTGGCTATAGTCGATTTAATCTGTTGCTTGCCTCGCCTTTGCCGGTCAATCCCTCACCGCAGGCATGAGCCAGCAGGAGGAAATATTCCGCCGTCTGCTCGAGGAGGAAATTGCGACGAAGGAAGCGGAACTGGTGGAGATGGAGGCGATGGGGAGAGAGGCCGGCTTCCGGCCCAGGCAGTCACTGGTCCGGACGCCGCCGTTCTCATTTAGCACCCCCATCACCTCGCCCCCTCCACCCCCGGAGCAGCTACCACCGACCACGGCAGGCACCAAACGCCCCCTGACTTCGCCACAGGAGCTCCAGGAGGCGGTACGACGACGGATCCAGGCCACTCGTAAGACTCCCGTGGCTCCCCCCATTGGTGGAATACTGGCTCCCACCAAGAAGCCAACCGCACCGATCGCGCAACCACCAACCACGGAGCAGCCCACTCAGGCTCTGGAGAGCTCGACCTGCCACGACTACTCTACCGCCGGGTACACCGAGCTCGCGGCATACGCAGGTGGATGTACCACGAGCATTATGGACGCAGTGCGGGCAAAATCGGGCAAGATGAACAAGGAGGAGATTGGCACAACATCAGCAGCATTGACAGCAGGTAGCCATTGCCGGGGCCATCATGACCACGCTCATATCGCGTCTCGCAGAGGCTGAATTGCGCGCTGCCGCGGCCGAAGCACGAGCCCGGGAGATTGAGCTGAGACGGTTCACGGATTGAGGACATGTGGGAACGGGGGGGTCGTCATCCAGACTGCCTCACCCAACGCGATCGAGGCCCTGAAGAAAGCCCTGCCCCCAACCCTACGCGTGGCCGAGCCTATGGACCGGCGGCCACTGATCTCACTAGTCGGCGCCGATGGTGGTCAGGGTTTCGACGACCTTCTGTCGGATCTCTGGGAGCAAAACCTAAAAGAAAACCCCGACTGGCCCCTGGAGAAGGTCTCCGCGGAGATACGGGCGCTATACCGCCGAAACCGGCACGGGAACAAATGTACGTGGGTGTGCCAAGCCTCTCCAGCCCTTCGTCAGATGCTGGTCGGCAGGGGCAGGGTTTACGTGGGCTGGGAAGTCATCGAAGTGAACGACTTCATTGGCGTGACTTGCTGCCGCAGGTGCCAGCAATTTGGGCATCCGGAAAAGTACTGTCGGGCGAAGACGATGACCTGCGGACTATGTGGCGAGGACGGCCACAAGAACGCCGAGTGCCAGTCTGCCACGAGGCGATGTGCGACCTGCAGCAAGTTCGGCAGGAAGGGCGCAACCGACCACTCGACGAATGCACGGGATTGTCCAGCCCGACGCCACGCCGAGGAGCAGGAGCTAAAAAGGGTCAACTATGGATAGACCCGCCAAGGGCGCTATAAAAATCGGGCAGCTGAATGTGCAGGGAGCTGCCGACGCCACCGCGGCTGTCCCAGCCATGGCCAGGGAATACGGCCTGGACATGGTACTGCTGCAGGAACCGTACATCGGCGAGGAAATTCCAACTCATCCACACCTACTCATCCCACCAGGTGGCGCGGGTAAAGTAGCCATCTACTTATCCCGTGCCGACATCCCGTGTGTCGTCCTGCCCCACCTGTCCAACTCCCACTGTATGGTGGCTGTTGTGGACATCGGAATGCCGAGAGGGCTAAGCGTGGTGGCATCATACTTTCAGTGGTCGGACCCTGCCAGCCCATACCTAGCCCACCTTGATCGCGTGCTGGACTCTACTAATGGAAGCCCAATCATCATTGCAGCGGATCGGGAACTCCACCGCGTGAACTATGGCTAGCTCACCCAGGAGGTACAGGATAGGCCAGCTGAACGCACAACACGCGAAAGACGCCTGTGCGGAGCTGCCGAGGATAGCCAAGGAGTGGAGCTTGGACGTGATACTGGTTCAGGAGCCATACATACCCGCAGACTACACCCAGGCTGACCCCTTAATGCTGCTTCCGGATGGCGCGAACAGCCTGGCAGCCATTTACGCCGCTAGAACCAACATCGGCTTCTGCACACTCGCTCACCTAACATCCAGGAACTGCATGGCGGTAAGGATGGATGACGGCAGCGCCGGAGGCCTGTGTCTTGTCAGCCTGTACATCAGACCAACGCAACCTGTCGGGCCTCAACTGGAACACATCGGCAGGATCCTGGACCAGACTAGAAGCACGGGTGTTATCATAGGAGGGGACATTAACACCCACTCCCCAATGTGGAACTCCCTACCCCGACACTACACTGGGAGGGGACCGGCAGCGAACGACAGGCGGGAACAGGTGGAGTCCCTTATCATCGGCAGAAGCCTAAACATCCTGAACCGGGAGGGACAGCCGGCTACCTTCTCGACGGTGAACGGCGAGTCATACGTGGACGTCACCCTGGCCACCCGGGATATATCGGTGACTGGGTGGGAGGTCCAGCCAGACGCCAGCAGCTCCGATCACCGGTTGATCATCACCGAGATCACGCATGGACAAGGACGGAGACCAACACCACCAAACCCTGAGCTGTCTGGAGCGCCAATGAGGTTTCGGGACCGTGGGGCGGATTGGGCTCTTTTCCGCGAACATATTCACAGATTGATGGGGAGGATCCGCTGGGCTCGCGGAGCCAATAGTGTCAGCGCCGATTTTACTGACGCGGTGAGGCGCGCGGCGGAGACCGCACTAGGCCGCGTCGGGAACACCAAACGGGCCGGCGGGTATGAATGGTGGACTCCGGCTCTCGACGAGGCGCGGGGCGCCCATTGCAGGGCTCGTAGGGCTTGGCAACAAGCCAAGAAGCGCTGCCTTCCCGAGGTCCTTCTGGCCTCGGCTCGACAGCGTTTGAGTAGTGCTCGCAGCAAATATAGGCGTCTAGTCGAGAGCACACAAATTGCTCATTTCCGCAGCCTCGCGGACTCCGGGAACCGCGATATATGGGGCCACGCGTACCGCGCGGCCAACGGGAACCTCCGGCCGCCTGCCAACGTCATTAACGCTATTAAATATGTGGAGGATTACCCGCAGGGTGTCGAGGCGGCCATGACCCAACTAGTCCGCGCACTCTGCCCGGACGATGACGTCCTACGCGACTCTCCATACCACCAACAGGTCAGACTCATGGCCGCCTGCTCACCCTCGGGGATCGACTCGC
Organism: Pelosia muscerda; assembly: GCA_963691645.1. Classification (NCBI taxonomy): domain Eukaryota; kingdom Metazoa; phylum Arthropoda; class Insecta; order Lepidoptera; family Erebidae; genus Pelosia; species Pelosia muscerda. The sequence continues at coordinate 4,227,886 of OY829125.1, forward strand.
CCCCACTGTCGCGTCAGGAGGTGTGGAAAATAGTCAAAAGTCTACCAAGCACCGCTCCGGGCATCGATGGAATTACCGCCCACATGATCAAACATGTGTGGCGCGCAGCTGGCTCCGAGCTAACACGCGTTCTCGGTCTGTGCGTTGAGGAGGGCATTTTTCCGGATACGTGGAAGGACGGACGCCTGGTGATACTACCGAAGGGGAATGGTAAACCCCTGTCCGATCCCAAAGCGTATCGCCCCATCACGCTACTCCCTGTACTGGGCAAAATCCTGGAGCGGGTCATGCTCACCTGCGCCCCTAGCATTACACGCAATCTGTCTGCCTGCCAGCACGGCTTCGTACCCGGCCGCTCGACCACTACGGCCCTTCAGGCCTTTCAGGACCGCGTACTCGCGAGCACAGCAAAACACGTGCAGGCCGTATATCTTGACATCTCCGGGGCGTTCGATAACGCTTGGTGGCCAATGATACTCACGAAGGCAAAAGGCGGGGGATGCCCTCCCAACATATACCGCATGCTCACGTCATATTTCACCGGCAGGCGGGTGGGGCTGTTCGTGGGCAGTAGGGTCTCCTGGAAAACCAGCACCATGGGCTGTCCGCAGGGGTCGGTCCTTGGCCCATCCCTGTGGAATTTGTTAATGGACGACCTCTTTCGCCTGCCATACCCAGACGGAGTCAATCTGGTCGCCTATGCCGATGATGTTACGATCCTCATCGAGTCAAACTCGCGCGCCGGCGTGGAGACTATAGCCGCAAAAACAATGACATTAATAACTGAGTGGGGGGCTCGAAACCGTCTAGGCTTCTCCCCTTCCAAATCACTCTCCATGACCATGAAGGGAGGGCTCCCCGGGCGCCCTCCTGTGATCAGACTCGATGGGGTCTCATCAAGTGCGTAGAATCGACCAAAGTACTGGGTGTGGTGGTCGACAGGAGGCTAGGGTTCGCGGAGCATGCGGGATCCTTAGGGGAGCGGGCCGCCGCGGCCTTCGGTAAAATGGCGCGCGTTTCTACTGCCTCCTGGGGCCTCCGTTACCAGGCCCTCAAATGTATCTACCAGGGCACCTACCACGCAATAGTTACATACGCGGCAGGGTGTTGGTGGAAGCGCGTGCCAACGCATTATACGGTGAGGAGAAAGCTCTTGAGCACTCAGAGGCCAGCTCTTATCTTGTTAACCAAGTGTTATCGGACAGTCAGCACCGCTGCCCTATCGGTGCTGGCGGGCGTCCTGCCGGCTGACCTAGCGGTGGAGCGTGCTGGCAAAATCGACAATATTAGGGACCTAATCCGGGAAGAGTTCATTGCGGGGAGGAACCAAATTGCGAAGGAGACGGTTGCCACATGGCAGCTGAGATGGGAGGCGGAGGACAAGGGTAGGGATCTTCATCGGTTTTTCCCGGACGTACTGGCTCGTCTGAACGCGACATGGATCGAGCCTGACTACAAAATTTCGCAGATCCTGACGGGGCATGGGGCGTTTCGGCAAAGGCTACATGGCCTGGCCTTAGTGCGGTCTCCGGCGTGTACATGCGACGCAGGAGTAGAGGAGACTCGGGAGCATGTCCTATGGGACTGCCCAATCTATGGGTGGGAAAGGGAGCAGATGCTCCGCGCGATTATGGGCGAGGAGGAGGGCCCGGTCCGCCACTGCGACCTCGTCTCCTCGGAAGCAAACTTCGGGCACCTTAGGACGTTCGCGCATAGGTGGTACGCACGTCGCAGCCAGTTTGTTGACGATCTGGAGTTTGAATGACACGGCGCTGGAACCGGGCGAGCGACGAAGCCGTGATAGTGTCGTCGGCCGCAAAGTCGGCAAATCGCTTAGCCGCCCCTGAATGGGGAGAGGGCCGGGACAAATTTGTGGGAGTCAAGAAAGTGCGCACCCGAAAGAGCAGTCGCAAGTAAGGTGCGCACCTCCCGTGATTCGGTCTTAATAGCCAAGAGGCTGGGAAGACCATGGGCTGGAGGAGGGTGTCCCTCAGGACTTCGTCGTTGGCATTCGTCGGGGACGGACGTGTTCGCGGAGCTCATAACCGAGTAATTCACGAACCGAACCGCTCGGTGTTATATCAAGTGTTCGGTTATCAATCGGCCCCTCTTGCTCTCGCATGGGCGCTTGCCCATTAGAGCCCGGCGCCATATTGCTTTGTGAACGGGATAGGAGATAGTGACTCGTAGTGCAGTGAAGTGGATACTCGGTGCCTCCTGCTTGCTCCTACGCGGTCGTCCATAAGAGGCAGCGGCCATCTTAGGATTTGTACCGCGAGGAGAGGGACGGAGACATCGGGGTCAGGTCAGTGACAATTGACATTTGTGATAGTGACACTTAAGACAGCTGTCAGATCTTGGCAGCTGTCACGACCGTGACTGACGTTTACTAGTGACCGGTGACAGTGACACTCGACGACAGAGACGTTTAGTTATTGCTTGTAGTTTAGATTAGCTTAGTTATTAAGATAGTGTTTAATTTGTGCCTGTGCTTGGACAGCTGTGACAGTGACACTTTACGATAGTGACGATTAATTATTGCTAGTTATTGCTGGTGCTTTACACGATAGTGACGTTTGATTATTGCTGATTATTATTGCCTATTGCTTGCATAGTGATTGTAATAACTGTGTGTACTTAGCCAGTATTAGAGTAGACTTGAGTAATTTAGCTTACGTCAGTGCCGGATAATTACACTGCTGGCATGAGCCAGCAGGAGGAACTTTACCGCCGTCTGCTCGAAGAGCAGATACCGGTGAAGGAAGCGGAGCTGGTGGAGATGGAGGCTATGGGGATGGAAGCGGGATTTCGGCCAAGGCAGTCGCTGGTCCGGACGCCACCGTCCTCCTTCAGCACCCCCATCACCTCGCCCCCTCCACCCCCGGGCCAGCTGCCGCCGACTACGACGGCCACCAAGCGACCGCTGACTTCGCCGCAAGAGATACAGGAGGCAGTAAGGAGGCGCGTGCAGCTGACAACAGGTGCCAACACCGATAGCGCCAGCTTCGGTGACAGCGACGACGCCGGCGGCCGCGACGACAACGGTTCAGCAGACTCCAGGAACGGAAAGCGGACCGGACCTTGCCAGAGCGGGGTATGTGGAGCAGGCCAGCCTAGCCAACGCGGCTACGCTGGGAATTATGGATGCGGTAAAGGCCAAGACCAGCAAGCTGAACAAGGAGGAGATTGCGGGAATTGGACAGCACGTGACCGTGGCAGGGTCCATAATCACGGCCCTCATCTCAAGGCTGGCAGCAGCGGAGATGCGAGCGGTGGTTGCGGAGAGTGTGAGGGGAACGAGCGGACGACTGGAGTGCCAGGGACTCGGTACAGCAGTGGTGGGCGGCAGGCCATCATATTATGCCAATGCGATAAAGCTGGGGAGGGACACGGCCCCGGAGCCCATCCCAAAGCGCGTTGGCCCAGTTGTGGCAGTGTACCCGGCCGAGAACCAGAAGGAGACCCTCAAATCGGCCGAAGACACTAAAAGGGCCCTTCAAAGTGCCGTCAACCCGGCGGGACTGGGGATAAGGGTGCACGGGGTCAGGAAGATTGGTGGAGCGGGCCTACTCGTCGAAACCACGAGCGACAGGGAGGCTAAAGCCTTTAGAGAGGCGATCCCGGACACGCTCCGCACAGCTGAACCGCGGGCCCGGCGCCCGCTGATAGCTCTGGTAGGTATCGACGCGGAGCTGGAGGCGGAGGAAGTGATGCCCTCTTTAAAGGAGCAAAACGACCCGGACCCCCCCGCACCCCGGTCCAATTTTCCTCACCCCCCCTCTCCCTAACTCTGTCAGTTTTAGGGTTAGGGAGGCGTGCGAGGGCTCATTCGGCAGGGATTTGGCCCCTCTTTTGACTGGCCCCGCCAGAAATGTCAGAGGAGTCCCTGGAGGAGCTGCTCCAACAAGAGATGGAGAGGAAAGAAAAGGAACTGGAGGAGTTGACGCGCATGAGCATGGAGCACGGCTTCAGCCCACGCACGTCATTGCAAAGGACTCCGCCGTCGGGCTTTGGGCAGGCTCCAGTACGGTCCGACCAACCGACCGGGAAGAGGCCGCCTACCTCCCCCCAGGACATTCAAGAAGCACTCCGCCGCCGCATTGGAGCGCGGAAGCAAGCGGCTCCACCTCTTGCGGGGATCCTTCGTGGACCACCGGCGCCCCCTTCGATGGCACCAGCACCAGCACCAGCACCAGCACCGGCACCACCACCGTCGCCGTCGCCGTCGACAACGATGGCAGTAACTAACGCCCTGGCCGCAACAACTCCGGCCGCGACTACCAGCAGCGGACGACCAGCGGTCGAAGCCACGACCGAGGAGATTGCGGGGATGGCGGCTGCAGCGACGGTGGGCATAATGGAGACAGTCCACAGCAGGTTCTCAAAGCTCAACAAGGAGGAGATAGCAGTGATCCGCCAGCACGTGGCCACGGCGGGATCTGCGATCACCATACTGATCGCCAGGATGGCGGAAGCGGAGCGGAGAGCGGCGGTGGCAGAGGCGAGATTGGAGGTGCTGCGGGCGGTAGGTCCGGCAACACCGCCACAGGTGATCCCATCTGGGGTCAGGACTTACGCGGGCGCAGTTGGGAGTCGCAGCCAGGGACCAGTGGTGGCCGTTTACCCCAGGGAGGGGACGGACATCGCGACCTCGGAGGACACGAGGACAATTATAAAGGCCTCGATAGCCCCTGCCCAAATGGGAATCTGGGTCAATAGGGTTCGCAGAGTGGGTAACGCAGGAGTAGTTTTGCAAGCGGACACTGCAGAGGACATCAACCGCATCAAAGCAGCCCCCTTCCAGCGAACCTTAAGGCAGCGGACCGTAAAGGTAAGTTCCCCTTGATCATTATTAGGGACCTGGAAGGGAAGGACCCAGAATGGGATGAGGTCTGCCGTGCCATCCACGAGCAGAATTTCAAAGGAGACAGCAAGTAGACCCTGGAGGCAATGAAGGCACAGAGCCGACTTGCCTTCAGGAAAAGCCGCCAGGGGTCGAGCTACTCGGCGATTGTGGTTGCCTGCTCTGCGGAACTCAGGGGGGCCTTAATAAAGAAAGGCCGACTGTACATAGGATGGGAGTCTTGTCGAGTGGAGGACTTCACCACGGCAGTCATCTGCAGGAGATGCTCGATGTACGGGCACAACGAGAAGCGGTGCAAACAGGAGACGGCGACCTGCACTAAGTGCGGTGGGACAGGGCACTCCGCGGATGACTGCAGGGAAAGCACGAGCAGATGTGCAACGTGCCACAAATATGGCCAAAAGGGCGCCGAGGGGCACGCCACGGGTGCTAGGGATTGCCCGGCACGTGTGTCGGCCGAACGACGGATGATCGAGGCCACACACTATTGAAATGGCTCCACAGTCAATAACAGTCGGCCAAATCAACCTGGGCAGGGGAAGGCTTGCCACAAGGGAGTTGCCCAGTGCGGCCAGGGAATTGGGCCTTGACATAGTGTTGCTCCAGGAGCAACCCATTCAAGAGGACCCAGAAAGTGGGATAACCGCACACGGGGCCGGGGCGCAGGCTGGGGTGCTCATCATTCGCGAGGACCTCCCATGCGCCGTCCTTCGCCACCTGTCCACCACACACTGTATCGTGTGTCATGTCCAGGATGGCGGGGAGGGCATTTATATGGTGTCCGCGTATTTCCAATACGAGGACGATATCGATGTCCACCTGCAGCACTTGGGCACAGTGCTCGACGCCCTTAGAGGGAAAAGAGTACTCATTGGGGTGGACTCCAACGCTCACTCTCCGATGTGGTACTGCGAACCACAGCAGTACTCTGGTCGTGGGCCAGACGTCACGCACCGGCGTCAGTCGATGGAAGCGTTTATCCTGGCCCGAGGTCTTCGGTTAGAAAACCAGGAGGGTCAACCGGCGACCTTCACAAACCACAGAGGGGAGACTAACATCGACCTCACACTTACATCCGGAGGTACCCTGGTGACGGGGTGGAGAGTGAAGCATGTAGTACAAAGCGACCACCGAATGCTAGTTTATAGTTTACAGAGTCCCTGCCTGCCAAATTTTGGGATCGTGGCATGGACTGGGGTCCGTTTGAAAGCCGCCTCAGAGAGATAGTGGGGGGAATTAAATGGAATCGTCCCGCCTCAGCGGTCTGTGTTCAATTCACCAGGGCGCAGCGTGGTAACTGCGTATTTTCAGTGGTCGGACCCTTCCGGTCCGTACCAGGCCCACCTTGATCGCCTGTTGGATGCTACGTAAGGAAGCGCTATCCTGATTGGAGCGGATGCCAACATCCACTTGCCACTGCGGGTAGGACCATGGGATGGAAGGTGAGAAAGTCCTTCAGGAATCCACTACTCCGTCTACTCGGTATGTGAAGTCAGCAAGGCCTTCACGAAAATCATAGTGCGAACGACGCCTGAATGTCTAGGCAGACAAAGGGATAGAGCATCAGGATATATATATAATATAAATGGTGGTCAAAACATACAATACATTCTTGCCAATAAATACAATTTGTGCTATCAACGAACAAAATTGTCGAGTGGTTTGTTGTTTTAGGTAGTTTTGTTTTAGTTAGTACCTATAATTTCTTCTTTAAATTTTGTTTTTGATTACAAGTTTTGTTTCTGAATTTATAAATTATATTATTTTATTAATTACCACCTCAATCTCGTACTCTCCGTAACACAACGGTATTTCATACTGTAATGATACAATTCGGCTTGAATTTAAATTGTTTATCTTATTGTATTTTTATTGTAACTTCATTATAATTGTTTTTATTTTTATTTTATGTAACTACTCTGGCCATAAATAATGTTACGTAACTTCTGTATTTATTGTTTTTAAATTGGAACACCTTTTTCAATTTATTTACATTTTGCGCCATTTCACGTATTGCTACGTGTTCATTATCTAAATACAATATGGAATGGGGCGTTAAAGATAATAGGATTGCAGTGATCGCCTTGTACAAGTGGATTTGGAGCCGTCGGCCATATTACAAATACTTCAAAAACTTGTAATCAGCCAACAATACACCAACACTTCGTCTGTTGAAGAGTAGCAAGGATCAGAACCATTCGTTGGACTCCCCGAAGCCACACTCAAAAGGGATATTCTAGAGCAGGCCAAACACAGGCAGCTTAAGGAATGGAGGAACAAACCAGGCCTAACACATTCGAAGGAATTCATAAATAATGTATTAGGAAGGCTGAGCGAGAAATCAATTAATCTCAGCAGGTATAGAATCCGAAAAATAATGGGAGCGTTTACTGGCCACTACAGCACAAAATACACCTTGAGCAAGATTGGTATCATGAACGAAGAAACATGCAGACACTGCAAGGAGGACGTTGAAACAATGAAGCGTATGTGCTTCATTGAGTTGTTAATGCCACGCCTTAGGAAGTCCATAGATTCGTGGTCAAACAGATTAAAGTAAACAATATTTATTTGGTTTTTGCTGAGACTTTAATAAGTATGTAGGTTAATAATATTACATTAACTACTTTTTAAAAAATGCATTTTCATTTGTAACAGAACTTATGGCTGGACTAGGTCAAGATCTTTTTAGTGTAAGACAACAACAACAAAAAAACAGCAATTAATCGATAACAATAGTTATTTGTGCAACAAGAGAGCAAAACTGTTTTTTGCTGCGAGTGCTGATTTTGAATCCTGAGCAAGCGAGGGATTCTAGGATTGAATCACGAGCGTAGCGAGTGATTCTACTGTAGAATCCTGAGCGTAGTGAGGGATTCAAATGCACGAGATGCAAATAATTTTGCTCTCGTGTGGCACACATTACTTTTCACTTCAGCAGCGAGAACACATAAGAAATATTACTTAGAAGATAATGCAACACTTATTAACAGAACAGAACACCTATTATTAATTAAAATAATGCTGAAAATTTTAAAAGTTAATAATTAATCTAATTACTTATTGCTGTTCTGCAAATTTGAAGTTGAAAGTTAAAAGTTAAATTTTATACCCGTTATTTTTAAGGTGAGTTCAGAAACAGCGTACGTGACATTTTATTTTTCAAATGTTGATAATAGTAATCATTATAAATACTTATGCATTACTTATTTTGGTATTCAATAACATCACATAATTATTAAATAATGTAAATAAAATACATGGTTATTCTTTTACAAATATCTTTCAAATTTAGAATTTCGAAATAGGACCCTTGACGTGCCATAAATTAAAAAAAAAATCTTCAAAATACTTGTGTTTGTCACTCGAACTTTTTTATGGACGGTCAAGAGACAGAGTGCAGTGTATGTGGTTCGAAAGTTATTCGCGGAACAATTCTTTTTGAATCTATGGTTGGCACTCTTTATTGAAAATTAAAAAAAAAAATTAAAAAGCTACTTTGTCTCACTGAGTGAGCAAAATCGCATTTTGCACACTGTTTTTACGCAGCAAAACTCACTTGTTTGAGCTGCTGTGGTGAAATAGTTATTTGTGCAACAAGAGAGCAAAACTGTTTTTTGCTGCGAGTGCTGATTTTGAATCCTGAGCAAGCGAGGGATTCTAGGATTGAATCACGAGCGTAGCGAGTGATTCTACTGTAGAATCCTGAGCGTAGTGAGGGATTCAAATGCACGAGATGCAAATAATTTTGCTCTCGTGTGGCACACATTACTTTTCACTTCAGCAGCGAGAACACATAAGAAATATTACTTAGAAGATAATGCAACACTTATTAACAGAACAGAACACCTATTATTAATTAGAATAATGCTGAAAATTTTAAAAGTTAATAATTAGTCTAATTACTTATTGCTGTTCAGCAAATTTAAAGTTGAAAGTTAAAAGATAAATTTTATACCCGTTATTTTTAAGGTGTGTTCAGAAACAGCGTACCTACGTGACATTTTATTTTTCAAATGTTGATAATAGTAATCATTATAAATACTTATGCATTACTTATTTTGGTATTCAATAACATTACATAATTATTAAATAATGTAAATAAAATACATGGTTATTCTTTTACAAATGTCTTTCAAATTTAGAATTTCGAAATAGGACCTTTGACGTGCCATAAATTAAAAAAAAAACCTTCAAAATACTTGTGTTTGTCACTCGAACTTTTTTATGGACGGCCAAGAGACAGAGTGCAGTGTATGTAATTCGAAGGTTATTCGCGGAACAATTCTTTTTGAATCTATGGTTGGCACTATTTATTGAAAATTAAAAAAAATAAATTAAAAAGCTACTTTGTCTCACTGAGTGAGCAAAATCGCATTTTGCACACTGTTTTTACGCAGCAAAACTCACTTGTTTGAGCTGCTGTGGTGAAAAATAAATTTTTAACCTATTCGAAAAGTGAACGAATAGGTTAAAAACAAATGCAAAGCTCGGCAACAATAATGTATTTTTTCGAGTTACAATTTCATTTTATTTGTATGCAGTTTTTTAAGTTTGTTTTAAATATATTGTTCCTTAATATGTAACATAGTTAAGTTAAGTAAACAATTTTTAAGATAATTTTGATTTTAACTTTTTGATATTTATTTGTTAGAACGGTAAAACAGCTTTTAACCAATCGTATTAAGAACTCCATCATGTCTTAATTTAATGTAATGTAAAATTTGTAAACTAGCTGTATGTGTGTCATTGTTAGAAACTCCTTCATCTTAACTCATTTGTACGCGTTCTTGTGGAATGCAATCTGGACTCTAATCCTATTGCTTCGTATTATTATTGTATTTCTTGTTGGTTGTAATCTGTTGTGTGATAAATATTGTAGCAGATTGCCACAGTGATAAGGCCGCCAATTGTATCTACCACATAAATCGTACTTCTGTTTTATTTTTATATCCTTAGTGTATGTAAAATGAATACTTGTTATTATTACATGGTAATTATTTTTTAATATTTTGCTTTTGATTTATTACAACCCCGTTACATCGTCAGCAACACATTTAATTTAAAATTTAAAGGCTAGAAATGCTCTATGACTTAATTTTGATCTTCATTTTGATTATATTTTGATTGTAATTCTGTTTCCATTCTTTATTACCACCCCATCGCATTTTCAGCAACAAAAGTATCTTACGACTGCAAATACAGAGCTCAACAACAATAATGCGTGCGCATTTACTCATAGACAACAAAGTACAAAACAAAAAAAATACAAAACCAATATAAACGAATTAAAAGTAAGCTCAAACTAATATAAAAATGAATTGATGTTCGTTCGTCTCGCTAAACTCGAGAACGGCTGAACCGATTTGGCTAATTTTTGTCTTGAATTATTCGTGGAAGTCCAGACAAGGTTTAAAAGGTCTCGGAATGGAGCAGCGGGAACGGGATCAGAATCCACGCGGGCGGAGCCGCAGGCAACAACTAGTTTGTATAATAGTTTTCTTTAATAATAAGTAAGACAACCTGACATCAGGCACTATGTGACTTTACTCTATTAGAGGTGTCGAACAAAGTATTTGGTTTCTGAATCTTAATTTGATTTTATTTTATTTCAATATTCTTTTTATTGTACTTCTGTTTTTAATTTTATTTTATTTATTACCACCCCATCACATCCTCGGCAACAAATTATGTATCTTAGGACAACAAATACAAAACTCGACAACAATATTCTCAACGACACGGGACGTTACAGTTTGATTCGAATCTTAAGGTAATGTAGGTAATTTTGTTTTATTTTGTTGTTGTCTTTAATAAACAGTTAAATTATAAAACCTTTTTAAATTATTTGGCTTATACAACATTCAGGGACCACGGGTAAAATAATTCCCGTGGTACCTTCCAGGGACGATCACAGGGACCACGGACAAAAAAGGATTTTTACCATGTAGTTAATTGTAATTCTGTTCTTAAGATCAATTGTGATTTTTATAAATTACTACGAACATACTCGACAGTACAAAAATCTACAACAATAAGGGGTACATCCGTGGTAATTAGGGTCCACCAGCGTTACTGGCACACTAATGGCAGTTGACACATTAAGCTAAAATAACAAATATGTATGACAAAGGCGATGCCAATGCCAATGGATTACCAAGCAATCAATGCAATCTATGCTCCCTCCACTGATTGCCACGATTATTCATTATTGTGCGTGGATAACTTTATTCACATTAAAATCCTCAATCCCAAAAATACACAGCAAAAAAATTACATAGGGATTGCGGTGTGTCGTCAGCCTTACCATTACTTCTAAAAGTAATGATGAGTGGGCGCACAAATAACTGTTACCCGCATATCTCTGGATAGCTCGCTGGACAGTCAAGTAGTAACCACGGGCGCTGAATGCATCCGAAAGATCTCCACAGACACAACCACAATAGTCGAAATTTTATTTAATTTAAATTTTGTTTTAAATTTTGATATTTTTTATTTTAATTTTTGATTATAGTCACACAGTATTATCAACACTCCTGCCGCAACGCCAGCAATTCATTAATAAAGACAACAAAAACAAACACAAAGTCACACAGCATTTACCGAAAAACAACCCGGATTTGATATCCGGAATGTGGAATTCAGTGATTAAAATCCTCAAACTAAAAAACTGACTTAGTGAGTGCGGTGTGTCGTTAGCCTTACCATTACTTCTAAAAGTATTAGAGGTTAGGCGCATAAATAACTGTTACCCGCATATCTCACGACAGCTCGCTGGACAATCAAGTCGTGACCACGGGTGCTACAATGCATCCAAAACCTCGACAAAAGCAGTTTCACCGTTAAATTAAAATAAACCAATTTTTTTTACATATCTCCATTGCACAGCCACGACCACAATAGTCGACATTTTATTTTATTTAAATTTTGTTATTAATTATAATATTTTGATTGTAATTACAATTTTTTTAATCACCACTCGTGGCTTATTCTCTGCAACACATCCACCTAAAGGGAATAAATACATCGCTCGACATCAATAATGCAAATTCCGGCGTTATAATTTGATTTGGTTCTTAATTTGATTTAAATATTTGATTTTGATTAAAATTCCGTTTTTAAACCACCCCCGTCGCGTTCTCAGCTATACATTCAAAGACAACAAATAGGTACAAAGTTCGAAAACAATAAATAATGTTTATTATAACCCTCGTGTTACAATTAGTTTTGAATCCTAATTTTTATACTTATGAGAATTTTTGTATTTTCATTCTAATTCTGTTTTTTATTTCATTTATTATCACTCCTGACGCAACACCAGCTACACATTGACAACAAAAACAAACAAACATCGAAAACAATAATGCGTACAGCCGCGTTAAATGCGATAATGCTTTCACAAAAGATGATGGCTCCTTCAACCACTAATTCACCCAAAGACAAATTCAAAACATAAATCCAACCTCAATGCAAATTAGATTAAAGTATGCTTTTTGAGGACTTTCGGATGATGAAAATCAATGCAGAGATTAGCACCCGGCTCCTCTCCACTGATCGCAACTATTGTTCACGGAGTGTGCGTGAAGGTATTGAATATCCGGGATGTGAAATTCAGTAATGAATCCTCAAACACAGGGTAACAAAAAAACTAGTGAGTGCGGTGTGACGTCAGCCTTGTCATTACTTTTAAAAGTAATCAAGGTTAGGTGCACAAAAAATGTTACCCGCATATCTCTTGACAGCTCGCTGGACAGTTAGGTCGTAACCACGGGTGCTGCATCGCATATGAAACTACGACTATTGTAGTTTCATCGCTAAAATAAAATAACCCAAGTATATTTTTAAATATATCTGCATTACACAGACACGACCATATTAGTCAACATTTTATTTTATTCAAATTTTGTTGTTAATTATAATATTATTTTTAATTTTAATTATTTTGTTGATGGTATTTTTAATTGTAATTATAATTTTATTAATCATCACCGTGTCTTATCCTCTGCAACACATTCACCTGAAGACAATGAATTCAAAGCTCGACAACAATAATGCAATATCCGGTGTTATAATTTGATTTAGATCCTAATTTGCTTTAAATGTTTCATTGTGATTGAAATTCAGTTTGTAATTTTATTTATTAACACTCAAAGACAACAAATACAAAGTTCGAAAACAATAATGTTGTGTAAAACCAGTGTTACAATTTGATTTGAATTTTTATTTTTATTTTATTTATTACCACTCCTACTGCAACACCAGCAACTCATTAATAAAGACAACAAAAACAAACACAAAGACATACAGAAAGACAACAAACACAAAACAAAAATCTAACTTCAATTCAAATTACTTTCGGATGATGAAACTCTGTGCAGAGATTAGCACCCGAGGGATGTGGAATCCAATGATTATAATCCTCAAAACCAAAAAACACGGTGTCAAAAAAATTGACATAGTGAGTGCGGTGTGTCGTTAGCCTTACCATGACTCTTAAAAGTATTAGAGGTTAGGCGCACAAATAAATGTTACCCGCATATCTCTCGACAGCTCGCTGGACAGTCAAGTCGTGACCACGGGCGCTACATCGCATCCGAAACTTCGACTAAAGTAGTTTCATTGCTAAAATGAAATAACCCAAGTATTTTTTTTAAATTTTACCATTACACATTTTATTTTATTTAAACTTTGTTGTTAATTACAATATTTTTGATTTTAATTCTTGATTTTTTTATAATATCACGCCTATATCCCCGAAGGGGTAGGCAGAGGTGCTAGCACCCACATTTCGCCAGTTTATATTTAGGTCCCATTGTAATAGGTGGCGAGCCTATTGCCATTTTTGTATTGAATTTTTGATTGTAATTATAATTTTATTAATCACCACCCGTGTCGTATCCTCTGCAACACATCCACCTGAAGAGAATGAATACAAAGCTCGACAATATAACTTCAGTGTTATAATTTGATTTGGATCCTAATTTGCTTTAACTGTTTGATTGTAGAAATTCTGTTTGTAATTTTATTTATTACCATCTCCGGCACAGCCTCAGCTAAACACTCGAAAACAACAAATACAAAGTTCGAAAACAAAAAATGTTACAGTTTGATTTGAATTTGAATTTGAATTCTTTTTTGTTATTTCAATTTTATTTTTACCACTCCTGCCGCAACACCAGCAACTCATTAATAAAGACAACAAAAACAAACACACAGTCACACATTTTCGGAAAAACAAGAAACACAAAACAAAAATCCAACCTCAATCCAAATTAAATCAAAGTATGCTTCTTGAGGACTTTCAGATGATAAAACTCAATGCAAACATTAGCTCCCGACTTCTCTCCACTGCACCAGTGTTATTCACTGATTGTGCGTGAAGTTATTTAATGATTAAAATCTTCAAACCCAAACACAGTATCAAAAACCTGACATGACATGAGTGCAGTGTGTCGCCAGCCTTACCATTTTTTTTTAAAAGTAGAGGTTAGGCGCACAAATAAAATGTTACCCGCATATCTCTCGACAGCTCGCTGGACAGTCAAGTCGTGACCACGGGCGCTGAACGCATCCGAAATGGCGACATAAGTAGTTTCATAATTGATCGAGATAAGTCTCGAAGCTATGTAAATAGAATGAAAATCACACACCGTGAGAAAAAAAAATGTTCTATGTAGTTACTTGTGTAAACAATATTAGATATTGTCTAATTTTCAGTGTTCTTTCGCTATGAAGTTTATTTTTTATATCAAGCACACGTCCCACCTGATGGAAAGTGGTCACTGTGGTGGACGTTTGCAATACCAAAGGCATCACAGAAACTTTCTAATGCCTCGAAGAATCCCATATTGTACCCGCTTAGAAAAACCAAGCAGCGAGTTTATTTCACATATTGTGGTAAGTAGGTTTTCCTTATCAGATCTTTTAACTAAATCAGAAAATAAGTTGAAAACTCAAGTTATGAGAAACACGAGATCCTGGCGCGTTCGGATTGATTTGATATAAACCATGATTGGTGGATATCACTTAGGCGGCAGACAAGCACACGGCCCACCGGATGGGAAGCGGTCACCGTGGCTTATGGACGTTTGCAACACCAGAGGCGCCACACACGTGCTGCCTATCCTGTAGAAACCTTCTGATGCCCTTCTTGAAGAACCCCATATTGTAGTCGCTTGGGAAAACCACGGCAGGGAGCTCATTCCACAGCTTGAGTGTACGCGGGATAAAATTCCTTTTTTTGAGCTCGTCCCCCACTGCAGTACACCGTGCTTTCTTCAAGACACCCAAAAAAGGGGCACTATGCATAAAGTACGGTATGTGACGTCACCAGGGTCAAGATATATGCCGAGGAACACGCAGCTCGTATCTATGCTTCTGTTCTTCAGTTATGCCGACGCGACGTGGGCAGCACGGCGAACTTGCAGTAGTCTAGAAAAAAGGAATTGCTAAATAAATAACTTGAAAAATTGTGGCGGCAGTGAATTTACTATCACGCAGGATGTGCGGGTTCGATTCCCGCTCAATGCCTACACCAGTCTCATCCGTTGCTTCGCAACTAAAATTAAAAAATATTGGGTATACGAAGACCTCTACGAAAATCTTCGGAACTTAAGCCAGTCCCCACTTTCAAAGTTGGTACATTTTCAATGATTGACGGGCTCTGGCGTAGTCTTTCCTCCCGGAGTTAGGAGGTCAGGAGGTCAGACGGCATTTGCTCGAGTAAAAGTCGCCATATTAGGAGTAAAAGTGTAACTAACTCTGTGGCAATGATGGAAAGAACATTATTGGTTCCATATGGTCTGGGACATTGTTCCCACATCAGTTCGAGGTCTAAGCTAACCTCATCCGTAGTTGTTAACCTCGTCTGTGGTTGACAGACAATGAATTTTCTTTCGAGGGGTCAGGCGACAGACCTTTCGAACTAAGAAGAAAGGAGATCGAACCCCAATCTTCATAACGTAAACTTCATATAAGCACACAAAACCCCTTCTTAAATTAGACGACTCAAACGAAATTCAAGTAATCACAGCTCGAGTTTGACGTTTCAACAACCAATCAGCAGCTCTCAAAAAGCATCACAGCAAGATGGCGGTTCCTTCCAGTTGCTTAATGTAAGAATGGGTTTATAATATTAGTATTGTATTAGGTCGTCCGTTGTCGTATGCACACGCATGCATGTTGGCAGTCTCACTGTGTACCTACTGTTTCGTTCAATCGTCAAAAAACAAAATTCTCACAATATTATTTGCGCGAACTTGCGAAGCATGAGACAGCGGTCAATCTTAATAAGCATGATCGACTTACCTGTTGGTATGTGGTTACTGAAGACTGGCACCTCAGGCATGACTGTAGCCCCTCGGCGTAATAGCTTCCGTCCTTGTGAAAAGGCCGCTTCAAGATCTGAAAAGAGGACATAACTGAATTTAGAAGATTAAGTAATTGCTCTAAAGCAATATTAAAATTGCTGCGCGCACTGCTTTAGTCGAATTGGCGGCTTTATTATGAAATCATTCGATAGACCAGGGGCTCTAGCCAAAATGCATTCGTTCCGAATTTACATTCGTCATCGTTCAGAAAATGTATGGTAGTGACATTTGTTGTCGAATGTCATGTGATTCGCTCCTGCCCCTGCTCACTGTGCGTCTTACCACCATTGGTCAGATGATGTAGAATTCAGCCAATAAGAGGTCTTAATTCAAAAAGCATTGCGTTGTCATTACTTTCTGCATACTATGAATAACTGGTAAAAGCCGCGGTAGCCTAGTGGTATGGGTAATTGACTGCTAAAATGAGGTCTCAGGTTCGATCCCAGGTTTTAGCATGGCAACTTCGTCTGCGTCAACCCGTTTTGCAACATTTTTCATTCCTGCTCCGCACCTATTGGTCGTAGCGTGATGGTATATACATATAAACCTTCCTCTTTAACCATTCCATATCTATTAAAAAACCCGCATCAAAATCCGTTGTGTTGCTTTTGGGGCTTTACCTTGGTGACTGCCTTCAAATGTTCTCGGGGACTAGATGAAGTCCTTTTAGAACTATTCTTCCAATCTTCGATCTGTTGACTGGCTTCTAGGAGTAACCTTCGGAAGCTCTGGCCGCTGGACAGCAATTACAGCACATCAGGTCTAAGACATCTGTAAATAACATTAAATAAATAAATAAATATTCTAGGACAATCTACATAACGCCACCTAGACTCATGGTAAGCATAGTTTAACTAGCCTGTATGTGTGTATACTTAGATGCTTTTTTTTGTAAACACATAAATATTATACATAGAAACACCCAGACCAATGCAAATATTCATATACATGCACACAAATATTTGCACTGAGCGGGAATCGAACCCACGTCTCCTGCGTAACAGTCGCGTTCACTACCGCCACGCCACATTAAAATCCGTGTCATAAAGGTTAAGTTGACTTTAGGATACGAAAATAAGCATTTAAAAAAATAGTTTGTGAAATTGTCTGCATCCCGCCTGATGGTAAGCAGTGGCGCCGTCCAGAACATGGTGACCACCGTTACATATGCCGTCCCTGCAACGGTGGTCCCCAGTAATTGACCACTGATGGCCTCGACACTTGTTTTTTCACGCCCCGCTTAAAGGACCTGAAACTGTAGGATGAAGGAAGGTAGGAAGGGAGGGAGGGGGAGAGAAAAAGTAACCAACAAACAAAAAACCGTTTAACCCTCAACCTAACACCATAAAAAAGAAAAATTTGGTCCAATATGGACCAATCGCGAATTGGACTAACCGCGAATTGGAGTAACCGCGAAATGGACTAACCGCGAATTAGGTGGATTGGACCAAACGCGACTAAACGTGGAGAAGGCCAGCCGGTACCAGGCTAAGTGGTGTGTCACGGAAGAGGCCTATGTCCAGCAGTCGACGGCCGCACGCTGATGATGATGACTAACTTACCTCAATAAACGATGTCATCGGAACAGGCTTGTGACGTGGTCTCCTTCTCTCGGAGCTGGCGACCCAGCTGATAGCGACGGGTCGGCTCCGTGATGCTGTCACTCGGAACTTTGTACACACCCTGCTGACTCCGGTCCCTCCATGCTTACGAAAATCTGTTCAATATACAACACGATTTTAGATTCTCCTATTATTTAATGATGTACGTATAAACGCCGGCGCTGCGTCGTCGTGCGGTGCGTTAATACCTACCTACTCAGCGTATTTGGTGTGACTGTGACAGGGTATAGGTACTAAAACTATTATTTAAGCCCAAAAATCATACAATATCTCACCAATAATCCTACAATATCTCCCTAAAAATCGTACAATATCTCCCCAATAATCCTACAATCCTTAAAATCTCACCATATCCCCTAAAATCCTTAAAATCTCACCATATCCCCTAAAATCCACAGTCACCATCATCATTTCAGCCACAAGACGTCCACTGCTGAACATAGGAGGCCCCCATCGACCTCCAATCCGACCGAATGTAATGTTTTTTTTTTTTATAAAGACGATTTTAAAATACCTATTCAACGACACCCCACTTGACATAGTTCATTGATGTTATTTTTTTAATTTTCACAATATGGCGTCTGGTTGTCACTGTGGTGAATTTTGATTAGTCATGTCTTTAGTGACACTCGCAATGTTACGACGAATCAATTGACATAAGAATTATCAAAATCGGCCTATGCATTTGGTCTCTAGAACGCCACATAGTAACAAACATACATACATAGACTGATAAACACATTACCCTCCTTTGCGTCGCGCAGTCGGGTAAAAAGGTAGGTAGTTCACAGTAGGTAACACAGGACGGAAATGCCGCGCTGCCGTCGCACCCACGCCGCATATTCGAACTGAGTAAAACAGCATGCCGGTTCGTGATTTCGTGATGTATACCTATGCCAGAGTCTAGGGGCCCAATCAGTCAAATCTCTGGCATCAAGGCTCACTCTGGGTTCAATCTACGACTTTGAGATGACCTCTCGAGTCAGCAAGTACCTACGTATATACCTATTCGAATGTCTGACGTCGAAATATTCGAAATAGAAGAAAATCAACGCTCACCTGTACAATTTCCAGGCTTCTGGAGTTCATAGTAGTGTCTAAATGTACTCCAACTTAGTGTTATATGAAATAGAAAAAGATCGTACAAGTTTTCGGCACGTGGCCGGTACATGGCTGCCACGAAAAATATGCAAAGTGAAGTACATAATTAAATATTGAGCGAAAGATACCCACTAATAAGAATCGCGAATTACAAACAATCCAATAAGTGTTTAATAATTTCGAAATTATTAATTACAATTATGTGAAAACGGATAAAAGACTTCAATTTTCGAATCGAAACGACGAACGTTTGTCTGCAAAGTGAGTGAAGTGAACTTCGCCCGGATTCTATAGCCGCATAACATACTACAGCAGTGTTGCCAAACGGCTATTAAGGTTTACCTATAAATCTTACTAAAAAAAATTGGTTGCCTGTAAAGTCGGTATACGGGCGAAAGTTTTACGTGACAACGACTTCTGTCTCTCTCGCTCTTAGGCGGGCTAACTGTGCTCGAGTGGAAGGGACGCGTGCCTTTCACTTTTTATGTCTGTCTCTCTCGCTCTTAGGCGGGCTAACCATGCCCGAGTGGAAGGGACGCGTGCCTCTCACTCGCTCTCATTGTGAGCGCATAACGTGAGCGGAGCGTAACGCAGTTTCTTGAAGTGTCACCCGGCAAGCCAATTTATAAGACGTTGTCACGTCAAAATTATAGTTTTGAATTTGTTATTTAAATATAGTGCATTAATTCTTTTATTTCAGACTAGATAAACATATTGAACTTTGGTTTGGAGTTGACTCAGTCAGTGTAAGAATATTTAAGAGTGTAGAGAGAATAGTTAAATAAAAAAAACTAGATTGTATCGTTGCGTAGCATTGTGTAGTCTATTTTGACAGCAGCGCGCAGCGTGACATAAATTCCGTTCGTTTCACTTCAAGAGTTCTTCTTCTTTTTTTCTTAGATGGCAACATATCAACCCAATTTAGGGGACAATTTTGCCAGTGTCGAGTTGGGAATTTCTGCCAAGTCTTCAGTTAATTTAGTTGGAATGATTGATGATGATGACGATAAGACGGTGAAGGATGATAGTTGCCTCAGTAAAGTAGTGGAGACTTTACTAGAAGCTTCTCTTAGGGAGATTTTGACACCAACACGAAAAATCACAATTCATTACAATATTCCACTCTCCTACACTTGTGGGCTTTGTCCAAGCCGATATGTCTAAAACTCCACCATTTTTACACATAAAAACTCGAATGTACACCAAAATTAGAAAATGATACACTGCAGCGCTGTGACACTTTTCGCGTTTACGCCGAAACCCCACTTCAAGAGTTCTTCTCAATTTTCCTCTATGCCTTTTCTCTGAGTATTGGGGAGATTCTCTCTCCCTGACAACACTTTTATGACATAGACAAAATAAGAGATGTTTTTATATGTCATTATTTTTCCATAAATGTGGGTGGTTCCGGTTACGAATAAAAGCTAGGAGGGCCAACTCATGACCTAAATCGGTACAATTTTTATGAATTATATTACAGTAGGCACTTAATTATTTATGTTTTAAAAAATGATGTAATATTGAACCAGTGGTAGCTATACCTGTCAAAATTATAGTCATGCCAAAATAAGTTCTTTTTAAAAAGTGTTTAGGTACTTTTAGTTATTAGGCTTCATTTATCGTGGTATAGACAATATAGACATGAAAAGACAGACAGTGACAGCCTCCGTGGCGTGGCGGTAGTGCACGCGACTGCTACGCACGGGGCGCGGGTTCGATCCGCGCTCAGTGCAAAAAGTTGTATGCATGAATATGGCTGTTTGCACTGGTCTGGTAGTGCCTCGGAGAGCACGTTAAGCCATCAGTCACGGTTGCCATACAAACATCTATGGCAGTCGTTACGGGTAGTTGGGCCCTCAAAAGTGCAACCAGTTTAACTTGAAACTTCGACGTCGCCATTGGTCATTGGACCATTGGTTGTGGAGGTTAGATGGCAGTCGCTTCACTGCAAATAGCTACATCACAGTTAGAGTGGAAAGCCGACCCCAACTAAGTTAGGAAAAGGTTCAGAGAATGATGATCTTTTAAGAAGCGTGTCTTTGCTTTCTTCTTATGAATTCATACATACCTACTGTCTATGGAAAACAATAAAATTGTGTATGTTGAGTTTGAGAGTCCTCGGTATATGCCGCAGGGCGTATGGCAGAACATGGGGACTTAAACCAAAAATTCTGCACTGGATATACAACATGATGATACTACCGATAATCAAATACGGAAGTATAGTGTGGTGGCCAAGGACCACGAAAGTAACATGCAGGGAAACGCTCAGCAAAATCCAACGGATAGCCTGCATGTCTATAACGGGTGCATTTATAACAACACCGACAGCAGCGGTGGAACGACTATTAAATATGCTACCGCTGCATTCAATTGTACAAATGGAGGCTATTAAAGCTCTCAAAAGACTTAAGGATGCAGGACATATTACCAGCATACCAATGAGTTACACAAAAATGGAGATAACACCTGATCTTCGGGATCTACTAGAAATGAGGTCTGACAAAAAACAGCCTAAACTAGTATTTCATAGGAACTACAAGGTAACAATTCCTACCAGACAGGAATGGAAACAAGGTCTCAGAACCGATCAAGGTAATAGACAAATCTGGTATACCGATGGCTCTAAGACACTAGATGGCACAGGAGCAGGTGTACACGCGAAAAATTGCGACATCAGCGTCAGTCTCGGCAGATACGCCTCCGTATTCCAAACGGAGGTGTACGCTATTATTGAATGCGCTCAGGAGATTATAAATAGAAAAACTCATGGAAAGGAAATTTATATTCTCAGTGACAGCCAAGCAGCCATTAAAGCGCTAAGCTCTCCAAAGGTACATTCAGAAATAACACTGAATTGCATAAGAAGCCTAAACAAGGTTGGAAGAGCCAACAGATTGAGGCTCGTCTGGGTCCCCGGTCATGAGGGGATTGAAGGAAATGAAAAAGCAGACCATCTAGCCAGACAGGGATCTGCTAAAATACCTACAGGTCCCGAACCATTCGTTGGACTCCCCGTAGCCACATTCAAAAGGGCTATTCTAGAGCAGGCCAAAAAGAGGCAGCTTAAGGAATGGAGGACCAAACCAGGCCTAACACATTCGAAGGAATTCTTAAGCAATGAATTGGGAAGGCTGAGCGAGAAAATAATGAATCTCAGCAGGGACAGAATCCGGAAAATAATAGGAGCGTTTACTGGCCACTACTGCACAAAATACACTTTGAGCAAGATTGGTATCATAAATGAAGAAACATGCAGACACTGCAAGGAGGACGTGGAAACGATGAAGCACATACTGTGCGAGTGCCACGCCTTAGGAAGACATCGAATGGATCTACTCGGGAGGGGATACCCCAAACCAGAGGATTACATGCACCTGCGATTAAGAGGAGTGGCCACCCTGATAGAGAGGGCTATCCCTCCTCTAACCTAGGAGCCAGGATGGGGTCGACACAAAGGATCCAATAGGGTCGAAGTGTCCGCGAAAGCTCCAGAGCACGCACCCCAATAACATAAGATAAGATAAGATGTTGAGTTTGGTCCTTTTTAACCCCCGACGAAAACCGCCGAATATCTTAAGTTTAACCTATTTATTAGTGTGTCTGTGTGTAGTATCACACCTTTCATGGATGATTTGATTTTAGTGCAGTTTTTTTGTATCAAAGCTGAGCAATAAGAGCGAGTAGGTCCTCAGCTTCAAAATATGATCTGATCGTATCTGTTCAAGCATTTGAGGATGATCAGCTTTTTCTTAGTTTGAAAGGATCTTACTACGACAGGTCTAAGTCATTTGATTTGATGTACCTACAGTTACATCTGGAATCTCACACCCAGGACTTTCAAAACCCAAGATGGCGGCCGTATTTGTGCGCTTTCGGCATAAAAAATGAAGGTTGACTTGAACTAAGTATGATACATCATAGCAAGGATATTATGACAATAAAACAATATATAATCATCAACACTTTATTTAACAATATTTAAAACCATCGCAAAAGGAAGATCAATATAATGATGTTAGTCCTCTGATTAAAATACTCTAAGTACAAGTATATTGCGGCACTAAGTGCGCCACCCCATACCTGGGGGCTAGACGGGGACACCGTGGTCCCTACACCCGTAGGAAGGCCCCGGATATGCCGATGTGCGTGTTCGCTACTATCTCACCTCCGGCAACTAAAGACCCAAAGACGGCGTGCGTTTTAGTCGTTTCGAGTCCGACACAATCTCTCTCAGTCCACCGGCTCCAGCGAGATTGGTATCCGTGGGGTTTTCACGTACAGAAAAAAAGAAAAATAAATAAAAAGGTACGAGTTATTGAGCGCACTCGATATATCTGCGAGTGGCTGCTATTATAATTTTGGCAGGCATTTATATTTTGATTGTTACCTACTTATAATAAAGCCAACAATTCCGTGAACTGAAGGAGGCTATGGCAGGCAGGTACGTGATTTCTACAAAGAAGAAAATACACACACGACTGGGCTCATTTTCCAGTGCTGCTATAATGAAAATTCAAAATTCACCCAACAGCCTACCAACCTACCGACCACCACCACCAGCGAATAAGCACATTTCAGTGGCTTCCCACAAGCGGGTTCCACCACTTAAATTTCAAGAGGCTTGACCACAGAAAAGGAAAATAAAGACATGGCACCAATAATCCCACCCGGGACACCAGCCAAAACCCCCGTTACATTAGCTGAGACAGCCAATGATCGCCAGGTGGTGGCATCAATATCCATTGCGGAGCGCATACCACAGTTTTGGACGCCTCAACGCGCCTATGGTTTGCACAATTGGAGGCTATCATTGCCCCACAAAAGCAAGGTGACTATGACGTACTATGACATCATAGCCAAAGTACATAAGCTGTAACTAGGAAATAGGAAATTATATCGTACACGCAATTACAATAACTAAGAAATATACATGTCAGCACCAAACGTACGCTAATCCAGCCCCACTACAATTAGTTAATAAAACATTAGTATACAAGGATGTAAATATTAATATAAGAAACAGAATAATATACCAATACAAACTGTGGTACGATCTTTATAATTCTCCGCAATATTGGTGACCCCGACTGGGCTCATTTTCTAGTGCTGATATAATTGCAGGACAACTGCTACCCTATAGGGTTTTCAGCATAGAACCTGGGAAGTGAGCCTAGTAAACACCACGGAGCAGGAATAGCATATTTCAAGCGGTCTCACCAGCTGGAATTTCAAGAAGCTAAATAGAAAAAGTTAAACATCGAGATGGCACCACTAATCCCAATTGGATCGCCTGCGAAGAGTAGCCTCAGCACGTCAACAGAATCAACAATCGATAACCAGGTGGTAGCAGCAATATCCATTGCGGAACGATTGCCACAGTTTTGGACCGACTCGCCTGTGGTTTGCTCAATTCGAGGCTATTATCGCCCCACAGAAACAAGGAGACGAATACAAGTACAATAGCGTAATCGCAAAGCTACCTAAAGAGGTTATACACCAAGTCAGCGACATACTCCACTGTCCGCTTCAAACTATAGTCGGTATAAGAAGGCCAAAAGGAAAAAGTAAAATTCAGTCTACAACTAGCCACGAGAAAACACATACAAAATGGGAAACAGCGCCACCCACGAAAAAGAGCAGATAAATATGGTGCAAAACAACAACCTAGCAGAAAAGACTGATAAAAACATACACATGGCAGCAGAAATTGAAAAAATAAAAATCTGGATCGGAGTACTCATCGCTATAACTATACTAGCAGCAATAATAATAACAATCACCAGACTCGTACGGAAAACTAACAAAGTCATGGACAAAAAGATAAACAAAATAATCAAGGAAATGCAACAAGTGTAACCAACTGCAGAAAAAGTACAACTCAGCAAACAGCGTTCACGGACAAGGTCGACGCACCACAGCAAATAATAACTAGAATTTTTATAAAGGGGGGCGTACTATGACGTGCTATGCGTCATAGGCAAAGTACACTATAACTAGGAAATAATATTATATAAACAGCACGTATCAATAAACAATAATGTCAGCACTAAACTTATATGAGTAAAACCCCACTCTAAACCTCAGTAAAATCATGTAGAATAATTAGTATATAAGAGTGTGTAAATAGTAAATAAATTAATCTTGTTCCAACTGGTAAATCATCTTTTACTTGCCCCCGCAATAAGTGTAATCGTGAAGCTGTCAAAAGATGTCATATATCAGGTCAGCGATATACTTAACTGCCCGCCAGACACCGACAAATACGCTGCAATAAAAAATCGGCTAATCCATTGTTACGAAGAAAGCGAACACCGACGCTTACACAAACTGTTATCCGAAATGGACCTAGGACACTCGACTCCATCCAAGAATCAATCAAATGGGTCAATAATAGAAACATACGGCGAACGCACGTTAACATTGGACCTGGGTTTACGCAGACCTTTTACCTGGACGTTCATAATCGTAGATGTCAAAATGCCTATTTTAGGAGCTGACTTCCTAGAGCACCAAAAACAACTAGTGGATTTGCATGGGAAACGATTGATCGACGAAGAAACATAATGTTGTGTACCATGTTACTACCAGGGGCCGTAGGCTTCGGGAGTGTTCCCCTTACACCCCGTATAAATTGTAATGTACGCGAACTACGGCCGTTCGCTAGTGCTGACACGGCGCACTATGGGACCAAACAGCATTTTCCATCTCATAAATGGTTTTGACGAAAGTCGTAAATCCATAGATCCTTTCATGGTTTTATACTCTCAAAGGATGGAACTTGTAAAATAATTACACAAAAAATTTAATTGCTTAGGTCTACGTTTATAAATTGAACCTCAAACATTGGGCATAAATATTTTCATGAAAATTAAATTACCGTTAAGGAAGTTTAACACAAAATTATTCGGAAGTTTTCCAAGGAAGCATATTAGTTTTATACATCATTAGATAGCTTAGAATGTACACTTTGCAAATACGTTCAGCTTTTCTAAAAAAAAGGATCACTTTTATTTTTTTTGATTTTTTTTAGTGAAGTAGAGAAAAAATCGATTTTGTTTCTTTCAATTGGAGTTTTCTATTTTACCGAAAGCAGCCGGTGTTAAGTTAATCACTCTAATAATGACCTTACCTATTCAGTAATATGAGGAATAAAAAAACAGGTGCGCGTTTTTTGCGCCAGAGGTGATTTAGAAGCAATATGTCAATCGGGGGAAAAAAATCCCAAAATATACAGTTTTTCCTTTTTGCTATGAAATATTAAATTCAATTATTGTATTTTGATGTAAGCATACGAAAACAAATAAATAGACTACAAGACTGTTCCCTTGGCACTTTTGTTACGCACCTTACCTTACGTACCTTAACCACAAGTATGATAAACTATATTACTACGGAAGTTCTATTTATCTGTTGTGGTAATTTATTACAATCGGTACTGATTTCACATATTTCGATGAGAACTATCATAATCAATTGTCCCACGGTTTTTGCACAAGGCACCAATATATTGGTCCTTTATATATCCGTGTTTTCATCATACAGTTCATCAAAGTGTTCAGATACTTCGTTTCAATATCAATTAACAGACAAAAAACATACAGTATCTAACAATGAGTGAATTCGTTTGTTTTCGACGCGATATTTGTGATCAAATAATAAAAGGAAAAAGTACTTCAGACCTCAGACAATATTTGTTGAACAACTTTCAATTATCAGAAACTGACGTTAACACTGTAATAGAGAGTATTCAAAAAAATCTAACATCGATTTGCAACCAGAAATGGCAGAAAGCCCAAAGAAAGTCAGACAGGTTTGAGAGTCTATACTCAAATTGGTTAAACGGTGAGTTTAAAGTACCATTGAATTCTTGCAGTACCTCAACATCGGAAAATTCTGACTTGAATACTTCTGGTGATCGTGGCAGACCAACAAAACCATATGATGAGTGTTCGGAAAATACAAAAAAACGAAAAAATATGGAACTGGTCCAGGAGTATGGAATGGGACATGTCCGTAACGCTTATGTGCAAGGTTTACGATCTGTGGGTGAAAATGACGAAGCGTCCATTGTGGCTATTATCAGAAATAAGGAAAAAGAAGAAAAACAAGTAATTTTACAAAACATAATCAATCCAGAGAATGCACTTTCTTTTACAAAAGAAGAGGCATTGAGTATGTGTGTTGAAACAGATCTAACCAAAGCCCAATATGCATACCTAAGAAAAAGGCTCGTTGATAAGAATTTAAGTTCTGTATTGCCTTCGTATCAAATACTAAGTGAAGCAAAAAAGGCTTGCTATCCGCCTGCATCTAGCATAACGGTGACAAATATAAGCGCAAAAATAAATCTGCAAGACCTCTTAGACCATACAGTCTGCCGTATTATAAAGACAAAGTCAGGACCAATAAACCACAATCGTCTGAAGCTGTTCACTAAATGGGGATGTGATGGATCCTCTGGGCAAAGTGAGTATAAGCAAACTCTACCGGAAGAAAATGAACAAATATCGGATGCTAATTTGTTTATAGTGTCCCTTGTACCACTGCGACTAGTAGACTAAGAAACTTCTGCAGTTATATGGCAGAACACTACATGCTCATCTGTTAGATATTGCAGACCAATTTCATTAGAATTTGCAAAAGAAACACCCGAAAAAACTACATCGGTTGTCAGTGAAATTGAGGCCAAAATAATCAATTGATTTCAACTCTTGTGGCAATAGACGACAAAGTCATCGAAGTTAAACATGAACTGTTTATGACAATGATTGATGGGAAAGTTGCTCAAGTGTTAACGAACACAGCATCCAGTGCTACCTGCACTGTTTGTGGAGCAACCCCCAGACAAATGAATGATCTTTTAAAAGTTACAACAAGAGTTGAAAATGAAGATGCATTTAAATATGGATTATCGACACTACACGCATGGATAAGATTTATGGAGACAATTCTCTATATTTCTTACAATTTGGGTTTTGAGAAGTGGTCTGCAACAACTCCAGAAAACAAGCAACTTAAAGAAGACAAGAAAAAATATGTCCAAAAACGTTTTCGAGAAGTGCTTGGTTTGCACATTGATAAACCACGTCAAGGTTCCGGTAATAGCAATGACGGTAATACGGCAAGGAGATTTTTCCAAAACTACCAATGTTCTGCAGGGATAACCGGAATAGATGAAGAATTAATTAAGAGATTATATGTGATTCTTCAAACCATGTCATCGGGATTCCCTATAAACGCAGAAAAATTCGGCCAGTACACATTGATAACCGCGCAATTGTATGTAAGCAAATATAACTGGTACTACATGCCATCTTCGGTCCATAAAGTACTTATACATGGTGCTAAAATAATAGAGCATTATGCAGTTTTGCCTATAGGACAATTATCCGAAGATGCCCAGGAAGCCCGAAATAAAGATTACAAGAAATATAGGTTACATCATGCTAGGAAGTGTTCTAGATCAGCAACAAACGAAGACGTTTTGCATATTTTGTTATATACATCTGATCCATATATATCTAGTTTAAATAAACCCAGTTTTTTAATATCCAAAGAATTATTTGACGAAGCTAAAGAATTGTTGGAAATTGAAAGTAATGAACAGGATAGCTAAGCGCTAATTTGTTTTGACGTGACAACGTCTTATAAATTGGCTTGCCGGGTGACACTTCAAGAAACTGCGTTACGCTCCGCTCACGTTATGCGCTCACAATGAGAGCGAGTGAGAGGCACGCGTCCCTTCCACTCGGGCATGGTTAGCCCGCCTAAGAGCGAGAGAGACAGACATAAAAAGTGAAAGGCACGCGTCCTTACCACTCAAAGTCGTTGTCACGTAAAACTTTCGCCCGTATACCGACTTTACAGGCAACCAATTTTTTAATTTTTATAATGTAATTTTTAGTAATAATAATAATAATAATAATTTAGTTTTAAGCTTATTTTAAGTAAAAGTGTAACATTTAATGCTATTTTATTCAAACATTATAATTTATGTATGTAATTTCGTATAACTTTATTTTTGACATTTTTTTACGAAAAATATATAATTCTTAAAATGATGATGTTTACTTCTTTTTATTGCCTAGACATTCATTATTACGTGAAAAAAAATTCAAGGAGAAACACCTCAAAACAACAGAGTTATCGATTTTTGAGATGAAAAATGCCGATTCGTCCCATAGTGCGGCGCCTCGTGCCTGACTGCTCGAAACTGCTGATTCAGGGTTCGTGGATTCATTGGGGTCACGGCGGGAATATCGCCTGTAGTGTTAATATATATTAACAAAAACATGGGAAACAGCGCCACTCATGAAAAGGGGCAGTTCAGCATGGTGCAAACAAACAACATCAAAGAAAGAGACCAAGCTCACGTAACAAGTGAAATCGAAAATATTAAGACTTGGGTGACAGCGCTAGCCGCGATTATTATAACATTAGCTATAATCGCGACCACAGCAATTGCAATAAGAAAAATAACAAAATCAATAAACAGAAAAATCGACAAAAGAATAGCAAGCCTCGATAATGATTAGTACGGAAACAAGATCAAATTTGATTTGATTTGATTTGATTTGAAGAAGCACCACAAGGAAACACACACAAATAGAAAACAATCGTATTAATTAATCTCGAGTTCTGGAAACGGCGGAAACAAGACAAAACAGACAATGACATAACGCAACGACCTACATGTTAGCAAGTTAGCAAAAATGCAAACGGAACTATGTGCTACTCAGCACAATCGCCGAAACTGCCAACGCTGCACACGCCTTCATTGCAATCGCAACATTCTTCATTAAGGCCAAAGTCAAGAGCAAATAATCGTCAACATAGATGGTCGAAAACCTACGATGGGGGTAACAGAGCCGACAACGCCTGTAACCTGATCACATTGACGAAACACTCAATAGACTCGCCAACACTGGGAACTCACTTCAAAATTTTGAGAAATCGTTCGACTCTCCTCGCCTCATATTGACTCACTGAAGACTCA
This sequence comes from Pelosia muscerda, assembly GCA_963691645.1. NCBI lineage: Eukaryota > Metazoa > Arthropoda > Insecta > Lepidoptera > Erebidae > Pelosia > Pelosia muscerda. Next base: position 4,257,841 of record OY829125.1, read on the forward strand.
CCGACGCACATAGTTTGGAATAGTGGTTAGTCCCAAGGCACGAGGATTAGAGTATTACAGAAAATATTCCGCAAATAGCGGCATCGAGTTCCTATGAAATGAAACTGCACAGACTGGCAATGGCACTCCACAAGAGAGTCTAGACAACATATTCATCGACAATCCATCGAGAATCAAGTCTTCGCCAGCCAGTACCTACGGCCCAACAGGGGTACCTCATCCTGCAGCTACCGCGCAGCCCGGACCCAACGACCTAAGCAGCGTCTTAACACAGCGAGCCCACAGCACACTGCACACACGGGCTAAGTAAGAAGAGGACATCTCTCCCGTCAATGAAGCAGTTATCATTAGAGTCATTATAGTTCCCGTAATAAATGTCTCGAGATAATACAGCAATAAACGCAAAAAAATAAGCGCCACAGTACAGCAATCTACCACAGAAATTCATTAAAGGGGGGAATTCCATGCCAGTTATGAGTAAGCGGCGTGATTTATACAAGGAAGTGAACACACGTAAACACCAAATAAGAAATCACGAACTGCCATAACAATGAAAAGTCTACTCAGCATACGAGTTACACGAGTCATCATGAGACGTGACTACGAGAGCTAACCCCACTACACTACTAGCAATAAAACATAGTACATAAGTTCATGTAAATAATAAGTAAATCAATCAGAATCAATACAAAGTATCGGGCAGTCAATGTCAGGCAAAACGTGATTTCTATATGGAAATAGAATTAACTATAAAAAAAATAGTAATAAATAGAAAGGTTAGAAGTTATGAAGTCTGTACACGTGACGCTTATTGCCAGCTCTCATTCTAAATTATTGAAACATAGCATAATATGAGGTCTGGTCAATAAAACAAATATATCCTTTATCGGTAAAACCAAACTGTGGTATTTCATTGTCAACCACACATTGGTGAGCCCGTCGTGGTATTGACCAACGGACATTTTTCTTACCACCACTGCCAAAATCGGTGGAGGTTATTATGTCGACCTCGACCCGACTAAAACGCCCGCCGTCTACGGGTCCTTGATTACCGGAAGTGAGATTATAAAATAATTCTCGCAATACTGCAGAACATATCTTTTAAGATGACCCCCTTCCTCTAATGTGGGGACCATGGTGTCCCCGTCAAGCCCCTGGGTATAGGGAGACGCATTTTGCGCTGCCGCCGCGGCCTGCTTCTGCTAGGGTGACAGGCAGACTACATTCATGGAGGACGGAGGACATTCTACGACCTCCGACTTCCGAGTCGCCTTCGGTCGGACCTGGTCGGACCCGAAATGAAAGAATTTGTTTAAAAATATTTACTTTAAAACGCGCCTAAAATAGTTTTTACTATAACGAAATGTCATTTGATACTGGCCGAATAGATTTTTTTAAGAAAGACGTTGAAGTTCGGCAAATTTAAAAGTAAAATAAGTAAGTACCTATATATTTTTATCGTAGAAAAAAAAAATAACTTCAAAAAATAAGAGTGAACTCGGTTACATCGAAATATCTGTGCAATCTAAGCAAGGACCGCTACATAAAAACTCTACCACAGCCCCTATACCGGCTTCCCAATCAATGGTCACAGATTATTAAATAGTTTCTCCGTAACATGGTGCAGGACAAATTAGACAGGGCTGTGTATTTCACCGGCTTTCGTCTTGAACCCTTCGCTACTGACACTCCGAGGAACGCACTGTTTCTTCGGTGACGCAGACGTAGCCCCCATAACGAGCTTGTTGTAAGTAGTCCGAAGGAACTGGAAATGAGAATAGTTAGACTTAGAAATGTTAATATTCCAGATTAAGTAACATTGAAGAAAAGGAACTTCCATTTTTTCGGAATTAAGACATAATTGATTTTGTTTACCAAGCCTACGGCCAAGTGATGTTCGAAATAGACCAAACAATTTTTATTTTATTTTATATATTAATTTATTATTACCTTATTTCATACATATTTGCGTGCGTGAAAAAGCATCTGATGAGGTCGTCAAGCTGATCGTCACCATTGTAGCACTGTATGTGTTTCCAATGGTGACCCTCTTTCATGAGACTTTGCCTTCAGCTTAACATCAGGCGAGGTGAAGTCAAATTTGACGTGCCATAAATAAAAAAAAAAGTTGAATTTATCCTGTAAATCCAGATAGGGTTTGTGTAGGACAGCCAATTTTAACATAATTAGTCCATTATATTTATTTAGCCATAATACTTATATGTTTAAAACATTGCTATTAGGTATATCAAAAAACAGGTAGGTTACGCTCGCGTACGCGTAGGGAACGCTCTCGAAGGCCCAACCCCCAACCCCACCAAATGAATAAAATGGTTTCCAGTTAGAGACGATCGCGCGAGCGATCTACCATCACCATTACATACATTCACCATTACATACATTACATACATTCCCAATCTCAGACTAATCTAAACCTCCCTGTATCATAGACAAAATAGGTGTTATTATAAATAAAACGAGTCAATAAATTCATTATCACCAACATCACAATAAAATAAATATTCTTTATGCACTTCAATATCTAATATTACAAATTATGTCTGAACCACTCACCACACCAGCGAACAGTTGTTAATATTGCAAGAACTAAATTAGTGAAACTAAATCAAAAAGTATAGTAATATAAAGGAGAAGAGTAGCTACTCTATGCTTAAAAATGCATGTATGGTAAGTGCTGCCGCCCCCGAATTGTTGGATGAACTAATCACGACCAAAGTAACTATAATAGTTGACAATGAATACATGGCGTTAGCATAAAATGGAGCCGTTTTTTGCCGACAACATTCACCAGAGATCACTGGCGTTTATGATAATTTAGTATGTTCTGAGTGTGCCCCCCAGAACTAAATGAGATGTTTAGTGAATAAATAGATGCGTCAGAGCAAAAGCTCCCTGTACCAAACATAGCAGTTTCGTTGACGTCAAAAAGTAACATAACGAATATAGATTAGTCGAATATCGATGGCTCAATATCATTTAAAAAAAATCGTTATTTTATAGTCCGAAATTCAGTCTACAGTCCCAAAATAATCTAATGGAAAATAATGGAGGCGCCACTGTGCCGTTCATTATGGTAACATTGGCAACCCATTACAAAGAACTATAACTCTGTCTAATTTAGGATGATAATTTTGACAGTTCACGTCTATGAAGTAACGTATTTTTATGAACAAATTAAGACCTCTAAAATTATCGTAATTCATAGACAAGTACCGCCCACTTGTCGTAGAGTAGTGCCTTGCAAGATTAAAACATAATTGACTGTAGACAAACGAATCGAATAAATCGAATATAATCTATTAATTTATGAAAATAATTTTGATGTTTAAGTACTTATCGACTACAATTTTGGTAATATAATTAACTAGATATAATATAAAACATAAATATTATACTTTAAATGGCAGTAACTGTAGCAATTATCAATCTATATTTGCAGTTCAGTGCGATTAGGTAATGCCGCGCCGCTCTAATGAGGTGTCACCTTAAGTAAATAAATATTTATAAAATTATAATACCCTAAGTACATAAAATAATAAGAAATAAATGTTTTACTATTTATGTAACATCGATACCATATTCTACGGGAACGATAATCGAATATCGAATAGATTCATTTACGATTGTACTGTATGGGGTACCCTACCTACACCTGTCAAAATTATCATCCTATATTTGACAAAGTATATATTTATTATTTATTCTATGATATAACTTGGTTTATTAAAGAAAGGTTTTATAAATGGCGGACGTTATCACTTCCTCTCGCTCGCACACTAGCACTGTCTATACTCACTCACGCGCGTACCGTCAACACAAAAAAAAATATTGATCTTTATTTTCTTCCACGCTCTGTGCTCTTGATGCGATGCATAAAAGAAAGGATTCTTAAATGTCGGCTTGTACTTGCGTTGACAGATAGTACACCTAGCATACAAAATTTCATTTTTTTTTTCAGTTTAAAAAAATATAAACAAGACCGTTGTTCATAATAATGTTAGTTCTTTATTTTAACCAACACCATGATCTTGCATGATCCTCCTTATAGAATGTGATCACAGAACACTTATACGGAATGTGATATACGTTCCTTTTTCAGGATGAAAGGACTCAATGTGCGTTTAAAAGGACTCTAAGTGTAAAAGTGGGTACTGTTTCCGATGAAAACAAAAATAGATGCCGTCACGTGTCGCGGGCGAAGCCGCCGGCCGCAGCTAGTTGGAAATTATTACGACCCGGTCTTGTTACCCGACTGCGCGACGCAAAGTATTGTGTTTATCAGTCTATGTATGTATGTATGTATGTATGTTTGTTTCTATGTGGCGTTCTAGAGACCAAACGCGTAGGCCGATTTTGATCATTCTTACGTCAATCGATTCGTCTTAACCTTGCAAGTGTCACTAAAGACATGACAGTAATCAAAATTCACCACAGCGACAACCAGACGCCATATTGTCAAAATGAAAAAAAAAAAAAGTCGATGAACTATGCCAAGTGGGGCGTCGTTGAATAGGTAATTTTAAATCATATTTAGGTTACTTTTACCATTTTTCATTTTAAATAATAGTTTAGGATATATAACGATTTAAAGTTGCTTAACAAAACAATTTATTCTTGCTAATTTTCTTACTTATTGATTTAAGTTTATATTTTGTATAAACGATATACAAATAAAAATAATTTTGGTAAAAAAAAATAACTTTTCAATGAATTCAAATTTTACCAATTAAATCTTCCAAGGGTCCCCGACTGTGAGTATTGTATGAATATCAAACTACTGGGCTTGTTTCATTCTTTTTAGTTTACGCAGTCGGGTTTTTTGTTTTTCTTTAAATTATTTTTCATATGAAAAAAAATATATTTGAAATTTTATATGCTAGCTGTACTTTCCGTCAACGCAAGTACAAGCCGCCATTTATAAAACCTTTCTTTAATGCACCAGCTTATACGAAGATATTTATTAATTTTTCTTCAGTGTACCTATGTAATGTTAAAAATGATCATGATTTCAAAGTTCTTTCTTGACAATTATTTCATAAAGGATACCGTTATTGTCTTATTTAAATGTCGATATATTTCAGATTCATATCGATTAATGATATCGATCAGTATTATTTAATATCGGACGGACCTCCCTTGTTAGTACCTGTACTTTACCCATAGACTAAAATACATTTTTATAAGTCCCTCTTTACCTCCAACCTCCAACCTCCAAGTAGAATAGAACTCGTAGAAACTTGTCGACCAATATTTTATTTAATATCTTAATTTTTATATAAAAAGTTAAACCTGTTAAAACATAACGCCATGATTAACCAAACTAAGCATACAAAACAATGTAAGTAGGACTAAGCAGTTATTAAAATAAAAAGAGCGATAATAAACGGTGCGTAATTTGAAAAATTATATTGTGATGTGGAAAAACCCATGAGTGTTCTGAAACTTTAAGTTGGTTTCTTTTCTTTTAAGTAGTTATATTTTATGTTTAACCAATTTAAACTTATTGCTATGCTATTCATTTGAAAGTTATAGGTCACAAACATCATTTCTTTCAAACTTCAACTAATCAAATTTATTTATTCGCAATAAAATGGTGCAATGTGTTAGAGCGATATGGTTTATTAATGTTAGTACAAATTAGAAACAGTCCTGTTATCACCCATTTTATGCGACATGAAAATAAAAAAAACGTCTCAAAAAATATTTCTAAAATATTATTAAGAATGTCATCCAACAAATTTTATTTAAAATTACAATAAAGATGGTGAAAAAAAATAAAGCATATCAAAACTTAGTTCAAAAATAATAATAACACTTAATATATTATAATGGTAAAATATACTAAATATTAGTGCCCCATGTGTTAAAACAGTGTTTATCATGTCTCGTGTTCTTTACAATAAAATTACAATTCTAAAACTAGAAGTAAAAACTTTAATTGGCTCTCAGATTTGTAACATCTTAGGTCAACTTTCAAAGTTGAAAAAAAAATATTTATGAAGGTCATTGGTAGTAGGTAGTCACAGTCTAGTGTTGTCCATTCTGCGTTTCGATTGCTAAAATACAGTCCTGCGTCTAGTAGTAACACATCCCAAGGTGCAGACAGGTCTTAATGAAGACTGTCGAACCTGGGTAAAAATTCCTTAACTTATATTGCAGACCCTTAGAACTGGGTCTTTGTGTTCCATAGTATAGATGAGGTACAATTTGAAACCCCATGAATAGGGCTTATTGGGTAAATATTGGTTCATGTACCAATGTGACATCTTTATAGCACACATTTGCTTGTCAATAGGGAGTTTAGACTTTACAGAAAGTTCTATTCAGCCATCCGTGAGTTGTTGAATTTGGTTCCATTTATCTCTGTTGGTCTAGTACATTTGTAACATGGTTCTTGGAATGTAAAAGAGTTTATGAAGGTTCATTTATGTGTGTAGGTGTACACTTTGCTTGCAAGGTTCTTTATTTGTATAAACATGTGTTACAATAAGTATATTTATTTAGTATGTTGTCATTATATTTTGCCCACATGGGTAAACAAAATTTAAGTCTACAAGTCAATAAATATAATGTCTACATTAAATATCTAAAATAATTAATCATAACATAATCAACCACAAAGCAAATTCTTTGCAAGGTGCAAAGCAAATCTATGATTTTCTTTTTCAAGACTGGTGCGATAAGAAATAAAATTAAATCAGAAGGCGTTCTTCTATGCAGTAAATCAGACAGCAGCTGATTTTACTCATAAATTTCCATCATTAAGTTTCATATTAGGTTTATGGTATACTTATGACTTGGTGGTATATATTATATACTAATTCCTCACCCACCTTAGCATTTTCTATATCACTACTAGTTGAGTTCTTCGTCACATTATAAATCTGGTTCCTCAAATCAATCTTCAAACCTTTGAAGGTTTTTTAAGTTAGATGCGACATACTAAAAATCAGGAATTTAATTTATCACCATATACACATGTAGGTATTATGTTACACAATGCGGAATGTTGCTTTTTTTTAAACACAATATGATAAAAAAATTACCAAAGAATACACCAATTCTTTTTCCCAAATAACAATTAGTTACATACATGAAATGTCAGTACCTACATAAAATAACAAAAGTTTTGGTTCAATTTGAAAAAGTTGTATTTGGCGCCAAATCCCTTTCACTTCAATTGACTATGTCAAATCAAGTTGTCAATAAAACTACCAAAAAAGTAAATTGTGTTGCCATTTTAGAAATTCGTTGCATTAATAGAGTTATCCTTATTATAACGAAAAAATAAAATACTTTCAATTTGCCAACAATTACTACTGGCCGTATAAAAAGTAAAAAGTATTTATGTACTTTGAAAAAGCGCTTTCAATAACACATTATATAATGTACTCATTACAAATTGACAAATTGTTACTACTGACCGTATAAAAATAAAAAAGAAGATTAGGAACTACAGAATGGTATAATATCTCACCTGACTGATGTCGTGACTAAAGTTTATACTACAAAGAGGTATCGCATATGAATATCTCAATTTGTCTACTTATGTTGTCCCACTAGTAGAAAATAATAGTTTGGTATTTACGTAATGTTTTGTTACTCCGGCTTACTTACTCCCCAAATGAACCGTTTATTTCCTGCAGGGTACCATTAAATTCACATTGTTGTATAAAGATTCTTGTAATAAAAAGAAGCTGAAATGGCAACTTGCGAATGAGTAACTCGGTGGATTTTTGGTAGCGTCTAATCTCCCTAAGAGCGACTGTAGCAGTGCGCGTGTCTTGACTCCACCAGTGCTACACCTACACTAATTTACGAGCTGCTTCTGTCGACGATTGCTTGTGGAAAGCTTTAACTCTTGTAGATTGATGGGTAGTCGTGATTGGTAGGTAGTATTTCACTGATTCGTTGATATCTTGGTGTCAGGAAGGCATCTCTACTCCTTACTGATTCCTCATGGGACCGCGCCTTACTTGAGAGTGCCCTTTTTACGTAATTTTAATGTAGGTACATACTACCAACTTTCTCTAAAGACGCACCATCAATGCCACTTTATTACTTAGGCTGCCTTCATACTGGCGTGTATCCAGCGTAGGCGTTCGATGAACGTATATACAGCGCAGACGCCGCGACGATTGCGAGCGCGTCGCAGACGCGCGAGCGTTGAGCGTTCTATCGATGTTCGAGCGTTCCATCGACGTTACGCGCCAACGTATACGCGTCTGTGTTGCGTATATGTTCATCGAACGCCTACGCTGGATAAACGCCAGTGTGAAGGCAGTCTAACAGTTCTTGGTGTCAATTTCAACTGTTGACACAAACTGGTCAAAGTTACACTCATTTGTTCTGCCTCTTGCCATCGTATTATTTGGGGACGCTTTTACTCATTACTCGGCATCAGGACGCTCTATCTTGGGTGACCTGGTTATCAATATGGTAGGCCTCACATTTATTGATTATTGATTAAATTCACATTCTTGTAAGAAAAAGAAGCTGAAATGGCAACTTGCGAATGAGTAACTCGGTGGATTTTTGGTAGCGTCTAATCTCTCTAAGAGCGACTGTAGCAGTGCGCGTGTCTTGACTCCACCAGTGCTACACCCACACTAATTTACGAGCACCTTTCGTCGATGAGCAGTTCAGTGGACTTTTGGTAACGTCGGCTTTCTCTTAGAGCTACAAATGCGGGTATCTTCACTCCACCAATGCTATACACTAATTTACGAGCTGCTTTTGTCGCCGATTGCTTGTGGAAAGCTTGAACTCTTGTAAATTGATGGGTAGTCGTGTTTGTTAGGTAGTATTTCACTGATTTGTTGATGTCTTGGTATCAGGAAGGTATCTCTACTCCTTACTGATTCCTCATGGGAGCGCGCCTTACTTGCGAGTGCGCCTTACTTGCGAGTGCCCTTTTTGCATAATTTTAATGTCGGTACATACTACCAACTTTCCCTAGAGACGCACCATCAATTCCACTTTATTACTCACCGTTCAATTTCAACTGTTGACACAAACTCGTCAAAGTCATTTATAATTATTAATCTTTTTACTAATTTCAAACATTCGCACGCCGAATGTGTAAACGGCTAAACATGAATGGAATGTATCCAATAATATGATTTAAGACCGTGCATGCCTATGTGTGTAACTCATGTTTAATGCAAATAAACAGTAATCTTATCTTATCTTATCTTTTTGAAATTGAAATTATTACTTTAGTCGCACTTTTAGACGCGACGCACTGACCAAAAAATTTATAACCGCGTGGTTGACCGCGGCTGGTCTGCTCATTCACCTGAGCCTTGCGTAAATGGTGTGTCATTTGGTTTGTACTCATTCACTATACGTGCCCAATCCCTAGCATACCCTTTTTAATCATCGTTACCACATTGTGTTGGCTCCAGAAATCGAATAAAAACATGGAAAAATACGTAATAGTTAAACGAACCTTGTCGTCGAGCGCGGCACTACGCTGTACTCCGAAGAACGCGGTTGTCTTCCTTCTGTGATGACCAGCATAGAGAGCTTGTTGTAGCCCAAAGAAACTGGAAAAGGCCAAAAATTGCATTAATAATTGGTCCAGCGAGCAGGTCACCGTTTCCAGAAAGTAGAATATTGATTTGTGAGTTGCGGTGTGACTCATTTCACAACAGATTTTCATCAAAGATGATACATGTGTTTTTGATTGTAAACTGCTTTTGTCGAACACTTTTTTAAGGTGGAGAATGATTGAAAATGTGTCGAAGTGTACGGTTAGATTTTGTATTCGGAGTTCTTTTTCATTTGTATGTCGGTTTGACACTTTAATTCCTCAATGTATGATTTTAGATTACCATGGTCATTTACATATTCACTGTTAAATTTTTTGGGATATTTACCATGTTTGTTTATTTTGTTGAGTAACCGATATTTCGGCGCTGTTGCAAGCGCCATGAAAGCCATACTAGCAATGGAGTTATCACCTAACCTCAAACGGCAATGTAAAATGTGGAATGCAGTTGTCTAATTATCACATTCATGAGTGGCTACACAATTAAGTTATTAGTAATGCTTAAAGGGATAAAGCGTGCGAGTGTCAAATCCTACGGAGAAGGTGAGAGTATACGAAGCGTGAAACGTTCATTTATAAATCTATCAATTTGTTAGATATAGCTAATACATTACAAAAATTCATCTGACATTTTAAATTTGGCAACACGGCAATTAGACTGTTTCTGTATTTATGCTAGTCATTTTAATTATATGGATAACACCAACTTCATTAAGGCGTTAAACGTCCATTATAGCCATACTCCTTGGTGTTTCCCGTAAGTGTGGCCCTAGTATCACAAACTCACCTTCACGTTGACCCGTCACTGCGTCGTCGCCGCTTCCGATGTGTTGAGTCGACAATAGCAACGTTGTCCTGATACATACTCCAATATCCACGTGATAGGGTCCTCGATAGCCATACCTATTCAATAAAAAACAAGCGAGTTGAATTTTTTTTCATTCATAACATAACATAACGAACTCGCGTCTTTATCCCCGAAGGGGGTAGGCGGAGGTGCTAGCACTCACATTTCGCCAGTTTTTGTTTAGGTCCCAATGTAATAGGTGGCGAGCCTATTGCCATTTACCGGGCACTTATAAACCTGCGATAAATACACACATAACTTCGAAAAGCATCGTCAAAAGTCATTGGTGTGTGCCATGGTAAAACCTGGGATCGAACTCGAGACCTCGTCTCAGCAGTCCATTACCCTTACCACTAGGCTACCGCGGTTTTTTCTTTCAAATTTTTTTATAAAACCGTTTTTACTAAGTACGTCAAAAGTAGGTTTTTCCAAAAAAACACTAATTTAATAATATGAACTAACTTGAACCGGCCAGGATTACAATACTATAAAAAATAAATTATTAAATATTAATTATTATTCTTGAAATTTATGACGTCAAATAATGAAAACTTCAACACGATAAAAGTAAAAAAAAATACCTGATGACTGGCCTCGTCAGTCTCCGGGCGATAGCCTTGTTAAAGTGGATTTAGAACCGTATTGCACCACAGCCAGCTGACACTCACTGTAAGCCATAAATAAATTACTTAGTTAACATAAGCTAGCCAAGTGAGAGTCGCTTGCGTACTATGGGTTCCGTAACAATCTATAAAACTTTAGCAACCCAATAAAGCCTTGTTATAAACCTAATTAGTAGTTTTGCGAACAGTTACATGTCACGTGGATGATAACAATGAAAATGATGATGCTTGAGAAGTATCGTGACAGCAAACTTCCCCTCTTTCCCCCTTCCCCACCAAAAGTCTCGATCAGATTTGTGTTAAAAAATAAATCAAAATACACGTGCCAAGTTTGGTGAATACTAAATGCACCTCTAGATCGGAACAGACACACCTGCTAACAGACATGGATTCGGACAAAAGCAATTACAGATGTCTCGTCGATACGGAGACTCTTGTTTGCTTCGCAGGCTCAGGCAAAGAAACAGACAGCGGAGTCTTAGTAATAACGGTAAAACGGAGTGGATAGAGATAGAAGGGTGAATAGAAATGAAATGGTCAGCTAAATCCTGTAGTTATTTTCTTTCAAGCGAAGGACTAGTTCATTGTAATAACAGAGTCACGAAATATTCAATATTGGGCTTAGTTAAAATTCTGTAAAAGAATTTATTTAAAACTAGCTGACCCGCGCAACTTCGTCTGCGTCACTCCGTTTCTGCCACATTTTTCATTACTGCTCCGCACCTGTTGATCGTAGCATGACGTTATATACTTATAAACCTTCCTCTTTAACCATTCTATCTATTAAAATACCCACATCCAAATCCGTTGTGTAGTTTTAAAGATTTAAGTATACAAAGTGACATAGGGACATGAAAAATAGGGACAGAGAACGCGACTTTGTTTTATACTATGTAGTGATATTCCAATGACCATTTTATTTCTATCCACCCCTGGATTCCTATTCACCCCGTTTTACGGTAGGGTTTCGTTTTAACACTTTAGGTACGGTACCCTAAAAAGTAAATACGTGTCATCAGCAAAAGTATTCGTTGCTGAGAAATCAAAAGATATCCGAGAACCTAATGATTGCTTCACACTATTTTCAACGAATGAGCACGTTTTTAACCGACTGCGCTGGCGAATGTAATGTTTTACGCACATCTACACGAATATTATAAAGAAAACCTGAGTTTAAAGTCTGAGTACCTACGTACATTTTCATGGTCACCCTACTCCATAGAAATGTTGGGTTTTGTTTCAAAAGCTTATAACTCTTCAGGATAACTTTTATGAAGCTAAAAATGATCGTCACGATAGAGTTTCGTTACCGTCACTAATGTTTAATGCAAGTTTCAAACTCCTAGGAGCTTCCGTCGTCAAAATACAAGTGGGCGTAACGTTCAGAATTATGAACCTTGTTATATCTCGAGAATGGGTGGTCATAAGAGATTCAAAGATATGCAGTGATTTATGAGTAAAACAAAGAAAACTGGTGGGCGCAAGGTGTAAAATCGCCCTGTTACAACATCCAATATCTACAAAACCAAGGCGTCACAAATTCGAAACTAGGTTGAGATGTGCGTCACATTTTCGTCACTGGAAGATGCTATACTTATCAAGCCGCTAGTAATTTGGGCGCAAGGTTCTGAGGTTAACATAATTGACAGCGGTTGGCAGAGCCGCGGGCAAAACCTAGTATATAATCTAACTACTTACCAACTAATTAGTTTTGAATCAATAAATAAAGATAGCCAACTAACTTTTAAACTTTCACGTTGAATGATGAATGGTTCGCGAAACCCGGATATTAACGCTCTTCTGACCCACGATACCCCTGGTGGTATCGCGAACGTAGGTATAGTAAATACAATTATTTACCCTTTGAACTAATATAACGCATTCTCTACCAGTTAACCAAAGGTGGTACAGAGAAGGTCTCGGTAGGTGCATTTTTAAAAGCAATAAAATGAAAAGTAAAACCTATGTATGTAAAATAGTGGGTAGATCTATATACATTTTAAAAATGTAATTTATAAGTATATTTGTGAATATAGAGAAATAATAATAATAATTTAATATAAGTTGCCAGTATCTAAACATCTCATACTTACCGACTTCGTAATTCCAAAAGAGGATATTGTATGCATATAGTTTGTCATTTTTCTAGTTGGACAATTTTATTTTTGGACATATTTCAAGTTGGACTTTTCTATAGTTGGGTATTATTATGCGATTGTACATTTTTTTTTTTTGGACATAAGTCGTGTAAAGGATATTTTACCAGGGGTAGGTATATTGTAATAGGGGTACTTACAAATACAAGAAATAGAAGTACATAATCCATATATATATAAATGAATTGCTGTTCGTTGTCTCGCTAAAACTCGAGAACGTCTGGATCTGGCCCGATTAGGCTAATTATGGTTTTGAATTATTTGTGGAAGTCCAGAGAAGATTTAAAAGGTGAATAAATATGAAAATTTGTACTCGAAAATTAATACTCGGGTTCTGCTAACCAAAATTAATTGGCTTAAAATTTCATTGAAACATTTTTTTAATTTAAATACAAATCATTTATTTATTACTTACTAAGTGTACATTGGTATTATATACAACTAGCAAATTGTTGTTGATGATTGCTTACAAAATAAGTTAACAAAATGTCAGATTTAATCATTATTAACGCGATGTCAATTTGTATTATATAACTAGCCTATGTCCAAATTCGATATTTAAAAATCAATTGCGATCATTAGAATGAAATTTAAATACAGAATACCATAAGAGTAATCTAATCATAGTCACAATATAATGTCAACGTAGCAAAAATAATGAAGTACTCATAATGACCAAGACAATTTACATTGCTTAAAATATATAATGTGGTTTTGGCTTGAAAATGTCGCTTTAGTCCTCCACAGTTGTCTCACAGTTTGGCGACAGTGGCGCCACTACTTCTACCGCTCCTGTCTGTTAGCTGGAGCTCTGTTCGTTGCTTGAAAATGTCGCTGTAGTCCCTATAGTTGTGTAACAGTTGCGCGACAGTGGCGCCACTACTTCTACCGCTCCTCTCCGTGAGCTGAAGCGCTGTTTGTTGCTTGAAAATGTCGCTGTAGTCCCAGTAATTGTCTGACAGTTGCGTGACAGTGGCTCCACTACATCTACCGCTCCTGTCCGTTAGCTGGAGCTCTGTTCGTTGCTTGAAAATGTCGCTGTAGTCCCTATAGTTGTGTAACAGTTGCGCGACAGTGGCTCCACTACCTACCGCTCCTGTCCGTTAGCTGGAGCGCTGTTAGTTGCTTGAAAATGTCGCTGTAGTCCCACACAGTTGTGTAACAGTTGGGCGACAGAGGCGCCACTACTTCTACCGCTCCTCTCCGTGAGCTGCAGCGCTGTTCGTTGCTTGAAAATGTGGCTGTAGTCCCTATAGTTGTGTAACAGTTGCGCGACAGTGGCTCCACTACCTACCGCTCCTGTCTGTTAGCTGGAGCGCTGTTAGTTGCTTGAAAATGTCGCTGTAGTCCTCCACAGTTGTCTCACAGTTGGGCGACAGTGGCGCCACTACATCTACCGCTCCTGTCCGTTAGCTGGAGCGCTGTTCGTTGCTTGAAAATGTCGCTGTAGTCCCTATAGTTGTGTAACAGTTGCGCGACAGTGGCTCCACTACCTACCGCTCCTGTCTGTTAGCTGGAGCGCTGTTAGTTGCTTGAAAATGTCGCTGTAGTCCCTATAGTTGTGTAACAGTTGCGCGACAGTGGCTCCACTACCTACCGCTCCTGTCTGTTAGATGGAGCGCTGTTAGTTGCTTGAAAATGTCGCTGTAGTCCCTATAGTTGTGTAACAGTTGCGCGACAGTGGCTCCACTACCTAGCGCTCCTGACCGTGAGCTGGTCGTAGCGCTGTTAGTTGCTTGAAAATGTCGCTGTAGTCCCTATAGTTGTGTAACAGTTGCGCGACAGTGGCTCCACTACCTACCGCTCCTGTCTGTTAGCTGGAGCGCTGTTAGTTGCTTGAAAATGTCGCTGTAGTCCCTATAGTTGTGTAACAGTTGCGCGACAGTGGCTCCACTACCTAGCGCTCCTGACCGTGAGCTGGTCGTAGCGCTGTTAGTTGCTTGAAAATGTCGCTGTAGTCCCTATAGTTGTGTAACAGTTGCGCGACAGTGGCTCCACTACCTAGCGCTCCTGACCGTGAGCTGGTCGTAACGCTGTTCGTTGCTTGAAAATGTCGCTCTAGTCCCTATAGTTGTGTAACAGTTGCGCGACAGTGGCTCCACTACCTACCGCTCCTGTCTGTTAGCTGGAGCGCTGTTCGTTGCTTGAAAATGTCGCTGTAGTCCCTATAGTTGTGTAACAGTTGCGCGACAGTGGCTCCACTACCTACCGCTCCTGTCTGTTAGCTGGAGCGCTGTTAGTTGCTTGAAAATGTCGCTGTAGTCCCTATAGTTGTGTAACAGTTGCGCGACAGTGGCTCCACTACTTAGTGCTCCTGTCCGTGAGCTGGAGCGCTGTCGTTGCTTGAAAATGTCGCTGTAGTTCCTATAGTTGTGTAACAGTTGCGCGACAGTGGCTCCACTACCTAGTGCTCCTGTCCGTGAGCTGGAGCGCTGTTCGTTGCTTGAAAATGTCGCTGTAGTCCCTATAGTTGTGTAACAGTTGCGCGACAGTGGCTCCACTCCTTCTACCGCTCCTGTCCGTTAGCTGGAGCGCTGTTCTTTGCTCGAAAATGTCGCTGTAGTCCCACACAGTTGCGCAACAGTTGCGCGACAGTGGCGCCGCTACTTGCGCCGCCCGTCGCCGTGCACTAGCTTGGCGTGTGTGTAGAGCGCCGGCCGTTGCTTGAAAGTGTCGCCGCAGTCTTCACACATGTAGCTCCTCTGTTCCGAGTGAGTTAGCTTGTGGTTGCGTAGTATTGACACCGTCTGGAACATAAATAACAAATATAAGTGGATACACGCACAGTTTCTCATTGTAAACACTTACAAGTACAAGTGTATTTATGCTTATTAAGTGAATGCGGATAGCAGCGTTAGTGGGATATGTGTCATTGCGGTGACCAATGGAGTAGGCGCTTGAACTGTATATTATTAAATACTAGCTGACCCGCACAACTTCGTCTACGTCACCCCGTTGTTGCAACATTTTTCATTCCTGCTCCGTACCTGTTGGTCGTAGCATGATGTTATATACATATAAACCTTTCTCTTTAACCATTCTATCTATTAAAACAAACCATATCAAAATCCGTTGTGTAGTTAAGTAAAGATTTAAGCATACAAAGGGACATAGGGACAGAGAACATGACTTTATTTTATACTATGTAGTGATGGTTAAGTTTGCTAAGATTGTGTAACAGTTCTTGAGTTCTTTTTGTTTCCCTCTCTCCCTGGCTGACCGTGGATAGTACAATGTCCCCGAAAACCCCGTATGGCGCGATCCGCTCGCCTAGGGATCTCTTGGGTGACAGGCGGTCGTCCTGTCGTACCGCCTCCATCGGAATTGTTCGTAAGCGGCATCGTCTCCCCTGTAGTGAGAGGTGCTGCCCTCTCCGTTGCCCACGGCGTATCGCGTAGTGTTTCCGGACCACGCATCTTTATATTGACATGCCCTACATACTAAAACGTGAAGGCAATGTTGGCAACTCACAAAAAACTTCTTCCCGCATATGTTGCACGGGTGGTCCCGCGGCCGAGAGAGCCCGTGGTGCTTCTGGCGATGGTTCTTGAGGCGCCACTTCGATATAAATAGCTGTGAACATAAGAAAACACAATATAAACAATTAATTCATTAGTTTCTGACGCTATTTTGTTCGCGTTACATTTATTTTTGTAGTCTTGTGTTTTTTTGGGAAAGTTCCTTGCAATTTCTGTTAGGCTAGTGTTTTTTTTTCAAGTAAATTAAAAGCTTTTGGTCATGGTAGGCAATTTTTAAAGAAAATTTTGTTCGTAGAATTTTGGGTGAGGAAAAGGCGAATTCGCATTGACACTAACATCAAGTCACGTTCCGATAGATGTCTATCGGATGCCGTACGGCGATACAAAAATATAGTAATTAAATTCCACAATGATGGCTTAAAGGTATCTGATAAATAAAATTGTGATAATTCACAGGTCCATACTGACAAACAATTAGCTTTATAATATTAGTAGGATTTACATATTTAGATAGCCTGGTGTTTTGTGCTTGTCTTGGTCATAATCTTAAGTTTAGGTTTATGTTTGAAGAATTTTTACAACTTTTACATCACTTACATGAGAATATAAATTACAGATTCATAGAACAATATTCGTTGTCACACTGAAACAGACACGTTCAGTACATTGAGATGATGTGTTTGGTTTCTTTTTTTTTAATATTAGCAACTGAGGTTACTAATATTCCCTTTAACCCCTCCAGCTAAGCTCAAAGACTTGTGTTAGGAGTTGGTTCACGTCGGTAGAGGTAGAGGCCAGGATTCAAACTTGGGACCTCTCGATCGTAAGGCCGACTCCTAAACCACTAAGCTTAAATCTTAATCTTAATTTTTAATATACTTATCTTAATCTTAAATACATCCAAAAGTTAATTCTTTTGATGCCCGAGGGTGTACTGACCTTGTTACAAATCTCGCAGTTATATCGTGACTTGTGCAAATGATAGAAATTGTAATGCTTCGTCCAGTAAACCTTCGACGCAAACTTCTTGTCGCACTCCGGGCACGGGAAGCTGCAACAAAACATGCGGCATTTACTATCACATGAACAGCGCCATCTAGCGATCTTACGTTGCGTCGTTACTACTGATCCTTTTTACCCGATTGCGTGACGCAAAGGAGGGTCGGGGAGGAGTCGGGGCCCATTCAAATTTTACCAATCAAATCTTCCCAAGGGGCCCCGTCTCTGAGTATTGTATGAATTGTAAACTACTGGGCTGGTTTCTTTCCTTTTAGTTTTTATGTAATTATTTTTTTCACGTAATTTTTAAAATTAGTTTTTACACACTCGGTTTTGTTTTTCATGCGGAAATTCCTAAGGCCAGGATAACCATTATGTCGGACTCGAACCGACTGAAACGCTCCGTCTTAGGTTTTCAAATGCCAGGGTGTAAAATTGACCACAAGATATCCTCCTACTCTCTCGGGGTGTCAGATGACAGTCGCTACCGTTTAGTTAGTACGTTAATCAGTGGGTGAGGTTTGTCAGGGCTCCTCAATGCAGTCTTTACCATAGTGGCCTCGAGGCACGTGTCCAGGGCCAAACGCTTTCTGGGGCCCCCCGAAAGCGAGACGTATTTCTCACACTAGATATAAACTTTTCGAAAGGGCCTCTAAAGTTATGTATGCATATGGCTTTTGCCATATATAAAGATGGCTCTGAGGCTCCTTATAGTCGGGCTTAAATACGCCGTGCTCTCATCATCATCATTTTTGCTAGTCCCGGTCGCAACTAAGGCCTCGGGACCAAAACCCACTTCCCTACTCTTACTTCTTCACTTCTTATGGTCCTCAGCGCCCTAGTGAGATCATTGGCACGCATATCCTCTACGGGGTATACCCCTAATACCAGGGCCCAGCGAAACCGATATGGCCATACATTTGATGCCTTCTTTAACTGGCGATCACTACATAACGCTCTGAAGGTCTTAATGGT
This sequence comes from Pelosia muscerda, assembly GCA_963691645.1. Taxonomy (NCBI): domain Eukaryota; kingdom Metazoa; phylum Arthropoda; class Insecta; order Lepidoptera; family Erebidae; genus Pelosia; species Pelosia muscerda. Next base: position 4,276,494 of record OY829125.1, read on the forward strand.
CTTAAAGGTCTTAATGTGTACTTACTAACAATAGGATATGTACTTACTAACAATAGGATAAGTTTATATGTTTCTAACCCTATATGGACTATAATGGTCTGCAATAAAGAAGTTATTATTATTATTATTATTATTAATGGGACCCCCAGACACACTGGACATTGCTTGTGAAGTATACTTACGCTCTCTCCGAATGGTTGGCGCTGTTCTTCAGATGATTCCTATACACGTATATGTTCTTGTACTGGACGTCGCACACTGGGCAGTACGAGAGCTTCTTGGCGAGCGATGTGTTGTGACTCGCCATGTGTGACTCCAGGCGCGTCTTGCTCGAGAAAGTCTTGGAGCAGACGTCGCAGATGTACTGTCGAGCGGTCGCATGAATTCGGCTGGAAGGGAATTATTATTTTTTACAGAAATGGTGATTAAGGAGTTCGGTGTTATTTACTTTCAGCAGAGAACGCCGTTAATAGGACGAATGATCTGCCCTCATGCATGGGCCATTTCACCTAGTTTCCCTATTCCTCCTGGGGAGGCTGAGGAGAGTCCCGCAATTATGGCGTTCCGTCGAACCTACCCTAACGATATGTCCCCATAATATTCCATCTTTTCAGGATGTACCTGTGACTGTCGGGTGCTTGATCAGCCGACCGTGTCCTGTTATCACTTCCATGACAGGTCTCATATTTTCTCTGGAGAGAATCGTCACTTAACTTTCTTGTGTATATGCCTTTTATGAAGATTTTCGGCTGTCTCACGATGGATGGTTGGTCTTTGCCAATATGCTTCGATTATAATACGGCGATAAAGTGATGACAGTAGTTACCACATCTCAAAGCCGCATATGTGGATGAATACCTTGGCATATGAGATCCCCACGGTTGTCAGTGCTTGTATCGGACTCGAACCGACTCAAAATGCAAGCCGTCTTGGGTCTTTTGAAAATGCCGGTGGGGTTGGCCAGAGTGTACGATAGCCTAAAGAATATCCCTCTCACCCTGGCAGACCTAGGGTCATCAGTCAACGAACTCCGGAAAGGGACCACTATTTCGCCGGCGGGAGCCTTAGCGCTGCCGTCTCTTTTGCCCAGCGCTCACCGCGTGGAGGTTGTAGGCCCCACAATAAAGTGCATTATCGTATATTCAATTATAATTAATTTGAAGTATTTAAGTCCTTCTATTTGGTGGTTCAGTGCCCGTCATGCACACTACTTACGCCTTGTGCTGCCTTAACGTGTGAGCCCCTTTGAACTTGACGCCACACTCGTCACAATACAAGGTGTGCTTCGTTTGTACGTGCTCTTCCAACTCCTGTGCTGTTCTGGAAATATACAGCATGTAAGAATTAGAATAATAGGCATATAAACTAATCCAGTTAAAATATAATATACACTTCGACGTCCCCGGGGAATAAACCGGTAGGAAAGCTGATTTTTGCCCAAATAGATCACAGTTACCCGTGTGACTATTGATTAAACACAGAATTAGATATTCGCCAAAGTTCAAATTACCGAAATAATTTCTAACAGTTTTTAGGGTATTGATATATTATTACCACCATGAACCCATGGTCCCTTCAGCTATCCTGGCTATATGGACCGAATCACGGCAGATGAGCGCCGTACTTGCTATTGCACTTGCCGGCGCACAACGCGTGACTCCCTAAAAATTGGCCCGAGCCCTCTCCCTTTTCTGGGGCGGTTCCACTATTCAACATTACGCCACCGAGGCGGCCAACAAAACTTGTGACCACTTCGTTGCCAGACCTTGTCCGTTTCTCGATCTCGAGCCTGCTCCGTATTTTGCTCCAAGCGTGCACTAAGTATCAACCAACGGAAGTTGGTCTCCGAGATCGCAGTGATATACAGGTGGAGAGACCTGTATAGGAGGGTGATACCATTCATCATCTTTTCCTTGAGGTCCTTGTAAAAGGGACATCTCCACAGAATGTGGTTCCTGCGTTCATAGGGATAGGGACACTCCGTCCATCCTTCCATGGTCCATCCTGGTTAGATGGCTCGAATCACGGGAGATGCGCGCCGTACTTGAGTCTGCTCTTTCTGGCGCGCAATGCGTTAGTCCTTACAAAATGTTCTGTTAATATCCCGCGCCACCTCCCCTTTCTTGGGCGGCGCTATCTACTTTACGGCACAGGTTACGGCTTCGTCGTCTGCGCCGGCATTTGTATACAGCTTCAACCTTGGCCTGTTTATGTGCCAGGCGTGCGCAAAGTCGTCGCCGAAAATTCGCATCTGAGTTCACCAGGTCGCAGTAGTACCACCGAGTAGCAGGTTCCAACCACGCATGACTTCAAAAATCATCCTCTAATTATTGCGTACGAATTACAGATGCCTTGGTGCTTCCTCTCGATATGACGCAGACTGGGTTTTCTGTATTTTCAAAATTAATGGGAATTTTAAGATATGAATTGGCCTTTTTCTCCCCAGGAATATAAAGTAGAGTTGCTGTAATACCAGATGATACTACTGCCAAGGCAATCGCACCTTCACTGCGTACTTTGTTAAGCACCAAATTTATGAGAAAAGTCTTAACACCAGGCGCATTAAAAAATTTTTATTTGCCTTCTTTGGAGGGAATACTTCCTAAAATTGTCTCATAAATCTGGCATTGCTGCGAGCTTCTGCTCATCTTGTTCTTCAAGAGGTGCGAGGCTGCTGGCATTGTAGCTCGTTTCCATGGCATGTTCACGGTTCATTATGGTGTTGGCAGGTGTATGCGGAGCCGGCAAACTACAATGAGCGAAGGGATGTCCACCGTTAGAATACACACTCTCCTGAATCATGAACTGACAGCTGTTCTCAATTTCAGATCGATGTATATCAACATCTGATGCTTCTACTCTTTGCCTCAAACCGTATAATAGGTCGTCTGCAAGAGAAAAACGGTACTTTTCCCACAATTGGTTCGCATTGAAAATATTACAAAATACCAGAAATACCAGCGAATAATTGGCGCAACATTGGGGCGCTTTGATTGACACACCCTTCCAAAGTCTGGTCACAATGCTGGTCATTCTCCAATAAATTGCGGGCTGCACATGCTGTTTGAAACGTAGGGTGCTCAATACCTTCGAAATTGCGATGTAATCCATGCACTGTGTGTAACAGTAAGCGGAGATAGAAACACTCACTATTAGTTGGGTGTACGGTATATACGCGGCCTAGGGAGATTTCTTTGAAGATACTAGGATGATCAGGCACTAGAGTTCCTCGTCGTCTACGATTGAAAACTCTGCTTCTCAAACGTGTAGTACGCACAGACTTCCTCATACAGTAATATTTTTGCAATCGGCACATCCGTTGCGCAGCTGAAGAACGCTGTGAGGGTCGTGTTTCTAGATTATCAACACGCTCATGACCATTCGATACATCGAAGTATATCTGCTGTCCATTTTCAAGATGAACGTCTAAATGTAAAACGGAGGGAAATCGCTCATGTATGGAATATCCCAATATACGCGACACTGCCTCAGAAGTGCAAACATATCTCCCAGACTGATATCGCATCACTTCGTCTCTTTCGTTCTGCACAGAAAACGTAGCTTGATCACAGCTTTTGTTTACATATTTACATACTGCATTAATTGCTTCTATGCTTCCACAATATTTAACATTAATATGTGTTTAAAAGTGCGCGAGAGGACAGGAGAATATGGACAATAGGTGGGCTATTGTCCACAGTGAAGGTTTGTCCACGAACTCGTAACGTTGCAATACGTCCACCGTCAGCCACGCTTCTGCACCGATACATAGGATATCCGTCATTTCCAGTAATAGTCTCGGTTGTAAGTCGTTTGGGGAACCTCTTAGTGCATTTTCCATCTCTCATGCACGGTGATTGATGGTTTAGCTCTCCACATGGGCGATGAACCATAATGGCTCTAGATAATTTCATAGAGTGCAGAATCGTTGTCTACATCGGGAAACTCGACGCAAATCACATCATCCATCTAATTTGGTCTAATCTTATTTACCAACCACTGCAAAATATGAGCGTGAATTAAACCCCGTTTCTGCCATTCGATGGTATAAATACGGCATTGCTGAATGCTTTGTCTTTGGTGAGAAGGTCAAAGAGCTTTTTCAATTTCTGATGAAACACTCGTGAAACAATATCGTCTCGATCATGTGATACCTGCCCTGGAAAAATCTCTTAAGTAATTTCTTCCTACTTCGAATTTGTGGTGACCGTTATAAATAAGTCATGACGTCCATATTTACGCACATTTACGAATGCATCTTGGATACCGTGATACAGATATCGTGGATTGCCCATATAAGAAGCTGGTAAGATTACCAGCCGACCAAGATTTTCGAGTACTTCGTCTTGACTTACCGCGTCTTGTAACTCTCAGAATGGAGTCGACTTTGGTTTGTTCTGATATATAATAGACGCTCAGCTTATTTTGGCATACATGTCCACAATATATTGGTTGGCGAAAGAAAAGCATATAATTTTATGTACTATCTCGAATCATAAGACAAACAGACTCGCTTAGATCTTTCAGTATTTCCAACCTGACTTTTCCCGCCGAGCAGCACAATCCTTTTGGCTCCACCCTCCACTTGAGTGCTCTTCAATAATGGCACACAGCGCTCATGCTTATATTGGCATATTCTTCATAATTGAAATCAGAAAAATATGAAAAGACGCTCAGTTACTGATCATTCCACTGCCGAGTCATTTGGTATGTACCGTCGTACGCTGGAGACATCACAACGGCTAGCGTCAACATCCGTGTTACTGATTTTCGCAACCGACCTTCGGTTAGCCGCTCCGCCCGCTCAGGGCGTTAGTCTGCGACAGGTAGCGTGATTCAGCTTAATGGTTCCTAGCACTGTCAAGTCGCAGTTCACGCTGATCGTCGAATATTAAAGAACGTTGAAACGCGTGGCGTTCTCTGTCTTATTGTAGTCGCATTTGTTGCGTGTCATAAGACTCAGAGGCTCTGGCTACAGCTTCATTCAATCGTTGAGAGCGAAGGCGACCTCGCGTTCATGGTAACTTTCCGCTGATCGACATTCTGCGTGATGTTGACAGTCGCTCGCCAAAAGTTCAATGCGTTGTGTGCTAGTCTCGGAAGATCTGAATATTTGTTGGCTAGTTCGCTGAGAGCTGAGTCGTGTTTTACGGACAAATGGAGTTTCCTCAGCTCTCAGTATAGCATGTCTCTCTCGATCACTCACCAAACGTGCAGCGCGTTGTGTGTAGCTCTTGGTATCCACAAGGCGACGTTAGCGATGTTCAGCCAACAGAACTACTCAATAGAGCAGGTGAGAATAGACTGATCTTGCTGAGCGCTCGGTCGCCCGCGATTTAGAAGGCTCGCGAGTCTCTCGACAGCGCATGATATACACGATCCCTACTCAAGCGTTCAGCGTACACTTCCTGTGTCACGTGACATTAATGTAAGGAATCAAATGAAGAATAAATACCTCAAATGGCCAGTACTTGATAAATGATTGCATGGAGAAGTAAATAGTTTGGATCACAAGGATCTAACAGTTCTGTGGACAGAACTAATGGGAAAAACATTATCAGTAGTTCTGCCAACAGAACTCAGAAATAGTCCACTTCATATCTGAAGCACTTCATACCGCAAAAAAGGTATGAATGGACAAAGTGTATAATATTTGGATATGGTTTAGATACGGATGGATATAGATGAATACGGTACAATATAAAAATTGCTTCGACGATAACGATTTTCAAAAAGTTTCATTATTAAGAAACCAAAGAGTACCATGTTCTGACATCCCAACACTTATCCCCAAAAGAACAGATTTAAACACTTATCTCAATTAAGAAGTATGAAGACTTGCAAAAAACTTTAACGTAGATACTTTTTAGGGACTTGAACATATTAACGGTGCCACGTCTATACATCATGGTTTTACTGACCAATTTATCAAAAAATAAGCACTGTTATGAAAGGGGGTTACGAGAGAATACGAGGAGAAAGCATAATGTCATCCATGATAGCGCCTACACTGAATGTGGTCAAACATGGCTCTAGTTATAATGCAGTAAAACTATCCAACAAGCTGCCTTTAGAAATAAGGAGCAGTCTGTATACATCAAATTTTTTTTCCAAATTGAAAGCATTTGTCCGAGAAAAAAAATTGGTTGCCTGTAAAGTCGGTATACGGGCGAAAGTTTTACGTGACAACGACTTTGAGTGGTAAAATAATTTTAATGTGAATATTCATTCGTCGAGTGGAAGGGACGCGTGCCTTTCACTTTTTATGTCTGTCTCTCTCGCTCTTAGGCGGGCTAACCATGCCCGAGTGGAAGGGACGCGTGCCTCTCACTCGCTCTCATTGTGAGCGCATAACGTGAGCGGAGCGTAACGCAGTTTCTTGAAGTGTCACCCGGCAAGCCAATTTATAAGACGTTGTCACGTCAAAATGTGACAAGTAGATTTTTACAATTTTATTGACATGGATTTAATTTTTTTATTTGTATTGGTGATATTAGTGCTCATTATTGACATCTAATTTTGATATGTTATTCTTTTATTAGTTATTTATTATTTTGATTTTTGTTTGAATAGAATTTACATTTGTATAACATTTCATTTGATGCTTATTTTATTTTTTAGATATACCTAGATATTATTAATAAATAATTTGTATACACTTAAACTTTTCAACACAATGTAAACGTTGTTATCAAATAAATGAATTGAAATATCAAATTTATCGAAATCTCATGTAAAACGTTGTATGGCTATGTCTCATCTTCCACAACAATTCCGATTGGATGGCTGGTCGTATATTTGAGGCGAGTGTGTAAAAAAATTAAAATACATGGCTTAGGAAAGGATTTTTACAAGATGAATGGTCTTTCAATGGTGTGCTACACAAAATTAACAACGCTATTGAATCTTGGAACGCCAGGTTAAATGGACGTATTTTAGCAGAAAGGATTCAACCCACATATTGGCCAAAATAGTGAAAACCCAATTTTGAATACGTACACGGAAACATGAAGATGTTTATCAAATGAGAACGGAAGATCTACGCAAACAAATGTCTCAAGAATTAGCACGGGCTAAAACAAATCCTTGAATGTGTTACCTACGATCTCGAAAAACTCTTCCATTGCCTCGTATACCTACAAGCATAGTGTTTTATAAACGCCAATTGGATTTATAACGCTGGGATCCACGTTGGCTCCAACGATCAAGGATGCAATGTCTGGGTTAAAGGGGAAGCCGGAAGAGTTGCCCAAGAAGTTGGCTCATGCCTTATTAATTTTATTAAATACAAACTGAGGGACGGCGTAGAGAATTTGGTTCTTTGAAGCGACTGCTGCGGAGGCCAAAATAGGAATATTATGTTAAAAACTATACTTAATAGCCACTCAAATCTCAAGACGATAACATTTAAATATTTAGAGCGCGGACATTTTTTTTGCCTAATGATACTGATTTCAGTAAAATTGAATGTGAGCTTAAGCATCATGAGCGAATTTACACCATAGAAGAATACATAAACATCATGAAAATCTCTAAAAAGAAAAACCCCCTTCAAGTTACAAGAATGAAAACGCAAGATTTTTTGAGTACAAAAAAAATTAGAAAAATGCTGTTAACTATAAACGCAAAATTTGTAGAAACAAAAATAAAATAAACTGGCTAAAAACTAAACAGATTTCATTGAATAAAGAAGATGAATACTTAATTACTATGATATCAGAGAGTGGAGACATTCAAAAACTGGATTTGTCAAAAAGAAACAGAGGTGTTCTGATTATGTAATCATCATCATAAAATATAAAATAAATGTTTTCAGAAGAGGATTTTTGAAGTTTTCTGGCCCCAGGGAAAACCCATCCCTCAAGCGAAGCTGGATGATCTCTGATCTATGTTCAATTGAATACATGAAGACTGTCACGTCTTCTCATTTTATGAGAATCTAAAGGGAAACAGCAATGTTAGCGAGGATGTCGATGGATACGGGCCAACCCTTGATTTCGATTTGGATGAATCGTATTAATATGCGCGCTCATTTTTGTTGTTTTTACATTTTTTTTATTTGTATACTGTTGATTTTACGATATATAGATAGATTTGTGTTTAAAGTTAATTATATGAGTTTCAAATGATATTCTTGTTTAAAATCATTGATTAATTCGTCATTATTTTTTTTAATAAATGGTTTTCTAGTCGAAGAATAGTTATGAGTCCGTTCTGAGAAATAAAAAAAGTATGTCTTTACAAAATTAAGTTTAACTGACTTAACTTCATATCTCGAAATCTATTGCGAAATATATCACTAATTTCATGGACACATATAATATAGACTATATTTTACAAAAGAGAGAAAGTGCTATGTATGTGTATATGAAAACCGCGGCCTCACCGGTACCGCCGCAAATGCTACGTCCCGCAATTTTTATTGGAGGCGCGCGGTGGGCGCAGCGTGCCTATAACCTGAATCCACCTAAACTTTGCAATGGCACGCGGTTGCTGGTAAAATCACTGAAAACTTTCATAATAGAGTGCACAATACCCGCAGGATGTGGTACCGGAGATGTATTGATTCCCCGAATCCCTCTGATACCATCAGATTTACCCTTCCAATTTAAACGTTTACAGTTCCAGGTAAAGACATCTTTTGCAATGACCATTAATAAATCGCACGGTCAAACCTTCAACGTTGCAGGCTTAGATTTGAGCGTTCACTGTTTTTCACATGGCCAACTGACAACTAACCTCTAGAGAAAACATGTTTGTATTGTCTAATGAAAACAAAGCTGTGAACGTTGATTAAAGACATACTGTAAAATATTATTTGTTGTAAAAATAAAATAAATAGGTAAAAATCGCTCACTTAAATCAATTTTAAAAGCATTTTTTACCCGACTGCGCGACGCAAAGGAGGGTATTGTGTTTATATGTCTATGTATGTACCAAATTACATGTGCAGAATTAATTAAATCTCGCTTAACTTCAAAAGACTCGCGATTCAGACTTAACCAGCAATACTTATTTTACTTATTAAATGATGCAAATATAAGACAATTAAATGCAGGTATATTTTATAAATTAAACGTAACTAATCTAAACCAAAAATTAACAGCACAACAGTATTTAGAGAAGATAGGGAAAGGTGAACTCGAAGGAGATCTGATGGCAATATTTAGTAGATTACGAAATCCGAGCAATTCTGGAAAAAACCTAGAAGCGATGTTATGTGTATGACTCGTTATTACGGACCGGCTACTTGGTTTTTAACAATCAGTCCTTCTGAATGAAGATGGACGGATCTCGCGGATTATATTAAACTAATCAATGGTCCAGATGCAAAGAATAAATCTACTAGTGAGTTAGTAGCAATGGACCCAGTTTCAACGTCGCGGTTTATTGACATAAAATTCAAATCAATATTGGATTTTTTAACATCACCTGATGCTTCTTTAGGTGAAATAGAGCATTATTTTTGGCGACGTGGATACCAGTCTAGGGGTTTACAGCATTTCCATCTGATGTTATGGGTAAAAGATGCACCAATACTACAAGTTTCGGCTGTTGAGGAGGTAGCAGAGTTTGTTACTAAATACGTTACATGTTCTGTCCCAGATAAAAAAGAATCCCCCCGAATTATATCATCGTGTTATTAATTATCAGACGCATAAACATAACTCATACTGTTTACGAAAGAAAAAAACAAAAACAAGCTTTACAACAGTTTGCAGGTTTGCATTTCCACGACCAGTAACCGAATCTCCAACAATTAATAGTGTAACCGAATCAATAGCGGCTACGAAAACTTTAAAAACTAATAGGCTTTATAATATACGTCGCCAAAAAGAATCTCGTTACATTAACGACTATAATCCAGCAATCCTTCTCGCTTGGGATGGCAACATGGATTTACAGTATGTAGGCGAAAAGACCCTATGTTCCCAACTGACCACTCAATCCATCCACCAAGGTGGTCAGTTAGGAATATTTTGTAGTAACCAACCAAGCTGTACTAAATTATTATATTACCAAATATACGACTAAAAGTGAAAAAAGTCACGCAGTAGACACTTTCGACGACATCATTTCTACTAAATCTGTCGCTAGCAGGCTTTTTAACGTAGGTATCCGAGCACTCAATAACAGAGAATGTGGTGCACTAGAAGCAAGCGATACACTCTTAGGGATTTCTCTTTATGGTACCGATGCACAGACCACAATCTGATGGCTCGATGTAAATATATATCGCAACCGAAGGGTAAAATCTAAAAAGAGGTAATTGAACTTAATCAGATTCTACAGACATCTATTTCGAATCTTGGTCACAGTGCTAGAAATTCAGGAACTTCCATGGTAATGCAATGCAATGGAACTCAGTCCTTATGCCAACAACTACCGATTTCACTACAAGTAGGTAGTCGAAAAGATTTGCAATACTCTATTACGGCAGTAACATCTACTAATGTTAATACAGTTGAATATCCACAGCGAACAGTTCATTCATTAAACGATAACGTAGACCAACAAATTAACAATGAAAATACAACCAATATAAATTTCGACACATAATAACTACCACATCTTTAATGCCAATAGACACTGATACACCAATGATGACATATGTAGGTACTTAAAAATGTTAATGATGACAAATCTATACCAATTCAAGAATTGAGACGAAAAACAGCTCCGCCAATAAGCATACTATCAGAGCAAAGAGCTGAAGAACTTTCATGGGTATAGCTTTTTCCTGATGGTAAAAATGGTCTGTGAGAAAATAGAATTACTCCTATTACTCCTCTCGATTATTTTCAATCAAGAATTATGTCACACTATCGAAGGTTCCAAAACAATAAATAATTGTTTTATGCTTCATCGACCGTTGAATTATATAAAGCTCGGCAAAATGTTTCTGTTGATGGTAGATTACGGCAAGATGGTGTAGAAACAAGAGATTTAGTGCAAAATGTTCACTTGGTCATGAGAAATATAAGACGTACACAATCGTATTGGCACAAACCGTACACAGATTTGTTAGCTATGGTAAAAAAATTGGTTGCCTGTAAAGTCGGTATACGGGCGAAAGTTTTACGTGACAACGACTTTTATGTCTGTCTCTCTCGCTCTTAGGCGGGCTAACCATGCCCGAGTGGAAGGGACGCGTGCCTCTCACTCGCTCTCATTGTGAGCGCATAACGTGAGCGGAGCGTAACGCAGTTTCTTGAAGTGTCACCCGGCAAGCCAATTTATAAGACGTTGTCACGTCAAAAATTTAGGACCTCCTCACTGGTATATTACTTTGTTTTGCAATGATCTAAACTGGCCTGATATGTTGTGTGCTTTATTAGTCGCTGATGGACGCTCCGAATCTGATGTTGATAATTTAAGCTTTCAGGAAAAAATGCGCCTTATAGAATCATATGCGGTGACTTAATCACGGCAGTTTATGTTTAGGTTAAATGCGTTATTTAGACTTTTAAAGAAAGATTATATTATTAAAATGACATTCCAATTATTTAATTTAACCTAATGTTATATTACCTATTTGATTTAATTTATAATATGCTTTTGCTGTGCCCAACAGGGCTCCACGTTGGAACATAAAAAAATTGTAACAACTGTACAACACATGGATGCAAATAAAGACTATGACTATGATTATGATATCAATCTAATATTGGACCTATAATTGTGTTTTATTTCACGTGAGTATTTTCTTGATGCAGGTAATAATGTGGGCTTCTTCTTCTGGTGCTAGACGTGATAAGATATTTGCTCTGGCATTATCAAAGGACCACCAAGCCAGCAGCAAAGACATGGATTCTACTATTATACAGCAATCGATAAGACCTAAACCAAATATAGTCACAAAACCTAAACTCACTAATATAAATGAATTATGGAGCCGAACATTGGATTTTAATGACCATAGCGTTGTATTTGATTATCATAAAAAATACGAAAATTCATTGAACAAATATTTACACACTTTTCACAATTAAAGTTACCATTTGATTTTCACGATAATAATGAGACAAACACGAAAACAGTTTGCGCTGATTTTTTGCTATGCCAAGAAGTAATAGAAATGTCCCCGTTTGAGTTAAACAACAATGGTCATGAAGAAGAAATAGATATTTTCCATGACTCTGACGATGATAGGGACAAAACATATATTCCCGAGACTTCTTCAGATACAGATTGTGACGAATATGAAATATGTAAAGAACGCAAAACACAGTCATCATCAATATCACAATATATATAAAGAGCACAATTAGCAATTGATGACAGTACACTATTACAACACACGAATTAACAAATACAGACGAAAACAAAGGACTAACAAAAGATGGTAAGCCTCGTAAAAGGATGGTATTATTTGAATCTTTATTATAGGTACTGACATTTTGTATAGCCGCTTACTATGTCTCAATTTGCGGTATTTGACATTTTAATAAGGCATGTGTGAATTTTAGTTAAATATGTAGTGGATACAACTTAGATACTTTTAGTAAATTGATTGACATTTATGTATATTTTTAATTCACTCTTTTGATTATTAATTTTATATACTGATATGATGATTATGATTATGATTAAGGTATAATATTGATTGACATTTACTATACATTGACATTTTCAACTATTTTTAATTATTTGAATTTATATAAGTAATGACATGCTGTTTAGCTGCTTAATGTTTCAATTGCGTATTTGAAATTTTATAATGCTTGTGTGCTATGAAATTTTGATCATATATATTGTATTAATAAATTGATAGACATTTAATATTAATTGACATTATGACATTTCTGAATTCACTATTTTAATTAGCTTATTTATGCACTGACATGATACTTACATGTTACTTTTTACTTTTGTTATATTTTAATTGATATGCTAATCTGTACACCGCATGTGGTAGGACATAGCGCACATAACATAGCTTATAAGACCTTTATATCTAACCTATGATCTACAGAATAAATAAATATGAAATATGAAATATGAAAGGAGAAATTTCAGTAAATCTGTGAAAGAAAGACAAGAAAAAAAGAAAAAAGTCAAGGATGAACAAAATTATTTGAAAGAACCATGCACTGAAAGATATTTGAAGAAATGTTTTACTAAATTCACACATCAGCAACGACAAGATATACATGATAGATACATCGCTCTTGATTACGAATCACAAGGGCTATTTATTAAATGTTCTATAGATATAAAACCTGTAATGCGCAGGTCCCAAGTTACGGAAAATTACAAAAGAAATACAACATATATATATAATTTGAAAGGACTTGATAACATTAAAAAAGAAGTCTGCAAAACGTTTTTCCTTTCAACGTTGGGTTATAAGCCTAACAAGGACAGAAGAATCGCAACTGCTATGAGTAAAGCTATTGATGAACAAAAAACCGCTCGAGGATCTTACAAAAGGACCATAATCGATAGACAACCTTTGAAAGATCATAATTGTCGTATCACCCCGCAATTTCACACTATAGAAGAGAACATGCGCCCAGAAAGTTGTACCTTTCCAGTGATATAACCATCACATTGATGCATGAAAATTTTTGCTCTTTAAGACCGGATATAAAAGTATCTCTTGAAGTTTATAGAAGAGTTGTAAGAAATGACCTGAACATTTCTTTTGCACACCTGGGCAATGAGGAATGTGAGCAGTGTAAATATTATAAGCGTCACAATCAATTAGACCATCAAAACGACTCTTGCGAGATTTGCCAAAACTATAATATGCAACACATGCCCAGATACATAGAATCACGCAGAGAATACGATGAAGATAGAGAGAAAGCAAAGACTGAGAAGGAGGTTATTTATTATTCCGTTGACCTCCAAAAAATATTATGTTACCAAGGATGGATCAATTTAAGATTGCCATTTTTTGCCCAAGGTTAATTGCTTTCAATGAAAGCTTTGTTCCACTTGGGCCCGCAAGTAACGATAACAAACCATATGCTGTGTTATGGAACGAGAGTATTAGCGGTCGTAGCCAAGAAGATATAATTTCTACTTTCAAGGCAATTTGAACTTTAAAAGGGACCTAAAAAATATTGTATTCTGGCTTGATAACTGTTCTGCTCAAAACAAAAACTGGTCACTCCTTTGTTTTATGGTACAAATAATAAATAGTACAGAAATTTCCGCTGACAGTATTACACTTAAATATTTTGAACTGGACATACATTTATGTCCGCAGACAGTTTTCATCACCAAGTGGAGCAATCCCTGACGAAAAAGGGAAAAGTTTACGACTTCAACGATTTCGTTGAATGTGTCGGTAATGCCAATAAAGGTAAAAACACTGTAAAAGTTATGAATGTCGATGACCTATGAAGATTTGTCTTCTCAGCACAAATTACCGAAAAATAACCCACGCGTTTATTTAAATAATATAATGGCTGTGAGGGTGGAACGAGGCCTTTTCAAATTAAAATACAAATTTAATCATGCTGAAGACTACAAATCGGAACTTTTAGATTTTCTCCAAGTAAAAATCATGAAAAATGAAGAATTCCCTGAAATTAAGAAAAAGAATTTGCCAAGAGGGATAACTGAAGAACGAAAAGCAGCCATTATTGAAAAATTAGTTCCGTTAATGCCGGAAAACAGAAAACATTTTTGGATTAACGTACCAACAAACGATTCAGCTCATAATCTTTTGGAAGAAGACTAACTTCATGTGAAGTATTAGATTTGATTAGAAAGTCTGGTTTTGATTGATTTTTGATTTGATTTTATTTTTATGAAAACTTTTATAATATTTTTAGATTTGTATGCGTCGAACAGGAAGTTCACGTTTAACAAGTGTTGATTTAGGCATATAAGAAAATTATTTACGGAATATAATTCTGTCCGATTTTATGACTGTATAATCCTTGCAACATTATGAAAACCATATACATAATGTGCACCTTCCTATATACACTTTTTAAGTGTATATAGGAAGAATTTGACTGAATAGTATAGAAGAAGTTTATAATAAGACTGCCATGTAACAGTGATCTCAGAAAGTGCCAATGGCAGATTAAGTCGTTGATTTTGTAATTGTAAAATATACGAACTAATTTTGTGAAATTTTAATAAATACTATTTTAATTCATACACAATTATTATTCTTTTCCTTATGCGTACATTATTTACAAATATATTATTATAATATACAATTAGTTTGTCCATATATTAACAGCTGTAAGTTAGCGCACTCAGTCCCGTATCCGTACAAATATTTTTTACTATGAGTTTCTTACCATAAGAGCTCTAAGTGACAATGTTACGACGGTTATGCTTAGTATTACTCATCTTCGATTTGCTGTCAAAAGCGCAGAAAAAGAAGTTCCTTAAGCGCTGGACACACAGGAAAGACGTAAGACGCAGACGAGACGCGGACATTTGTCTCTATCGCGTCCCTTTCATACAAAATGTATAGAAGCGTCGCGACTCAAAACATACTAAACAGACGGGGCGCGGGCGCAAACACTTTTCGTCTGCGTCTTTTGTTCAAAACACACAGAAGAGACGGGGCGCGGACGCAGCGGGGGCGAGATCGGGGCGAGGACGGGGCGCGGGGAGGCGTGCCTCCCGGGTGGGTCTCGTCGCGTCGCTCGCTCGCCGTCAGTCACGTGTAGTCCGTGTACCGTCTTGAGGTTGAATGTTTTGAGTTGTAATATTTTTTTTAACTATGTCAATGCGTGACGACCTAGCATTTAATATTCAGTTTAACAGTAACAGTAACGTAACGTCTAACTAACCCTAACCCTCTGTATATTTGCGAGATGCACTAGTGCTAGTACATCTTCATCTTCAGAAGAAGACATCATGTCGTATCAAAATCAGACTATTGAATGCCAAAAAGAGTCGCCTGACTGCACGACTACGTCGCGCGTCGCGTCCGCGCCCCGTCTCTTCTATATAATTTCAAAAGTCGCGTCCGTGTCTCGTCTCCGCCCTACACGCGACACGTCCTCGTCTTACGTCTTTTCTGTCTGGCCTGCGCTTTAGAATGAGCGCTCTATCTGTGTTACTTACCGCGCTTATTTTAAGTGTTGGTTTTAAGTGATACGTAGGATTTCCTTACCATATCAATTATTTACATCATTTTTTATAAAAATCTATTACTTGGAGTTCTTTTATATAACTATTAAAATAAAGTAGAAGCCTTTAACCATTATATAAATTCATTACATTTTAAAAAACATTATTTATATGTGCGTAATCAGAAAAATAAGTTTTAAAACTTTAGGCGCCATTATCTCGAAACTAGCTGTCATGCACTTACCGCTCTTATCTTTGCAACGGCAGAACGATTCCCCGACTATAGCGCAACGAAAATTTTGCACTCATTACAACCTACGTTATAAAAATGAAGCCATCGATTCAATTAATAAGAAAATGGGTACAGAAGTTTGAGGAAACAGGTTCAACGATGAATCAAACACGATGCGGCCGACCTAGGACTTCCAGGGATGCCGAACACGTAGAGCGTGTAAGAGCATCAGTTCGCGAACAGCCAAGCCTGTCTACTCGACATGCTGTTACCGTAAATAAAGAGCGGTATATAGCCATGCTACAGAACTTCTTCACTCCAGCACTACAGAACTTCGATGGTTTTAATCAGCGTTCATGGTTTCAGCAAGATAGGGCAACATGTCGCAACATGTCACACCTCCAATGACTCATTGATTGCAGTTCGTGAAATTTTTGGTCACAAAGTGTTATCCAAAAGAGGTGACATTATTAACTGGCCACCGCGTAGTCCAGATTTATCTCCAATGTATTTTTTTCTTTGGGGATACGTTCAAAGTAAAGTTTTTAGTACCAATCCAGCGTCCCTTGATGAATTAAAGGATCGCATCAGCGAAGAAATGCAAACAATTTCACGAAACACCTGTAAAGCCGTAATTGAAAATTTTCGCTCCAGGTTACAACAGTGTCGTAGTGAACAAAGATCACATATGGATGATGTAATTTTTAAAAATAAAATCCCTATTTGTATATTTTAATATTAAATAAACAGTTTTTATTTCATTCAACTAGTTTGTTTTATTATCTTTGTTTGAAAAGTAAAAAGACTTACGGTCCACCCTGTATTTAGGTCCCAATGTAATAAGTGGCGAGCCTATTGCCATCAACCGGGCACTTGTAAACCTGCGATAAATTCACACATAATTTCGAAAAGCATTGCAGTCATTGGTGTGTGCCATGGTAAACCTGGGATCGAACCCGAGACCTCGTCACAGCAGTCCACCACCCGTACCACTAGGCTACTATAATATTAAAAAAAAGGCACTATATTATTTAAAAATGCAAAAATATATGAAAATAATTCGAATAAAGTGAAGTACCTAATAATAAAAGTACATACTTGACCACAGTGTCACACTGTACACAATGTATGCGGTCCAGGCGATCCTTCTCATGTTTCATCTTGCAGTGGTTAAGCGCAGACCACAACTCAGTCGTGGTATACTTGCAGAGTCGACACTTATAGCAAGAGTAGTGCTTCCAGCGGTGGCTGGCCACGGCTGTGGTGGTCGCGAAACGGACTTCACATATATCACAAGTGTGTGGGCCTATGCTCTGAAAGTAAGAAAAAAATCTTATAGGAGTCCAGTAGCGACACCTCTGATTGAAAGCTTGTGGCCCGGCAAACTTACGAGTTCGTAATGTAAAGGTGTCGAGAGAGCGGAACATTACGACAGGTAGCTTCCCAATTGTGAAGCCCACTAACCGCAATGCTCCGCTCTCGATATCTTTACCTTACGAATTCGATAGCTTCTCGGGCTAGAAGCACAGATAATGTAGTCCTTTTCAACCCACTTCAATTAAAAGAGTAGGTTCTCAATTCGTCCTGTAGTTTTTTTAATGTTTGTTACCAGGATAAGTTTTAACCAAGTGAACCGATTTTAATGACAACACCTACACATTTGTAGGTGTTGTCATTAACACTATTGAAAACTATTTCACGTTAATATGAAAAACACTGCTTATTTACGAGACTGTCATTTCATAATTCTCTGAATCTTTTCCCAACTCGGTTGGGGTCGGGTTTCCAGTCTAACGGTGATGCGGATGAACTTCGATATTTTGCTTGAAGCGACTACCATCTGACATCAACAACCAATGGTCCAATGACCAATGGGGATATCGAAGTTCCAAGTTAGACTGGTTGGACTTTTGAGGGCTCCAACTACCCGTAACCACTACCATAGTTTGTATGGCAACCGGCACCGACGACGGCTCAACATGCTCTCCGAGGCACGACCAGACCAGTGCAAACAGCCATATTCAAGCATACAACTTTTTGCACTGATCGGGGATCGAACCCGCGCGCCGTGCGTAGCAGTCGCGTGCACTACCGCCACGCCACAGAGGCTGTATTTACGACACTGTATAAAACATAACATGTATGTGACATACCTTGTCATGTTTTTTCTTCATATGTTTACTGTACGTCTCCTTCCGTGTAAACCCAAGCACACATGAATCACACTTAAATGGTACCTTCCTAAAATTATAATGATTTCTCTTATCTTCTCTATTTTGAGTCATTTCTTCTTCTGTAAACACTATCTTAACAAATTTATTTTCTAGATCTTCATCAGTCTTAGATTCTTTAACTGGTTTTCTTTTTTTCGACCCACTAATAGTGTCAACGTAAACATTTTCATTTTTATCCATTGCTTCTGTAGCCTTAGCGTCAGTCACTGGTATGTACATCTGTTCGTTATTGGTACTATCATCAGATTCTTCTTTAACTGTATTGATCTCTAGGTTTGGTGCCGTATCACAGTTGATTAATGGGTCCGAGTTGTAAGAATACTGGTAGGTGTATACTAGATTCACTGTCAACACTAAACTGCTTAATGACTTAATGTGTTTGTGCTGTAAAATTAACAAAATATATACGTAGCTATCAATACTATTGCATATTTGTAAAGATGTGTTTGTAGGTACAGTTCAAATTCTTTGGCCAATAGAAAGTCATAGTATATGGGAGTGTCAGCAATGGGAACGTCATCAGAGGTCCTATCACCACCTCTTAAATGTATATATTATCCCACCAAAAACATAAATGTACAAGAGGAGAGCCAAGTTCAATATAAAAATTATTGAGAGTTATGGAATTGAGATATAATTTTATTCAATGGTTGTGCTGTTTTCAACAGCTTGTATTGCGCATAAATTTATTAAATACTAGCTGTTGTCAGCGGCTCCACCCGACTTCTGATCCCGTTACCGCTGCTTGGACTTTCGATCCCGTTCTCGCTGCTCCATAAAAACCTTCCGTCGAGTTCAAGGAATAAATAACAAAAAGAATTACTCAAATTGGTCTAGCCGTCTTCGAGTTATGCGCTTACCAACATATTTCGCGATTCATTTTTATATATATAGACTGATAGTTCAGCATACATACCTTCATATTTTGGGAGAATGCCGACTGTGCTTGCAAGGCTTTTACTTTGAACTTGTGAAACTTTGATATATAGCTTTTGCACTCCCAACAAACGCCACCATGGGATATTTGTTTTAGCTAAAAATACACACGAGTTACTAGAACTACTTCAACTGTATATCTATGTACCTAATTATATGTTTATTATGTCATACCCATTGTCTTACAAAGTGCCCTATGTCATCATTATTTATGTTTATTGCTTTATAATTTTAATTCATCTATTGGCATTCTAATATATAAAAATAAATAATACTGCACTATAATATAATGTAATCATGTAATGCTATGCTAACAATATGTAAATAAATGTTGTAAATATTGCCCGATTGGCAGCAATAGGTTCGCCGCCTATTACTTGTGTCTGAAAATCATAGTTGGCGAAATGTGGGTGTTTGATACGCCTCTGCCTACACTTCGGGGATTATTGGCGTGAGCATTATGTATGTGCCTATATAATTTCAACTGTATATACCTACCAGGTACTTACCTCTGTAAATTGAATATATTGTATCATTTTTCTTAACTCATGTAAAGGAACAAGGGGGCGATCACTGCTCAAACATGTTACACAAACATTTATTGAGCGCTCCATTTTCATTTCGTTTTAATAATTAAATTTGGTTTGTTTTGTATGATTTAAACAAGTTTTAAATAAATTGAAGAAGAAAATATTAATATTTTTGATTGGACAGTTAAGTTAACCATAGAGTAAATATTTACTTTTTTTGGGATTTAATGACCTGGTACCTAGGACCTTTAGGTCTAGTCCTGTTTATTTTAAAGCTTCACTTCACTTCATCTTGTAATCGCGTGTTTCCATTTCCCATATTGTTTTGGGATACTTTTTAAAGGTCTTCAACAGTATTTTTTTAGTACTTAAACAAAGGGTTGTATCAGTTTTTGTGTTTTTTAACTGTATAAGCGACGCGCGACGACGGCAGGCGGGATGTGACTACATCACTACAACAGACAAACACCAGTCTGTCCGCTGTGGAGTTTTGGCGGGAACGCGAAAAGTGTCACAACGCTCCTGTGTTTCATTTTCTAATATTGGTGTAAATTCGAGTTTTTATGTGTAAAAATGGTGGAGTTTTAGACATAACGGCTTAGACAAAGTGCACAAGTGTACGAAAGTGGAATATTGTAGTGAATTGTGATTTTTCGTGTTGGTGTCAAATCTCCCTTAGGAAAGCTTCTAGTAAAGTCTCCACTACTTTACTGGGGCAACTATCATCCGTCATCGTCATCACCATCATCAAGAATCATTCCAACTAGATTAGTGAATAAAGTGTTATAAAATAAAATAAGACTTGACATAAAGGTCCTAGTTACCATGTCATAAAATCCCTTAAAAAAAAATCTGTCTGCTGTCAAGCGTCTGTCAAGTGATTCGTTGTTTTGTTTGTTGTTTCCTTGTACCCATTTTCAAATAATGTACAATGTGGGCAAATTTTATCTACAATAATTCAAAGTCTTGCAAGGTGTGATAAGGCTGTATTGTGGCCAAAGTGCAGTCTATTTACTGTAGTGATGAATGGTCGATTGAGATCTTCCATTTTATAGTATCAGATAGTAGGTAAATTTTCTTGTAAATCATACCTGATACCACACCACTTTCCTTTTGTATCCTGATCTTTCTTCCACATATTCAACCAATTAAACCAATTAAAAAAATTGGTTGCCTGTAAAGTCGGTATACGGGCGAAAGTTTTACGTGACAACGACTTTGAGTGGTATGTCTGTCTCTCTCGCTCTTAGGCGGGCTAACCATGCCCGAGTGGAAGGGACGCGTGCCTCTCACTCGCTCTCATTGTGAGCGCATAACGTGAGCGGAGCGTAACGCAGTTTCTTGAAGTGTCACCCGGCAAGCCAATTTATAAGACGTTGTCACGTCAATAATTTGGTCAATAGATTGAAGATAATCAGTCATAGGGACCTCCATTGCATTTTCAACATCTTTTGTTGATACAGTTTTGTCAGCTATTTCATTTGCCAGTGATACCTCTGTGGGATGGCACCCACATAAAAGCAATTTCAACATACTTAAGGTGATATTGATACTATAGAATTTCTTTTATAAAGTACAATGTAATTTGACTTATATATTTACCTGTTAAGCTAAATAAAGCTTGTATCAAGCTTATGGAGTCAGATACAACTAAAAAAATTACATTTGTGTGTATCTTGGACACGTAACCATACCTGATATATTGCATATGCTTCTGCTGTAAATATTGAATGATAATTATGCAGGATAAAGCTTTGTGAATATTTCATTAATTGTGGATCATATATATAGTAGCATGTACATGACTGTCACCCTTATTACTATCAGTATAGATAGTGTAATACCTTATTAATTTCCAGGAATTCTAACATGTCTGTGTTATTATTACTACATAGTATTAAATGAAGTCGCATTCTCTGTCCCTTTGTATGCTTAAATCTTTAAAACTATGCAACAGATTTTGTTTTAATAGATGGAATGGTTAAAGAGGAAAGTTTATATGTATATAACATCATGCTACAACTAACAGGTATGGAGTAGAAGTGAAAAATGTTACAAAAATGACGCAGATGAAGTTGCGCGGGTCAACTAGTTTGAATTACATTGACTGAATGTGTGATACTTTGATAGGAGAAGGAGTAACAAGGCCATGGACTGACTTTCTAACTTTTGAAAAATTGTCATTTGATTTCAGCATTATGTGAGACCAATTTGGAGTGTTCCTGGTCAAGATGATCTCTCCAGTTGGTGGTTAAAGAAATCTGTCTATATGAGGTACTATTTTACTTATTATATTCCTGTTATTCGCAGCAATCAATTTTAAACTGTATCTTTCTGCTAGTAGAACTCTTTTTTACACTAAAGGCATTATTCTAGTTTCAACTTCCATGGCCCTAAATGGAGTTGAGCACATTGCCCCAGATATTATTCACAAAGCCTTATTCTGCAAGATGTCTAATTTGTTTACATGAGAACTATTCATATTAGCTAAACAGCTATAATCAAAATGACTTCATTCAAATATAATGATAAGACTTTTCATGATGATAAGCCCCTTGAGAGCATTTTTGGAGATGTATTTAATATGCTCTCCAAAAGATAATTTTCTATCTATAACTTATTATAATTTTTTGATTCCACCCTATTTATAATTTCTACCTTATAAATAACATAACATAAACTCACGCCTATATCCCCGAAGGGGTAGGCAGAGGTGCTAGCACCCACATTTCGCCAGTTTATGTTTAGGTTCCAATATAATAGGTGGCGAACCTATGACCATTATCCGAGCACTTCTAAACCTGTGATAACTACACAGATAACTTTGAAAAGCATTGAAAAGTCATTGGTAAACCTGGGATCGAACCCAAGACCTCGTCTCAGCAGTCCATTACCCATACCACTAGGCTACCGCGACCCTTATAAATGGTATTTGTAATTGGGGTTTCTTTGCCAAATCATTACTCTTGGCTGTGTTAATATTCAAGTGAAGATATTCATGATAATATTGAAATAATATAAAAATAGGTAAAAAAACTTTTTAAGTTAAACGGTTTTATGTTAAACATACATTGCAATGTTTAAGATAAATGTACTAAAAAAAAAAAAAAAATAGATACAGTCGTGGGAATTATAAACATATGCATAGACTAGACTAAAATAAAACCGTGGGGCACGTCAATTGTCTACAAATTATCGACTTAATGTGCGTTAGAAGAATCGTTTAATTCGTCGTTAGGCAGTTGGCCCGCAAACGGTGAGGAAATTACTTACTATTTTCTGACGTGCCCCACGGTTTTATTTTAGTCTAGTCTATGCATATGTTTATAATTCCCACGACTGTATCTATTTTTTTTTTTTTTTAGTACATTTATCTTAAACATTGCAATGTATGTTTAACATAAAACCGTTTAACTTAAAAAGTTTTTTTACCTATTTTTAATTTCTAGTTTTTAGTTTTTGTTATTTTATTTTTTTACATTGTATTCTACTGGTTGAGCACTTTCATTTGATACCCATATTGATGGGATTGATAAAACCTACGTTATCCGCCATTTTGTAGCGGCCGCCATCTTGGATTTCAATTTTTTATAGTATATTGTATTCTGCTTGTTGAGCCCTTTCATTTGATACCCATATTGATGGCATTGATAAAACCTACGTTATCCGCTATTTTGTAGCGGCCGCCATCTTGGATTTCAATTTTTTATAGTATATTGTATTCTGCTTGTTGAGCCCTTTCATTTGATACCCATATTGATGGGATTAATAAAACATAAATTATCCGCCATTTTGTAGCGGCGGCCATCTTGAATTTATAATGATAATGAATAAACATAATTGTATTGTCACCAAAATCCAAAGTGTATACAAAATTTCAGATTAATCGGTTGACAGGAAGAGGGTGAAATTTGAATTACTAAATTTGACCCAAGAATAAAACAAACGGGGTGAGCTAAATAAAACCGTTTAAAAAAGAACAGGCCTATGCTAATCCTGTCCCAATATGACTCATAAGGACCACTTTGCTGTCTGTAAACTATGGTTACTGGTATATAGAACATCATCAGCAAATTGTAATATATTTAAGTACATCAGATGTATTTACAAATTTCACTTGTAATAAGCAATGGAGAAAGAGTTCCCCTTTGCATAGAAATAGCTCTAGAAGAAGTATTTGAGCCATATAGTATGTTATGGTGCCTTATATAGATTGTTCTAATGTTTAAGAAATTGTATTTCCATTAACATAGGTATTTCCATCTTGCAGAGAATATTTGCGAGTATACAAGGATCCACACTATCAAAAGCTCCTTGAATTCACAAACAGGTTCATTATTCACATCTAAGAATACACAAACAGTGTGTAAATTTTTGTATTTGGCATGTTTCAGGTCAGAAATAAAAGTGAAACTGTCATATCTAATGACTCAGGAGTGAAACTCCAAGTGGATTCATTTCTGCCAGGAAATGTACTGATTACCCAAAATGAATGGTGCGCTACATCTCTACCTGCTGAATACAAGGTATGTTCAATGAAGTTTATTGTTCTCTCTATTTATACTCATAAAAGACCTAAATTAACAAATCTACATAAGTTTCAATGTGTTACAAGGGTTGTGTCCATTCTTCTTTTGAGTCTACCATCTTTTGTTGCTCAATGGAGTTCATACAATAACATAACATATCATAACATAAACTCACGCCTATATCCCCGAAGAGTTAGGCAGAGGTGCTAGCACCCACATTTCGCCAGTTTATGTTTAGGTCCCAAGTCCCAAGGTAGCGGGCCTATTGCCATTAATCGGGTACTTATAAACCTGCGATAAATACACACATAACTTCGAAAAGCATCGAAAAGTCATTGGTGTGTGCCATGGTAAAACCTGGGATCGAACCCGAGACTTCGTCTCAGCAGTCCATTACCCATGCCACTAGTCTACCGCGGTTTCCTATTTCCTAAAATGCCGCTGGAATTAATAATAATAGTGATATCTAGACACGCGGGAGCGTGTCAAGCCAAGTTCTAGAAACAGAACTGGCGAGCCGCACCGTGTGTAATATTACACGAACCATTTGGAGCCACTTTTGACCCCCTCATAAATCAAAAACTATTTAACATAAACGTATCAAATTTGGCTCATATATTGAGACTTGCGAGATACATATGTGTTCTAATTTTCATAAACTTATCTCAAACGGTTATTTAAATCTAGACACGCGGGAGCGTGTCAAGCCAAGTTCTAGAAACAGAACTGGCGAGCCGCACCGTGTGTAATATTACACGAACCATTTGGAGCCACTTTTGACCCCCTCATAAATCAAAAACTATTTAACATAAACGTATCAAATTTGGCTCATATATTGAGACTTGCGAGATACATATGTGTTCTAATTTTCATAAACTTATCTCAAACGGTTATTTAAATATTAATGTCCAAAATTCCTCATTTTTATCACTGACTGACCTATAGACCAAAACTATATCCCAGTTCCAGATGACCTAGAGAGTTAAAATTTGGCATGCAGATAGGTAATTAGATGAATAGAAAGGAAAAAATCAAAAACTGGCAATTTTTAAATAATTAGTTGCTATTATGAACGCTTAACATAAATTTCCCTAATATTACTTAAAGGAGACCAAAACTCTAACCCAGTTCCAGATGACCTAGAGAGTTAAAATTTGGTATGCAGATAGGTAATTAGATGAATACAAAGGAAAAAATAAAAAACTGGCAATTTTTAAATAATTAGATTCTATTATGAACGCTTAACATAAATACCTAATATTACTTAAGGAGACCAAAACTCTAACCCAGTTCCAGATGACCTGGAGAGTTAAAATTAGGTATGCAGCTAGGTAATTAGATGAATACAAAGGAATAAATAAAAAACTGGCAATTTTTAAATAATTAGATTCCATTATGAACGCTTAACATAAATACCTAATATTACTTAAAGGAGACCAAAACTCTAACCCAGTTCCAGATGACCTAGAGAGTTAAAATTTGGTATGCAGATAGGTAATTAGATGAATACAAGGGAATAAACAAAAAAACTGGCAATTTTAGATAATTAGATCCTACTAGCTGACCCGCGCGACTTCGTCTGCGTCACCCCATTTTCGTGTTCTCCGCACCTGTTAGTCGTAGCATGATGTTATATACATATAAACCTTCCTCTTTAACCATTCTATCTATTGAAACAAACCGCATCAAAATCCGTTGCGTAGTTCTAAAGATTTAAGCATACAAAGGGACAAGAAAAATAGGGACAGAAAACGCGACTTTATTTTATACTATGTAGTGATTATGAACGCTTAATATAAATACCTAATATTACTTATAGGGTTGGTACCTACGTTATTAACTGGGATTAATATTATTATTTTTATATTTAGCGCACATCAATAGTGTAAAATCACATCAATAGTGTAAAATCATTACCTACTCATAAATAATGATAAAATAATACGCATTTATTTAGATTTTCGGTATATACACGACGCGCGCTCGTCAAGTGACGCCGGAGCGTCACAGCGCATGCGCAAACCGGGGTTCGCGCATGCGCTGTGACACCCGAATCGAAACGTCGTCGCCGAACGAGCGGCAGCCGCGCTCATAAGCGCGAGCGCCGTTTTGCTGTCCGGTTGTCTCTCAATATCTGACCTAGAAGGTTGCGATTTAGGGTGCGAAATTTTTCCTTAAGTTTCCTTTAGTGAAGTTTGTAGTAATAAAGTAAATATATAATTGTAGTAATATTATTATTACAATTTCTTTATTAAGTAGGTACGTACGTATAGTATTATAGTATAGGCAATAGTTTATTTTTATTTTTTTAAGCAATTGTATTTTTAAGTAAATAGGTAAGTTAAGTATAGTATAGTTAAAAGTAAGTTAAAAGTAAGTTATAAGTTAAAAGTATAGTTAAAAGAGGCGAATGTACAGCCGATTCCCAAGAAGGGAGATCGCTCAGACCCAGTCAACTATCGGCCCATAGCCGTCACCTCAGTGCTGTGCAAGGTCTTCGAGCACCTTATCAACACACAGCTCATGCGCCACCTAGAGGATCACTCCCTAATTAATGACCGACAATATGGTTTTAGGCCGAAACGGTCAACGGGTGATCTTCTGGCGTATGTTACCCATCTTTGGGGTGAGGCTATGGACAAGCATGGTGAGTCACTGGCTATTAACCTAGACATCGCCAAAGCGTTCGATAGAGTCTGGCACAAATCGCTTCTTTCCAAACTACCAGCCTTCGGTCTGCCTCTTAGACTGTGCAATTGGGTTGCTAGCTTCCTGCAGGGGCGCCGTATTCGCGTTCTCTGTGATGGACGAGCATCGGAGTTCCTGCAGGTAAATGCTGGTGTGCCGCAGGGGTCCGTCTTATCACCCACTCTCTTTCTTCTGCATATCAATGACATGCTGTCCACCGGCAGCATCCACTGCTATGCAGACGATAGCACTGTACACGGGAGCTACCACGGACATTCTGCGGCCAAGCAGTCCGATATAGCGGAAAAGAGGCGACTTCTTGTCACTGGGCTTGACCGGATCCTCAATCACGTTTCCCAATGGGGATCTGAGAACCTGGTCGAGTTCAATGCCAAGAAGACGCAGGCATGCGCGTTTTCAGCAAAGACATCTCCTTTCCTTCCTCCTCCCACTCTTCAGAGCACACCACTGCCATTACAGGATAACCTCAATATACTCGGTATGGACGTGCGCTGCAAACTGAACAACAAGAACTATATCGAGAGCATCATCAAAACAGCTTCGCGTAAACTCGGAGTCCTGAACAGAGTGAGACGTTTTTTCACGCCGGAGCAGCGGTGTCTTCTTTATAAGACACAAATTCGCTCCTGCGTGGAATACTGCTCGCATCTCTGGGATGGCTCCGCAAAGTACTTATTAGATGCTCTCGACAGGTTGCAGCGACGTGCGGTCCGCATTATTGGGAGTCCTGAGGTCACAGAGTCCCTCGAGCCTTTGCAGATGCGTAGAGATGTTGCGTCCTTGGCAGTATTTTACCGTCTCTACCATGGTGAATGTTCTGATGAGCTCTTCCAACTAATCCCACCCTCCCCTTTCCTACACAGGACAACGCGTGCAGGGCTTAGGTGTCACTCGCATACGGTACAGAATATTCCATCAAGAACCAAGCGGTTCGGTGAGTCTTTTCTCTGCCGTACCATTAAGTCCTGGAATTCCTTGCCGGCGCACGTGTTTCCTTCTTCCTACAGTCCCGGGTCCTTTAAGCGGGGCGTGAAAAAGCATCTGATGAGGCCGTCAAGCTGAGCGCCACCATTGTAGCACTGAACGTGTTTGCAATGGTGACCCTCTTTCATGGGACTATGCCTTCAGCTTAACATCACGCGAGGTGAAGTCAAATTGACGTGCCATAGATAAAAAAAAAAAAAAAAAAAAGTAGGTGTATATAACTACTTAACTTAAGAGTTTGAGAACTTGTTGATAGTAGCAAATAATTTTATCTTTTTATTACGTAGGTAGGTATAGGTATTGTACAATGAGTCGTACAATAGAATTACGGGTGGGTGACACTCTCACCTTACACCAAATTATTCCAATGCCTCCCGATGGAAGATGGGCAATTCACTCAAATATTTCAAAGGTACAAGAAAATATAGGAAATAACACTGAGAAGGAAATTATACCCCGTAAACGTAAGAAAATACAGTAACTCATTCAATTGTTTTATATTTATAAAGTCTACTTTTAATTTTATTGATTTATTACAAAAAATATTAATGCATCATTAAGGCCTCTACATACCATACCCGCCTGCTCGCCAGGTTTGCCCGGCGGGTTGGAACGGCGGCATTAGATATTGTAATCTATTATCCCACCAAAAACATAAATGTAAAAAAGGACAGCCAAGTTCAATACAAAAATTATTCTTTGCTGTGGGCTTGGCAATGCAATTGTTTTATACTTATCAAGTCAACTTTTAGTTTTGAATTGTCCTTTTAAAAGGACTCACGGCGTTACGAGGATATGTACTTACCTACAAAAAGTAATGATATCCCACCAAAACATAAATGTAAAAAAAGGAGAGCCAAGTTCAATACAAAATTTATTCTCTGCTGTGGGCTTCGCCGCTAAAAGAATGGAGATCAGAGATTGAGTGCCAAGTTCTATGCAAAATCCAAATATGTAGTCTAAGGGCTGACTTGGCTGGTTTTCCCATACGAATTATTACTAAGTACCTACTTTTACACAGTCATGGAAGAGCCTTATGTTCGATGGGTAGTTTCTACCAGCAAGCTAAATTTTCGGAATATAGAAATAAGAACCGAAAGGTAACAGGTTTAGAACATGCGAAGGCTATATAATTCGTATAGGAAAACCAGCCAAGTCAGCCCTTAGACTACATATTTGGATTTTGCATAGAACTTGGCACTCAATCTCTGATCTCCATTCTTTTAGCGGCGAAGCCCACAGCAGAGAATAAATTTTGTATTGAACTTGGCTCTCCTTTTTTTACATTTATGTTTTGGTGGGATATTAATATCCAAAATTCCTCATTTTTATCACTGACTGACCTATAGACCAAAACTATATCCCAGTTCCAGATGACCTAGAGAGTTAAAATTTGGCATGCAGATAGGTAATTAGATGAATAGAAAGGAAAAAATAAAAAACTGGCAATTTTTAAATAATTAGTTGCTATTATGAACGCTTAACATAAATACCTAATATTACTTAAAGGAGACCAAAACTCTAACCCAGTTCCAGATGACCTAGAGAGTTAAAATTTGGTATGCAGATAGGTAATTAGATAAATACAAGGGAATAAACAAAAAAACTGGCAATTTTAGATAATTAGATCCCGCTTCTCTGCGTCACTTCGTCTGCGTCACCCCGTTTTTGCAACATTTTTCATTCCTGCTCCGCACCTGTTAGTCGTAGCATGATGTTATATACATATAAACCTTCCTCTTTAACCATTCTATCTATTGAAACAAACCGCATCAAAATCCGTTGCTTAGTTCTAAAGATTTAAGCATACAAAGGGACAAGAAAAATAGGGACAGAAAACGCGACTTTATTTTATACTATGTAGTGATTATGAACGCTTAACATAAATACCTAATATTACTTATAGGGTAGGTACCTACGTTATTAACTGGGATTAATATTATTATTTTTATATTTAGCGCACATCAATAGTGTAAAATCACATCAATAGTGTAAAATCATTACCTACTCATAAATAATGATAAAATAATACGCATTTATTTAGATTTTCGGTATATACACGACGCGCGCTCGTCAAGTGAGTGACGCCGGAGCGTCACAGCGCATGCGCAAACCGGGGTTCGCGCATGCGCTGTGACACCCGAATCGAACCGTCGTCGCCGAACGAGCGGCAGCCGCGCTCATAAGCGCGAGCGCCGTCTTGCTGTCCGGTTGTCTCTCAATATCTGACCTATAAGGTTGCGATTTAGGCTGCGAAATTTTTCCTTAAGTTTCCTTTAGTGAAGTTTGTAGTAATAAAGTAAATATATAATTGTAGTAATATTATTATTACAATTTCTTTATTAAGTAGGTACGTACGTATAGTATTATAGTATAGGCAATAGTTTATTTTTATTTTTTTAA
Organism: Pelosia muscerda; assembly: GCA_963691645.1. NCBI lineage: Eukaryota > Metazoa > Arthropoda > Insecta > Lepidoptera > Erebidae > Pelosia > Pelosia muscerda. The sequence goes on from OY829125.1 coordinate 4,307,104, forward strand.
GCAAATGTATTTTTAAGTAAATAGGTAAGTTAAGTATAGTTAAAAGTAAGTAGGTGTATATAACTACTTAACTTAAGAGTTTGAGAACTTGTTGATAGTAGCAAATAATTTTATCTTTTTATTACGTAGGTAGGTATAGGTATTGTACAATGAGTCGTACAATAGAATTACGGGTGGGTGACACTCTCACCTTACACCAAATTATTCCAATGCCTCCCGATGGAAGATGGGCAATTCACTCAAATATTTCAAAGGTACAAGAAAATATAGGAAATAACACTGAGAAGGAAATTATACCCCGTAAACGTAAGAAAATACAGTAACTCATTCAATTGTTTTATATTTATAAAGTCTACTTTTAATTTTATTGATTTATTACAAAAAATATTAATGCATCATTAAGGCCTCTACATACCATACCCGCCTGCTCGCCAGGTTTGCCTGGCGGGTTGGAACGGCGGCATTAGATATTGTAATCTATTATCCCACCAAAAACATAAATGTAAAAATGGAGAGCCAAGTTCAATACAAAAATTATTCTTTGCTGTGGGCTTGGCAATGCAATTGTTTTATACTTATCAAGTCAACTTTTGGTTTTGAATTATCCTTTTAAAAGGACTCACGGCGTTACGAGGATATGTACTTACCTACAAAAAGTAATGATATCCCACCAAAACATAAATGTAAAAAAAGGAGAGCCAAGTTCAATACAAAATTTATTCTCTGCTGTGGGCTTCGCCGCTAAAAGAATGGAGATCAGAGATTGAGTGCCAAGTTCTATGCAAAATCCAAATATGTAGTCTAAGGGCTGACTTGGCTGGTTTTCCCATACGAATTATTACTAAGTACCTACTTTTACACAGTCATGGAAGAGCCTTATGTTCGATGGATAGTTTCTACCAGCAAGCTAAATTTTCGGAATATAGAAATAAGAACCGAAAGGTAACAGGTTTAGAACATGCGAAGGCTATATAATTCGTATAGGAAAACCAGCCAAGTCAGCCCTTAGACTACATATTTGGATTTTGCATAGAACTTGGCACTCAATCTCTGATCTCCATTCTTTTAGCGGCGAAGCCCACAGCAGAGAATAAATTTTGTATTGAACTTGGCTCTCCTTTTTTTACATTTATGTTTTGGTGGGATTATTACTACAGCGATCTAATTTCAGATATTCAAGCCATACTCCAATTGTGCAGATATTAATAAATACATTTCATCATTTCCAGGTACCACAGACTGGCAGAGCAATTCTAAGGAAACTGGATTTAAAGAAATCGGCAAAAAAACGCAAACTATATTTAAGGTGTAGAAGAAATTTGAGTGAAATTATGAGATTTAGGAAAAGAAGTGAAAATCATCCAATTTTACCTAAATTACTAGCAAATGAAAATGTTCAAGATTTAATGAACAAGAACATATATGGGTCATTTGCCCTACTGTTGCAAAATCAAATAAAAATACCTCAAAAAATGGACATAGGTGGAGACTTTTTTTCTTTTTGTCGTGCGAAAAATCTCCACGGATACCCCCCTTCTCCGCCGAGGGCGGTTGGAGAGATTATGTCGGACTCGAACCGACCAAAACGCACACCATCTTTGGGTCTTTATTTGCCGGAGGTGAGATAGTAGTCAACGTCCCTCGCATCCCGGCGGACCCGGGGCCGTCTCTTTCGAGATGACCCCCGTCGGGTGTAGGGACCACGGTGTCCCCGTCCAGTCCCCGGGTATGGGGAGGCGCGCTTTGCGCCGCACAATTGACATAGGTGGAGACTAGAGGACAAAGTAATGGCGTTAAGTCTTTATAAAAAATCAACTGCATGTTACAGATTACTCAGGCGGCTTTTTTGTTTGCCTAGTGATGGTACTCTAAAGGCTCTTTTAAATAGGATGCCCATGAAATGTGGTATAAACTTCCAAATATTTGAAACAGTTAAAAGATCGGAACAGAAAATCGGGCACTTGAAGAAAATTTTTGTATTTTGCATTTGATGAAATATAAATATTTGAGGACAATCTACACAACACCACCTAGACCCATGATAAGCATAGTTAACTAGCTTGTGTTATGTGTTCTAGAATGCGGATAAACTTAGTAAGATACTTTTTGACGTGACAACGTCTTATAAATTGGCTTGCCGGGTGACACTTCAAGAAACTGCGTTACGCTCCGCTCACGTTATGCGCTCACAATGAGAGCGAGTGAGAGGCACGCGTCCCTTCCACTCGGGCATGGTTAGCCCGCCTAAGAGCGAGAGAGACAGACATAAAAAGTGAAAGGCACGCGTCCCTTCCACTCGAGCACAGTTAGCCCGCCTAAGAGCGAGAGAGACAGAGCGAGAGAGAGAGAGTGAGAGAGATAGGCATACACACCGGTTCATGTCTTACGCTTCTATTTCGCTTAGGCTCCTGCATACAATGAAAAATTTAATGTGTAAAATTTAATTAAAATATTAAATTATTAAAAAAATTAAAATTAAAGTCGTTGTCACGTAAAACTTTCGCCCGTATACCGACTTTACAGGCAACCAATTTTTTTTTTATTTTTTTTTATTTATGGCACATCAATTTGACTTCACCTCGCCTGATGTTAAGCTGAAGGCAAAGTCTCATGAAAGAGGGTCACCATTGCAAACATTTTTTGTAAATACATATATATTATACATAGAAACACCCAGACCAATACAGATATCCATATTCATGCACACAAATACTTGCACTGAGCGGGATTCGAACCGGCGCCTCCTGCGTAGCAGTCGCGTTCACTACCGCCACGCCACGGAGGTCGTCAAACAAAATGTCTATACATAAAAATTTGACATATAACATCAAACAAGACATAATTGATGGTTATTAAAATCACTGCAAACAAGGCAGAACTATGGAGCCAGCAACACATGCGTTGTTATTGATGGCCATTGGCATCAGAAAGAAATGGAAGTATGTTCACAGTAGCAAAATTAATGCCTAACCCCTCAATATTGTTAGACGCGACACATATTAAACCCTGTAGGGTTTTAGTGTCTTACTTTAAGATTTATGTAACATTGTATAGTACTAAATAAATAAATATAAAAAAAATCCACTAGCCTTGTACTTTTCAGGTGATTGTGCCACTGCAGACCAATTATCAGCTTTCATCAAAGAGGTTTGTGTTTCTTATGATAGCAATCAATCAATCAATCAGCCTATCTCAGTCCACTGCTGGACATAGGCCTCTCCCAATGTGCGCCGCAGCCGCCTTTTTCAGGTCATCAGTCCATCTGCGAGAGATATGTCTTGTATAATCTCACCTCCGGCAATCGAGGACCCATGGACGGCGTGCGTTTTGGTCGGTTCGAGTCCGACATAATCACCTCCATCGGTTTTGGTGGAGGTGGTATCCGTGGGGATTTTGCGCACGATAAAAAAAAAAGGTCATCAGTCCATCTGGCTAGGGGCGTCCTACCTTCCGTTTGCCTTCTCGCGGTCTCCACTCGAGGACTCGTTTGCTCCAGCGACCATTGGTCCTCTGGCAGATGTGGCCAGCCCACTGCCACTTTAGCTTGGTTATTCTGAGAGCTTTTTTTTTTTTTTTTTTTTTTTTTTTTTTGTACGTGGTGGAATGCATTTACGCACTTCGCTCACCCCCCGCGGGGGCAAGGGGCTCACTTTGTGTGGGACTCCTGACCTCGAAACGGAGGCCAGACTACCTACTAAACCACCACGGTGTTCCTCCTTCGCCTACTCCGAGCCGCGGGATAGAATGCTCACCGCGACTCGGCTAGGGACGCCCTATTGGGCTCTTCTCTTGGGGGCCCCACCATCCGGACAGAGTAATCCAGATGATGGGGTCAGCTCACCTCTTACGAATGCGCCCCAGGAACACTGAGGGGCGCATTCCGCCACATTAGCATGGGGCGGTGGATCCCCCGACTCACCACCCGTGGCTTCGCTCATTCGGGGACGCGGGCGAATTGTGCTCGCCTGCGTCCCCTCGCCGGGGGCCTGCGGGGCGGAAGAGTGAGCCCAGCTCGCTCCCGCTCCCGCAGAGCCTCTCTCTTTGCCGCCATCACCTCGCTAGCGAACGAGGCGACGGCGGCCCAACACTCTTCGCTGTCGGCCATGGCTGGAATCACGACCGACAGCGAAAGGTCCGCACCAATTGTGCGTGTTAGGGCCGTCCTTTGTCCGTCCCATGCCTCACACACGGCCATAGTATGGTAGGCCGTGTCGGGGTCGCCGCTGGTGCAGTTTCGGCACCGGGGCCCCGGCTCTATCCCCACCACTTCCCACAGGTACTTGGCAAAACAGCCATGACCCGTGAGAAGTTGGGTGAGGTGATATGTCGGAGCCCCATGACTCCTCTCCACAAACTGCCGCAGGACGGGCCAGACGGCCCCCACGAGCAGCGACCCGCTGCGGGTCACTGCAAGCCTTTCGGCCCATTTCCGGAAGAGATCGTCGCGAGCCGCCTGTCTCCAGCGATCGATCTCCTCCGGGAGCGGCCGACCTCCAAAATCGCGCCGCATCAGGGCACCCTCCTCGTAGACCCTCTTAAGGACGCCAGCCTCGAGATCCCACGGGATACTGCTCGCAATCAGACACGCCGCCTCATAAGATACGGTGTGGTACGCCCGTTCAGCCCTCTGCGCGATGGCGCGCTGCGGACGTCGCAGCAACGCAATATTTGCCGGGCAGAGGGCCTCCGCCCATATTGGCGCTCCGTAGAGCGCCTTGGACCCCACCACTCCGTCGTAGAGACGGCGGCAGGCAGACCCCGGGCCTCCGCTGTTGGGCAGCAACCGCGAGAGCATTCCGGCAAACGCCAGCAACTTCGGTGCCAACTGCCGGAAATGCTCCACGAACCGCCATCGACTGTCGAGAACCAGCCCGAGGTATTTCAGACTGGTCCCGACAGTGATGGAGGTGCCGCCCACCACAATCGTCCTGTCTCGAGGCGGCTTCTGCCGAGGCCCATGAAAGAATAGGGCCTCGGACTTTTCGAGGGCCACCTTCAAACCCAGCGCCCTGATGCGGCGCACAACATGGGCGACGCCTGCCGTAGCGAGGACGGCAGCGTCGCGAAACGTCGGGGCCCGCGCGGTGACTAGGGTGTCGTCAGCGTAGCAAAGTACACCGACTCCCCGAAGATTAGCACCGCGCAGGACCCAATCGTAACCTACGTTCCACAGGAGCGGTCCTAGGACCGACCCCTGTGGAACGCCACAAAACATGCCCCTGCGGACCACCCCACTTTGGGCCGGGTAAATGATAGCCCGGTCCACGAAGTAGTCCGCAAGGACGCGCCTGAGGTACCACGGGACGTTGTGGTACCTCAGCGCCTCCGCTATAGTTTCCCAGGGGAGGGTGTTGAAGGCGTTGGCTATGTCCAGCGACACAACCAACACCACCTCTCCCCCGGCGACCGCTTCGTCGACGCTGCCCCGTAGTCGAGATATGGCGTCGAGGGTTGACCTCCCGCGACGGAAGCCGAACTGGCCGTCACTCAAATTGGGCCCCGCCCCCTCCAGGTGGCCGACGAGACGCGCTGCGAGCACCCGCTCAAACAGCTTGCACATCTCGTCGAGCAAAACGATGGGGCGGTAGGCCGACGGCGAGTCGACTGGGCGCCCGTGTTTTTTAAGCAGCACGAGCTTTCCAGTCTTCCATAGTCGCGGGACTCTCCCCGACGCCAAGCACTCCGTCATGAGGGACAGCGTCTCCTCCTCTAGTGCCGGCATGACTGTGGCAATAACCTTCCCAGGGACGCCGTCCGGGCCTGGGGCGCGGTTTCTGGACCTGAGTGCCAGGATCGCAGCCCCTAACTCGGTCTCGGACACGGGAGGTATTGCCCCTTCGTCAGCCGACACCTGGCTTGGTGTAACCATCCGCGGTGGGACCCACTCCTCCCTCGCAGGGAAGAGGGAACTGACCACTCGGCCCAGGAGGCCGGGCTCGAGAGTTCGTGTGAGAGGAGGCGCCCAAGGCCGGAGCTTCTGGCTCACGGTTTTGTATGGACGCCCCCATGGATCTCGATTGAGACTCTCGAGCCACTCCTTCCAGGCCTCCTCCTTGGCGGCTTTGACCGCCGAGCTGAGGGCCTCTCGGGCGGCCCGGTACGCGGCGTGCAGCTGTTCTTCTCGGGCGAGGTCTCTCACGGCCCGCCTTCGGCATCGGGTGTACTGCCTCTGGGCTGCGTCACTAGCTGTACGCAGCCCGGCTAGGTGGGGACGCCACCAGTACACTTGCTTCCGAGGCGGGATAGGCCTCGCCCTTTGCATCGCCGCGTCGCAGACGCGAGTAAGCGCTCCAGCGAGCCTCTCGCATCTCGCGTCCACGTTCAGGCCACTGTCGCCTGCAGCCCATCGCTCGACGAGAGCCGCCTCTCGGGCCAGTTCCTTATCCAATGTGGCGAGTCGCCACCGCGGACCCTCTCCTACCAAGGGACGATCGAGGTTGACATGAGCCGCCGAGGCGGCAGGGACGACGTCGAACCGGATGTACCGGTGGTCCGACGCGGTCTCCACCCCCACGACGACCCGCCAGTTGTCGATCCGTCGGGCCAGACCAGAACTGGCGAACGACAGATCGACAATCGACCTACCCTGGGGTCGCACAAGGGTGTGGACCGCCCCTTGGTTTAGTAACACCAAGCCTTGGGACACCGCCCATTCTTCCAACATCTCCCCCCGGGCATCGGTCGCCGGAGATCCCCACGCCCGTGAGTGAGCGTTGAAATCTCCGGCCACCACGGCCGGGGTGGGGTGCACTTCTGCCAGCAGAGCACCGACCTCCGCGAGCAGCTGCTCGAACTCGGCGATGCTTCTACTAGGGGGGCAGTACACCCCAATAACTGCAGCGCCGCCCAGCGTGACGAGGACGCACCCTCGACCCCTCTGCACTCTGTCGAAGGGAGGAGCCATTCGCCGGGCGACGATAGCCACCAAGCCGTTATGGTCGCTGGCCCAATTAGGGCTGTCGCGAACGTGATACGGCTCGGCGACTACTGCCAGTGTCGTCTGCCACTGCGCCATGGATTGGGCCAAAAGGTCCTGGGCCGTGATGCAGTGGTTAATTTTGGCCTGCAGAATGGAGATATTATTGGCCATTATGATTGGGCGGTGTCCATATCCTCCGCAGTTGTAGTAGGCCGCTGGGTGGGCGTAGAGTTAGCCCCACCTGCGGCTTTCCTTTTAGGACGGCCTCTGCTACGGGAAGCCGCCTTGCACTCGCCCGACCCTAGTTTGTGGCCAGATGGTGCACCTTCTGCCGCACAGACGGGGCACTTGGGCTCCGCGGAGCAGGTGGCCGACTTGTGGCCCGCCTGCCCACAGCGGAAACAGAGCGCACTGCGGTCAATGCCCGCAGTGCACCTTACGCCGACGTGCCCGGGCTCCAGGCAGCGGAAGCACCGCGCTGGCCTTGGCTCCAGGGTGGTCAGCTTGACCACTGACCACCCGACCACAAGGCGGCGGCCGTCTGTTAGGATCTTGGCAGCCTCAACTGGGCACCGCAGCCAAGCAGTGCCCTGTCGGCCAGATGGGCGCTGAATTTCGCCCACCTGGATTGCGCTGGTAGAACAACCCCCTTCTGCTGCCAGCGACGCCGCTACGGACTCCTTGGAGGCCGAGTCACTCAGACCAGAGATGCGTAGCTCCACGCACCTCTCCGGTCTAGCGACACGGACCTCCTCCAGCACTTCTCGGAGTTTTGTGGCCAACAGGTCTGCCTTTTGGACTCTATCCGCGCCAGCCACCTCCAAGATGCGACCTCCCGTCACGGAGGGCCGGAGGCGCAGGCCTTCTATTCCAAGGGCCGATTGACCTCTCGGCCTTGGCGAGCACATCTCCGTATGTGAGGCCCTGCTCTGCGGCGCCCGGCTGCAGCGTGATGGTGACTGCTGCAGTTTTTGGCGCTCGCAATTTGCGAGATCTACGGGATTTTTTACTGCTGGTGGCCGGAGCTGACTGAGCTGGAGCTGGCTGGGCTAGAGCTGGCTGGGCTGGAGCTGGCTTCGGCGCTTTTGGCCGTGCCACCACTGTGCTCCATTGAACCGGCGCTGGAGCCGACTGTGGGGCCCGCGAGGCCGACTGCCGCGCCCGGCGGGCATCTTCTGCCTCCTTTGCCGCGGCCGTCTTCTTCGTCACTTTCCTCCTCTTCTTCTTTTCTCCAATTGGAGCAGTAGAACGCGACGCGTCCTCCACTTGCCCATCGGGCTTTGTAGGGGAGATAGAAATAGGCGCGGGAGGGAGGGATGCTAGCTCGGGCTGAGGTTCAATATCGGCTTCCTTTGCCAGGCGAGTGGCATTTCGCCTGTCCGCCTGGAGAGGTGGGCGGATGCGGGTCTCAGGCAGTAGGTGGTCCTGGATGCCCGCAATGCGCGCATCGACGAGAAACGCTATCTCATCGCGGCTCATCGCGGGCGGCGCGGCCTCCGCCTGCTGTTTCCAGGCACGTAATTCGGCCCGCACAACGGCCAGCTCGGTGTGGAGCTGGGCCACCTCCTCTGACTCCGTGCGGGACCTCAACACACGCACGTGCTCTAGGATGGAGCTGCATGCCTGCCTGAGGTCCCGCACGAATTGACCCTTCAAATTATTGCTTCGAGCGGCGATGGATTGTACCATCGCCACCGACGCCTCAATAGAGCCAGAAAGCTGCTCCGCGCTGAGGGACTGGGTGGGAACAGCCACTTCCGTTGGAGCCTTCGGTCTGGGCTGCGGCTGTGGCCTAGGGGACTCTCTGAGGTATAGAGCCCTCTTCTGCCGCTGCTCCGCGAGCTCTTCCTCAGCGCGGAGCTCCACATCCTTCTCCTTGGCTGCGACTAGGTCTGCCTTCGCCTGCGCCAGATAGGCGTAGTGGCCCTTAGTCTTCTTCTTCTTTTCTATCAATTCTGCCTCTGTGGCAGAGTTGGAGCGCTTGCGCCACAGTCTCCCGATTATTGGAGAAGAGGAGCGCGATCCAATCGTTCCGGCTGGAACGACCGAGCGCTCCAAAACCACGACCTCCTCTGCGTGGGATGCGGAGGCCACAGGGCTCCGCGGCTCTCTCGCAGAAGCGATCTCCACGTCCATGTGTTTAACACTCCGGTCAGGGGACTGGTCCGGAGACCTGGCAGATGGAATTGCCGCCACCCCTGAGTCCTGAAAAGGTCTGTTGTCGGATTGGTCCGCAGATACGGCAGACTGATATGCCACCACCTCCGAGTCCTGAAAAGGACTGTTGTTCGTTTGCACAATAGACATACTAGTCGCAGAATCGCACTTACGCCCGCAAGTTTCGAGTTCGAGGTTTAGTCACCCGCCTGCCACTCCGTTACGGTGGTCAGGACGGGGTCCAGGGCGAACGACGAGGACGTACTCGGAACTCACTTGGGGCTCGCCCCATTATTCTGAGAGCTATGTCTGTAACTTTAGTTCTTTGTCGGATGACCTCATTGCGAATGTTATCCTTCAAAGAGACTCCAAGCATAGTAGAGAGATGTAAAACCCTATACAGAGGATATTAGTAAGAGAATTTTCTAAATTGATGCAGTTGTTTTAGATTTCATTGATGCTGGGCTAACACAGCTTTTAGTGTAAATATTTGTGTGCAACAATATTTTTACTTGTATTGGTCTGGATATTCTCGTGCTTTGAAGAGTATGTTAAACTGTCTCGGTTGTCATAGAAACATCTAGGGCAGTGGTTATGGGAGAAATGGCTCATATAGTAGACCTGATCACCCTTTAAGTGAATAATTGTGTCCCCATTGGAAAACCTGTAGTACTTTTTAATTCAATTATCTATTGTAAATTTTCTGAATGATAATACAATTATTTGACACTAGCTGTTGCCCGCGGCTCCGCCCGCGTGTATGTCGATTATCGCGTTGTACGACTCTACTCGATTCACTACTTGCCTCTCTATACTACTTTTCCTTGCTGTCATGACAACGGAAATTGTTAGCGATATTAGCGCCAATGTATAGAAATTTACCGAATCAATTGACATTTCTGATTATTACTCCGCTCCCTTGTATGGTAGCGTGATGATATATAGCCTATGTTACTCGTGGATAATGTAGCTTTAGAATGGTGAAAGAATTTTTAAAAACGGTCCAGTAGTTTTTGAGCCTATTCATTACAACCAAACAGACAAACAAACAAAGTTTTCCTCTTTATAATATTAGTATAGATTACTTGATTGGCATGCATAATTGATTGACATTTTAATATTAATTGATATTTATTTAAATTTACTGACGTTTAATATTAACTCGCGTTTTATATCTGGTTTCACAATATTTAATTATCTAATATTATAATACCAACATAATATGTAGTGCTTAATGGTTTTTTTTTATAATAGGGGGAGGGGGGGCACATTGATGCACAAAAATTCAAAACTCAGTTTGATGTACTTATAGCGTTATATTACAATTTTTTTTTTGACGTATGGATAGCTCAGTTATTCAATTGAAATTTTTGGTATGAAATACCCGCTAAAAGTTATCAGTAATAAAGATATTTTGGATTCAATGAAAAAACGGTTTTGCATCATTCTGCCCCACCCACGGGGCACTTTGATATATAGGGTGGGGCACTTTGGTACGTAGTTCAAAACCAGAAGAACTATACGATATTCCACGATCTTTACTGATGTATTGCTTAAAATGAACAAATAAAAAACATATGATTGATTATCACAAATAATCAAGATTAGATTTTTCGTGTTGCTCGAAGTTAGACGTTGAATGTGCTTCAAAACCTGTATAAACAACTCTGATGTCATACAGCCACTTCTGTTTGCCAATCCTAGGCTTCCATCAGGAGCACCATTTAAAAAATCTTTGTGATAAACTCTTGGAAAGACAAAAACTGGAGGAAGAGAAGAGCCAGTTGCAGTAATAATTCCACAGAAAGTCACTAGTTCCCCGCGTTCAGCAGCAACTATTTGTCCTACTTGTCTTTGTTTCCTTTCAGCCAAAACTTTAAAATTGTATCTTCTCACTACACGTTCGTAATTGTCATGGAATTGATTTACAGCAGTTTTATTAAAAGCAAAACAGCTGCGCTAGTGTTCTCTGGTTTCCGGAGACTCAAATCTGGATTCCTTTTCCTAAAGCCCAATTTTTTCCAGCGCATTTGTTTTCATTCCAAGATTTAGGATATTTACACCCAGAGGATTCCGCGTACTCGTAAAGAAAAGCTGCTTTAGGGTAAGACCGTAGTGCATTTTACTGCAATTTAATAAATATTCAGTCAATGCTTTTTCTGGTTCTTTTGAAAAAACTTATGCAACGGTATATTTTGACCCATAGATGTTCGATGACGGTGTACTTGATGGTAATTCAGCGTGTTATGAAGACGATTCTGCATGTGCCATCTCCACAGATGGCATGTGCCATCTTCATCATCAGCAGCAGCTGCTGATGGTGAAGATGCTGTATGTGTAGAAGATGAAGTCCTGGTTGTTCCAAATGATTGCCTAAACTTTTTTATACGATATTGTAAGGTTGCAGCTTTGATTCCATATTTGTTAGCCGCTTTGCGTATGAATAAGGTTTTTGACAATACTTCGCGTATAGCATCTTTTACACTCTCTTCGTCAATGTCTTTCCTGTTAGTCTTGGGTTTATAGGTGCGGACCATTTTCTACAAAAATAAGATAACATTATTTAATAACGGGGTACTTTCATACACAGACGGGGCAGAATAATACATTGAAGGGGCAGATTGATACGTATCATTGTGCCCTGCACCTTACTGAATCAAAGTGCCCCACAGACGTTTTCTGACAAACAATTAATTTATTGATTAACTATTGAATATTTTACTTAAAACAATATTCAAAATCACATTTGTATATAATCACTTACCTTTGGTAAAATAAAACCATAAAAACTACTATTAACTTGACTGTAATACACGTTCACATACCACGTAAAATTTTAGTCAGTGGCAACACAAACACACTTACAACTGTCGAAGCCGAGCGAAGAGCTAGCAGCGAGCGCCGTCACAACTGCTATTATAATGCTTGTCCTTGATCGTTCTAGTGATGTACCGGTGTTCGTAATGTTTATCGGTTTTGAAATATGAGTAGGATATCAATGTGCCCCGTGCATCAAAGTGCCCCCCCTCCCCCTACTTGCATGTCATATACTATTAAAATTGCAATTGTGTGTCAGTTATTACAATAATCTGTTAACCACATGTGGTAGGACATAGCGTACATAACATAGCTTATAAGACCTTTATACCTAACCTATGATCTTCTCTATTCTAAATTTCAGGTACTATAAGCAAGCTGCCAGGCTGATTTGCATATTGTGGCTACTGTTTGTGACAACTTCGGAGTTAATGTCAATACACTTGGTTCCTCATTTGCTGAACCATATTTTGAATTCAATGGTCACGAAATAGTCACCATTATAGATCCTCACCTTATAAAATGTTTTCGGAACAACTTCTTGAAATATGATATTGAATGTTCTCAAGTAGGTACCTACTGTATAATGATGGGAAACCAGTAACAGGTAATTTTGACAATTATTGCTTGTACTTTGAACTACTGTGTTAATAAAGGCAATAAACTCCGTTAAAAATATTAATAGACTTGCACTGGTCTGGTCGTGCCTCGGAGAGCACGTTAAGCCGTCGGTAACTTAACTTAACTTGGAACTTCGATATCGCCATTGGTCATTGGACCATTGGTTGTGGAGGTCAGATGGCATGGATGGATGGATGGTCTAAGTTCAGCCGCATCACAGTTAGACAGGAGAGCCGACCAGGAGTTGGGAAAAGGTTCAGAGAATGAATATGAAACTCGGTTAAAAATAATTTTGTTAATGTTACAGGTATAGCAAAGTGGATGCACATTAAGGAGTTCTATGAAAAAGATAATGCTAAGTTTGCTCCTGCAACAACATAAATAGAACCTAACTTCAAGCAAAAAATGAAAGTTAGCTTAGCAGCCCAAGTACTTGGTCACTCGGTGGCAGTAGGAATGGTCGCAAAAATGGCCAACAGTAAGATTTCATTATTTATTTATAGTCTTTTCCTGACATTGTTAAAGAACAGGAGATTAATGAATATCTGTCAAGACTACCTCCGTGGCGTGGTGGTAGTAAACGCGACGGCTACGCAGGAGGCACGGGTTCGATGCCCGCTCAGTGCAAATATTTGTGTGCTTAAATATGAATATTTGCAGTGGTCTGGATGTTTCTATGTATAATATGTATGTATTTACTAAAAAAATGTATCTATGTATGTTTATCCGCATTCTAGAACCCGCAACACAAGCTAGTTAAACTATCTTACCTTGGGTTTAGGTGACGTTGTGTAGATTGTCCTAGAATATATATAGAATACTAGCAAACCCGGCGAACTCCGTTTCGCCATGTGAAAAATGATTTGCCCGCTTTTCTGTTGAAATGTTCCTGAATTTCTTTGCTATAAACCTCACGGAGCCCAAGACCTTTCCAACGAATGCAAAACCGTGGAAATCGGTTCATGCGTTCTGGAGTTATAACGTCAGGAAGGAAAACCCGACTTATTTTATATCTATACTTCTATACTATTATATAATTGTAAAGCGGTCGTGTCTGTACATTGGAGATATTTAAAAAAAAATAATTGGGATATGTTAAGTGAACGATACTGAACACGAAAATATTTTTTTTTCATTTCCTGTCTGTTTGTCTGTTTGTCTGTTTGTCTGTTTGTCCGCGATGGACGCATAAACTACTGAACGGATTTTGATGCGGTTTTTTTTGTTAGAAGGGGCTTGGTCAGACTTAAAATCTTACGTTTGTTTCATCGCAATCGGTTCAATAGAAACGGAGTTGTGAGCATTAATGCTGTTAAACGAAATATGAGTAAAGATATAGGGGGCGCTGTTTTATTCTTATAGATGATATTTATGTCTTATTACGTCCAGTCGAGTATGTGAATAAAAAAAACTTCATTTTTACGTACATATTTGTAAAAAAAAATACGTAATTAATTATGAAATTAAATTTTGTTATTCAATTATTTAGTACATAGCGCAACAATAGATGGCGTAGATCGATTTAAATTCAAGGTATGGTTTCGTTACATACGGGAGTATATAAGACCTGTCAATTTATTTAGTACATGGCGCAACAATAGATGGCGTAGATCGATTTAAATTCAAGGTATGGTTTCGTTACATATGGGAGTATATAAGACCTGTCAATTTTTGAAAGGTGAAATAGATGTCGGTACTGTCTTTGACATCATTCTTCAACTGAACTGCCTACATTGTTTACAGAATTCACAAGGAAGACGTTCAGGCGGAAAAAAAAGGCGCACGTGATAATATTATCATACCATTACTTTAAGTAGATACTCTAACCATGATCTACTTGATTTCGCATAACTTTACTACACATGACAACAGGTGCAGGGCTTAGATGTTACCCGCATATGGTGCAGAATACTCCATCAGGAACCAAGCGGTTCAATGAATCTCTCCTCTGCCGCACCATTAAGTCTTGGAATTCCTCACCGTATCTATGGTAGTCGTTACTGGTGGTTGGAGCCCTCAAAAGTCCAACCACTTTAAAACTTTAACTTGGAACTTCGATATCGCCATCGACATGGTCATTGGACGATTGGTTGTGGAGGTCATATGACAGTCGCTACATGGAAAATATCGAAGTTCAGCTGCATCAAAGTTAGACTGGAAAACCGACCACAACAGAGTTGGGAAAAGGTTCAGAGAATGATGACTGTTGATGAAAGGGTAGACTAGACCTTGGGAAAGGACATAAATATGGCATGTTTGGTCGCGATAACCAACAGCCACGCGGGCGAAGCCGCGGGCAACAGCTAGTAATATTATAAAGAGGAAAGATTTGTACCTATTTTTGTATGTTTGTAATGAATAGGCTCAAAAAGTACTGGGCCGATTTAAACAATTCTTTCACCTCTAAAAGGCTACAATATCTAGGAGTAACATAGGCTATATATCATCACGCTACCATACAAGGGAGTGGAGTAATAATCATAAATCTCAATTGATCCGGTAAATTTCTATACATTGGCGCTAATCTCGCTAACAATTTCCGTTGTCATGAGAGCAAGAAAAAGTAGTATAGAGAGGCAAGTAGTGAATCGAGTAGAGTCGTACAACGCGATAATCGACATCCACGCGGGCGGGGCCGCGGGCAACAGCTAGTATTTTATATAGTAGACTAGCTGACCCGCGCAACTTCGTCTGCGTTTTATAGCGTCAACAACACGTGGTAATTATGCTGTTAAAATGTATTATATGACACGTTCGTAGATTTACCATAGCAGCGCCATCTATTGATTACTTACTCAACCCAGTCGAAAGTTGAACATCTGTTAGAATCATTTGGAGTTAACAGGTAATTGTGACTGTCAAATAATAACAGACAAATAATCTAATATATAAAAATGAATCGCGAAATGTGTTGGTAAGCGCATAACTCGAAGACGGCTGGACCAATTCCAGTAATTCTTTTTTTTATTTTTTCCTTGAAGTCTACGGAAGGTTTTTATGGAACAGCGGGAACGGGATCAGAAGTCCAAGCAGCGGGAATGGGATCAGAAGTCCACGCGGGCGGAGCCGCGGGCAACAGCTAGTTAGCAATAAAATAAACTGGCTTCGCACGGGTACAATGCTGATACTAAATACACTACAAACTGTGAACGTTGCGTTGTTATAAATTGTAGTTTGCTAAACTAAAAAACGCTTTCTAAATTGATTTACTTAATTAAAAATTCTAAAAATAAAACTGTAGTAGTCAATTCAAAAATTAAAAGTAAATTCAAAGTGCTATAAGGAGAACCACCGACCGCGGCCTCCGACGCGCTATTTGTAGGCCGCCGTCATGACCGCGGCCGGCCAGTATTGCCGCAAATGCTACCTCCCGCAATTCTTTAATCTGTAATATCTTCGAAAATATTCATTTAAATCATATGCTGTAAAGGGCCATATAGATCCATATTAAATCAACAATGTATTTAAGGTATTTAATTGTATAAGGATGGATGTTGTATTGGTTAAAATCGCTTACATTATCTTACTTACAACATAGGGACAAGAAATATAGGGACAGAGATCGCGACTTTGTTTTATACTATGTAGTGAAGTAGGATACCTTCATTTAAATAAATATAATTAACGTTACTACTAGATAACTCAATTGTATTCTATAAGTCTGATAAAATGTATTAAGACCCTTATTTTGTACTTTCAGATGAACTTCCGCAAGCAGCTGCTGCGACGGCTATGCTAGTCGGCAAATTGGACCAATTGTTTGATGCATTAAATGGACACACGCCCGACTTGAAAAGAGGAAAAATACCTCAGTAACTTGACTCAAAGGAGCCCACATCTGAGTTATTACAAGTAAATGAAAGTTGTATTCCAAAATATGTCATTTTTTTGCCATCGATAGATGGGTTCATAAGAACCCTAAATGCCGTGAAGCGACTTTTTCACAATATGGAACCCTTACAAACAGGAAGTTTATACATAAAACGACTTAATCAAGATCCACTGGAAAATTACAGGCTCAAGATAACTCGCCTGGCTTGAGATAATAAAATTGATCTTTTCTACGGAAATCGATTTCATAATATGATACATAGCAATCAAAGATATACATAATATATGTAAATTAGCATACTTTAGAACTTAAGAACATGAAAATTAGCACAATGACAATATTATAAATGACAACCATAAGTAAAGAATAGTAAAACATGAAAGGAGATTATAAATAAAAATAGGTAAAAAAACTTTTTAAGTTAAACGGTTTTATGTTAAACATACATTGCAATGTTTAAGATAAATGTACTAAAAACCAAAAAATAATAAAATAGATACAGTCGTGGGAATTATAAACATATGCATAAACTAGACTAAAATAAAACCGTGGGGCACGTCAATTGTCTACGAATTATCGACTTAATGTGCGATAGAAGAATCGTTTAATTCGTCGTTAGGCAGTTGGCCCGCAGACGGTGAGGAAATTACTTACTATTTCCTTGTGCCCCACGGTTTTATTTATATAAATAGTTATAATTATAAGAGTTCTGTGGCCCAAGTCGGCTTCTTAATTAAATCGTAATAGTAAATATGACAACAATGAAAAAAATATAACTGAATCTCTTGTTAACCAGCTATTCTCAGCTCGCATTCACGTTCGAATGAATTTAATATACACGAACACAGGTGTACGATGATGATGATGATGATGATGATGATGATGATGATGATTCTTTTATAATTTTAATCATCACGTCCTAATTGACCAGTCGACGCGACTGGGGTTAAAAATTTTGTATTGTCAGTGTGAAACTGAAACGTCCGTCAGGCCATTCCATCAGTTGGGCCGTGCGCTTGTCTCCCACCAAAGTTTTGTGTAAATACAATAAAAAAATAAAATACATTCGCTTACAGTTCCACTATAAAATAAAATAAAATAAATTAAATTATATTAAATAAGGGGGGGAAGGGGGAGAGGGGGAGGGGAGGATGGGGGGGTGGTGGGGGGGCGAGAGACACTTGCTCCACCAATTGCAGTACCAAAAGGTATATATATTCTTAGTGGGCTAAAGTTAACCGTATCTATGAGAGATATAATAATAAGATAATAATGATGATGATGATGATGATGATGATAATAATATTAATAATAATAAAAAACAATCAACAATTAAAAAAACAAAAATGACCAAGTTATTCATTCGAATTACACTGACGGACTCATAAACTGCATCAAAGTTCAGGTTTACTCTAAAAGGATTTTTTATAATAAGTATGCAAACTTTTTAGATTAAATTATATAAATATGGAAAGACTGGATCTTAATCTTAAAAAAAAAAAAATTAAAAATAGAACTGCAGTAAAACAAATGAATATAGCCGGGAAAAGAAAATTTACTTGTAGTATCAGGTTTGCGTGTTATTTATAGCAAAGTTTTAAATTGATTCTCATTGATTTTTTTTGTTTTGTCAATTGAATTATTGTTACCAGCATAATTGTTGGGTTAGTTTTTTAACACATCGAGAGTTTTTGAACCATAATATGGATACTTCGTCCGAACAAGCGGCACAAATTGTAGCATTGGTGCGGGAGGGCTTGGATCAACGAACGATTGGTAGAAATTTAAATTTAAACCAGTCTACGGTTTCTAGAATATACAGAAGATTTGTAGAGACAGGTTCTTACAGGAGGAGACGTGGTACAGGCAGAACTCGAGCAACCACAGGTCGTGATGACCGATTTATTGTTATAACTTCCCTGCGAAATCGTTTCCTCACGTCAGTTAACATCAAAACCGAGCTTAATGAAGTGCGTGGAGTAAACGTGTGTGCACGAACAATAAGAAGAAGGTTAAAGGAAGCGGATATCACCCCTTTTAGACCAGCAAATTGTCCAAAGTTGTCTACAGCTCACAGACAAGCTCGCTTAAGATTTGCGCGTCATCACCTGAATTGGACAGAAGAGCAGTGGGCCTCTGTATTGTTCACGGACGAGTGTAGGACATGTTTATATGGTGCAGATGGTCGCAGAAGAGTCTATCGTCGACGTGGGGAGCGATATGCTCAAAGTTGCATTGAGGAGCGTGTTCCTTTTGGAGGCGGTTCATGTATGGTCTGGGGTGGCATATCGATGAACGGGCGAACAGAACTTGTGTTCATAGACATGGTCCGTCAAAACGGTAATAGAGGGGGTTTGACAGCACATCGCTACATAACAGAGATATTAGAAGATCACGTGGTGCCTTATATGGGATTCATAGGCGAAAATTTTACTTTAATGCAGGATAAGGCCCGGCCGCATGCAGCTGCACAAGTTCAACATTATTGCGAAGAGGTTGGGATACGTACAATGAATTGGCCAGCACGCAGCCCGGATCTTAATCCCATCGAGCATGTTTGGGACAATTTAAAAAGAGCTGTATATGCGAGAAACCCTTCGCCCACGACAGTGGCAGCACTAAGAACAGCACTTTCAGAAGAATGGGACAATATTCCGCAAGATCTTTTAAAAACCCTTATAAAATCTATGCGGAACCGATTAGAATCCGTAATAAGGGCACGTGGGGGTAATACACCTTATTAAAACACAAATAAACCCTTGCATAAAGTTTGTGTCTATTGTTAAAACCAATTTTTTAATTAAACCAATTTTTCTTAAATTTCTGTTTTTTCTTCAAAAAAAGTCTTAAGGTCCTTGCCAGTACATAAACTTAAACTTAAAGATATGACCCTACGCTGTTTTAAAGTTCACGAACCAATCTAGAGGTTTCAATTTAAATCTGTATAGAAAGTATGCATACTTGGTTAAAATATTTATTTCAAAGTCGTCTATTACTTTGATGCAGTTTATGAGTACGTCAGTGTATATACAAAATGATAATTATTAATAAATAAAAATATAAAAATTACATTATTTTCACTAACGCTGGCGGTGGGATACATTTCAACTTGACGTATACATGTGGTGTGCGGCGCGGTCGACACGACGAGCAGTGTGAATCTTTGATGTTTTGCACTGCGTCGTTTCGACCGCGTCGAGATACGGTTGTAGAGTTGTGTTTTTAGTAGTAGCGTTGGTGTTGTAGTGTAATAGTTGTAGTATTGTGTGTCGCGCGTTGTTTGGCGTTTGCGATGATATTTTTTGAAACATGTTATAATATTATATTTATTATATGTAGTTGTAGTATTGTATTTTGTAGTGTTTGTAGTGTGTTATTGTGTGTATATATAAATATATGTTATATTTTCTCGTATATGTGAAAATATAAAATAAACTTTTATATATATACATTATGATATGATACGATTCATATACTTATACAATATTCTATATGATATAATAGAATAATATTGTGTGTTCCACGAATATCGTTAAGTCGCGTACGCCCTCGCGTCCACACAGTTACTATTACCGTTCGCACACACCGCGTATATGTAAACTGTGTGGATCGACGGATCGTAACTTACGTTCGTGTCCGTGGCAATACCATAGCGATCCTATCAAATTATTTTACTATATTTGTTATGAATGCGAGATGACTCTATAGATTCCGGGCTGAATCGATGATGTCATGTTCCAACATGAATCGTATGTGTCAAAATATATAATACAAATGTGAACGCGTCTCGATTGCGAACGTTCAATAATGGAGATTTTATATGTATTTTTAATACATATTAACTCTAAAATGCTATCGTGCAACCGCGTTTTGACGTTGTTTGAGACATAACCGTTTTAACGTATGCGCGTTTAGCTAAAAATTTATACACTTGGGCTCGCCCGTTAGCTGTCCGACGTGATATGATCGTCGGCGCGCGGGTATGAGAGTGTGAACGACGTTTGAGAGGTTGGTGTTCGTAATAGAACGTCTCTTCTTAACGTTATTCGCTTTCATTTAAAAGAAGCTCCCTGGTTGATCCTGCCAGTAGTTATATGCTTGTCTCAAAGATTAAGCCATGCATGTCTCAGTGCAAGCCGTATTAAGGCGATACCGCGAATGGCTCAATATATCAGTTTTGGTTCCTTAGATCTTACTCAGTTACTTGGATAACTGTGGTAATTCTAGAGCTAATACATGCAATCAGAACTCTGACCAGTGATGGGATGAGTGCTTTTATTAGATCAAAACCAATCGACGGAGGGCCTCGCGTTCGAAGTCGTTAATTTTGATGAATCTGGATAACTTTTGCCGATCGCATGGTCCAGTACCGGCGACGCATCTTTCAAATGTCTGCCTTATCAACTTTCGATGGTAGTTTCTGCGACTACCATGGTTGTCACGGGTAACGGGGAATCAGGGTTCGATTCCGGAGAGGGAGCCTGAGAAACGGCTACCACATCCAAGGAAGGCAGCAGGCGCGCAAATTACCCACTCCCGGCACGGGGAGGTAGTGACGAAAAATAACGATACGGGACTCTTACGAGGCCTCGTAATCGGAATGAGTACACTTTAAATATTTTAACGAGGAACAATTGGAGGGCAAGTCTGGTGCCAGCAGCCGCGGTAATTCCAGCTCCAATAGCGTATACTAAAATTGTTGCGGTTAAAAAGCTCGTAGTTGCATTTGTGCGCCGCGCTGTCGGTGCACCGCATCCGCGGTGATACTGACACGTCTGCGGAGCATATCGTCGGTGAGCCGGCGGTAATACGCCGGTTCAATATCAAAATCCTATCGCGGTGCTCTTCGGTGAGTGTCGAGGTGGGCCGACAATTTTACTTTGAACAAATTAGAGTGCTCAAAGCGGGCTCAAAATGCTGCTTGAATATTTCGTGCATGGAATAATAGAATATGATCTCGGTTCTATTTTGTTGGTTTTCAGAACTCCGAGGTAATGATTAATAGGGATAACTGGGGGCATTCGTATTGCGACGTTAGAGGTGAAATTCTTGGATCGTCGCAAGACGAACATCAGCGAAAGCATTTGCCAAAGGTGTTTTCATCAATCAAGAACGAAAGTTAGAGGTTCGAAGGCGATTAGATACCGCCCTAGTTCTAACCGTAAATATGTCATCTAGCGATCCGCCGACGTTACTACAATGGCTCGGCGGGCAGCTTCCGGGAAACCAAAGATTTTGGACTCCGGGGGGAGTATGGTTGCAAAGCTGAAACTTAAAGGAATTGACGGAAGGGCACCACCAGGAGTGGAGCCTGCGGCTTAATTTGACTCAACACGGGAAATCTCACCAGGCCCGGACACCGGAAGGATTGACAGATTAACAGCTCTTTCTTGATTCGGTGGGTGGTGGTGCATGGCCGTTCTTAGTTGGTGGAGCGATTTGTCTGGTTAATTCCGGTAACGAACGAGACTCTAGCCTGCTAAATAGGCGTCGTCATTTAGGTGTGCGTGGCTCCGTCACGCAACTCACTGGCGACGTATTAAAATTCTTCTTAGAGGGACCGGCGGCTTCGAGCCGCACGAGATTGAGCAATAACAGGTCTGTGATGCCCTTAGATGTCCTGGGCCGCACGCGCGCTACACTGAAGGAATCAGCATGTTCTCCCTGGCCTAGAGGCCCGGGCAACCCGCTGAAACTCCTTCGTGCTGGGGATTGGGGTTTGCAATTATCCCCCATAAACGAGGAATTCCTAGTAAGCGCGAGTCATAAGCTCGCGTTGATTACGTCCCTGCCCTTTGTACACACCGCCCGTCGCTACTACCGATTGAATGATTTAGTGAGGTCTTCGGACCGACACGCGGTGGCTTCACGGCCGTCGGCGTTGCTGGGAAGTTGACCAAACTTGATCATTTAGAGGAAGTAAAAGTCGTAACAAGGTTTCCGTAGGGGAACCTGCGGAAGGATCATTAACGTGTAACGTGTACTCGACGTGTAACGTCGTGAACGTGTATCACAATAATATCAATATCCACACAACGAAACAATTTGTTTCATTATAGAGACAGACGATTTTCAAATTGTGTCGTTGTTATTATAAACAACGATTACAATTTATTATTGTCGTTTCGCGTCGCGTTCGTTTACAATTCGACGTAGACTGGTATAAAAATCCGCACCACGAGTCGAATTTGAACGCGTTCGTCAATTCGAACGATATACATACGTAACGAGCGTCTCTCTTGTTTTTATGCGGTGAGTTGATGCTCGTGCGTCTTTATTTATTATAATATATAATATATTATTTTTTGTAACATAACATTTTATATTATTTAACCATAATGTTATTATGGGGGGTAATATTTAAAAACTATTACCCTGGACGGTGGATCACTTGGCTCGCGGGTCGATGAAGAACGCAGTTAACTGCGCGTCATAGTGTGAACTGCAGGACACATTTGAACATCGACATTTCGAACGCACATTGCGGTCCGTGGAGACACATCCAGGACCACTCCTGTCTGAGGGCCGGCTGTATAAATAACAAAAGCCAC